>CM062806.1:759552614-760171453 GCA_031772625.1 Pinus tabuliformis
CTATCAATCCTCTCATACTACGTCCAGGGTGTTTTGCTTCAAGCCATAGAGGGCTTTCTTCCACCTGTATACATGAGATTCCCGTTCATGAATCTCAAACTCCACGGGTTGTTCCAAACCTGTGGACCTGCTACATGAGGGGAATGGTCCCCTTGTAAGATTTTCCTTCGGTACATCTCAGACATGTACCTTCATGCTCTTTTTGAATTCAGGCATCTCGGTCACCATTTGACTCACAGACCTCTGGTGCTGAGTCAATGGACATGGTCCCCAGTGGACTTGATACAACTCTGAACTCTAAAACATCTTTGAAAAATCTATTTTCAAACAATTACCTTTCCATCGATGAGTGCGCACCTTGAAACCTTAAACTTCCATTTCTGAGATGAACACTAGGTTCTTCTTGTGATCAGGTACATAAAAGAGATTCTGGGGTTCCTTGCTTTCTTTGAAGAGTTGACCATTTCCTTGATGACCTGCATTACTTATCATTCCTCTGATTATTGAAGATGTCCCTGGAATGATTGTTATCTTCATCAAAATATGTGTCTCTGTTATTCGGACACTCCTTTGCATGATGGCCGAACTTATTGCAACCAAGGCATCTGCCTTTCCTTCCACCCTTAGATCTGAACTTCCCAATGAAGTGATCTTCCACTGTGCCATTCTGATAATATTCTCTGCTTCCACTTCACCCTTAGCGAACTTAGAAGAGAGATGTGGAACTCATTGATCCTTTTGTCTTGTCCCTATTGTCTTTGGTGATTTCTCTTTCACTCTTGCTTGGGCATTGTCTTCACCTCAGCTCTGATACCATGTTAATTTTAGGTATGTTCTATGCTAGAGAAATTTATTTCAATTTCTTTTCCACATTAGCAATCACATCAGCATAAAGTAAACTGCAGATAGAACATAAATATAAATCGCAGAAGACAAGCCAAGACAAGAGGACACAAGATGTGGCGCTAGCCAGGGACAAACCCCACAATGTGGGGAAACCCTTGATCAATTCTTCTTTTATGTTCTTCAAAGTTCAGCAGAGAAAGTGAGAGAGATAGTACATTTACAATAGAAGTCAATCACTTTGACTTTTGATATCGGCATGAGATCAGTTGAAGACATATTGCTTCAACTGATTCTCTAAGGTGACTCGTTCACCTATCATAGTGCTGCATCTCGTCTATTTGCTGCACATTACCGTGTGACACCTTGCTATACTGTCACATGTGTTGAACCTTGATGACTGAGCTGCTCTCATCTTCATGCTGCTCACCATGTTGCATCTTCCATGTTCTTATTCATCATCAAGCTGCCCATGCTCATAATCTCATTCATCATTATGCTGCCCGTGCTCATATCATCATGCACCATTATGCTGCCCATGCTCATATCATCATGTTGCTTATTATGCTGCCCATGATCTCATACATCATGCTGCCCATACTCATATCATCATGCATCATTATGTTGCCCATGATCTCATACATCATGTTGCCTTCCTTCGGAGATAGATGCTTTGGCTATTTCGACAGTTCCCGGTAGTTCCGGCTTTTCTGGCAGTTCTGGATTTTCCGACAGTTCCGACAGTTCTAGCGTTTTCGGCTTTTTTGGCTTTTCCAGCTTTTTAAGCTTTTTTGGTGTTTCTGGCTTTTCCGGCGTTTTCAGCTTTTCCGACGGTTTTGGCTTTTCTGGCTTTTTTGGCAGTTTCGGCTTTTTCGGCAGTTCCCGCTTTTCCGGCTATTCCGACAGTTCCGGCTTTTCCGACAGTTCCGACTTTTCGTTAGGATCTCTCCTCCTACTAAAACCCAAATACAAGTAGAGAGAGGAAGAGATCCAAATGTGTGTAGAAATGACTTGAAGTCCTCTTCTATTTATACTAAAATGTAGAGGTTGAATAGACATGACTGTTGGGCTTCTGAGCCTACATAAGTTGCTGGCCGACTTAACAATTTGTGCATAACATAAATAAATTCATAACTTCATAAATACTTATCGGAATCGGATGATCTTTAGATCAATCATACACCTCTCAATGAGAGGGATCCAATAAAAATATCAGCTGCCATAAATAATATGACCCACATGGAGTTTGGCCTTAGTTGCCAATTTTAACAATTACTGAGATCGAAATATTGCTCCATCTGTAATATCCATGTTACGGGATCCTTGCCATCAGACTTCCTCATATCGATCTTTGGAACATGGTGGGTCTTCAATCTAACATTAGTGTCTATGAAATCCTGATTAACATTTCTTTTGTTCTAATCATGAGTTTCCTTTACTACCCTTTCACCATTAGTAAACATTTCTTGTAGTAACTTTGTCAAATCTGTCTTCAAATCTTCCATTTTGCCTTCCATGTTAGCTTCCACATCATTCATCTTAGCTTCCACGCCTTTTTTTAAACCATCCATCTTATCTTCCATGCCATCCATCTTAGCTTCCATGCCTTTCTTTAAACCATCCATCTTAGCTTCTATTACTTTTTGTGAGAGTGAAATTTGTTGCACTCGGTCTCGTAATTTTGATATATCATGTTGCTTTTCTTCCTCTTCTTCATGAGTCATGCTAGAGCTTTCAAGTTGCTTACTAGGTGTCTTCATTTTCTTTCTTCAGGGAATCAATTAATGATAATTATGCTTCACTATGCCCTTTGAATTCCTTCAAACTAATTTTTCAAACCAAACTTATGCAAAATTTAAAAAAACTACACACCTTTTTTCACTTTGTAGGAGCTTGATATTGAATCTGATGTATCTCTGAAATTTCGGATCTCCAAGGTCTGAAATTGCGAATAGTGGTAGCCCTCTGAGTCCTCTTTCCAATGTCACTAGTCTGATCGAAATTGGATTCTCCAAGGAGTTATGCCCAATCTCCCAATATGGCCGGATTATACACTTTTTGAGTAGAGCAAACTTGTACGAAGTGCCACGTGTCACTTTTTCAACCTTCAGACCTAAAAATGATGCAAAAAAAATTGTAGTTTGTCCTCTTTCTTTAACTTCTTACGAAATTTCAATCGGATACTCAGAGAGAAAGTTATGATGATTTTTCCAAGGTCACCTGTTTGGGATGTAACTCGGGAGCCTGCAAAAACCCTAATTTCCTTAGATCATATCTCTGAAAATATAGGGAGACAAGTTTGAAATTCAGATCCGAGGACCATCGAGATTTCGGCTCAAATGGGGTTTTTTTTTAGCTTCTGAAACATCGCAGAAAAAAATTATAGCGAAAATGCCACAATGATCTGTTTGGAGTAGTGAAACGCTAGAATCCAAAGCTCTGATACCAAATGTTATGAACCAACTCACAAAAAGATAGAAAAGATAGATCAACGACTTCAAAATCAACGTCTTCGAGGGGGCAGCCTCCTTTACATTACACAAATGAACAATTCTTGGATGATACAAATGACTGAACCTCCTCTCTATATATAGGAGTTTAAGGGGTCACAATATAATCAAAGTCGACATAAAAATAATAATATAAGGGCACAACAATAACAATAGTGGGCTTCTATGGAGCACACTAATAACAATATGGGGACAATAGGGGCACAATAATAACAATAAGGGCTACAATGACAATAGTAATGGGGGAATCACTAGTATTATAGGGACTTAACATGTGACCACCCTTTACGACATTTCTCTATTGTAACCCCTTTACTCGCCTCTCTTTGTAATCTCTCTAACCTGTGACCTTGGGTAGCTGTGTGTACATTCAACACTGTACAATATGAACTAAACCCTTTGTGTGTCCACTTTCCAGACTTTGGTGAAATCCTAGCTCCGTTCAACCCCCTACCTCACTAAACCCCTCGTCATCTATCATTTATCGTGTTATAATTGCAGGTTGAGCCTGTAGCCTTGCACGACCTTGCTTGGCCCTCACTATCTCCACTTGAGTTGCAACTTTCCTGTAGTTTGTAAGTAAGCTTGAGCCGCCCTCAGTAAACCCAAGTTTGAGCTCACTAAATCCTCGACCGCCCTTACTAAAGTCTAAACCCATTAAATCCCGCTAGGTTTCCACTCTCGCTAAACCTTGCCAGCCTGTTATGACCTCACATCTGAGCCTAAGGAGAGGTAGGAACAACCACAACCCTCACATCAGTAAATTTTGTGAATCTAATTTAAGGATTACAAATATTTGACGTTTTGGACATATAGATCCTTTTAATTTTGAAGTTGACAAGTATGTTCTACTTCTTTATGTTTATTTCTTATTTCTTTATGTGTATTGATGCTCATTTCTTATTCTTTCATGTTATATATATATATATATATATATATATATATATATATATATATATATATATATATATATATATTGAAAAATGTAAAAATGTATATAGACAAACCTAAAGCTTAACCTTATCCAAACCTTATTGGAAAATTTGAACCTAGATCGAACCTAATCATTGCCGAACCCGAACTTGAACTCAAATAATGTGAATTAGCTGGATACTAGTTCAAGTCTGAGGTGCTTGGCAACTTTTGAGAATTCAAATCTCTTGTAGCAACTCAATGCAAGAAAAAGATTAAATGTCTCTGAACTTATGGGGGAGGAAAATACCAGTGTTGATAATATTGCGATATTTTCGGCAAACAATATATCGTCAACAAAATATCATGATATTTTCCATTTTTAAAATATCGCGATATTTACGATATATCGGTGATATTTTGCCAAAATATTGCATGATGACCCTATTTATTGTCGGGCAAGCGGGGCTGCGGCTACAAAACGTCTTTTTGGCCTTTTACTTGCTCATTTTGCTTTGTTTGTCTTGGAGAAGGAAGGGGAAGAGATTTGTGGTGGTTTTCAAGGAGGGATTGAGGATCAAACAACCATTATATCATCAATCAATTTTTCTTTTGTGGATCAAATATTCAAGATTAGTGAGTCAAACTTCATTTCTTCTATCAACAGGTATGTTCTTAAAAATCCCTATGTTAATGATTTTTTTCATGGATTTAGGGTTATGCTGGCTTGCCTCTTTGCCTATCAACATTTTTCTTCTTTGATTTTTTGTTATTTGATATGATTTTTATGCCCATTAACCAATGGAAGGGTTTTGTCCATATTTGGACAACAAACTTCATTTTTTTTAACCTTCTTATGCACCCTCTTATTGCCATTTTTCATTGCAAATAATGTAGTAAAAGAATTATTTTTTAAAATGAGGTGGCTGATATTTTTTGTGTATGGGAGTTTAATACCATTTTTTTGTGCCCTACATTTGAATTTTGACACTGCCCATTAATCCACTACAAATATGCCAAATCCCTTGGACCAATTTTGGGAGTATGGGGAACTTGATGGTGGGACAAATCAGGCATATCTATCATGCAAATTGTGTGGGACCAAGATGACAGGAGAGGTTACTCGATTGAAATACCATCTAGCTAGACTCTCTGAACATGATGTTGGGATTTGTATGGTTTCTAGTGCGGAGTTCATACAAAAATCTCTTGAAGCAATTGATGAAAAAGATAGAAAGAAAGGAGGCAGAAAGAAACAAGGCTGAACGTGCAGGTAGATCTTTAAGGATATCTGCTTCCGAGTTTGAGGTTGAGGGTAGTGGGAGGGGCTCCATAGTGTCAACTACTGATGTTACTGGGAGTAGGAGGTCATTATTTTTTGTTCCACGAACCGGACATGGAGCACAACCTTCCATAAAATCAGTGGTTAAAAAAAGGAGAAGCAAGAAGCATATAGAGTTATGGGGAGGTGTCTTTTCCGGAGTGACTTACCTCTCATCATCAACAAAAACAAGCCATTTTGGTAGCCAATGTGTGATGCTATCACTATTGTGGGCCTAGGGTACAAAAGTGTTACATATGAGTAGTTGCGGGGGCCAATCCTTCAAGCAGAAAAGCAGGACATCAACTCTAGAATGGTGGAGTTGAAGCAAACATGGGAGGTGTTTGGATGCACACTGATGTCGATGGTTGGATAGATAGGAAGGGTAGGATCTTTTTAAATTTTTGGTATATTGTCTTAAAGGTACCATGTTTATTAAATCAATGGATGCATCAACACATATAAAAGATGCAACATTGGTATGTGAGTTGTTAGATGGGTTCGTCTGGGAGATTGGTGTGTAGAATGTGGTGCAAGTCATAACAGATAATGTAGCTAATTATGTGGCTGCTGGCAGGATGCTTATGGAGAGGCACCACACATTGTTTTGGACTCCATGTGCAACACATTGTATCGATTTGCTGCTTGAGGATATGGGGAAACTCTCCTTCATTAAGGAGGTGATTGATATGGCTAGGAGCATCCCCAAGTTTATATATAGCCATGCTTTTGTTCTTAGCCTCATGAGGAGATTCACTAGAAACAGGGAGTTGCGACGTCCTGCAATCACACATTTTGCCACCAACTTTATTACTCTTCAGTCTTTGCTTCGATGCTAGTTTGAGTTGAAGCAAATGTTTGTTTCTAATGAGTGACGTGATTGTAGATACAATAGGAGACAAGATGGGAGAGCCATTGCAAAAATGGTGTACACTGACACAATTTGGCAAGGACTAGAAGTGTGCTTAGTTAGTGAACTTATAATAAAGGTTCTAAGATTGGTAGATGTGGAGAAGCCTGGAATGGCTTATTTGTATGAGGCCATGCATAGGGCCAAGGGGACCATTCATGCTTTTTATGCAGACAAGGGTTTTACTTGGCTTAATAGGTAGATGATGTTATGGGATGTGATTGATAGTCAGTGGACGGAGATGCTTCATCGACCCATTCATGCAACAACACTCTTCCTCAAACCCGCATTTTCATGCATATGCGACTTTGATTTTGATAGCGAGGTGATGGAAAGGCTTCATTCCTGTATTCATAGGATGGTACATGATCTTGAGCTTCATAACAAAATCAATCACGAGATACAATTTTATCAGGATTGTGTTGGCCTATTTGGCTTTGATGATGCTATTCGGGAAAGGGCCCTTTTCATGCCAAAGTTTAATTATGTTTTACGTTTTAAACTTTTTTTTATTTATTTTGTTGTAGATATTTGGTGGTGAAGCTATGGTGCAAGGGCACTAAATTTGCTTAAATTGGCCATAAGAATCCTGAGTCAAACCTGTGGCTCTTTAGGGTGTGAGCACAATTGGAGTGTATTTGAAAAAATACACTCAAAGAAGCGCAACAGGGATAACTTTGAGCTTTAACTTTCAATTGAGTAATTTCATTTATAGTAATTTTAATTTATGAACCTCAAGTGTCAAGACTCATTAGCTTTTTTGACACTCTTATAGGTTGGAGTTCTCATGCCTCAATGATTTAGTGTATGTGCATTACAATCTTCGACTTTGAGTGAAGCAAGTAAAGAAACCAATGAATCTAGATGCCATTTCCTTAGACAATATTGATGTATTGTCTCAGTGGAGGGTGGAGTTTGAGGTGCCCATCTTGGAGGAGTCACCTACATGGTTAGAGGAGGAACCATTAGTATAGGGGCAACAAGAGGAGGACTCAAGGGAGGATTAGGAGGAGGAAGAGGAGGAGGAGGAGGATACAATAGGATCGTCAGCGTCAGCACCATCTGCTACAGATATAGGAGAGCAAAACTCCATACCCAACAATCATTTTTTGACATTAGGTGCAAGGTCCTTCTACTGCTAGGGGCAGGCCTGGCAAACAGAGCATCATGTTTTCCCGTAAAAGGGGGAGAGGGCACTGATCTTAGATAGCTAGCTATTAGTTTTATTTGTTTTGCTACATATAACTCATGATGATGAGATAATTTTATATATGTGATGCCATTTTGCATTGGTTCTCCACATTTGAGTCCTTGATTGGACAATTATTAGGGATCAACAAGATTTGGTATCGCCTTTGATGTATCATTTTTATTTTACATCCACTACATCATATATATCAATGCTTTTTTCATATTTGTGCCAATGTGTTTATTTCATGTTGTTATTGCTTTATATGTTTAAAAATATGAAAACAATGAATATATTATGCATTTTTTATGTTTGCCGATATTTTCTTTGATATTGCCGAAAATATGTTTTCGGGACCCTCACTGATATTTTTCCGATACGCGATATTATCAACATTGGAAAATACATTTGTAATGCTTTTCTACAGTTTCTATGCTTTTTTTTAGTAGAAGATTTTTCCTATACTCATCAACGAAATGGCGTGGTTGAGATGCGAGTATAAGAATAGGGCCATCATGGAAATGGTCTGTTGTGTGCTTTACTCTTCTCATTTTAGGGAGAGAATTATTTGTGTAGCGTTTATCATCAATTGCACACCTACTTATGCAGCTAGTAGTATGATTCCTTATGAGTGGTTGCTTGGGTGGAAGTTCTCTATCTCACATTTTAGGTTCTTTGGATCAAGTGCATGGATCCACTTGTATCATGAAAGGCATGATATATCACCTGTCCATTAGACTCCATATAGGACATTGATTGGACGCTATGACACTTTTCAGGGGTATCATCTCCATGACCCTACCTCTTACCAAGTGACTAAGCATCATGATGCTATCTTCGATGAGCCTTTTCATGATGACTACTAGGATCTCTTCTATTGCTCCTTTCTGGTGATGATTCTCAGCGTGTATCCACAGAACACGCCTCTTCTTCTCTTGCTGGGTTTCTTTTTGATGACTACTGGCTGGTTGTAGTGAACCTTTCCACATCTCCATCCTTTGTTGGTCCACCTATACAAACTCTCCGAGTTCAGCCTCTGCAGTTACTGAATATTCTATGGGGACTAAAGGGATTACTTTGTCATCTAGTCCATCCTTTCCTTTGGATGTTTCTTCCAGCGTTCTCTTACTAGATGAGGTCATTATTGTTGCTACTTCATCTTGAGATGTACAGCTGTTTAATGATGATGGTAACAAACCCTCTACCACATCGTTTCCATCTTTTCCTTGATGGTTGGTGTCTTAGTGATCTCATGCTTCCTGTTCTGGGTTGACCTTGGTGATGCATGGACCTGTCATGTTGATGTGGATAGTTTGTCTTGATGCATATTTTCTTTCCGCTCATGGTTTATGGATCATAGTAACGTGATCTTCGGTACATGAATCAACATGTATCATGTTATGACGATTATGTGCTTGCAAAGTCTGTCTCAGTATTTTGAAACTTGTCCACCGTCCCAAAGGAAAGATGACTCAGTGCTTGTACACACGCTGAGATTATTGGCAGCAGTAAAGGGACCAGAAAAGGACATGGTCTGGAAGCCCTGAGCTTATCATTGTGACTGGAAATGATAGAAATGGCTAAAATATGACCAAGTTGCTCATGTGCTGGCTTTTAAATCAAACTGGAATTTCTAATATTAAAGATGTTGTTAGGCTCAGTGGGGTGATGTTCTTTGTTAGCAATTTGTTATACACTGGCTAATGTTGTTCCATTTGATGTATGGTAGACAACTTTATTTCCAGTAATAAATGAGAATAAATTCTATGACAATGAATTTGAAAGGACATTGGCAAGAATTCACATGGATCCTATTCACTTAGCAGCCTATTTCGAAATAATTACACCAGCATTCATTCTCAGGTCTGATATTATTGCTTTTCCAACAGATTTTCCCAAGAACTAAACAGATGCATTGCTTGTCATGAAGGTTTGACATCTATGTTGTAGGAAACGTAGGGCAACGGGGCGTTTCCGTACGGAAACGGGTACGAGACGCTGAAATGCGTATGGTACGGCCCTAAAACGTGTTTCAGGCCGTACTGGCCACGTTTCACGTAATTGAAACACGTTTCAAGCCGTACTGCCACGTTTCATGAAACTGAAATGTGGCCAGTACGGCCTGAAACGCGTTTTAGCGCTGTACGACTCACGTTTAAGCTTTTTACTTGTGTGTGTGTGTTTTTTTTAATATTTTTAATTTTTTTTCTAATTTATTTTTAGGTTATCCTAGTGACTTCTTGTTGCTTCTAGATGCCTGTCTAAAGTTATAAAAGTGAACTTTTTCCCTAGTGTTGATATGCAGTTCATGGTAATGTTAAATTCTTAAAGTAAAAGTGATATTCTCCTTTATTTTTCATTTTCATCCTTTTGTGATATTCTCTTTTATTTTTCATTTTCATCCTTTCTCTTTTATTTTTCATTTTCATCCTTGTGATATTCTCCTTTATTTTTCATTTTCATCCTTTTACTTAAATTTTTAACATTACCATGAAATGACTCAGAATATTTGAGAGTGGTTTCGCCCTTATTGGATTTCATATGGAGAAAGTAGAATTTTAGATCTCACTCAAAACCCAACAAACTTATCTGTTTTTCAGGATTTTAGGATTGCGGGGATTGCAATGTTTCCATTGGATTTTATCATGTACTAGGGTATGGAACTTGTATTTAATCAAGAGAACCAAGTACTCTATGCAGGGGAGACTCCCAATAATGAAGAGCATGTAGGGTACTAGGATATGAAACTTGTATTTAATCAAGAGTGCTAAGGTCATTCGACTATGTAGGAGGAGACTCCCAATCAACCACAAGACAAGAAATTAAAAAAATTTCGTGGCTGATTTTGGATATTTCTGTTTTCATTATGTGATCATTCATGAGTAAATGTGATGTAAATTTAGAGACTTATAGTTTATGCATTGACAATTGACAATTTTATCATAATTTAATAAATTAGAATGTATCATATATGCTTTATGATTGCACATATTTCTTAAATGTCCTAATATATATATATATATATATTCGCGTTTCCCCGTTTCCAAAATTTGGGGAGGTCGCGTTTCGTATTGGTTCTTGTTTCGGAAACTCGTACCCGTTTCCCCGTTTCATGCAACCTAGTTTGACATTTGAAAATATTTCAGATGCTTGATCACTAGTTCTAGGGTTTTAGAACCATGTATAAGTTGGGAAACATTATACACAGGTACCCTGTGGAGTTATTTAGCATATTCATTAGCATTTATGGCCTGCTTGAGATCATATTTTTGCCTTGCAATAAGTCAGACCAACAGCATAAAGACAACAGAGTTTTAGATTGGATATTCTCCTGCTGTGCCTCCATCAATCAACAACTAGACAAGTATCTTCTTGTTTAAAAAAATGGCTAAAATCACTATCAGCAGGTTAGCAGGGCAGATTCTGAGATGATTGAAGAAGTATGTGGTATAAAGAATGTGGTTCATACTGCAGGAAAAGGGTGTTTGTTGGAAATTTTACAGCCTGAGCCAACCTGTCCAGAGAAGTGCCAATTTAAGGGGCCAACTTACCTCCAATGAAGAAACTGGAGCTGACCTAACTTCTAAAATGAAGTTAAAGCCAACCTATACCCAGGGAGTTTTAGGGCCAACCCATATAGATTTTGATGATGAAAATTGTTTATACATTTGTTTGGTGCACCTTTTCTCCATATTCATTTCGAGGTTTTATAAGTACAGCAGTGCATCAATGATATGATTTCGGGGAGCAGACTTCTCTCATCGTTTCTTCACCCTACAGGTTTGTAGTGTTCCCAGAATAGTCCTAGCCCTACTATGATTCAATGTGCAGCAAGTTTTCAATCTGGAATAAGGATTTCTTTGTAGCAGTTTTCAAGGGGATAAACAGGTTGGTTCTAGACCAAAAATATGGATAGCATTGTAGAAGCAGGTATCATGTCAGAGGTTTTAAAGCATTTTTGTGATACTTGTAAGAGAGACTATAGAGAGAGAGTTTAATGTTTTTTAGCCCAACAAAAATCTATTAGAGATCAACTCTTTTCCAGGCACTCTGTATCATGTGGATGGTTCTGGTCCCAACAACATCCTGCTATTGTAACATATTTTGTCAATATCTTAGAAGAACACACTTTAGTGCTTTAACCTCACTAGGATGGGAGGGAGCGTCATTGACACCAAATAGACCGAGTGATTTGTCTCTTCTTATGTTGGCATTGAGCAGTAGATTTGATTCTTGTAGATCAAGTATATCACTTCATTAGTAAGGTCAGTCTATGGAGTGAGTTTCTTGTATACATTGGTCCACGAACCATCAGTTACAGGGGTAAAAATGATAGACCAAGGAGGAGGAACAATTTGGGTTGATCTGGTTCAGTGATGGCTTCAGGGAACAATTGGCAGGGAGAAAATATGGTCAAAGGGAAAGCATTACCACATGTATTTCAACCTTGAGGTATTTGGACACTAACTTTGGACCAGGTCTAGAAAATCCGCTGAAGATCTGCTTCAAAATCAGTCCTGTTGTAATGGATTCTTAAAGCCATAATCAAGCAAGAAAGATCTAAAGTGCTTGCAACCAATTCCAGGGATGAAAACAGTATCTTTTTTCCTGAATCTAGAGGTTGGCCCCAATTTTTTTACAGTTTGAAAGGCTGGCCCTAATGTGAAATCAAAACGAGTATAAAAAGGAGGTCGAATCCCACTAAAACTCTTTCAAGTCTGCCCGAGTGCTTGAGTCTTCTAGGTTATTACGAGGAAAAGAGGTTTCTATTCCAGGCTAAGGATTTCATGAAATGCCTTCTACTCCCGCAGAAGAAAGGGCATTCATCTCAACAAGAAAAAATTTTAGTAGTTGGTGTTGGGGATAATTATTGCTACATCAATTTCCAGATCCTGTGACACATTGGTGAGGTCAGGACTCGGGAGTTAGACAGACAACACTTTTGCATCAGGGGAAAACCCCTTACCTTCCAGATATGAGAGGATGGTAAACAGCCAGTTCAAAGTACTCGGAAAGCAAGAAAGTCTCAAACAGAACCTCATGGATTACAGTCATACCAACAGATCTCCGGCTACTCAAAGGCATGATCCTGGAAAACCCAGAAACAGAACTCATGAAGACAAAAAGTGGCCCAAGTGAAGGAGCACTCAGCCTTTCAATGCAATCCAAAGGATGGTCACGCAGCTCATAGACTTGAAAAGCTAACCAATAGTTCTGGGCAGCAGATGGTTTAAGCTGATGGATTTTGGGCAAATGGTTTTTGGAAATAGTTTTGCACATGGGTTTGAAGGCAACCATTGTATTCAACCATGGTTTTGAAGGCACTAATGGTTTTTTCCCATGGTTTCTTTGGCACCCATTGTATTTACTATTTACTCATGATTTTTGTGAGGTTCTTCATCTATAAAGAGCTCCTCTCCTTATTTGCAAGATGGATTGGATTAGTGGAGACTAATGGGAAGAAATTTGTCTCATCTTTGCAAAGATATTGGGTAATCCTGTCTATTCTCTAGTGTTTGTAACTTTGTTCATGGGTGTAGTAGAAGATAACTTTTATATTCCAGGTATGTTGGAGGAAAGAGCTATTGAGTGGTCATCGGACCATGCTCCATTGAAAAGACAACTAAGGTATAGTCCTATTTGCCTAATTTTTGTGGTCATTTAGGCTTAGACTTCCTTTGCATTGAAATTTGAATGTAAATATCCTAGCGTTCTACCCTCTTACAGTATACTAGGTTTAAAGTTCACCTTGCAATACTTCGACTGGATTTTCATAGGAACAACGCTTTTCTATCAAATTTGTGGCTAGTTTCTCTTTATTACTACTATTAGATGAAGTGAGCCTTGCTAACCTATAAGAAAACTCCCCTTGACTATGAAAATTTCCTTGAATCTAAAGTGCATGGGAGAGTTGACAATGCTAGCACCCATCTTTGGGACTTTGAGCAAAGGTGCTAGTTTGTGTGTTAATAGGGCCTGTAGCATGTCTTTCTGAGTTGACTTCATCTTGAGCTTTTTATTTTAGTTGCCCTTTCTTGTCTTGAAGACAACTATCTGTTTTTTCTACCAATGACTCTTTTGATCACTACTACCCATCCACATTCATGGGTAACCCTAGGAGAAATTTTCTCCTATGATGTAGCTTGCCAACTGGAAACCCCTACCATAATCCATAGATAGCTAGCCTCAAATTCCTTTCACCCATTCTCCAGTCAGTACATTCATTGGTCTAGCCTACTCATTTGTTGAAGGTAGGCAAACTATTGTGAGGTACATTAACCATTTTTTCATTCAATTGCTGTCATTTAATGTTTAAGGCATTCTAGTATGGATCATATGTTGAAATTGGATTATAGACCACTATTGTTTCTGTACTTGTTCCCTTACTTCATCTTGGTGGTTATCATTTTCCCTAGTCTAGTGTGACCTTCCTTTAGGGCCTTTCTTTCACTGTCTAGGAGGGGCATAAATAGGAGGCTTTTATTATGGCAACGTTCCATGTTATTCATACTTAACACTTGTCATCATGTCGCTCATTCCATCATCCCATCTTTTGATTGGTTGTTGTTAGTGGCTTGTACTAGTTCCCTATTGGCCTTGTCCTAGAGAAGGAGGAGTTGGACATTTGAGGTTTATGCCACTGTAGGAAGAGAAAGAGCATGAGCCAAATACACAACTGCAAAAGAATGGCAAGAGATGTAAAATAGTCAAAAGCCAATTATAGCTTGAGCTTTACCCTCTCTTATATAGCCACTCTTCCCTGAGAGTATCCATGTATATCATGCCTATTAAAGTAAAATGAACTCTTAATGAACATCTCGACCTCAATGAAGCAATAAAATGGCCATCATTAAAGGGGGATTATATCATCATTATTACTAGTAATCAATGAAGCTTGTTACACAAGTCATATCAAATGAAGTAAAAGGCAAATATGTCGGCTTAGAAAAATAAAGGCGAGGGAAGGTAACTTAGGTAGCTAGGCACTCCCTCTACAAAGGTGCTCTTGGACAATGGTTTACATAACCTAGTATAAGACTATGGCACCTTTCATGAAGTAAACCCCAAGCCATAACGCTTATCACTTGTACCTATCATTTAAAAGGGTTGGCCTGGAAAGTGTTCCTCCTCTTAGGGTTCGAAGCACCTAATAGGGTCATGGGATGAGCCTCCCATACCTAGGTATTGTAACTTGTGCACAATCATATGCTAGTAAGATGTTTGAAGATGATAGTTATGTGAATTGTTTTGATGCCTTTGACATCGAATATGGTCCAACGTGATGCTCTTATGGTTATTGTACCCAAGATGTTGATTTCACTTGATTCTGAGTATGTGTTAAATGGTTTTTCTAGGAACAACTAGGATCTTTTGAGGGATGATATGATGCTTCTCTAGCTATTCATAGATGATGCTCAATCAATTTGATAATGATGCAAAACACTTTCACAGAGGATGTTGGACACTTTTTGAGGGATGCTGACCTTGTGGGTGACTCGGCACAATTGATGAGACTCTCCCTTAGCTTCAAGACCTTGGATGTTAGAGATCCAAGATAGGATGTTGATTGGAGATTAGGTGTGCCCAGGAGATGATTGGATGTCTCTAGGTTGGAATTGTACCTTCTTTAGGGATGTTATCATGTTATTCGTCTTCGTGATGATTGAGGATTATGATGACTTGGTATCCCTCTAGATGAGAGTTCACACCGTCTGCCGTAATGATGTCATGCCCTAGCATGACAACGTCACCCTTTTGATGCATTTGATTATGACATGGGCTTTTTAGAGGTTAAGGTTGGTCTTGAGAGGGTTTTCTTTGGTGATGAGGCACCATTTTGATGAGGAAACATGAATTTTGGTATGAGAAAAACCCCTTGGGTCATCCCTTGCACCTTTTCATGGAGAGATGCATTTGGGAGATGACATCACCCTTGGAGGCTTTTATACTCACACATGTGGGTTAATTGGGCTTATTTTCATGGTATCTCATTATTTTGGGGTTGGCTCAATGAATTATCCACCTTGTATTATGGATTTAGTGTTTCTTTAGGGATTTAGCCCTAATTTGAAGATAAATTGACCTAGTTTCTTTCATATAAATAGAGGGTTGATTTTGGATTCATTGTCACAACCTTGATTAGTGATCTCTCACTTGTGTGCTATGGAGGCCTAGTCAAGTGACTTTCTAATGTGGAATTTGTGATTTGATGTGATCTCTTTTTGTGGATGCTTATGGTGAATCTTGGATGTTGCACAGTGAAGTAAATTAGTTTATTTCCTTTATCTGGGTATTATGTTCCATGGGTAATGTTCTTGTGCCAAGTTAGTTCTTTGGTATTTTCTTCATTGTTCCTTGGTATTTTCTTGATTGTTCCTTGTTGAGCTAACCTTTTCCTCCAAGTATTTGAGGAATAGAGATAGGTTTGTCTTCCCTTAATCATTCAGAAAATTGAGAACCTAAATTTCAAACCCTAAGCAAGTTAGTTTATTTTTTCTAGTGTGTTCGAATTTAGAATACTCCAAAGAAACCCTAGAATAGTTTTGTATCATAGACTCCATATGCCCTATATTGAGAAGGCACTAATTTATCTTGCACGTGACATTTCTAAAAATATAAAAAAATGATTTTCTTTTAATTTTTTGTAAATTAGGGTTAAATTACAACAAAATCTTATATTCTTATATTTTCAGCATTTAATGATTTGTTGATGTATGCCTTAGGGTTAGACATTGTTTAAAATTAAATTGAAGAAGCAAATTGAAGTTTTTCTTGCATTTTTCAGCCATTTTCTAGGGTTGTCGTCAAAGTTTTATTTGCTGCTATATGCCTTATGAATTGTCAAAATTAGTTGTAACTCTGTCCTTAGTTTACTCCTAAATTTAGCCTTCATAGATTTTGCACAATTTTAACGATTAAATTTTTTGTTGTTATAAACTATTGTTTTGCTGCAATTTGCTAGTCTAAAACCCTAGTTTATAGCAGCCTTGTGTATTTTCTTGATTTGGTGGGTTTGAGAAGCCTATTTGAGACATTTTAGGTCAGCCATAACCTTTAGATAGACTCGTAGCTCCCTTGAAACCAAATTTGGAATTTATTCCTTCATCCACCTTCAACCCTAATTTGCTACACCTTTATTTGGTGTATCTAAGTTGTAGGATCCTTCAGTTACTTGATCCCAAAGCCTTACTAGGGAAGTTTCCTTTGTATTGGATTATGTCCTTCACTAAAGAGTGGAGTAGTTGTTGAGGTGACAATGGTAACACTCCCATGTGTTGCACATTGTCTAGGTTGTTTAGTGAGGCTTTTTACTAGGTGCTAGATTTTGTTGTAACAAGTGTGATTAATCCTAATGAAGATCATGAAATTTTTCTCTTCATGAATGATATGGTTTTTGATGATCCCTAGATCAACAATAAGTGGATGTATTTTGATGATCTACTATGATGTTCTATTGATTCCTTTTGTAGATATAATGCCTCCTTTGTGGTCCTTATTTCAACTTAAGAGGGGGGTGGCTAAGACTATGTGGTTAATCTTCACTTAGGGTGATGACCTTAAGAGGCAAGTGAACATTACTTTCTTTATTTTGAACATCATTAGTACAAGGTTTTACTCTACATCTTTTATCTTATTGTCTATTGTATTTGATTTTCTGCACTAATTATCTCTGTATTACTTGGCGTGTGTTTCAAGGGTTAAGGAAAACTACAAGGGCTTGTGTACCCTCCACAAAGTTGTACCCTTGTCTTTTTCCATATATCTGGAATTGATTGTAATTGTTTGTCTACAAATTGTCTTTTAACTTATAACAATATGGTGAGAAAGTTTTTGTAACCAAGGCTTGTGTACCCTGTTACCGCTCAAACTAGGAGGGGACCTAAGGGGAGTCCCTAAAGGGCAAATGCTAGGCCAAGGGCAACAAATGGAGTCCTAGCCCATTGTCACCTCAACTAAGGCTCTCTTCTATTTACAAACTTTCACCAATGGGAGGAGACTCAGTATGTGTGTAGTCACTAATGAAGAATAAGTCAATGGATATGAGTGGCCCAAATAACCCTTTCCCAAAATTTGAAGGATAAAGATTGCTTGCTTTGTAAGCAAGGTTCTAGGTAATCTAGGGAAATGAAGAGAGAATTTGAGGGTTAGGTTTATGGGATAAGACTTGTGAAGGAGTTTCCTGATCCCTTAAATCCTTGTTAGAATTGATATCCCGGATGGTTCTTGATTCTTGAAGAATGGTCTTTCAAAGGAGTGGTACCACACAGAGCCAAGTGGACCCAGTCTAGGGTATGAGGAAGGAATGTAACAACCAATGATATTCTTACACTAGATAAGGTGGAGAGAGGATCAGAGAAAATATTATTACTCAAAGATGTTGGTTTGGCCCTAGGAAGTGCTAGCCTTGGGGATGGCAAGGCAAGTTTTGGTCCCGGAGCTAGGGCTTGGCTTTTTTCCCAACTCCACCATCGGAATGTCTTCAAATTTGGAGGAGATCTAGAGGAAAGGCCAGCGCAGGAGACCCTAGGAGATTGATTTTTTTTAGTGGCTAGCTTGTCGGGAAATTCATGCCTTAGGCACCCTAATGTGGCTAGACTTGGGAGAAGGTGAAGGAATAAGCGTTTTGGTGACCACCCTTGGTAGATGAATGCCTTAATCCTTGGGAGAATGGATTCTATGTTGATTATGTGTAGGATTTCTTGGTTCCCAGTCAAGGAGGCCTCAAAATTACTTCACAAACCCTTTAGGTCAAGTGAAAGCAATCTTGCAACTTTTATACTTCAAATGCACAAGAGGAATGGCTTGTCAAGGTCAAATTTTACCCCTAGGAGATTTCGCTCACACTACATGGCCCATACATGGAGAGAAAATTATAATAGAGATAATTCCACAATATTAAGAAATAATTGCATGCAACAATTAGCCCTAAAACAATGAAAATCCCAATCCAGCATATATGACAAAAAGTAACAAGAATAATTTCAAAATTTTGTACTTACATGCAGTAGAGTATATCCAACCATTCACAAATGACAATAGAGAAGCTCTAAGAGAAGATAGACCAATAACCATACATCAAAGTACATCCATAAAAGCTCCAATTCATCCTCTAGAAAAAGTGCGAAATTCTCTAAAGAAGAGAGAGATCCATGTTGGAAATACTGAGAGGGGGGTGAATTAGTATTTCTTAGCAATTAGCACTTTTTAATCCATTTCAGAGCATTAGTTAATCTTCAGTTATTATTATTTGTTCTTCTTCAGACGACCATAATCAATAATCAATAGTAGACAACGCCATAGAACAATTCAAAGAGATAAAACAAAGGACACAAATTTTTAGGTAGAAAACCCCCTCCGGGTCAAAAGCCACCAAACGGTTCTTTAGTAATTGTCTTCTCCCTATTAAAAGAAAATTGATTACATCAAGATTTCAGCTACAATTGAGGGAGGAATCAACCCCCTAATTCACAGGCTACAACCTGTAGGATGCTACTAGACCCTAATATCCTGTTGCAACTAGAAGGATGCCCCAATGCCCTGTAGATCAGGCCACAACCTGATGAGTGCCCCAACACTCTGTTTACCAGTTGTTGTCGAAAAGGATGCTTCACTTCCCTGTTAGTTTATCAACCACAACTGAATGGATGCCACAACGCCCTGTGCAAGCCACAACTTGCCCTAGCACCACCCTGCCACCCTGAAGTGTTCTCAGGCCACAACCTGAAGGTGACTCCAATCACCCAGAAGAGTTGGTAGATCATGTTTCACAATTTTCACACTGGATCCCTTGTACTCTGAATCAATGTAGAATAGATGTAAGGAAGATGTTGTATAAATGTCGAATCCTGGTAGCCACTGATCATTGTTCCCACAAACTGATTACTGCACAGTGCTATATATCAAGCTAACACTATTCAACTGCACATCACTGTCACTACATACTGTATATCAATGTCACTACAAATCACTGCACAACTGCTGGCTATCACTGCATGTCACTGCTCATGAATGAATAGTCATCAATGCTCAAATACTTCTATCATCAGGCTGCACATGAAGTTGCAACCATCTGGCACTGCTATCAAATAATGGCACAAACCAAGGTGCCTCAGGTCATCTTGATGACCTGCAATCAGTGCTTTCAAACTAGGCCCAAGAAGGGCTACAAGCATATGTCTTCTCACTTCTACTACTGATCACAAATCATATACTGTTGTCCATGTCCCATGCCAATAAGCAAAAAAAAAAACTTTCTGTCCTTAGAGATCTGCACTTTATTTTCCTTAGAGATCTTCGCTGCCCTTGCCACAGGAATCACACTTCTCTTCCTCAGAAAATTTCGCTAATTTACCTCAGGAAGGTCGAGTAATTTCAGAGGTCAAGCATAAAAGGGTTCGTTGAGATGTTATGTTTTGGAGGCTAGGAGTCTCTTTTTATAGTGTGTGGTGAAGCTAGTTAGGGGCACTTAAGAGATAGACGTTAGGGTCACACTTTTCTTTTTATCTTTATTAATATTATTTTATTATTTTAAATAATTGTCTTTATTCCTAAGCAAGCCATTTAGGTATTGGGTCTGTTTTAATATTGTTTGGTAAGAGCTTCATAGGATATACATTGGAGAGGCTTTAGGCTTAAGTAAATTCTTAGTGAGTGTTATTTAAATGCTATTGAATGGTTTCTTAAGCCCTAAGATAAGATTGAGTTTCGAGTATCGTTTGCCTAAGCTCTAAGGAATTTGTACACTAACCCTCTTTGGTGTGTTTTGTAGGTGACACATGATTCTATTAAGTCAATGATTGATTTATTGTCTTTAGCTTTGAAGCTATGTAACTTATATGGGGTGAGATTACGGTGATAAACAATGTCATATGTTGACATCCGTATGAGGAGGTGTCATGCCACTACCCTTGGGGGTTTTAACCCAGAAAATGGGGTCACTAATTGTGAATATCTCTCAAAGTAGGAGGCCTCTCGGGGCGTACCACATATTAACAGAAACATCTTTTCGAGGAGAATCTAGTGACATAGATTTCTGACCCAAACTCAATGATTTGGCCTACCAAAAACCCTTGACAAAGTTGGGGCACATCCTCAGTCTAGGGAACACAAACCCTAGGACTTGGGTTTTTAACCATCCAACAATATAGCTACCATCTTGATGTAATCCGACAATTACTAAGAAGCGTTCATTAACCATTTGACATAAATGAATGGTGTTTTTGGTCAAAGTCAAACCCAGTCAACTCCATGGGTTGACACCAATGACAACACCATCCAACAATCCAATCCACAGTGATGATGAGAAATGAACTCATCTCACTCATATCTATTATTTATACACAACTTAGCAGTTCAAATTAGCCTTCTTAGCCTACATGAGTCCCACAAATAAAATAGTGTTCTAATAATACAACTTTTGGTTACAAGCCCAACAAAATAGCTCATAAATGAAAAGGTAAGCCTCCCAAGAGGTCGAAAAATAATCTATGCATGTCGTAGGGCCCTCTAAGAGGCCTAATGAGGTCCATGGGTGCCACAATGAAGAATAGGACCCTCAAAAGCAGTGGACAAGGGGTTGGCCCTTTGTAATAACCCGTGGTGCTCCAAATGAGATGTGGGGGCACACAAGTGTCCTCATGGGTCTCCAAACAAATCGAAGATGTTGTGGATCGTCTTCAAGGGCTAGGATGATGGTGTAGATGATGTCACATCATCGTGCAAGTCGTGGATCATCTGCCAAGTGTGTGGTATAGATCTGGGGCCAACTGAGCATGATGGATCAGGGCATCCTACTCGTCCAATAGGTGAATCACGAGCAATCTCTGAATGGATGTGGGGATCCATGAGGTGCAATCTGCTGCTGTGGAGACCCATGGCTCTCAACGCTCACCCTACATGTGCTAATGTGGCCCTCTGGAGGATTAGGACCCCGTATAGGGAGACCAAACCTAGGATGGAAACCATCTGCAATCCTGCATAAGATCCAATGCATCCCCTAGATTTCCAGTACAACAAGTCACTAGAGAAATAAAGTAAATGAGCTTACCTAATTATGGACCACAGGTGGGGACTTCATAATGGCCTGCCCTTCCATAATGTGCTTCAGGATGTGCCAATGTCTCCTAAACTCCAAATGGGGTTAACCAAGTATCCTATTAGGTGGTTTCTACTTTTAAAGGGGATAATATTCTTAAGGTACATCCTTTAAAAGGTGGTGGCATGTGACAGATAGGTGGATGAAGTAAGGAATGAGAAGGGGCAACCCTGATTCACATGTGGGGTACAAGGGTAGCTAATAAGAGGGAAGCCCATACTTGGGTTTATAATGTGTAGGAGGGAGCAATCATGGTACATGAGGTGCGTCGGCCTTGATTTTTACACCCTTCTTTATATGCGTTTTGCCTTTTTATGATTTTCTTTGATTAACTGCTCAAGGCTCAAAGGGGCTAGAGCATGATGTATAAGATATAACAGTGAATTCCTCCCCTTTAAGGTGGGGCAGTTCATCGCCCACCAGGGATTGGGACAATCATGGGTTCCTATATGATGAAGAGGGTTTATAAAACCTGTAGGAACCAGGGTGATGGCTGTGATGATGGGGTAGAGCTCATGTATTGGCTTTTGCCCACATGCTAAATGTATTTGTCCCGACCATCTTTTGCATTTTGTGGTACATTTTCCTGTTGAATGTGGCCATATATGCTTTTATCTTTCTTTTCAGCTGCATCAACCTTCGGGCTTCATTCCAGGCCATGACCCAAGGTGTGGGCAAGGGGAAGGGGCAAGCTAACCCTATGTGGACCCAATGGAGGAATGTGGACCCAGGCGGGAGAAATGATGAATGGGGTAATAATGAATGGAAAGAGGGTAATATAAGCAGATAAGGGAGCGGGACCACACAACCAAAATCAGGGTTTCCCGTGAAATAACATTCCTGGAACCAAATGGTCAGTAAAAGAGATCCCACATGACTAGAAGCCAAGGTTAATTTTTAAGAGGGGTCTAGGGGATAGAAGCACAGACCTAGACCATTCGTTTTGCCGAATCCCCCCATTAATCCTTGGAAAGAGAAAAGAAGAGGTCATGCATGAACTTACATGTGACTATTGATAAGAATGTGGAATATAGTGAAAATCTGAAGGGTAGTCTTGTTTTCCCAAGCCATTGTGTACCTTGTAAAATATCATTAGCTAGTGGGAACTATGTGAACAAGTAAAAATTTAGGGATGGTTGTCTCCATCACAAGTTCGGTGTGAGAATGTCTTCTCTTGTTGGTTTCCAAGATTATCAAGAACAATAATAGTGATAACATCTTCTTTAGATAGGGTAATTGAATACGGTTCGTTGATTAAGTGGAATTTAGAGACCCTCAAATACCTAAGTCAATGCGCTTCTCTCAATCCCCTAAACAAATATTTATGAGATGAAGGTGCATATGGGAAAATAAAAGCTTAAGCATACAATTGTGTGTGTATGCTACAAACCCGAGATACCTCATCAAACACCGATTAGTTAGTATGAAAGAAAAGGTTGAAACGAAAATGAAAGCAAATGTTATTGGGTCAATTGCTATTCTCTCAAGCATAAGCTTGGTGCATATATGAGGAGTGCACATGTAGGTGAAAGGGTATTATGGAGTTCAGAGGTAGAACAAATATGATGGAAAATGTTAGGAACGACTATCCATTTGTAGAATCCATTAATGTATGAATAAAAGGTGAAAATGTATTATATATGTAAAAATAAAGGTTAAAAAAGTAAAATTTGGATTGAGAAAGGTAAATGAATAAAATAAACAATTCACGTTTCACCTATCATTTCTACCCGGTAATGTGGGGTGAGAGTACCTAGTGAAGTGGATGACCTGTGCTATCTTGTAATAATGGGCTCATATGTGCATATTGACGAGGATCTATGTAACATCCCTATCTTGACCTATGGGTTAAATTGTAATAATGATGTTAATGGTATTGTATTTCTTGTGTTGGCATAAATGAGTTGGTATTGTGACAAAGATGAATTTGATGAATCCAAGAGCAATGTATATGTAATATAAATGCTTGATTAATTGATGTTGAACTAAGTCACTGAAAATAGACAAAACTAGATGAATGAAAGATACATTTCATTAAGTGAATGTACATATAAATACAATATTTCATCATTGTTGGATTCATCTTCCTAGGTCTCCTTGACTTTTATGACTCTCCAAGTTCACTTAAGCGCCTCACCTTACACTCAAGTGAATGTGCCAACTTCACATAACCTCGAAAGGATTATGTTTCCAACATTCCCCCCTTAATCCGAATGGGTATATGTGAGTCCAAGAAGAGAGTTGAAATACAAAGGTGGTTAGTCACCAATGTTTGGATGTGCTCTCTAAATTTGGTGGTTTAAGGAAGACCACAAACCAAATGAGGTAGCATAAGTCGAAGTCTTCTACCAGTGGTGGTTTAAGGTTGACCACCAACTCTGGAACTTGTCTCGAAGTAGTTCTTGGAACAATTCTGAATTTGGATAGGCACTGAAATCTTTTGTGAAGTGGAAGTGCTCCCGGCAGATGGTTTTAAGATGACCAAAAACTGATGAGATGGGTAGTAGAAGCCAAAGTCTTTTGCCAATGGTGGTTTAAGGCTAGGCCCCAAACAAATCATGATCATGGAATATGAGTTTGTCACTGGCTACAACTTTGACTCGGGCTATAGGCTTTGGTTGTTGGATTTAGTTTTGGTTGTGGCTCAAGCTTGCTTGATATAAATTTGAAACTAGTAGCTGGCCATAAATTCCCCCCTCTCAGATACAAGGTGATAAGATGAAGATATCTTTAGGGCAAGATGTGTCAATACTCTAGAATGAACTCTGTGGTATGATCGATATATATTCTTGGTAGTTGAATACCATTGCCCGGAAGTGATTCACCCAAGTGAATCTTTGCTCTTGCAGGAGTCTTATGTCTGGAACAGTGGTTTGAATGATAAGTATGTTTGCCACAATGCTCACAAGGGTGAAGATCAAAACATTGATCTTTCACGCAGTCACTTGATCACAATGTTTATATTTGATAGTTTGAAGTGAATGTGAAGGTGGAGTAGGTGAAGATGAATTGTCTGGGAGAAACCCAACACATTGAAACTTGATTGGTTTGGAGTAGTCCAGAATGTGAAAGGACACTTCCTTTTCATATCCAAGAACAATTCTATGCTTCTTGTTAATAACTTCTCCCAAAGGTCTGATGATAGTATTGGGAAGTGCAGATTGAACTTCATCTTCATTTAAATCTGCTCGTAAACTGTCATCGTCAACTTAATCATGTGTTGGCTACTCATGGGAATCAATATCTAACAATGAATTGTTCTGAACAAGAACCAATTCATAATGTTAATTCCTTTGTTGTGGTTCAACTTGTTGGAGCTGAGATTCAAGCTACAGAAACTTAATCTTGTCTCGTGCATTTTATAAACAGGTTCGAATATCAGTGAGTGGCCTTGCCAATTTTGATTATATCATCAACAATAGAGACTATTAGTGTTTAGTAACTCTAATAACTCACTAATTCAAGCCATTTTGTTGAGAAATCAAGTAAACGAAGGGTGTTTGATTCAACTGAAAATGCACTCGTTTACAATGGAATTTATCTTGTAAACTTACAAAAGAACTATTGGCAAGTTACAAATATTATATAGGATTAATTATGCCCAATGATAAGAATGAAATCCAGCCTAATTTCATGTATTAGGACAATACTTTAGGAACAGTTTCAACAATACTATGAACTTGTTCTCATATCTACAATACAACACATGAGCTTCATGTAGAAATTGTGAACTATAATAATGGACTAGAAATGCTACATCCTTTTGTGTATTACATACAAATATTCAGGCAAAATCTAACCTTGCTCTAGGAGCCAAGCGACTTTAGGAGTAAAATTGAGTGAAATAAGAATTTTGAAAGATAAAATATTTTTGCAGCAAGCGTCTTTGTCTATGTAAGAATGCCAACTCGAACAACTATAGAAGTGTCCCTTCTTGTTTGCCAAAGTTAATTACTAGAGCAGAGTGGACCATATACTAAATAAAATAGAAGCATAACTACATATTGTTCAAAATCAACAACTATAGAAGTGCCCCTTCTTGTTTGCCAAAGTTAATTACTAGAGCAGAGTGGACCATATAACAAATAAAATAGAAGAAGCACAACTACATATCGTTCAAAATCGAAGGGAGAATGCATCTAGATGACCTAGTTTCCCTAGAAATGGGGAAGTGTATCTTGACTTCATATTTGGAGGGGCTTTTAGTGTGTTGAATAAGATTCTAGGGAGTATATATCGGGAATTTCAAGATGAGAGCAAAGGACATGTGCACTTTATAGTTAAAACAATCCGCAGTCAACAGTCGAAGAGGTCATTCATTCACCATCAATGTGCAAAAAGGCTCCCAGATTTGCTTGGGCTCCTTATGGGCCTCCAAATCCTTAAGTTGGACTACTACTTTGCTCTAAAGATGCTCCATAATGGGTTGGGAATCTAGCGGGCTTCCAATGACTTAACTTGGGCAAATGCTCTGGATCTGTGAAGCCTTTAAACACTTTTGCAGAGTGGGAGCTCCAATCTGTGGATGCTCCCAATTAAGAGGACTAGAGGCTAATGAATATTATCCTCTCACTGCGTTCTGTCCATAGGCTCTCTACTGGCCATCAAAGTGCTAAATTTGTTTGCACAACAGAGAAAATGAGACACTATATCTCTTGCGTTGCTAACAAAACCAACACCTTCTCTTGGTCAAGTTGCAAACCCTATTGAACTTGCACCTGCGGTGGGTTCAACCACAACTCTTTTAGATCTTTTCCCGCAAGGTCTACCCAATTTGGGAGCTAGAGTTGGAGTTGGTGGTGGGGCTAACCCTCAAATATTGTAGTCGATGCTTCATGAGTTGAGCAAACAGAATACTAAATTGATGTGGTTTATTCATGACCTAAAAAATTTTCTTCGATAGAAGAGACAACTTGATTGCCAGCCTAGAGGATTTGAACGAAATAATGCCAAGTCCTTGAGGCAACACCACAACTGTCATCCAACCGTTTTTTCTGCATTGACAGGGGCAAGTGAAACACTCAAGATTTCTCAAAGGCTCATAGTGGTAGATTCTTAAGTGAACGTTGAACAAGTCGAGCATTATGATGAGCAGATTAGGGGCGCTACAGGTAGCGCATTCATCCCTGCTCTTGAAGCTAGTGAAATAGAGTGTTGAAAAACAAAGTACAATGTGTACAAGTACTATTTTTGAACTGATAATTATTTGTGAATTATTAGAGCTTCTATTAATTCCTTTTCTTCATCAAATAATTACACTTTAGAAACTCAATTGATAGCAATGGAGATCACAATGCACAATAACAAGAAACACCGATGTTTAGGTCAGAGATCAGGGCAAAACCCCACAAGGGGGAAAACCCAATCAAGCTTTTCCTTAGCGAGATCCTTTAACAATACATCAAGACGTAGATAATATTGACCACAAGATAGCTTCCACAAGTGCGAAGTCTCCAATTTCTGTTGAATTTTTTTGTTGTCAAGTGTTCAATGAAAATGCCAACAAATAGTCCAATAAGACCCCCAACAAGATCAATACCATACCATAGAGACAAAGCTCAAATCTCTTCCATTTTGAGGCTTAGACTTCAGGTCATATACTGATTTGTGGAAGCACAAAACACAAACCAAATGACAAGCTTGGAGTAGCTCAAATCTCTAACTAGAGATATATCTAAGTTAGATATTGACAAACAGATTTGTGGAGGCACGAAAACATGGATCAATTACAGTCCTGAACTGGCTCGGATCTTGGGCTAGAAACAGTCTTAAGGTGACCTTAGATCTCTAAATAATAGACTTATAATATCCTTCTAGGACTTGACCTAGAGATCACCTTCATGAGGTTTTGAACCATCGAAAGAATGCTTGGAGTATCCTACTAGGTCTTTGCCTAGCTCCAAAATTTAGATCACAAGAATAAGAAGTAGATCTTAGACCACCAGACTTCAGATCACAAGAATAATGAGCAAATTTCGGACCACCAGACTTCAGATCACAAGAATAATGAGTAGATCTTGGACCATCAAACTTCAGATCACAATAATAATGAGCAGATCTCAGACCATTGAAAAGAGTAACAGATCTCAGAGTTGATCCACAGGAGCAACGAATCAATACAGATCTTAAAGAAAGATAGAAGAGATCCTTCTTCACTTGATCTAACCCTTGAACCCTTCTTTGAATATCTTCGCATAGGAAAATAGATGAGTAATGTATGTGCGATCGAATTACATTTCAATGAGGATGAATGGATCTCTTTATATAGCCATCATGCAATCTGAATGGGTGTCTTTCTAGGCAAATTGACTTGACCATCTAGAAGGGCTAATCTGATTCGAGTGAGTGAGTTTCTATGCAAGTCAACTTGACCATATAGAAAGACTGACTTAGCACATGTGGAGCCACTTGTAATTACAAATAAAATAATATTTTTCTTCTTTACAAAAATTCATTTTTGACCAACACAAAAATATGAACATGCTAATTACAATAAATAATTTTATGAAGACTGACCATTGCTACAATTTCAAGGCTCCTTCTTTGCTAGGGAGGTATTCATATTCACAGTCAAGATATAAACAAGTTGAAAGGTTCTTTAAGGAAGAGTCAAGATTATTTCAATGTCATTAATAGTTCATCATCACTAGCATCATTGATCATCTAGTACCAAATCACCATGGTACTAACATATCCATGCATGGTCTCCCCAAGGGACATCAATCAACTAGTGTCTCATAATCATGGTACCAATCATATCCATGCATAGCCTACTAAAGAGACATTAATTTCATCCATGCATGATTTCCATCAATAAGTTCTCTCTAAGACGAGATTCGAGCTAGATACTAGAAGGCTCCTATCCAACCAAGTAGCTTCTAAACCCATTTTCCTATACTGGTCATTGTACTAGACACCGGGACAACGACCCTATACTGGTCATAGTGCAAGACACAGGAAAATGTCCTTCTTTCGATATTGGTCAACGTTCTTGACACAGGGATGATATCCCTATACTAGTCAAAGTACAAGACACAGGAAGATGCTCACTGGACCATACTCCCTATACTGGTCAAGGTACAAGACAGGGAGAGTGAATATCTAAGATGCTGTCAAATTTGTCAAACCATTCTTCCTATACTAGTCACATTGATATAGGGATGTCCCTATACTAGTCAAGTGACACGAAGAATAACATGATCTAGGTAGATCACTACTCCCTCTCCATTAGAGAGGCATTCTCTGCAAGTCCCAACTTATCTCTGTAATTCACGAACTTTCCTTTGGGGAGAGGCTTCGTTAGAATATTAGTTGCTTGCTCATTAATGGAGATGTACTAGAGCTTTACTGCTCTATTCTACACCATGTCACGAATATAGTGATACCTGATGCCAGTATGTTTTGATCTACTAGGAAAACTGGATTCTCTAACAACTTCATACAACTTTGGTTATCACAGAATATTAATGTAGCTTCCAGTATCTGATCAAATAAACTGACAAGCATTTTCTAAAGCCAAATTGCTTCTTGAGTCACAACACAAGATGCCATGTATTCTGCCTCAACAGAACTAAGTGCTACAAAAGATTGTTTTTTGCTCATCCAAGAAACCACTGCCGAGCCTAGATAGAAACAACCACCAGTTGTACTTTTTCCATCATCTATACTTCCAACCTAGTTAGAGTCATAGAATCCCTACTACTTGATCTCATCACCTGCAACCTAAGTTGCACTGAAATGGATACGGGAATGGATACAGATACATGGTTTGAAACGAATATGGCAAATTTTCAAAAAAAATTGGATACGATACGACAAGGAAACGACACACACACATATATAACCAAGTAAGAATTTTATATTACCATTCATCTTTTAGAATCTAGATTCTATGTCTAAAGATACATAATCATCATCATGAATTCAACATAAACAAATTATCATCATCCATTTAGCATAAACATTGTCATCATCATTAGTGATTATTATAACATTCATGATTCGACATATCATTGTTCAAAAGTTTAAAACATCATCATAAATTACATTTACATATCATCAGATGTGTTTTCATCCATGTCATTAAGATGCACATCCTCTCTAGGAGTGGGAGTATTGCTGACATGTCCACTTGAAGATCCAACTGTTGGTGCCTCCTCATCAAACAAAGTCATATGAGACATGGCATTCAACGTCATATCCAAGTTAGGTGTAAGGACTATTATTAAGATTAAACTAAATGGACAAATTTCTGGTAAAATCTATCAAATTAAATGCAATTGCGTACTTGATTCTCCCATTTGGTGTTGGTCCACGTTACTCAAAGTTTTCTGGTTCCATTACCAAACCAACCGATTCCTCCCTGCCTATCTGGGATCAACCTCTGCAGTTCCCAGATCCAGAGGACTTCGAAATGGAAGTCCACTCGCCCCCGTGCCCAAAACTCCAAGAACAACTCAAAGATTTCTGGTTTTCAGTTCAAAATCGAGCCCCTGGCTCATCCCTCAAACAGATTTATTTTCTATCCCCATTCTTTGTATTCCCCCCTCCCATTTTCATGCTCCTCTTTCGTCTTTATGTATCATTTCTTGGCGGCCACTGCTCTCTACATGGTGACACCTTCGTTTGTAACGTGTAACTCTATCTGTCCAAAGATACAGGGACATTGACGTGTATTAGTTTACCTTTAGGATTTTTATTAGTTTTCTTTAAATGCCCTTAGTTTATAATATTTATTTTATTTTGATTTAAATTTCACATTTTAATAATTTATTAATATTATGGGATATATAAATATATAACCATATTTATAATTAACTTAAATTTTACATTTATTTCTTTATAACCAAATTTACTTTATAATTCTAAATTTATATTATTGAAATTATTTAGGGTATTTTTTCCTTAATTATGACGCATTTAAGCAATATGCTTGGTAATGGGTGAGGGTGTAACTTCTATCTGAAGCAGTGTCGTGATATTCAACATTTATAGTTAATTTAGAATATATATATAATAGTGCAGTACATGCAATACATGCATATGTAGCTATCGTATGCATGCATTGTATGCATGCTAATCAAGGAAAATTTTAAGGATGGAAAATTTTCTTGAAGTTTAAAACATTGGCGAATCTCACTAATCCCTAATATGCAAATTATAAATGTTTATTGATATATTTGTAAAATTAATCAAATTTATAATTATTTTATATATAGTCTCTCTATAATGTTGGCGATTTTTAAGGTAAAATAATTTTATATTCTAAAATTTGGGCGAATCGTCTTTTATAAAATTGGAAATTGGCGAATATTTTTTGTGGAAAAGTCATGGAAAATTAGCCCACTGGGCGAACATTAGCCCCTAAAATTTTCCATGATGCTAATACTCTTGTGCTCTCTATATTAAAGATGCGTCATTACATACACCCCTCCTTCAGAAAACTTCATCTCGAACTTAGAGTTTTTACCGTATATCAATACTTATTTTAGCGATTAGTACATTCATGTTAGGGTTGCATATCGAGGTTAAATTCTCTTTCAATGTGAGGACACTATAAAATTGGTGTTTTTGAATACTTCTAGGTTTATAACTTTAATGGTCATGCCTTGCCCCAACCAGGTTCCCAAGCTATCATAAAATCATCCTATCCTTCCTAATCTCTTCCGCTCCCATCCTATCTGTCCTCTACTGGAGTATGCCATGGCGTCAGCTATATTGACCTAACCATTCATAAACTCTAAGGATGGCAGTGTCGAATATATCATTCTGATTTCCTAGTAGGCATCCGGTAGTCATCATCACACGTCTAGGGGAGCATGACTCGCACAGTCCTCCCATGACTCCAGGTTTTCGAGGATAAACGGTGGGCAACACCTCCACCCCTCCTAGTAGAATTAAGGTCAATACCCTATCATGGAATCTCATTGAGCCTCAATTGTTCTTGGAGTTTTGTCATCACGTAGTCGGTTTGGTAATGATACTATCTACAATGTAAGCACTTGCCCACAAATTATAACATATGCATCGATATATTCAAAATAAATTGTATTCAAATAACGATTTTCTATGCATTTTAATAAACTCTCATCTATGATATTAATCTTTGAGTTCATATAACATACTTGGCTATGTCTAACTAATATATTTGTAAATTCATTTTCACATCAAGTAATCAAGTGTATTCATTATTTTATTTCCATCTCATCATTCGTGTTGATATGTAAAATAAAAATAAAATTATAGATATCACATTCATAACATAAGTCATGATTTATATAGGTATCCATGTACCAATAATGTTAAGCATAATAATTTGAAATCATTCTTTCGTGTATTGATTGTGCATAAAACTTATGACTTTGGATTGCTAACTGACACTTGATATTTGATCTTACCAGCACATATCGTTATGTCCCAAACATTCATTGATCTGTATGTTTTTGCTCTAGTAACAACTAGCTGGGTTATTATCTTACTTGGTAACAAAATGCATCATGCGGATAGTCATTAGCAAAGATAGACCTCAATTCATTCCTTTTAACAATAATGTTGTTTGTTGTGCTCTTTTATATATATATTGTTTGAAATACCTAGATCAAAGCATGGTATGCAACAACATTTGGGGAACATATCTTGTACTCAACATTTCCTCTAGCAATAATACACCATACATTGCTTTATGTTTAAATGGTAGTACACTTTCAGTACCTCGGCCCTATAGATTATATTTATGCTCATGGAACCTGTGCTCAGGTTGTATTCATCAATTATAAGAATTGCTAAATTAGGTCTGAATGTTGTCCCAACAATCATTCCTTGAAAAGTTAGTGCAAAATGTCATGCCAAAGTGATAAGCATTGCTCATAAATTTCCTTTCTTTGTCCTGAAGCCCATGTCTTGTATCGAGTTCCAATGCTTTTGTTTACAACATAAAATATGTAGCTTTATGACCTTTTCTTGCTTCTTATTTTTCCACAATATCACTTATGACTACTTGTACTAGCTTTAATATTTGTTCTACAAATTCACTAGCTCATAGGTATTATTGTGGTATTTGGACCCTGCCATGACCTCTAAAGAGTCCAATTCGCTAGATCCTTCATACCTTTCCATTGTACCTCTAGTGTCTATATTAATAATATAACATTCAACATGTATTTCCATGGTTGTTTTAGATTTATGCCTCACTTTGCTATAGAAGCACCTTTGCCTCCCTTGTCCATATACTTCCATTTGCCTATCATTTTCATCAAGTCAATGCTCTCAGACTTTATCATAACAGAGGATAAGGCACATAACCTACTAATTGGAACCAATTGTATTGCTATGTCGACATCATTTTATATTTCAAACAAATTATCCATTAAGTCCCAATCTTTATCCTTTATTCAAGATATGGGAATCTTTTGAAGAATCTAAATTCAACTTTTACCTGTGAATTCAATTATTCTCTCCATAATGTTAAATTCTACATATTCATGAATTAATTCGCCACTTAATTTAATTGGAAGTGTTCTTTTAAGGAAACCTCTCTCTATGTCCTGAGATTCATGGTAAAAAGCTTCAACATATCGGTTCTGCAAATCCAAGTGTTTCTTCATTTGCCAAAGTGTTGCCTTCAAACACTGAGGAATCATTAATGTCTTCTCTAACTGCTTCTACAGAAGGGCTGAGAGATTCTCCAGTGTCAGAATGTACATTTTGGAATTCTCTCCCCAAAATACTATTTTGTAAAATCTCAATTCTATGAGTGTTAACAGGAGACAATAACCTACTCTCCCCAGAAATGTCAGGAGCACTATCTTCATCTCTCCAACTACCACGCATTGAATCAAAATCACTAGAATTATCCAACTCAGAGTACCACCCTTGCTTTAATTTATGTGCTGCCCATGTAGATAACTGTGTCTTGCACACTAGCTCAGCCATTTCCTGTTCATGAAATTTAAGATTCCTTGAATGCTTGATCAAAGAGTTTAGAGGCATAATATCATCCTTTGTTCTTTCCTTCCTCTCCATGAAATATAATATAATAAGAAATATCTCCCCTCATGCAAATTTTTAGATTCTACATAATTTTATTAACTTTCACATTAGAAGAGTCCAAATCAAGCATTTTTGTTTTTCTTGATTTCAATGCTAGGCTCGTCCTGAACAACTTGTTTGATGTATCATTTCTATAGTACCTTAACCCTATTTTTCAAACCTTAAGTAACCTTTTCAGTATCCTAATGTTGTTGGAACACAATCTTAGATATGGTAGTACATTGCCCCTACTCTTGAGTGATGAGGAATCTCAATCAGCAATCCCTCCCATCCAACGGTTCCCTTACTAATATCTCAAGTGAATGATATGTTTCAACATTCTTTATAGCTGTGGATGGTTTCCCACTGAAGCTTTTGATATCCATATCATTTGTCAATTTCTAAGTATCTAAAGTAAATGTTGACCACAATTTTTGAATTGTCGTTGTAATTACTTACATGACATTAGCAAATTTTTAGGTTCAATAGTAATTTTATTAACAGGGTATATAACTACATAATCCTAGCCTTTTAGAATCAACCATTCCATTTTATAATAGCTCCATTACCATAGCGCCACTAGAAAGTGCTCTGCATTATTGAAAATTTCGACTTATAGTTTGTGTTTCTTTCAGCGTTTATTGTGAAGGATTTGTAAATGCACTCAACTGCCTCTGCGGTCGTTTATAATAATACAATCACATTACTTTCCTTTAAGTTAGATCAACAAAATATCAAAAGCAGCTGAAAAATGATACCAAATCCTATTAGTCACAAACGATATTTCTCATGTGACAGGGATAGCACCATTCTGTAAGATATACTCCGATCAATAACGTGTGTTGTAGTAATGGTGTTGCTATTGCAAATCATCCAACAGAACTTTGCAGATTGAGATTTTCTCAACCTGGTTTAAGCAACATTAACTCTGCACTCCAACTAAATATACTAACATTGCCCTTTAATTAAACTATTTTTTTTTTGAGGAAATCAAGAAACAAGAGTTTGATTTCACTTACAGAGTCATGTAGACAGTAATAAGATATACATTGACACTCCTTTAAGATATCCTTTTGAATTTGAATCCTTTACTATCAGCTTTAACAACCCATAACATAGTTTTGAAACTGATCTTATATTTGTGGTATATACTTTCATTCCTACATGTTTAATGCTAAACATAGGTATAGTTGTTAGTTGAGGAAGTCCAAGGATATTGTTTGGCAAGTCTTGTAACAATTGGAATCCAAGTTTTGAATATTCTACAAGACCTAGATTTAGAAGAAGTAGTGAACGAATAATAACATTGAAAGAACGCAGGAACCACAATATTTGAGGTGTTAAATTAATATATATATATATATATATATATATATATATATATATATATATATATATATAAAATCTAGGATATGCATAATTATGTTATAACATATTATTAGAAAACTATATAAAAACTAATGATTTGAACAAGAATAATTCTTCATTCAAATCAATTATTCTAAAGGTATATTGAACATAATGATATAGGATATACAAATATCTTTAAAACTAATAAAGTGACAAATTACACCTCTATATTACAACTATACCTTTGATGTTAACAATTGTCTTATGCTTTAGAGTTGTAATCACTAAAATATCTTCACACAAATGCTTTAATAGTAAAGTAAATAGTTGAAATAATGTCCTAGATAATTTTACTAAAAAGAATTTATGCCCCTTTATAGAAAACATCATGAATGAAAGAACTCTAATTTTAATATTATCTCTCTTTTAAGGTCTGAATATATTAACTTTAAATGTTAATATAATAAATTTCCACTTTAAAATACATTTATCATAGATTAAAGTAGCCGCATAATATATAAGTTTTTTTTTTTTGTTAAATATAAATTACATTTCTTTAATAAATTTATAATTTAAAATATATATATATATATATATATATATATATATATATATATATATTACGAAATTATATTAATATAATTTGAAGCATAATATTGATGTTATACCTATGGTGCTTTCCATGGTGGGTGCATATATGGTTATAAACTATGGTTGAAAACCTAGCGGCAATGAAATATATATCAAAGTTCATGATGTAGCAAACCATGGAGCGGATTTATATGTATCTAACCTATGGTAAAAGTTTGGTGCAGAAAATTTATATGTATCAAAACCATGTTAATCAAACTATACGACGGATATAATATATGGTGGCATTTATGCGATGGCGGATAACTATGATATAAAACTTATGCTATAGTCTTGAGGCGAATGGAGTAGTCACCGTCGGAACAGTGGCACGAAGCAGAGTTATGACAGTCCATTCAGTGCGGAGGTGGCACAGAGCAGGTCTAAACCACTGGCGTGTTGAGTCATAGTGCCACGGGTCCAAACGTCAGGTGGTTGTCGTAACCACCGGAGAGCAGGTCACCGCTGGTCGAGACTGCTGGAGGTTGGGACTTTGTTAATGCCTGAATTGTAATATATATATTCCGCGGGTTATATTAATTGGTGAATTAATATATATATATATATATATATATATATATATATATATATATATATATATATATATATAGTTAGCGCCTAAATCACAGGACACGTCCTCCAAGGTCCTGTGTCCCGTATTTTACGTGTCAGACACGAAAACAACCCTAAAACGTGTCGAAAACGTTTTTCATCGTGTCCTGTAAAATGTAAAACGTATTCACCGGTTTTCGTCTTGTCCTGCATTTGGAAAACGCGTATTCCCTTGATAGAAAACATTGTCTGCATAAGCTGCAATTTTTTTTGAAAGAAACAAATAATTTTTGAATGGGGCAGCTTAATGATCAAGTCTAAGCCCTAGTATTGATATGTTATTCATGGTAATGATCAAGTAAAAGTGACATTCTCCTTAATCTTCATTTTCATCCTTTTACTTAAATTTTTAACATTACCATGAAATGACTCAGGATGTTTGAGAGTGGTTCCGGCCTCATTGGATTTCATATGGAGAAAGTACAATTTTAGATTTCATTCAAAATGTAGCAGACTTATCAGTTTTTCAGGATTTCAGGATTGGGAGATTGTAATTTTTCTAGGTGACACCACCTGCCTGGGCTACCCCTGCCACCAGTAGAGGAAGTGGTCTACCTCCTATAGCTCCTACTTTTAGTTCTTCAGCTTCTAGAGCATAGAAAACTCCACTGCCAACTCCACCAGCACCAGCATCTACATCTAGAGGGAAAGGGAAAGCTGTGGCATTTTCTCGCAAGAGGGGCAGAGGAAATCAATAGGATTAGACTTTAGTTATTTTCTTATGTGCTTGTAAGTTGTACATGAACAATGAACATTGAATATTCAAGAATCAAGACCAAGCATATCACATTCTAATTTCTAAATAGTAAATTTTGATTCTATTTATTTTTTTAAAGTGAACTATGAACTTTGAGAAGTAATTATATTTTAATTTGATTGGATAAGTTGCAACCTGCAATTTAATATGGATAAAAAACTATATTTTGGTATATATATATATATATATATATATATATATATATATATATATTAAATATATATAAAACGTGTCCCTCGTGTCCTGTTTCCAGGTCGCTGCGTTTCGTATTGAATAATCGTATTTACGTGTCCTCTGTGTCTCGTGTCATGTGACTTAGGTTAGCGCCGATCCAATAAACAAATACCATATATTAATTTAACGCACCAAAAGGTATGGTATTAATGTAAAGACATTAAATTTTAACGAAATGTCAATAAACAATGCGCTAAAAACTTTGGATAAGAGTGTTTGTTTGTATGGCACAATGTTAAATCCTCATTGCACCTTGTAAAAGTGGTTAACCAAACAGTTCTATGTTGAGCCCGGGAGGTTCGACCTTGGAACCTGCCCAAGACCTATTAAAATAGGCGAAGACAAAAGGCAAAGCCTTTGTATTTGTACTGAGATCCTTGACAATCATACCAAAGAGGGGCAGAGGGTTTATAATTTGCATAATCTACAAGAATGCACGAAATTCAGGCCATTTCTTTTATATCTCTTAGGATTTAGGTTGTAGGAAGAATATAATTGAAGCCGACCGGTGAAATTTTGTATAAAATGTATAGAGGCAGTGCCATCCTTGGCATCTGGAAGTCGACGTCGTGGTTAATTCTACCAACAAGAATTTGGATGAGATGCACAACAGCCCAGATTTACATGAAGTTGCTGGTCCAGGCCTTGCAGAAGAGTGTTCAACATTGGGTGGCTATCGGACAGGGATAGCTAAAGTCACCAATGCATATGATCTACCAGCTAGGGGAGTGATACACACAGTTGGTCCAAAATATGCTTTAAAATACCATACTGCTACAGAAAATGCATTGAGTCATTGCTACCGAGCTTGCCTTGAGGTTTTGATTGAGCATGGGCTACAGAGTATTAGTTACTTCTAGGGCCTGTAAGATCCCAAGGGTTTGAAAACTAGCTCTGATACCAAATGTAAGGACTGTTGTTAAGATTCGACTAAATGGACAAATTTCTTGTAAAATTCTATCAAATTATTTCTATCAAATTAAATGCAATTGCGTACCTGATTCTCCCATCTGGTGTCGGTCCACGTTGCTCAAAGTTTTCTGGTTTCGTTACCAAACCAACCGATTCCTCCCTGCCTATCTGGGATCAACCTCTACGGTTCCTAGATTCAGAGGACTTCGAAATGGAAGTCCACTGGCCCCCGTGCCCAAAACTCCAAGAATAACTCAAAGATTTCCAATTTTCAGTTCAAAATTGAGCCCCTGGCTCATCCCTCAAACATATTTATTTTTTATCCCCATTCTCTGTATTCCCCCCCTCCTCCCATTTTCATGCTCCTCTTCCGTCTTTATGTATCATTTCTTGGCGGCCACCGCTCTCTACATGGTGACACCTTCCTTTGTAACATGTAACTCTATTTGTCCAAAGCTACAAGGATATTGACGTGTATTAGTTTACCTTTAGGATTTTTATTAGTTTTTTTTAAATGCCCTTGGTTTATAATATTTATTTTATTTTGATTTAAATTTCACATTTTAATAATTTATTAATATTATGGGATATATAAATATATAACCATATTTATAATTAACTTAAATTTTACATTTATTTCTTTATAACCAAATTTACTTTATACTTTTAAATTTATATTATTGAAATTATTTAGGGTATTTTCTCCTTAATTATGACGCATTTAAGCAATATGCTTGGTGATGGGTGAGGGTGTAACTTCTATCTGAAGCAGTGTCGTGATCAGAGTTGCGGGGGAGCCCCCCCCCCCCCCCCCTTCGAACCCGCTCCCAATTCGCGCTCCGGGCGGGAGTGGCTAGGGAGCAGGTCGAGAGCGCGCTCCTGATAAAAAAATTTCCGCTCCCTACCAAAATCGGGAGCGTCACTCCCGGAGCGAAAATTAAATCTCGGGAGCGATTGCTCCCGAGCTTTTAATTTTCGCTCTGGGAGCGACGCGCGTGACGCTGGGAGCGAATCGTGCGAAAAAATTTCCGTGGACACCAAAAAAAAATTCATTTAAAAAAAAATTGTTTTAAAAGGGCTTGGGGGGCAAAAAATATTTCATTGTGACTTGAATGAGTTGAGGAGAGCAAAGGAGATTGAGCAAAGGAGCGAGGAGAAGCGAGGAGCGAGCACCGAGGAGCAAGGAGCAAGCCTGCAAGGAGGTTAGTAACTTAGTAATTTAGTAGTTTAAACTTTAGTTACTTAGTAATTTAGTAATTTAGTTTAGTTTAGTTAGGTTAGTTAGTTTAATTTAGTTTAGTTTAGTTTATTTAGTAAAAAATTAATGAATCTAAATAAATTAAATTAATCAATCCAAAAAAATTAAATTAATTTTCTCATTCCTATTCCCATTCCCGTTAAATTTTGTAGATTCAAAAGCCTACAAATATCAAACATCATGGACTTGGCTATATTCTTGGCATTTTCCTCTTCTTGGTCCCTTTTCAGGTTATTATGGTGCTGGAGAGTAGGAAACAGAGGGGCCAAAATGAAGAGGGGGATGAAGAAGCTGGAGAAAGTGGATTTGATGAAAACCCCGGTGAGGAGGAGCTGGAGGAGGGTGAACATGACTCTCAAAAAACTAAACAAGACCAAACCCTATTGTGGAAATATGTTAACATGCCTGAAGCAGGGAAAGGGGGTGGAACCACTAAATTTCATTGCCCCCATTGCAACAATAATTACACAGGTTCATACACTCGTGCCAGAAAACACCTTTGCGGGAAAAGGCCATGGGATGGAGATAAACAAATAGGAATCAAAACTTGTGCAGCTGTGTCAACAACAGATAGAGCCAAATACATAAGGGAAGAGGAGGAAGCCCAATACTAATCTAAAAAATCAAGGGGTTTCTTTGAACCAAGCTCATAATCACAAGCACAAAGAACTCCTTCAGCATCCTTCCAAGGCAGTGGATATGGAGGCACAGGGTCACCAGCTTTAAGGCATAGAACCATATCAGATTTCCTTGATGAGGGGTGTAGGAATGATGTGGATTCAGAGGTTTACAGGTTTCTCTATGCATGTGGGATACCATTCAATGTTCTTCGCTCACCTTATTGACACGAAATGGTTTTTGCCATAAATGATGCCCTTAAAGGATACAAGAGCCTTGGGTATGACAAGGCAAGAACCGTTGGACTTGATCATGAAAAAGCAAAAATATCACATTCTTTGAATAGAATGACAAGTTCTTGGACTGACCATGGGGTGTCCATTGTATCTGATGGATGGACAAATGTAAAAGGCAAGCCATTGATAAGTGTTCTTGCTGTGTCTATTAGCGGTGCCATCTTTCTAAATGCATATGATTACTCAGACAAGTTCAAGACTGCCATCAACATTGCAGAAGAATTACTTGAAACAATTGGCCGTATTGGGCCATACAATGTCATCCAAGTCATCATTGATAATGCTCCTAATTGTAAGGCAGCAGGAGCAATTATTGAGGATAAATACCCCAACATATTTTGGTCTGGGTGTTTGGTTCACACATTGAACCTTCTGATGCATGATGTTTTCAAGAACAAAAATGCACAATACAAATGGATTGGTGATTTGTACAAGAAAGGAAAACAAATGATAAAATTTATTACAAATCATAGCAATACCCATGGCCTTTTCTGCAGTCACTCAAGATTGGAGTTGTTGAAGATTGCGAAGACCAGATTTGGTAGCTATTACCTCACCTTCAAGCGCCTTTTGAAGGTAAGAGAGTCATTGGCTAGCATGGTATCAAGTCCACATTGGCATGTATTAAAGGAAAGGGCTACAAATGCAGCTGACAGGCGAGGTTTTGAACTGGTGGAGAAGGCCGCTCTTGATGGTATGTTTTGGTCAAGTGTGAGGCAAGTATTGGATTTCACCAAGCCCATTTATCACATGATTCGGTTTGCAGATACAAATAAACCAGTGATTGGCGAGGTGTATGAGCAGATGGATACCATGTTGGGGCAAATAAAAGATATTGTTCATAACAGAGATCCCGACTTGTACAAACTGATTCACGATTGTGTGTGTGTACGGTGGAATAAACTTAATCTTCCACTACATTGCTTGGCGTATATCCTTATGCCAAAATACTACTCTACATCTTGGTTGGGCCAACTTGCACCAGGGGGTGGGATTAGGACCAAACCCCATTTAGATGCAAAGGTAACTAGAGGATATTTGGAAGCATTAGAAAAGTTGATACTTGACAGGGAGGAATGTGCAGTTGTGCGCCTTGAAATAGGCAAATACTTCAATGGCATCGATTTGTTTGGTACCTTCCATGCAATGGAAGATAGAGACATTTGATTCTCTCACATGGTGGGAAACATATGGCGGCCAGGGACTTTTGCCAAAATTGGCAAAAAAAGTTCTATCACAGGTTGTAAATACTTCTTCTGCAGAGAGGTGTTGGATCACCTACAGCTTCATACATAATGTGAAAAGAAACAGACTTAATGAAAACCGGGCAGAAAGCTTGGTTTATGTGCACTACAACTTGAGGTTGTTGAGTCATTACTGTGATCGGGCTTATGAGGTTCCCACATATACAATTTGGGACAACCACCCAAAGGATGACAATTTGGAGGATGGTACTATACATCTTGAAGAGCTAGAAGAGGAACTTATAAGGGATGAAGATGAAGCAGCTACAGCAGCCATGCCACCTCCACCATCCAGTAGCAGTGCTCGAGTTCCAAGTCTTGTTCCTTTGTTGTCGCCACCTCCATCTACACCCTCATGTGGAGGGCATGTGCCTTCTAGTTCTGGTCGTCGGTCTGTGCGGGAGACTCCTAGAAGACCACCACGACCTGCTTATACAGGAGACTCTCGTGGCAAGGGCCACATGTAGATTTACAGTTTACTTGTCTTTTCTAGTTTCTATTAGTTTTCATAACTGTTGAGTCTTGAGTCCTTGACTCTTGACTCTTTCATATCATAATGATATTTTTTTTAAACAATATATGACTGTGACAATGAAAGTTTGAAGTTTGAAGTTGCCAAGTTGGCAATTATAACTCACTGGTAATGATTGTGAATTATGAATATGATGCTTCATGAAAGACTAAAGTTGTTTCATTTCATTTCATTATTAATATTTCATTTTATAACATTTCATTTCATGTTAACAGTTAGAAGTTAGAACTTAGAAATATCTAAGATATTATTTCTTGTAATGGTTAAACTTAGCTTACAAGTACAACTTTGGTGATCAATGATGATAAATGTTATATATTTAATTTTCAATTTTGAAAGCTTGAAGTTGAAACTTTAAGATTGAATTTGATGAATCATGATTCACGAGAATCAATATGTTGCAATTGTAATATGTATGTTACTAACTTGTGGACATGGTTGATGAAGATTATAACTTCTAGATGATTGATGTGATATGGTTCACATATCACATATGTGTAATGACCATATGTAGCTATCACATGCATGCATTGTATGCATGCTAATACTCTTGTGTTCTCTATATTAAAGATGGTCATTACATTAGGCAACTCTGGTTCCACCTCCCATAGTTTGGTGGGCCCAAATTTGTATTCATCACTCTTGTGTGACAAAAGGCGAAGGTTCGAATGAACATACACTAGTTCCTCAGCCTTCTTGGAGCCCAATTTGTTTCGCTTCACTGAATGGATGAAGCCATATGTACTCCAGTTCCTTTTTGCTGAAGAGGAACTAACAACTCGTGACAAGATCCTGATGGCCAATTTTTGGATATGTGGAAGTTCCCCACCATAGTAGTTCCACCAATCAATTGGACTCAGTTTGGTCTTGTCTCACATAAAATCAATATTAACACCCAAACCCTCTGATCCCACAAAATGAGCAAACTCTGAACGAATCGGAATCCCAATTGCAGGATCTACAAAAATATTTTTTAAATCCTTGTGAGATGTCTGAGTCTTATTTTGGTGCAGTTCTTTCTGGATCACTTAGCAACTCTGCAAAATAATATTTTGGATTCACTACATTGGCCAAAAGGTGTAATGGGGTGGTCATCTTGTTCCACCTTTTGGTCACTACATATTTTGCTTCTCTATAAAAAACTTCATTTGGGTCCTTCTCCTTGGAATTTATAGCCACCCTTATCTTCTCTATCATGGAGTCAATGCCCTCACACACCTCTCCGAAATTAGACATATCTGTGTCAAACATGTGGAGCAAATCCACGATTGGCTTAGTAAATGCCAAGAGGTACTCCACCCTATCCCACCATTCATCACCAACAACTAACCTCTTCACTGCTTGTGCTCTTTCAGATTGCGATTGCCTCCATTGATTCCAAAGAAAACTGCATAACCTTGATTGTAATGCTTCTTTCACCTGCATAAGCCTTGTTAAGACTATGATGTTCTGCAGGTGCTAATATTTCAATAAATTAAAAATCATATTTGATTGAATACCTATTATGATTCAAGAATCATGACATTTGAGAATCCAATTTACATATTTGAATTTAGAGTCATAGAAATTAAAATTTATGAAATAAACTTTAAAGTTTAAGTACATTAAGGAACTCCAAATTCACAAATTCCTTGTAAATGATTTGGGACATGTGGTGGTTTGTGATGAAGGTTTGAATTTCTTTTGCCTCTTTAAAAATAACTCGAATCCACTAAATTTTCTTCCTCGTCTTGCTCAACATGAGTCTTAATAAATGTGCAACACAAGGGGTCCAAAAGATGTGCTGATATTTGCCTTCAATAGTTAGGCTTGCTACTCTACACACTATTGCATTATAAGTTATTATCTGGACAACATTTTCTGGCCTCACCAATTCAATTGCTTCAATCAAGATGTCAGCGATGAATTGGGAAATTTTCAGCTACCCCTCACAATACATTTCCCTCAAAAACATTGCTCCTTTTGGGCTTTGAGCAATCACATTGATCAAAGGCCCATTCCTTTGATCTTTCCATCCATCAGAAATGATGGACACCCCTAATTTGCGCCATGGATTACGAATGTGGCTTAATTTAGCCTCCAGATCTAACTTTTTAACACTCAACATTGTATTGCGTACCTTCTCATATCCAGGGCTCTTGTACCCTTTTGGGGCTTCATTCACTGCTTAGATCATCTTTGCCTAGTAAGGAGATCACACGAGGTTAAAAGGAATTCCATTTGCATAAATGCATTGACCTATAGCTGCATCTGTCGTCTCTCGAGCATCATTATTAAAACTCTTTTCAAGCAACCCCAAATTAGATTTCTTTGACCCAGGGTTGCCAATTCCATAAGAGGGAAGTGGAGGCTTTGATGAAGATGATCCCAACCTTGTTGGTTGTTTTAATTGAGAGACGAGATTTGCCTCATTTTGTTCTTTTTGATATTTTACAAATTTTTCCTTGGTTAAAACTTTTCCCTCTGTCCCATTCTCTTCATGTGGGCCAGTGCATATTCGAATCCCATTGCCTCTTAACCCAAGCAAATGTGCTTTAACCTAGGTGTATGATCCCTTAAATTCCATTTGACACTCACTACAAACCCATGCCAATAGTCCCCCTCCTTGGATCTTCCCTATAATAGTTACATATTTCCAAAGTGGTGACTTTGGATCAACTTTAGGGACAAATTCAATTTCTTGTTCCTCATGAATCGCTGAACTTGAAGTTGCCATGATGATGATGTAAATGAAACTACAAAATAAAATTGACAATTACAAATTCAAACTCAAATAATTTTAAAATTTATAATTGTAAAAATATAAAAAACAGAGATGGGCAGATAAAATTTGAAGTTATAATTATGTAGAGACAAATGAAACATGGACAGGTTGTCTTTGAATTTATAATTATGTAGAGACAAATGAATCCCTTTGAAATTGGGATGCTTCATTAAATTAGTGAATTTTTACATTTCTATACTTTTACTATTTAGATGTGGGACATGTCTTATTCATATTTCATGATCTAAGATTTCCTGCCCCATGGCTTGTGATTGAGATTTGACAAACTATCGAGTCTGATACAACTAAAACTATTATAATTTTTTACTTTAAATTAACTTACTGTGCTTATGGAGATTTTGTAAGTATCAATAATTTGCGTTTTCAAACTTGTATTTGAGTAAAGCCATTGGCATATATGCTTTGACTTTTTATATCCATTTTATGGCAGTAAAACCACAGATCTATTTTATGGCAATAAATCTCAAGTTAATTTATTCTTCATAGTTTGTTATGCCAAGTTGTCAACAATATATTCTCCTTTGGTGCCTTAGGAACTTGTTACTTGCATCATTCAAATTTTGTTGTTAATTGGTTGGTCTCATAATATTCTCATTCATATCACTGTGCATATCAATTGTTCATAGAGAACACAATGTTTTACCTTTATGCCAATTACTAGCTACTTGCCAACAAATGGGTTCGTTACTATTAGCAGGCCTAGGACTTAGGGTTGTTTATTTTGAAAGTTTTGTGAGGAAGAATAAAAAATGAAAGAAAATAGTTTCTTTTATCATCTTCAATATTGTAGATATAGTGGATACTAACATGTAAAAACTGCAATTAAAATGATCTCTCAAGCAGATTAGATCCTAGTAAACAAAACCCTTGAATTTCTAAGGGCTAAGGGCCGTAGGCATACCTCTTGTTCGCTTGTATAGAATTGTTTAACTTGCAGCTGGCTTTGAGACTTGAGTTCCTTACTTGCCCAAGCAACGAAGTTACCAAGTTCTGGCAGAGTTGCATAGGAATTTGGCTTTGGCTCCGACTCCACAGAGCAATGATCCTAAGGGCTTTGGCTTTGGTTCCAACAAACGGGCCATGACTCCACCAAGCAATAACTTACCCAACATACGGGCCACGACTCCACCAAGCAATAACTTACCCAACAGAGGATTTGCTATGCGCCATCGGCTCTTCACAATGGCTTGATGAGTATGCAAATGAGGCGGTAAAGTCATTTAGGTTAGACGTTTCGACTTTAAACCCAACTTTTTTTAATCTGACCGAACAAAAAAAAATCACGTGATTTGTTGCCAATGATTCAGTAATTTTGCTGATCCATATCACGATTTCCAGATCCATATCACGATTTTTGTGATACAGATCCAGAAATCATGATACGGTTCCGTAATTTTGGAAATGGATCTAAATATCGTAAAAACGTCATGAACCCGTTTCTGAGCAAAAAATCGAAGTTTCCAAAAAAATGAAATATGACAAATACTTTTCAAGACCGTTTTAGTGCCGAATTGTACACGTTTCGGTACCCAAAATGGTGAATGACGTTTTAGAGGGTTAGGGACGACGTTTTCGGTTACTTAGACTCCAACATACTCTAGACAGTAATTAACAGTACCACAAAGATATCTGAGCACATGCTTTGCTACTATCTAGTGATCATGCTCGGGCTCCATTTGGAATTGACTTAGTGTGTTTACTGTAGAGCAAATGTCTGGTCGAGTATGGACCAAGTACAATAACAAACCAATCAACTACCTGTACATGGATGGATTAACAAAGTGAGAATCAGATTCTCCAAGCTTCCTTATGTTTGTTATCACGGGAGTTTCCATGGGCTTGCATTCCATCATTCCAAATTTCTTCAAGATCTTGATTATGTACTTTCCTTGCCCAAGAAGAATTTCACCTGGTTTTTGCTAGACTTCCAAACCTAAATAATAGTGCATCATTCCAAGATCCTTCGTATCGAATTCTGCAACCAACTTCCTCTTAGTTTGAAGAATGAAGTGATCCACCCCTGTTAGAAGTAAGTCATCTACATAAAAGTTTAAGAATATGGGTTCATTCTTCACCACATTGATATAGAGATTTGGATCAATTTCATTCTTCATAAAATCGAGGCTTGACAAGTAGGCATCAATGGGAGTCCTAAGCTCTAGGGGCTTACTTTAGTCCATACAAAGCTTTCTTCAATTTGCATATGTGAGATTCTTTCGCATGAACCTCAAACCCTTGAGTTTGTTCTATATATACCTCTTCCTTAGTCACACCATTGAGAAAGGCAGTCTTTACGTCCATTTGATGAATATTCCATCCCATAGTTGCTGCAAGATAAACAAGAACTCTGATTGTTGTATACCTGGCAATGGGAGCGAATGTCTCATCATAATCTTTGCCCTCTTTCTAGGAGAACCCTCTAGCAACAAGTCTGGCCTTGTATTTGTCAATGCTTCCATCTGCTGCATGTTTGATCCTGTTTGTCCCTTTTGAAGTTACAATAGACTTCTTCTTTGGTCTTGGAACTATTTCCCATACACCAATTTTCCATGATTGATTGATATTCCTCCATCATAACATTTTTCCAAACTTGCTGGCTAGATGCTTCTTTGTGTAGAAGGTTCAAAATTGATTTTCTTAGTCATGAATGTTTGCATGCCCGAAGTATCTTTTAGGCCTCTTATTTTCTCTGAATGTACCTGTTACCCACCATTTTGTGGGTGTTATCCTTAGGAGATTTTTTTTTCCTCCAAGATGGTCCTCAACCGATAGCCAACAACCTCTTGTGGCCACTAACTAGCTCATTATGCCATTTCTCCGCCACCTGAGCTAGCCGTGTGGTCCCTCGCCCATCTGCCATGATCATATGTTTGAAGTTGGGCCTCCCGAACCTAAAGGTATGCCTTGTCATTTGGTAATTGAGTATTGTAGTTTTCTTATCATGGACACTTCTGGGCATGGATTAATGGGGAGGATTCAACGAAAAAAATGGGTTAGGTCTGTGCCCTTGTTCCCTAGACCCCTTTTGGATATTAACTTTGCATTCTAGTCTCGTGGGATCTCTTTTGTTGACCATCTGGGTTTAGGGATGGTATTTCATGGGAAACCTCGATTTTGGTTGCATGGTCCCACTCCCTTATCTGCTTATACTACCCTCTTTCCACTCATTATTACCCTATTCATCATTTCTCCCACCCGGGTCCACATTCCTCCACTAGGTCCACATAGGGTTAGCTTGCCCCTTCCCCTTGCCCACACCTTGGGTCATGGCCTAGAATGATGCTTGGAGGTTGATGCAACTAAAAAGAAAGATAAAAGCATATTTGGCCACATTAAACAGGAAATTGTACTACAAAATGCAAAATATGGCTGGGATAAACACATTTAGCACGTGGGAAAAATCCAATACATGAGCTCTATCCCGTCATCATGGTCATCACCATGGCTCCTACAAGTTCTATGAACCTCCTTCATCATATAGGAACCCATGATTGTCCCAACCCCTGGTGGGAAATGAACCGCCATACCTTAAAAGGGGGTGTTCGCTGCTATATCTTATGCATCATGCTCTTACCCTTTGAGCCTTGAGCAATTAATCAAAGAAAATCATAAAAAGGCAAAAGGCATATAAAGAAGGGTGGAAAAATCAAGGTCGGGGCACCTCATGTACCATGGTTGCTCCCTCCTATACATTATAAGCCCAAGTGTGGGCTTCCCTCTTATTAGCTACCCTTGTACCCCAGCATGTGACTTGGGGCTGCCCCTTATCATCCCCTGCTTCATTCACCTATCTGTTATATGCCACCGCCTTTTGAAGGATGTACCTTGAACATATTATCCCCTTTAGAAGTAGAAACCACCTAAATGGATACTTGGTTAACCCCATTTGGAGTTTAGGAGACATTGGCACATCCTGAAGCCCATTATGGAAGGGCAGGCCATTATGAAGTCCCCACCTATGGTCCAGGATTGGTAAGCTCATTTACTCGATTGTTCTAATGACTCGTTGTACTGGAAAGCTAGGGGACGAATTGGATCTTATGCAGGATTGCAGATGGTCTCCATTTTGGGTTTGGTCTCCCTATACGAGGTCCTAATCTTCCAGAGGGCTACATTGGTACATGTAGGGTGTGTGTTGAGAGCCATGGGCCTCCATAATAGCAGACAACACTCCATGGATCCTCGATGATAGTTAGTGATGCTCGAGATACTCCCATTGGACGAGGAAGATGCACCTGGTTCACCTTTGCCCAACCGGCCCCACAAATGCACCATCCACTTGGCAGTTGACCCAGGACTTGTAGAATGGTGTGGCATCCCCTACACCATCATCAGAGCCCTTGCAGATGATCTACAAGTATCTTCGACTCATTTGGAGACCAATGAGGTTATTATTGTGCCCCACACATCCATTGGGAGCACCACAAGTTTATCGTTTGGAGAACATGCGACCAACCCCTTTTCCATCACTTTTGAGGGTCCTACTCTTCATTATGGCATCCATGGGCCTCATTAGGCCTCTTAGAGGGCCCTACGACATGCATAGATGATTATTTGACCTCTTGAGAGGCTTATTCTTTAATTTGTGAGCTAATTTGGTGGGCTTGTCACCAAACGTTAGATTATTAGAACATTATATTATTATTGGGGCTTATGTAGGCCAAGGAGGCTAATTCGAACTCCTCATTAGTGTTTAAATACAAGTGAGATGAGTTCATTTTCTCATCATCACTTTGGATTGGATCTCTCCTCTCTTGAGAATTTCGCACTTTTTCTTAGAGGATGAATTGCAGCTTTATAGATGAATTTTGATGTGTGGATTTGGTCTATCTTATTTTGGAGCTTCTCTATTGTCAAGTTGTGGATGGTTGGATATGTTCTATTACATGTAAGTACATGCTTTTAATGCTACTCTTGTTTTACTTTTTCATATACATTGGACTGGGATTTTCGCTATTTTTAGGGCTAATTGCTACATGCATTTACTGCTTAAATTGTGGAATTTTGTCTCTATATAGCATCTCTCAATGTATGGGCCATGTAATGTGAATGAAATCTCATAGGTGTAATTCTATCAATGAATTTTTTTTGATAAGCCACCATCGTTTTCTTAGGTCTAGCCAAGTTGGGTCACCTAGGGCATCAATTTTGTTGGACACCTAATCCTCTAAGGGTTATGGTGTAGAAGATAAACAATCAAAGGGAGCCCAAGAGACCTTGGAATATGGAATACACCAGTTGCTCCAATGTATTATAAATGTACATCTACGTTAATAAGAAATGCAATTCATGCTTATCCTTCACACTCTTGTCTTTGCCATGGCTATGTTTGACATTGTATCGGAGTTGGATGGTCAAACTTGGCTCTCTGCCACTTAGATTTTCCATTCCAAAACCTTTGTCAGCTATATTTGAGCTGGGTTCTCTCCTTACAACCTGTCATCTCTGCCCATTCTCTCGAAATAATAAAAAAAATGGGCATTCTCCCTCATATTCGGATCTATCACCTGTCTCTGTCCCTGTGCGTTTGGTGCGTTAAAGACTGATGCGTTGATACATTGAATAGTGTTGTTTGTGCATTTTAATGTGGAAGTTGTGGGCTGCATTTGGAGGAGCAAGTCCGTGCATGCTTTGAGTAGACGTAAAACTCTGTTGAGTAGTTAAATTTTGCAGTGCGCTGTGAAAGCCAACGTTGAGTTATGGAGAAATTCATTTTCTGTGTTGAAGCATTGGGTTAGAGCGTGAAACATATGTCGTATCCATTGTTGTGAGTGCGTTGAATTTTGGGATTCCTGAATGCTGGTCGAAACTCTGTTATCTAGAATGCTGCTCTCCTCACCTCTGTTGAACGCTACCTTCTGCGTGGATTATCCTTCGGCTGGTACCCATACACTGGGTCCCTATTCAAAAGTTGTGCCACAAAAATCAATTACGGGCAATGGTTCAATGAAAGCAGTTGAGGACATATCAATGTTGAGCGACAAACCCATTTGAGTGGGTCTGATACTTTGGTAAAATCCACGCTAGCTCTCTAAGCCCTTCCCAAGTTGTTTCCTCGTCCTAAATCAAGGGAATAGAAGGACCTCCCAACCAGGGAATACTTGTGCGTCGGTAATTCAGGCAGTACAATATCAAGAACTTGTAGAGCCTCCTGGGGTGCATCTGCTTGCCTCCTTGATAAAAATTGACCTAAATGGTGTAGATTAGCCCGAGCTGCAAACTTGATAACAACCTTGAAGTTTCGTTCTCTTCTTTGGCCACCCATACCATCATCCTTGTCAACAAGATTGACGTTAAATTCTTTGGAGGTAAAGGGCAGTGTACAGGCTCTTGCGACTATCATATGCAGGCAGCCTCCTGCCCAAATGAGACTCTCGATATAATTTGACCAGCTGCTCCATTACCGCCCTATTGACACCATTGCTTCGGCCCCTTGGCATACAGTGTGTCGTAGTTTGAAGACAGGGAAGACAGATTGAAAGCTAAAATCACAGAAGCAAAATAAAGCTCTAGCTATCCACCTTAGAATTGAATGGACGGGTGCGGTCCCTTGTGTGGAGACTATCAATAGAAAAGATTTTGAGGCCCCTGTGCGATTTGAATCGTTGATCCGACTGTTCATATGGTGGTTTTAGTGTTATATGTTACAACGAAGGCCGTAAGGTGGTAAGATGGTGCGTGCATTGGTATCCGATATGTGTTGAATATTTAAGCATGCATTGAAAGGTTTGCACTGTGGGTTCAATATTTTTTGAAAGGTTGTGGCATATAATTTGCATTGAAAACCGTGTATGGCGAGTTTGAATGAATGTGATGTGAGATTTGTTGGCTATTTTCATAGTGAATGTCCTTTATATATATATGTGGGTATATAATGGTGTATGTTCGTGACATATTCTATATGTTGAGCGTTGAGCCATATATGATATGTTGAATGCAGTGATGTAGCGTTGGAATTGTAAGTACGTTGGAGTTGAAACAATTTGTGCATTGGTATGTGTGTTAACCTATTATTTGGAGGCCCACATCGGGTTTTTTATTATGTGGGTTGGTGATTTTATGGTGTAACATGCCCATAAATTATACAAGCCATGCCCCGTTGTTTGTTTGGTAAAGGGTGGTTATATGGTATGTGATAAGATATGCTATGAGATGTGGCATTGATAATTGATATACGTTATGTGGTGTATTATATGCCATATGTAGGTATATCGAAGATTTTTTTGAAGACAAAATTGTATGCCAATCAATGATTTTGCAGTAACATTATTGTGAAATGGATCAAATTGTTGATGTATTATAATTATAAAATACTCTACTGTTGATAACACTGCCAAAATCAACAAAATCTCTCTCCTTGACATTCAAATATCTCTGCAAAATGCACAAGACAAGATAGAGTTTTCGCAGCTTGAATCTCAATTCCAGCGAGAGGAGCTACAATAGAATAGACATCATTATGAATCTATTTATGTTCAGAACATTGAGATAGACTTCCATCAACAGCAAGAATATAAAGTTGAGGTTGATTCACATTCAATGCCTAGTTCAAGAGAAAATTTGCATGCAGATGCAATAGTTCAGTCTGCACTTCCCAAGCTCATCATCAGACTTTGGGAAGAGCTTGTCCATAACAAGCACAAAACTAGTCTTGGATATGACAAGGATATGTCCTTTCATATTCCAAACTATTCCAAGCCCATTCAATTTCAAAGTGTTGGGTTTTTTCATGACAGTTCACCTTCAGCTGTTTCAGATTTTGGTCCTCTTCCACAACAAATTGTTAAATGCCAACATTGTGACCGAGTTGGCGATGTGAAAGATCACTGTTTTGATCTTCATCTGTGCAAGTATTGTGGTCAACGTACTCATTCTTCACACAGATGCTTCAAAAACAAACTTCCTGCAAGAACAAAGATTCATCTTGGATGGATTGCTTCTTGGCAATGGGCTTCAACGACCAAAAAGATTTTTTAATCATATGTCAAAATTTCTTCTAGAGTATTGAATAGTCTTGCAGGTGAGTTTTCTCCATCTTCTCACCTTGTATCTGGCAGGGGGGGAAGTGATGGTCATATACAAGCTTCAAAGCCACATTAAGTGAGCCTGAGCCACAACCTGCCATACTAGACAAAGAGATGCCCTTGAGCATGCCTTTGGTTGGTGATCAGCCTTAAACCATCTATGCAAGTTGAGGCCTCCCTTTTCAAGTTGAGGTTCTCCCCTTTTATGTGGGGTGAGACCTCCATTTCCAGGTTGAAGGCCTCCCTCTTGAAAACATTAGGAGCACTTCCTCTAGTAGAAGACTTCAACTTCATGCCAGATTTGGAAGAGTTCTGGGAACTGCACTAAGCATTCCAGTGTTGGTGGTCATCCTTAAACCACCACCTTATGCCAACATTTCATAGAGCACATTTAGCCTAGTGTTGCCATGCATTTTTGCACATTTTGTATTACAACTCTCTTCTTGGATTCACACATACCCCTTCGGATTAAGGGGGGGAATGTTGGACACCTAATCCTCTAAGAGTTATGGTGTGGAAAATAAATAGTCAAAGGGAGCCCAAGAGACCTTGGAATATGGAATCCAACGATCACTTCAATGTATTATAAATGTACATCTAAGTTAATAAGAAATGCAATTCACGCTTATCCTTCACACTCTTGTCTTTACCATGGCTATGTTTGACAATTTTCTCGGTGAATTGGCCCTCCAAAAAGTTCGATCTCCTATCCTCTCTTGCGCTGGTGTTTCCTCAAGACCTTGTCCAAATTTGAAGCCATTCCAATGGTGGAGTTGTGAGAAAAGCCAAGCCCTAGCTCTGAGGATCAAACTTTGCCCTAGCATCCCCAAGGCTAGTACCTTATAGGATCAATTCAACACCTTTAAGTGAATATTCTTTCCTTGATCCTTTCCCCTACCTTGTCTAGGCTAAGAACATCATTGGTTGCTAAAATCTTTCCTCCTAACCTAGATTGGGTCCACCTGGTCCTGTGTGGTCCCGTTCCTTTAAATTTTTGAAAGGGCAATTCTTCAAGAACCATCCTGGATACCAATTTCAATAAGGATTTTAGGGATTGACAAACTCTTTCACAAATCATATTAAACTTAACCCTCAAATCCTCCCATCCTTCTCCTAGAAGACATTGTACCTTGCTTAGAAAGCAAGCAAGCCCTATCCTTCAACCTCTTCTGGAAAGGGATCATTTGGGTCGCACCATATCCACTTATTGATTTATCCTTCATTGGTGACTCCATAATATATCGGGTGTCCTCCCATCGGTGAAAGTCCGTAAATAGTAGGGAACCTTAGTTGAGGTGACAGTGGGCTAAGTCTCTATTTTTTGCCCTTGGTCTAGCATTTACCCTTTAGGTCCCCTGCTAGTTTGAGCGGTAATAATGCCAAGAGGGGCTGCATGTCCTTTTGCTTCATTCAATGTTGTTTTCAACAAATTTGGTCTCTTCTTGATTTCTGCAACAGGGACAGGATCAATAGGTTTAGAAGGCCCTTCTGGTACTTCCAAGTGATCAATAGGAGATTCCAAGTTTTCTTCCTGGGGAGCCTCGGGTTCTTCCTCTTCATTAGTATTCATGGGTGTTGAATTTGCCACCAAACCAAGAATCTCAACGATAATACTTTACACAACGGAATTTAAACAACAGTAAATCACACATGCACAAAATATAAACAACTTTTTACTTTTTTTCGACCTAACTTCGTTATATTAAACAACATATAAAAAAACAGTCTAGGGCTCTTATACTGTGGATAATGGTCCTCATGCATCCACTAGTACAAGATACAAACCGGGACTTGGTGTCAGTCCATTGACAACCAATCTGTTCTCAACAAGATACTTTGACCATCTAGCTGTAGCGGTCTCTCTCAGCTCCTCTCAGTCGTACCCTGTACTTGCTCAGTCCTTCGGCTCTCGATATGTAGCTCCTGCCTCTATCAATGCTCCAAGTCCATCTGGCCACCGAATCTCGGTTATCCAATTTGCTCTCTAGTCGTGCCTTCGTCCATCAAGGCCACAACACATCGAGACTCCTGTCGAGTTTTTCACAGCTCCACTTGCGAACAACTCTCAACTATCCACTGCTGCTCCTCAGCTACTTAGCGGCTTCAGCCCACTATGGTCTTCCTGCGTTGCGTCGATGAATACCAACATAGGGCACGAAGGGCTGCCACCTATCACTGCAAGATGTCCATCTCCCATAATGAACACGGGTTAGGAGGACTGCCCATGAACACAAGTCTCGGGCTCCACAACTGCTCCACTAGTTCGTCAACCCTTGAGCTCAACAACTACCAGGCTAGCAATCACTTTTTTCCACCAAGGTGCTGCACTTTGGCTCCAACTTGGACACTATCACGCTGTCCTCCAACAGATCATAAGTGCCCAATCTTGTCCACACTTGGTCTTCTCTCACGCTGCCCTCCAACAGTCCATGAGAGGCCAAGTCCATGCTGTAGCATCTATTCCTAGTTAGGGCATACCCACACTTAGGAGACCCTTACAAATGGCTACCCACAAACTCCACCAATCTGCGCTTTGCTCTGCAATAGAGGAGCTATTACACAAATCTGGGCATCAACAACTTGTCCTCTCCTAGGACACCATGAACTCATCAACCAAGGGAACATTTGCAACACTCCTTGTTGATGTCCTCTTGCCTCTCATCTGATGTGCCTGTTGTCACCTTGGCTGCTTGGTAGGCTTCCCAATAGTCCACGTGGGCTCCTCTAAACAAATCCTTAGGCCTCCTCAAGTTTCCCATCAAACTGATCTAAGTCTGGTCACTACAATGACCCAACACTCCTCCAAAGCACTACTTAGAATTCTGTTTGCATGCTGTTGTTGGTTGCTGTTCTGGTTAGGGAACTTGCTGCAGCCATAAACCCTCCCACAATCACTCTAACAACCTCCTTCTAGCTGTGGCCTAGGCAAGGAAGGTTCCTCTTCATGCATGTTTTTGTTCTAGGCACGTTACAGCCCAAGAACCCTCCTCACTGCCCTGTTTTGGGAGGCTAGGCCCGCGGCCTACCTCAGCTGGATGTGGTCCTCCAACAACCCACCAAAACAGTCTTTCAACACTGCGGTTTTGGCCTCCAACAAACGACAATGTCTTACCCTTCAAGAACTCGACCTACCAGCGATCTCCCTCGGCCTCCTCCAACAATACTCGGGCCCCTGTTCCAGCCCTAAAACAGTCCCTTCGACCTTCCTCTGGGTGTCCTCCTCTTGCTGTGGCTAGGGCATAGATTGTCCCTTCCTCCACCGAATCCTTCTCTAGAGAAAATGTTACACAAATGGATGGCCTAATGCTCTCATACACACCTCTTATTTATACTCAATTAGAGGGCTCCAAAACGAATTCATGAAGGGTCATGTCTATTGGACGAATCCTCCTCAAGCATACATGATTTGACTGTCCAACTACTAATGACAACTTCAAAAATTCATAACTCAAGTTCTAGAGCTCTGATTTGAGTGATCTTCGAAGTGCTGGAATCGGCTTGCCAAGCTCTATCACCTCAAATTTTATTGAGCTCAAATTCGTCATGGTTTTGGCCCAAATCTCGATGGGTGCAAAACCCCAAGCTTGGGTTCTAATCCCACAAGCCTACTTGTGGTGCTTTGACCTCCAACCCACGAACACTAGGGCTTGGAGTACCTCCCAAGCTACACAAAAATCAACAATGGGGACTTCAGTGGACCTTTTGAATGCAACACTTTCATCAAAGGTGATATCTCGGACAAGTTCAATCTTTCTTTGCTCCCTGATGTAGGTTCTATAAGCCTTTGAGGATTCACTATATCCAAACAAGATTCCCTTCTTGCTCGAGGGATCTAGCTTCTTTCTGTTGTCCTTAAGGATGTGAATGCAGACAGGACAACCAAAAATTCTCAAGTGATCCACTGAAGGCTTTTGACTAGAGAAGCCTTCTTCAAGAGTCATATTGTCCGACACCCGATGAGGACTTATATTTTGAATGTAGACATTAGCCATGATAGCTTCACCCCATAAGAACATGGGGAGATCTTGGTCATGAAGCATAGCCCTAGAGGATTCTTTAATTGATCTATTCTTACATTTTGCCACTCCATTTTGTTGGGGATTATAGGGAACTATCGAATCCCTCTTAATCCCTGCTTTACAAAAAGCAATCATCTCCTTAGATGTGAATTCTCCTCCATTGTCAGATCGCAGTATCTTGATCTTCTTTTCAGATTGATTCTCGAATTGAGCCTTGAATTCTTGGAACTTGCCGAATACTTCATCCTTTGCCTTAATAGGATATACCCAGGTCGTGCGTGAGTAATCATCAATAAAAGATACATAATAAAGAGAACCACCAAGAGACTTTATATACATTAGAACACAAACATCAGAATGAATTAAGTCTAGAATTTCTTTAGCCCTATTTTCACTGTTAGGAAAAGATTTCTTGACATTTTTTCCTAGGGCACATCCTTTGCAGATACCTTCATGATCAACTTGTAATTTGGGCATGCCTCTTACCATATTACTCAAGGAGGGTAATGCTTTGTAGTTAAGGTGAGCATGCCTTCTATGCCAAAGCTCACATGGATTGATGTCACAATGAAAAAGAGCTTGAAGAGGTTGGCTTAGAAGTCCATAAAGTCTTCCTTCACGAACTCCAATAATTCTAGCATTTTCTATACGAGAGCCTTTGGGCTAAACCACCACTTTACCATAAATGAAAGCTACCCTATCACCTTTATCTTCTAGACATGAAATAGAAACCAAGTTCATTTTAAAACCTGGTACATAGAAGATGTTGTTGAGATGCACGTTCCCACCAAATTCTAGCTTGATGGTTGTAGATCCTACACCTTCCACAAGATAGCGATTATTGTTTCCCAGCTCTACCTTGTGTGATGTCTTTGTTCTTTATAGACTAGACAAATTATCATGATCCCTAGTCATGTGCCTTGAGGCACCACTATCAATGACTCACATGTTGTCGTCATCAAAGGAACCTGAAAGAGAAGAGAAGTAGAAGAAGTCCTTATCTTCTTCATTCTTTATTTTCTTGGAATGTTCTACTTCTTTAGTTGTTGAGGCCTGATATCTTCCTTTCTTCTTCTTGTCATTTGATCTATTAGGACAATCACTTTTATAGTGATCATACTGATGACAACCATAGCATTGAACTTTTGATATATCTCTATTCCCTTGAGGAGTAGGTATTTTACTTGAGTTCTTCCTTTGAAAGCTAAACTTCTTCTTTCCATTGAACTACTTTGATTTGGCAGAAAACACTTGAGAATCAGTTTCTTGAATCTTTCCTTTAGCTTTGGGTCTTGACTCTTCTTCCATACACGCAACCCATACTTCATCAAATGTTGGTCTCTCCTTTTTGGAACAAATTCCTCTTGCAAAATAATTCCATTTTTCAGATAGACCTTTGATTGCAATAGTCACCAATTTAGATTCAAAGATCTTTTCTCCCATGTTTTGCAGTTCATCCCTTATGTTAGATATCTTCATGAAGAAGGTAGCCATAGATTCTCCCTTTGCTGGCTTCAAATCACGAAGTTGATTTCTTAGCAAAATCATTTGACCAGTGGTATTGGATGAAAACTAGATTGACCAACTTTCCATATATTTCCTTAGTAGTGGGTGGTTCTAAAACACAAGGGATCAAATGATCCTTGAGAGATTCAAAGATAATTCTTTGAGCTTTGAGTTCACCTTTTTGAACCATAGCCTTTCCAACATCATCCTCAGGTTGAGCAACTTCTCCTTTGACATGTTGAAGAACATCATGTTCTTCTAAGACCAAATCAATTCTTTTATCCAAGCTTTGAAATTTCTTGATCCATTAAGCTTGTTTCCTTCTTTGCAAGAGGGAGCCATCAACTCATTGTTTTTAAACATGGGTAATCAATGAAAGATTTCCTTCAAAATGATACAAAGATGAAGAGAAGCTTCTTTTCAAAATGAGACCTACAATTTTCTACCAACGCTCTCATACCATTTTGAAAAACAAAGTATAATGTGTACAAGTACTATTTTTGAACTATTGATAATTATTTGTGAATTATTAGAGCTTCTATTAATTCTTTTTCTTCATCAAATAATTACACTTAAGAAATCCAACTGGTAATAATGGCAAGCAAGTAGAGATCATAGTGCACACTAACAAGAAACACTAGTGTTTAGGTCAGACTCTTAGAGATCAAGGCAAAACCCCACAAGGGGCGATAACCCACTCAAGCTTTTCCTTAGAGAGATCCTTCAACAAGACATCAAGACATAGATAATACTGACCACAAGATGGCTTCTACAAGTGCTAAGTCTCCAATGCAAATGTCAACAAGTAGTCCAACAAGATCCCCAACAAGATCAATACCATACCATAGAGACAGCTCAAATCTCTTCCCTTCCAAGGCTCAGACTTCGATTGGATACAAATTTGTGGAAGCACAAAACACGCACCAAATCACAATCCTAAAGTAGCTAAGATCTTTGACTAGAGACAGGTTCTTAGTTAGATCTTGACAAGTAGATTTTCCGAGGGCACAAAAACATGGATCGATTACAGTCCTCAAGTGGCTCAGATCTTGGGCTAGAAACAATCCAGAGGTGACCTCAGATCTCTAAATAATAGACTTATAATATCCTTTTAGGACTTGGCCTAGAGATCACCTTTAAGAGATTTCAAACCATTGAAAGAATACTTGGAGTATCCTACTAGGTCTCGGCCTAGTACTAGATTTCAGATCACAAGAATAAGAAGTAGATCTCGGACCACCAAACTTTAGATCACATGAATAATGAGAAAATATCAGACCAGCAGACTTTAGATCACATGAATAATGAGCAAATATCGGACCAGCAGACTTTAGATCACATGAATAATGAGCAGATCTCGGATCACCAGAATTCATATCACAAGAATAATGAGCGGATCTCAGACCACCAGACTTCAAATCACAAGAATAATGAGTGAATCTTGGACCACTGAAAAGAGTAACAGATCTCAGAGTTGGTTCACAGGAGCAACGAATCAACAAAGATCTCAGAGAAAGATAGAAGAGATCCTTCTTCGCTTGATCTAACTCTTGAACGCTTCTTTGAATACCTTCGCATAGGACAATAGATGAGTAATGTATGTGTGATCGAATTACATTTCATGGAGGATAAATGGAGCTCTTTATATAGCCATCATGAGATCTGAATGGGTGCCTTTCTAGGCAAACTGACTTGACCATCTAGAAGTGTTGATCTGATTCGCTGGAGTGAGTTTCTAGGCAAGCCGACTTGACCATCTAGAAAGGCTGACTTAGCATGCGTGGAACTTGTAATTACAAATAAAATAATATTTTTCTTCTTTATAAAAATACATTTTTGGCCAAAACAGAAATATGAAGAGCATGCTAATGACAACAAATAATTTTATGAAGACTGACCATAGCTACAATTTCAACATAGAGCAAGGGCAGGTTAGGTATGGCAACCCTGGTCGCAAGATGGCAGGACTGGATGAAACAGAGGGACCCGAGATGTTTCTGTGCTCTGTTGAACTGAGTCACTAAAACTAGACCAAATTAGATGAACGTGAGATACATTTCATTAAGAAAATGTATATATAAATACAATATTTAATGATTGTTGGATTCATTTTCGAAGGTCTCTTGGACTTTTTATGACTGTCAAACTTCCTTTGAGGCATTTTTCCTTCCTCTCAAGTGAATGTGCCAATTTCACATAACCCTAAAAGGATTATGTTTCTAACAATTAAAGATGCTAAAAAACGAACTGGGAACAAATGAACACTAGTACGAGCTATGATACCACAAGTGGGAAAATGATGAGGGTGTTGCGGGGAATTATCTTGCCAAATATTTGCCGTGAAATTCAAATTTAAATTTGAGCCCTTTTCGTCTTGCGCAAGAACCAATTTATTTTGAAGGATTGGGTAGTTGGACCAATCACTCTCATAAATATGGAAATTGCGTTGGTAGCTACAATAGTTCGTAAAAACTTAATGGAAGGAATGGGTTGAGTACTCCTCTATTTTTGAACTTGACCCATAGATTGCTTGGGAGAGTGAGGTATATGTGGGACTATACAAAAACAGACTGCCTTGATTATGGAAAAATCTATAAGGGGGCAAAGGCCCATGAAGCCGGTAAATATATTCATGGACACAAGAATTCATTAATTCACACAGAGAGAGACATCCATAGAGAGTAGAGACACATGGGTGCCTAAGCAATAAAATTCATGAGTAGAATGTTGCCAATCTCGAGTGGAATGATGGATGAAGCATTCTGGGTGATTAAACTATGTTTTGGGTGTCCAAATATGCTTAGAAAAGTGCCACTTGTGGATTGGAATGATGCGGGTGTGTCTTGGACTCTCTTAAAACAAATTTCTCTCTATCGGACACTTGCAAATGAGCTTCAAACTTTAGCTGGGCAGAGTGAGCTGCAATTTGATGTGTGCTGGTTGACCATGATAAGCCAAAGGTGGGGAAATCATCAAGAGGATATAGAGCAGTGAAGGGATTCCCTTATTTCCTTTTCTAACGAAGTTGTGAGGAATTTAGAGATCACAGAGGCCCAAACTCGATTGGGAATGGAGATCCTGTTGATTTGGGGTAGCATCGAATGTGCTCTAGCCATGAAAATTGGTGGAGAGGCTAAAGCACATGAGATCTCCAAGACCCAGAAATGGTTTGGAGAGATTGTAACCGGTTTGAGAGATAATTAATATTTTTAATGGAGTTCCTAAGTCTAAACTTAAGAAAAATAAAATATTAATATATATTAATATAAAACTAGGTTAGAAGGGTCCAAAAGTCATGGATCAAGCCAAATCTAATCATAGCCGTTGATTACAGATTTAATCTCGGCCCTTGATGGACCAACGAGAAAAGTATAAGAAGAGGCTTGAGGATCAGTTGGAGAATACACCAGAGTGATCAGTCATTCATTTTGTTAGAGCGCAGTTGCTAAGAAAAGTTGAATCAGTGATCAGCAGCGAGGGGCAGTGAGTATGAGGCAGAGAGGCAGGGACAATATTAGTAGACCAACACAGAAGCAGAGAGAGCGAGAGCAATAGTCAGTGTAGGCTATGCAGAGGCAGCGCAGAGTCTAGAGAGACTGCGCCATCCACGCAGAGGGTAGAGGGAGTGATGCAGAGGCTCCCAGAGGCTGTGCAGTGCCTCAGAGGGCTGATGAAGAGGGTCCGGGGCTGACGCAGGTTAGCAGGAGGCTGACACAGAGGACAAAAGTGTTGTGGGGAAAAGTATCCGACTCGGATGACCCTATCCCTACTCTAAAGGTGACAGTCTTTAGCAACAACTGAAAGTAAAGCTTTGATATTTTCCTTTATGAAAGTACAGAGAGAAGGAAGAAAAGATTAACCAACCGGTGTCTTTCGCTTTTGTCGATCCTTATCCTCTCTCTTTGTCTCTTGTTCCCAGCTCCTTGCTCCCTTTGCCGGTCCAGCTACACACAGATCCTGCACAAACAAGAGAGGAAACTACAAGATACAAGTACTCATAACTGATGCATGGATTAGAGTGAATCAAATATACAAGTAAATACAATACATCAATGCAATACAAGTATATAGGAGAACATTCAAAGCTTTATTGATAAAAGTAACAGGGTTCTGAGAAGGTTACAACCATCAATGGCTCCAATCCAGCAGCACCTCCCCAGCGGCAAGAAGTCTCCTCTTCACCTCTAGTAAAACAATCACCCAATAGCTCTAACTGTAAACCAACAGCACCTCCTTGCTTTACACAAAATTCCCGCCTCCCTAGACCTCATAGAAGAGCTCTATATATAGGATAGAAGAAGAGAGGATGAGTCAGCTTGAGACTGACATAAAGCTGCCTTGTGTCCTCTCCCTCTTCAGTTAATCTTCAGTTCTTGAGTCCACTTGGAGATCCTTGCTTACACATGGAGAGCAAGTACCTCTTACTCATCACAGGGCGAATCTCATGAACCAAGTGTCAGTTTGGAAGCTTCCTGGGCAGTTGACACCTTGCAGAATGACTGTGCCACTTGGCCAATCTCGCCCAGCGCAGGTAGCCTTCATTAGATTTGACTCTCAGCGCAGGTACAAGGAGGAGCAGTTGCATTCCAGCGTAGATGCTCAGTGGAGCAGCTGACATGATCCAAAATTAGCCTGTTTTGAAGTGTTTTCAGGTGGAGAACTGATTGGAAGTGCTGTGGTTTGATGACCTTGTTCTTTTAGGGGTAAGAACAACATGTTTAGGGACTGAGGATCCCTGTAATTATTGACATTTCATGCTCCATGTCGCGAGGCACAAAAATGTCTATAACAGTTGCCCCCTAAAGTATGAGGCCGTTTATCGGGTGAAATGCTTTATCTAGAGGTTCCGAAGTTCATTCCAGTGCTGAGGAGGCGCCCTGTAATACAATACAATACAATACATTATTTTTCATTCTGTTTTCATGATCTAGCTGAGGCGGGCATTCCCATGCTCAGCTTTATAAATACATTTTGGTACATATAACAGACGATCGTCTAAAGGTAGACTGATAATTTTCTGCTGAAATTATCATCCTTTGAATAGGATGATCATCTGCTGCAATGATGTACATGAGAAATGCTTTTATATTTCCTGAATATATATCGCAGCCCGGATGGATGAAACTAGATCCGGGGTCTTCAAACTCGTTCGATCTTCACTCTAAGTACAAGTCGATCCATGTGAGAATTGCGCTGAAGTCGAACATGGAAAGACATCGCTTGATTACCGGTCAATAATGAAAACCGTTAACAAGCGCGAGAGGAATCACCGATAATGACAATGACCCTCAAGGTACTGCAGTACAATTCACGTGGCATGAATAAAGGACTTGGCGTCGAACGCCACGCAAAATCTTCTGGTCGAAGGTCATTGATGTATACCTGTCGCCGGAAGTGAGAAACTTGCCATTGAGGCATGCAAGCTTCAAAGTACTGATGGGGGTGTTCCTAGATCAACTTCTTGGATAATGAGCTGAAGTCGACAAGAAGCGATCCGTCAAAGGAGGGCCTTAATGAATCCCACATCAATGACACAGAACGGAGCTAATGATTTTAGTGGAGGTGAAAACAAACTGTGACATATGATTCAGGGTGGCGATCATGAATGGATGAAGGATAATGTATGGTAGTGGATGGGACACGGTTGACACTTTCAGAATGACCCCTCTTGAACATATAACGACACTGATGCGATGGATCGGTAGCATTACCCCAAAATGTGGATGGTTTGGCAAAGACCATGGTGATGAGACCGGTGAATGAAACAACCCAACCCGATGTGGTACGAAAGAAAAGTGTCATGTTCAAGAGCGACTTGCTACCATTAAGCTTTGATGTTCTCCCAATTTTTCCCCAGTCATTTCTGACCAGTACCTCTTTATTTTTGTCAAGCTTGAGGAGGATAACATATGCTTGTTCTATAACCTGCCCTTCGGGCAAGCCCATCGCTATGATTTAATGAGCTTAGCGATAGGGAAACTCGTTCTCGCCTAAAGACAAGTTTGTCGCTATTTAATCATTTTAACGAGTCTAACGACAAGGAAAACTCGGTCCTTTTCATTTTTAGAGAGTCTGAAAAGGTACAGAAAGTTAACTCCATAATTCCTTTTTCGTCATCTAATCCCTTAAGTCCGAAAAAGTATAAAACAATACAGAAGGGATGGGTGTTCGGTACTTCTAACGAGCCGAACAAAACAAGCGCTCGATCTTTTTGTGTAATAATCCCTCAAGTCCAAAAAGATTAAAATCTAGAGGAGGGATAGCTCTTCCCGTCGCTTTATCGAGCTGGAAGGCCAAAACTCGGCAATCTTTTCATATTTTACGAGTCAGTTGAAAAGAGCTTAAAGAAGACTCGTCTTTTGAGGAACGAGTGATAAACAGGGTTAGCAGCTGATTCCAGGTACAGGTTGGAATTTTCCAATCACGACAGTGTCACGAGGATGGCCAGGTGAAATCACTCTTCGCAGTTGTTCCTCAAAATAGGTAAACAATCATATGGAGGTGAACGATCGGCCAAATGAAAAGTGGAGGTGACGGTGCAAACACGACCAGGGCTTTTAATATGGTTGTCAAAGGTTACATTTACCAAATTTATCCACCGGGGTAGGTTCTTTTTTTAGATAAAAATGAGCTTAAACTCTGGAGGGAACATTGCTCACTGCTTTTCTATTTTTTAACGAGCATAAATTCCGCGGTAAAACTGCTCGAATCTCGCGTTTATTTTTTAACGAGCATGAACTATGTGCTAAAACTGCTCGAACTTATGTTTATTTTTTAACGAGCATGAACTATGTGCTAAAACTGCTCGGAGATAAGTTTGCATGCCCCCAGCATAATAATGCAAATCGAGGTGCATGCCCCCCAAGCTTCATTGCATTCAACTCGGTGGTTGGAATGAAGGTTTACATTTGAGAAAGGGGATTTGTTTCATTTTTTTGATGAGGTTGACACAGTAAAAGAATTATCCTCATGACTCCTTGTTTCATTTTTTAACGAGGTTGACACGAGATAAGAACCGTCCTCGGAGCCCACTATATTTATAGTATTTCCATTAGGGCGATGATCCATGCTGAAAAAATGTTTAGGAATCTTCCGAATCCATAAGATATAGAAGATTTCATATTGTAGGTTTCCACTGTGGCCACTTCCGCCAGATTTCTTGCAGGCGGTAGGGAAAAAGTACCCATTAAGGCAGGGTCTTTTAGGAGACCTACTCCAATATTTTGAAGCGAATTATCACTTCCATGGATCATTGGAATGTTTCCCATAACTTGTGAACTGTCGGGGAGGAAAGTTTGTTGGTCGACGACTGTAATCCCTCCTTGAAAGGGAAATGCAATCTTCCTGAAGTAGGTCGACACGACTGCGGCCATGGCATATATCCAGGGCCTTCCTAGTAGGATGTTGTAATCGAGGTTTCCATCAATTACTTCAACATCGACTTCTACTGTTTTGCCCCCCAGTTCAACTTGCAAGTTACTTAAAATCTCGTAGGGAGTGTATGATCGTCCATCAAATGCTTTTAAGGTCGTTAACGATTTCGACAAGGGTGGTGAGCCTAAATTTTTCCAGCAACTCATCGACATAAGACATGTAGATGCCCCCTCATCAATAATTGTTCGATGAACAGTTTTGTTGAGGGCTTTCACTTGAATAAGGAAAGCTAGTTGAGCTGGTAACTTAGGGTCATATCCTTTATGATCAAAGGCCACAAGATTGGAATCCATTGGGCCAATCCCACCCATTGCTGATAATAAAGTTTGCTCTTGGGAGGGGCCATTTTGCGGTACCTCAAGTGTCGACATAGCGGACGGCGATTGGGCCAGGTCCTCTATTATATTATAATTCTGTGCTATTTTGGCACGAGGATTAAATGTCGATTTGTGTACTACTCCCTTTGGCAACTTTATCATTGGTTCAGGAATGATGGGTGGCACAACTTTGGTCAAAGCTGTCGTCGAACTACTAGGTTGTTCATTATCCTTGTTATTCGACAGCCATGGATTCCCGTATTCTTTATTCCTTGTCAAAGCATTATTCTGCTGCTTTGAGGTAGACAACATAAGCACTTGGGATCGGGAAGCATTTTGATTAGCAACCAGATTTTGACCTGGATTAGGAAACGGATCAGTCAACACAGCTGAGGTTTTCAAACTCTTAAAGAATCTTTTAAGCTCAGCTTTGCATGGACAATCTGCTGTCCAATGATCCTCATCGCATATATGACACCCCGAAGGGGGTTTCCCTTTTCTCCCTTTCTTTTTCTTCTTGTCTCCTGGTTGCTTCAGTTGTTTGCCCTTGTCGTCCGACACGGCACTTACTTCCGAGGCAAGAAGTTCTTCATTTTCATTTTGATTCGAAGTCTTACGGGTCTTCTTAGACGAATCCCGTGTTGACTTTGCGTTTGCAGTGCCAATCACACCATCGCCGGCATGAGAGTCACTATTTGGTCCAGGAGGGGGAGGAATTGAAAATTCTGGTCTGGGGGCGTCAGGTATCTTATAATAGAGCGTGCCCGACTGAGTATATACTAAGTCCAAATATTGAGCACGAGCAATAACTTGCTCCTCTGTTACGACGCCTCCCTTGGCCACATCTTCTGTTATAGCAGGCAGAAGCGACTTTATAAACCACTCAGCTAATAGCTGATCTGGAACATAGGTTTTTACCATTCTGCGACGACGACGCCACTCATGTATATGATCTGATATATGTGTGGCCGTTGTTTGCTTGAAATTGGTCAAGATCTCTGTTCCAGTTTCGTACCTTATAGGTAACTGAAAGTGTGTTAAGAAAGTCGTGGCTAGGGAACTAAAATTGTCGAACGAGGCTCTAGGTAATTCAATATACCATTTAGCCGCCGGACCAGTCAATGTCCTCTGGAAAAGGCGAAGCCTTATCGAATCATCATTCAAGGTATTCGACGAACACCACAGATGGAATGTCATCACATGATTCGACGGGTCTTCGCCAGGATTTCCATTGAATTTAGGAATGTCCGAAGGAAGTTTGTGAGGAATCGCTGGCCACCAATGGGCATAGGCGATTGGATCGTTCGTCAATCGATGTAAATCTGGTAATTCTAAGGTCGCCACGAATGGCAACTGTTGATTCAGGTTTGGCAAGGCGTACCCAGGATACGATGGAATCGCCTGAGCAGTAGGCCTTTGCATACCAGCATAATGCAACTGATGTTGATAGGACTGATATGGCTGGTGGGCTTGGCCACTGTAAAGTGGTTGATTTAACCCGTTCTGAATATAGGGTTTCCCACTATTTGCAAAGATCTGTTGCTCAGATCCCTGGTACACCTGTTGAAACTGAGGTTGTTGGTATTGCACCATCCATGGCTGCGAAGCCATGTTTTGCTGTGCGATACTAACCGACGGACCAAGATGTGGGGTTATGGTTCCCGTTTGTATCTGTGTCGTCCCGGCAGTTGGCGATTGTGGTTGTGTTGCAGGGTCAAGGGGCTGTTGCATTACAACTTGGGGTTGACATACAACAGGCATCGATTGAACTTGCGACACGGTTACAATTGCTAGCGTCGTCGGGATGCTAGACATAGGTACACATTGTTGCATGGAATATACAACTCTCGGTTGTTGGGGCAACATAGGCACCCAACCACTCATCGTAACTTCAGTCAAACCTGAATGCGGTTGAAAACTGCCGTATGGGTATCCACCCGGAGGGGGAAGTGAAAGGGCATATTGCCCCCCATATGGTAACAATCCGGAGCTCAAGGGTATAGATTTCCTTTGAGGACTGGATGGTCCAAACTGATTTCCAAAGGGATCAATTTGTCTAGTTTCAACATAAGAATTACCGGGTATTATACCGGAAGAACAAACTGGAACAGACCAAGTTGTCCTAATAGTCCCTGGGTGGACTCCTTCTAGCTGTTGAGAGCTAGTCGGGACAGCTGGTATGCCGGCAAACATCGTCGGAGTGACAGCAGGAGCTTCTGCTGTCGCTGTGTCATTTGGCACAGTCCTAGATGTCGACGGTTGCTCAGACATTTTAAGTCTATCCAATAAACTGCCTAACGATTCTACAGGAACTTCCACTGGCGATGGACAAACTTCTGATGCAGAAGGAAAAAGAGTGATGCCTACTCCAAAATGAGTTGGAGTATTTGCTTGCTGGTCCTCTACGATTTCCTCTATTGCAATCAGACCAGGAGGAAGAGGAAGACCGTCAGGTCCATAAAAGATTTCTGGTGCCGAAGAAGGGGTTGCTTCGACAGCGACAGTTGTTTGAGCAACAAGACTCTGTGGACCGGTTCCAGGTGGAACTGGTTCAGTTATGCAAGTACTCGTCCTCAGACTAGGATCAGTAGAACCGTCCCCTTGTTGCTGTTGAACTTCTTCAATAGAGGCAGGGATTCCAGAAATATTAGGAGTGACCAGAATCTCAGATGTTGTCGGAACTGTTGTTCTAACTTTAATGAGAGATTTTGACCCGGTCAAGCGAGTTCGCTTCGTCCGTACTACTCTCGATTCCGGAGACAAAGATGGTTGACTCGCGAGTCTCCTCGAACGACGGAGTTTTAATTGACTTTCCTCCATGGTTGCGGATTACTTGATCAACTAAAATACAAAAAGGGGAATTATGTTTCCGTATTGAATGAATTTTATTAGACGCTTTTAGACACAACTTTGCTTTTTCATGTTTTAAGAGTCGAGAAAAAGCTAAAGATGACTCTAGTCGCCTTGGATGTATTAACGAGCCCGAAGTGACAAATGCTCGGTTGGACTTTTTCAGTTATAGAGTTTGAAAAAGGCCAAAAGAAACTGCTCTGGAGATCTAGGCAGAGGGTGTGCCAAACCTTTCGCAAAACCACAGAATACGTTTTACGGTACGGGTGGTCGACCTTCGTGAATGCTGTGTTCACTGCATCGCGATCAATAGGGCGGCCGACACGGCTTCCTAAGGATAAAGGATAAATGCCTATAGGGGTCTCCCAATATACGCGACGGTACGCGGGAGCACAAGTCCGTATTAGTGTTATCGTCCCTCAGGAGGAATCACCCACCTTCGTAGAGATCGACAGCCACTACGTTTAACGACGCCGGAACACGTCTCTACCTAGACCTCTATTGTGAGCGTTATGTTACAAAGCGTTTTTAGATTCATTCAATATATTTTAAGTTGATCTTGTTTAGCAGTTTGTCTTTCAGGATCACCACGAGATGTATTGGTACAAATTCCTAAATGCAGCTAAAATGATAAGCAAGCTTTACAATCTTTTTAGCTTTGAAAATCCTAACTACTGAGGGGAGAGAAAAACATTATCTTTCCACACAGAGCACAAAGCACAAACTAATGCACTTTCCCCTAGATCAATCACGCAAACTTATCAAAAAATGCAAATGCAAGATGCATGTATTTCTTTTCTTTTCCCTTAATGTTGATGTAAACAAAAGGAAACTGTCGTATAATTTTCGAATTCAATTTGAAGCATAAACAAACAAGTTTTGTCTAAAATCAAAAGACGCCTTACAGGTATTTGTTTCGACACTAAAAATGTATGAATTCAAACCATAAGATGAAAAACAAACAAACTCAAACAGCCATGAACAGTAATAAAACTAACTCTTAAGATCACAAAGACACTTTTACAGTTCAGGATCTAAGAGGCCACAGCTATACTGGTTTGCTTTTCACAATGGGAAACTGTAACTGAAACAAGAAATACTGAAAGAACAATCACAGTTTCATCACACAACTGAGGCGGAATAATGTCAAGGAAAGTTGGTTTATAGCAAGTACAAATGACAAGCAATCAGCAGCAAAATAACAGTGAAAACAGGGCCAAGACTCAGTGGGAAACCTCAGGAAGACATAGCCTAACTGGTTCAGCGCAGGCTCTGGTCTGTCAAACTGACTCTCAGCGCAGTTCCCGAAGGGAGTACCTGCGCTGAAATGCAGACTGCCTGTGGACAGCCTGCACTGAGACACGAGAGTTGCGTTTACAAGGATTTCTGGGTCATAAAAAGCTCAAAAATTCACTGTTTTTGCTGAAATAAAAAGCTATAGGTCAAGTACAAGCTAAGGGATGATCAAGAGGATGAAAAGCTATCACAAAGAGCACAAAAGGATCTTTGTAGATCAACTCTTCAAATCATGAACTTGCTCGAAAATGAGCCAGAGTAGCTGCCCCTCTACTTCGCTTTTGATATAGTCAAAAGCTTTTCGATTCGGTACTCTTTGGTTCAGGAAATGAATAGCAAAGATACTACAAACACAATCAAACGGATACGCTCCCCAGTGGAGTCGCCAGTTTGTTGTGGGGAAAAGTATCCGACTCGGATGACCCTATCCCTACTCTAAAGGTGACAGTCTTTAGCAACAACTGAAAGTAAAGCTTTGATATTTTCCTTTATGAAAGTACAAAGAGAAGGAAGAAAAGATTAACCAACCGGTGTCTTTCGCTTTTGTCGATCCTTATCCTCTCTCTTTGTCTCTTGTTCCCAGCTCCTTGCTCCCTTTGTCGGTCCAGCTACACACAGATCCTGCACAAACAAGAGAGGAAACTACAAGATACAAGTACTCATAACTGATGCATGGATTAGAGTGAATCAAATATACAAGTAAATACAATACATCAATGCAATACAAGTATATAGGAGAACATTCAAAGCTTTATTGATAAAAGTAACAGGGTTCTGAGAAGGTTACAACCATCAATGGCTCCAATCCAGCAGCACCTCCCCAGCGGCAAGAAGTCTCCTCTTCACCTCTAGTAAAACAATCACCCAATAGCTCTAACTGTAAACCAACAGCACCTCCTTGCTTTACACAAAATTCCCGCCTCCCTAGACCTCATAGAAGAGCTCTATATATAGGATAGAAGAAGAGAGGATGAGTCAGCTTGAGACTAACATAAAGCTGCCTTGTGTCCTCTCCCTCTTCAGTTAATCTTCAGTTCTTGAGTCCACTTGGAGATCCTTGCTTACACATGGAGAGCAAGTACCTCTTACTCATCACAGGGCGAATCTCATGAACCAAGTGTCAGTTTGGAAGCTTCCTGGGCAGTTGACACCTTGCAGAATGACTGTGCCACTTGGCCAATCTCGCCCAGCGCAGGTAGCCTTCATTAGATTTGACTCTCAGCGCAGATGCTCAGTGGAGCAGCTGACATGATCCAAAATTAGCCTGTTTTGAAGTGTTTTCAGGTGGAGAACTGATTGGAAGTGCTGTGGTTTGATGACCTTGTTCTTTTAGGGGTAAGAACAACATGTTTAGGGACTGAGGATCCCTGTAATTATTGACATTTCATGCTCCATGTCACGAGGCACAAAAATGTCTATAACAAAAAGGGCCAGTGCTGAGCTTCAGTTGTGCTGGAGAGGGTTTCATGGGACGAGTTTTCTGAATACCTGTTTCCGAATATAGAGTTATTGCTGCTGTGTATTTTTCTCTTTCAGGTGCGCCAGATTAGGCACCCAATTGTACTCAGATAGATTGCATAATAATATAACCCTCTGAATAGCTACTCTGGTTTTCTTGCATTGGGTTTTTCCGGGGACATTGGTCCAAAAATAACAGTGTCACTTATGTGCTTGTTTTCTTTTAGTTGATGATTTGTAGATGTTGTGACTGTATTGTGTTTATTTCGGTATTTAAATGTATTAAATAACTTGTACAAATTTAAACAAGTAGGAGAAATAAACCAGCAGAATACAGAATAATTTTCTAATGGATAGACTTAGAAAATTCAATATGGTATCAGAGTGTGGTTTCAGATCACAGGAGAACTGAAGGCATTGACTGAGCAGAGCATTTGCAGTAGATTCAGTTGTCCCGAGTGACAAAGCTGATCATTGTAGAAGGCGAAAGAGGAAGGAGCGATACAGAGGGACTGCGTCATCAGTTTGGGCCAGAGAGAGGCCAGCGTAGAGGCTAAGGGAGGTAGAAGTAGGCTCACGCAGAGGCCAAGGTGCCGCAGTTGGCTGAGGGAGTTGATTTGCCGGTGTCGGGATTGCGCAGAGCCAAGTGGCTTAATCCTTCAGTTGTTGGGGCATAGGAGGCCGTGGGTAATTTTCGGAGCGAAGCTGGTGGGGTATTGTGATTATAACAATACCTAATAGGACAAGACCAAGGTGGAGGGAGTTGCTGCCGAGGCAGATTTCTAGCTAAGGAATCTGGACCAGTGTTGTAGTTGCACAGATGATCGGAGGGGCAAATTGACGTTGGTAGAAGGATTTCCAGGAGGGAAATCGGGACTCAGAGGGAGTCCAGAGGAGAACTTCCAGATGGGAAGTAGAGAGACTCAACAGGAGTCGAATCGAGAACTTCTAGACGAGAAGTAGAGAGACTCAGCAGGAGTCGAACTGAGAACTTCCAGGCGGCAAGTAGAGAGACTCAGAGGAGTCGACAGAGAAGAGCAGAGAGATGGCCATGAATGCTGAGAGATTAGGATAGGTTGGACAGAGTGTCCAACTTTGTGGTATGGAAGGCCAGGATCTTGTCCATTCTAGACAGACATTGCATCAAGGGCTTCGCCTTGAGAATGATGGCTATCCCAGTTGACCCGGTAGCAAATGATAGGTACGAGGAGGCAATGGCTAAGGCAAAGTGCGTGATCCTTGATGGGGTCAAGGATCATGTGGTACCACATATTGCCGAGAAGGAAACGACAAGGAGATGTGGGACACTTTGAAGACATTGTACCAGCGTACTTTTGTGCAGAGGAAGATGCTGCTGGAGAATCAACTAAGGGCATACCAGATGTAGAAGGGAGAGCAAATAGATGTCTTCCTCGGTCGGTCAAAGGAGATCCGTGACTAGCTAACTTCCATAGGGGCCACGCTGAATGAGGAATTGATGGTGAGGACCGCACTTAACGCAGTCTCCGAGGATTGGGAGGTATTTGTCCAGAGCATACTGGGCAAGACAAAGCTTCCAGATTGGGAAGAACTGTGGGCAACTCTTCGTCAAGAAGAGATCAGGCGACTGACCAAGGCAGGGAGTAGCGGCAAAAGGGTCAGGATCAAGGAGGAAGAAGAGGATGTTGCTCTAACATCTGCGGGAAAGCAGGAGAAGAGGAAGGAGAAGGACCTCTACAAGGTCAAGTGCTTCCATTGTGGGGAACTGGGTCATTTTGCGAACCAATGTCCGAGGAAGAAGAACAACGGAGAGGCTTATGAGTCCAAGGCAGCGCTAGTGAGGGCGGAGAAAGAAGTCAAGGAGGACGATGATTGTACCATGAGTGCTCATGTGCCACTTGAGAAGAAGTGGGGAGACATTGAGCTGTAGTCAGGAGGACTACAGGCGATGAGGGGCAGGATCCTTGAGGTACCCAACCTCTTGGATTATACCTTTGCTGTGGGAGCCCCGAAGAGGAGTAGCAGGACTAGCGGATGTTGGTAGAGACTATTGCAGATGAAGCGACAAAGACAACTATAGTGCAGGAGTCCCCGGACAATGCGAGGCTAGCAGGCTGCAACAGTGCGAGAGGCATGGGAGTGTTGCACTAGTGCAAGATGACACAGAGAGGTGTGTAACAATGCGAAATGCGGGGAGTTGTTGCAGCAACGCAAAGGTCAGTAGAGGGAGAACTTGTTAGCGACAGAGAGAGCTTCAACATCGGGAGTGTTTCTAGCCTGACAAGGATGTCAGGTGTTGGGTGGATCAATTACGTACTTCTCAGTAACTGAGTAGCAGTGCAGTAGCAATATGCAGTAGCATGATGCATCATGATGAGAGGGGGATGCAGTGCTGGGAGAATGGACCAGCAGCAGCACGGATGCAGAGGGAGTTGTCGTACAGAGGTAGCAGTGGCAATGGCAGGGCCATGGGCAGCAGTACAGGATGTAGCAGTGTAGAGGATGTTGGGCAGGGAGGCCTAGCATCAGCGCAGGGACTGGTGCTGGATAATCAGAGTGATACTCAGTGAGGAGTATTACTAGAGCATAGTCCTCGCTAAGAGGGAGTGTTGATTTGGGGTAGCATTGGATGTGCTCTAGCAATGAAAATTGGTGGTGAGGATACAGCACATGAGTTCTCCAAGACCCATAAATGGTTTGGACAAATTGTACCCGGTTTGGGAGATATTAAAATAATTAATATTTTTAATGGAGATCCTAAGTCTAAACTTAGGAAAAATAAAATATTAATGGGTATTAATATAAAACTAGGTTAGAAGGGTCCAAAAGTCATGGATCAAGCCAAATCTAATTTTAGCCATTGATTACAGATTTAATCTCGGCTGTTATGGACCAACGAGAAAAGTATAAGAAGAGGCTTGAGTGTCAGTTGGAGAATACACCAGAGTGATCAGTCATTCATTTTGCTAGAGCGAGGTTGCTAAGCAAAGTTGAATCAGTGATCAACAGTGAGGGGCAGTGAGTACGAGGCAGAGAGGCAGGGACAATATTGGGAGACCAGCACAAAAGTAGTGAGAGCGAGAGCGAGAGCAATAGTCAGTCCAGGCTACGCAGAGCCCAGCAGAGGCAGCGTAGAGTCTAGAGGGACTGCGTCATCCATGCAGAGGGCAGAGGGTAGAAGCTCCCAGAGGCTGCACAGTGCCTCAGAGGGTTGACGCAGAAGGTCCTGGGGCTGATGTAGGTCAGCAGGAGGCTGACGCAGAGGCCAGAAGGGTTAGCGCTGAGCTTCAGTTGTGCTGGAGAGGGTTTCGTGGGACAGGTTTTCTGAATATCTGTTTCCGAATATAGAGGTATTGCTGTCGTGTATTTTCCTTTGTCGGGTGAGCCAGATTAGGCACCCAGTTGTACTCAGATAGGTTGCATAATAATATAACCCTCTGAATAGCTGCACCAGTTTTCCCGCATTGGGTTTTTCTGAGGACATTGGTCTAAAATAACGGTGTCACTTGTGTGCTTGTTTTCTTTCAGTTGATGATCTGTAGATGTTGTGATTGTATTGTGTTTATTTCAGTATTTAAATGTATTAAATAACTTGTTCAAATTTAAACAAGTAGGAGAAATAAACCAACAGACAACTGAATAATTTTCTAATGGATAGACTTAGAAAATTCAATAGATCCCTAAATCAATCATATATGAGAAGGAAAGTTGTTTTCACTTAGCCCAATTACCATGATTTATCAATTTTCCCATTGTGGTATCATCACCTATCTAGGGAGTGGCCAACTGTAGAAAGTTGATGTGCAACTGAGCCTATGGTTGGGTGGAAAAGGCTCCTTCCCAAATCAGTGACTAGCTTGGAATTTTAGATAAGTGTTGCCTATGTTCATGTGATTATTGTTCAATTTCTCTTTGAATTTTTATTAGTAAAATTAGATATGAAAAATGTATGCCTTGTTCTTGTTATGGAATTTGGAATGTGGTGCATATGATAAACTATCATATGATTGATACATATACACACACGCACATATGATTGATATATATATACACACACACGCACACACATGATATATATATACACACACACGCTCGCTCACAAAGGTCTAATGTTATGATCAAGTTTAATATATATTTCAGCATGAATGTATATTACTGTGAGCTACAAGAGCCTTTTGGGAATAAATTGATGTAAAAAGTGGAGAAATTAAACCACATAATCCTCTTCACATGGCACAAAAAGACTTTTTAAAATTTTGGTGGGCAATAACCTCTGGTAAGTCTATGTTTACATTTTACTCCTACCTAAATGCATAAATAATGGTGGGTAGTTACTCTTGGTAAGTATGCTTATTTACATGTGATTCCTATCTATTTTTGGTGCAAATACTTGTTTAAATTCGGTGGGAAGTAACTCTGGGTAATCATGTTTATTTACCTTGGTATGCAAATGTTCCAAGTTTCCTTATTCTTGGAATTGTATTTGAAATTTCAATTATATTTTGAAGCTATGTTTGCATGAATGTTAGGGATAGTAAGTGTTAGTAAGAAATCTTGTTAAGTAAATATGATAAATTCTTGAATAATCGAGTATGGGAATTTTTTTTTTTTTTAATGCATTATATATCTGAGAATATTTATATTCATATAATTACTTGCATTCCTGGATTTTTTCATACATGAAGAAGGGAATTTTGGGCAAAAGTTTTACCAAACTGTGATATTTTTGGGCTTGATGCAGAGTGTGCTTTGTAAATTTGATTAAATTCCACTATAGAGATAATCCTCTTTATTGTTTAATCCAATATTTTCTTATATTTGTTGCATAGTTTGCTAAATCTACTACATTTCGTGATCAGAAGAATTTGTGAAACTTTTATTAGGTAAACAAATTAAATTTCATCGTTGATGATACCATTTGGGGCTTGGCGATTTTGACGAAGTCTCTAGAAGTTACATGTTAAATTTTCCTGATAGCTGAAAAGTCCATTACATGTTAAATTTTGTTGATGGACGAAAGTGCATTGGGTGTTTCGTCCATTGGGTGTTCGGTGAATTTGACAAGGTTCTAAAAGTTACATGCGACCATTGGGGTTCGGCAAGTGTTGTCTAAAAGTTACACGCGACCATCGCAGTTTGGAAAATGGGGTCTAAAAGTTACATGCAACCATCAGGGTTTGAAAAATGGTGTCTAAATGTTACATTTCAAATTTTAGGGTTTGAAAAATGGTGTCTAAATGTTACATTTCAAATTTTATTAATGGGCAATAAAGGTATTTACTTTATCAACGGCCAATAATTTTTTTGAGGTATTTATTTTAGGAGTAATTTTTAGTGTGATTTTTTGGACTTTTCGGGTGTCAGAATCTGATGGAAAAATTGAGGTGAAATCTTGATTTGTGTTATTTTAACTGTTTTTTTGACTGCATATATGGATTCAACACCCTGAAAAACCGCTAGGGCACTTCAATTGTGCAGGGTTACCCATCAACCCTGTGGTTTCAATAAATTTCTGGCGGATTTTAGAGAAATTAAACCAGAAAAACCCAACGGAAAAGCTTCCAAAAGATCGCACTAAATACAACTCGTTTACTTTATCAACAAATTGGTAGAAGGTTTCAGGTTGAACTCATCGGCGGATCGGCAAGTTTTGGATTGACTTCACTGGGCAATTTTTTTTGGGTTGACCTCATCGGTGGTTCACAAAAAGTTAGGAATTTTACCTATTGACAATCCGAAAAATATTTTGGGTTATGGAAAAATTGTAAATTCTCGAGGGTCAATAGAGCCTTTGACACTCTGGAATTTAGAATGTGTGTTTTATCTCCACTTGAAGTTTATTTACACTTGGGATTTAAATTAATAGTTGGGGAGATATAAATATTTACTTGGAATTATTGGATTAATGTTTTATTTAAAATCCCATTTATGTAACAAGAAGTAAAGTAAATTAATTGGGCTAGTGGATGACATGGTAGGATAGGTGGTCCTAGTATTATCATTGTGTCACCCCATGATGACACGTGCACTGGGGTGCCACAACATTTGCCATGTGGCAGTTGCTTAGTAGCCGACATGGTATCAAGGGTGAAAATTTTCAAATCTTCAAATGATCATATCTAAATGATATGGACTCAAAATCTAAGTTTATACTGCGGAAAAGCTCTTGATAAGCAAAAGGTGATGGTGATTTCAGAAATAGCTTTGAGTTGAATAAGAAAAGCTAAAATTTGATACCCTATACCCTCAATATGGTACAAAGAGGGTTGGGTATTTTACAATCTGACTTGGTGTAGGTAGGCTCCCAATATTAATATATGGATGTTTGAATATGAACAAATTAATATATCATTAATGCTGTCATCATTAGATTTATGATAAATTTTTAGTATAATAGTAACAATAATCTTGCCATGACCATATGATGTAGAACAATTGATGATAAGGTGTACTGTTAAGGCCTTCTTTATGTGAAGGTCTCAGGTTCGAAACCCTGTGAGTTTAGCTAATGAAAAAATATAATTTAATAATCATTAATAATTAAGGAATTTAGACTTCTGTGATCCATAACATTGTTTAGTAATCTTCGGCAAAATCACATAACCAATCTTTTGTCGACGCGTTTCGAACCAACCAGTGTGGTTCATCGTCAGGACAAGTTGAAGAACCAATCTGGCCTAGCTTGCTTAAATAGAGGTGCAGAGACTCCTGGAGTCTCTGCACCTCTATTTAAGCAAGCTAGGCCAGATTGGTTCTTCAACTTTTCCTGACGATGAACCACACTGGTTGGTTCGAAACGCGTCGACAAAAGATTGGTTATGTGATTTTGCCGAAGATTACTAAACAATCATTAATAATGTTCAATTAATGTGTGTTGAAAAAATATAATTTAATAATCATTAATAATGTTCAATTAATGTGTGTTGTTTCCCTATTTCTGGAAAATTTGAAAGTTCCAACTCCAAAACTTGTATCCACTTCACAGATATAGGTGACAGGTTGCGCTGAAATGTTCATTATTGGGGTTCACGTTCAGAGTTTTTGATCAGCAAATTGTATGTTCTGGCATTATGGAATCATATGTTTATTCTAGAATATTTCTCATAGTTTCATGCTCTGCTTCTTATTTGTAAGATCAATTTATTCAGGAACGGAGATTTTGAAATCATTTGTGATTACATATGCATGTGAAATTGTTTGAGTGCATAAACATTTTAATTTAATTCTTGGTTGTGATGAAATCTGAGACGTTCCAACTCCAAAACTTGTATCCACTTCACAGATATAGGTGACAGGTTGTGCTGAAATGTTCATTATTGGGGTTCACATTCAGAGTTTTTGATCAGCAAATTCTATGTTCTGGCATTATGGAATCATATGTTTTTTTCAGAACGAAAAAGCTGAGATGTATTATATTGAGGCCATATAATAGAACAGATAGTATAAGAGCTTTTTGAAAAGCATGAGGACAAGACTGGACACTCTGTGCATCAGGGGGAGAACAGAAAGAGGGACTGGCACACATATAACCAGATACAGTTTATACATAAAGAAAAGCCTAAGATATACAACAGATTGCCAGATAAAGACACCGGAAATATACAGCCAAGCCTGTACCTGAACATATGACAAAAAGATCGTAAAAAAGACCAGCGCACCTTCAAAAACAGAGCATCAGCACCTTCAAAAACAGAGCATCAAAACCCAGGGAAGGAGAAGTCCTGGATGGGCAGATTCCCCGTCAGATATTACCTTCAGATATGTTTATTCTAGAATATTTCTCATAGTTTCATGCTCTGCTTCTTATTTGTAAGATCAATTTATTCAGGAACGGAGATTTTGAAATCATTTGTGATTACATATGCATGTGAAATTGTTTGGGTGCATAAACATTTTAATTTAATTCTTGGTTGTGATGCAATCTGAGACTTTGTGACAGACACATCGAAAACATGGACTCTGATGATTTTGGTATGGGGTCTCATCAAAGTTTTGTCTGCTACCAGTATGTTCCCGATTTGAGGTTCATCAAATATATACAATATCGTATATGGTAGATTTGGTGGGAAGAATCCGGAAAAGAGCACGAGAATTTTATTTGATTTTTTTAGGGGAATATTTCTCTTCTGCATGTTGTACTTGAAAGATTATCTATTTAGACGACATTATTAATGTGTGTTGTTTCCCTATTTCCGGAAATTTGAGAGTTCCAGCTCCAAAACTTGTATCCACTTGACAGATATAGGTGACAGGTCTGAATGTGCTGAAATGTTCATTATTGGGGTTCACGTTCAGAGTTTTTGATCAGCAAATTGTATGTTCTGGCATTATGGAATCATATGTTTATTCTAGAATATTTCTCATAGTTTCATGCTCTGCTTCTTATTTGTAAGATCAATTTATTCAGGAACGGAGATTTTGAAATCATTTGTGATTACATATGCATGAGAAATTGTTTGGGTGCATAAACATTTTAATTTAATTCTTGGTTGTGATGAAATCTGAGACTTTGTGACAGACACATCGAAAACATGGACTTTGATGATTTTGGTATGGGGTCTCATCAAAGTTTTGTATGCTACCAGTATGTTCCCTATTTGAGGCTCATCAAATATACACAAATATACAATATCGTATATGGTAGATTTGGTGGGAAGAATCCGGAAAAGAGCACGAGAATTTTATTTGATTTTTTTAGGGGAATATTTCTCTCCTGCATATTGTACTCGAAAGATTATCTATTTAGACATTCACTAAAGGATTACACTAAATGTTTATATATATAAATGGACAGGCTGGCGAGGAAAGATTTTCTGTTGAGCTGGATGATGATGACACTGTTTGGTATGATGTTCTTTCCTTCTCAAGGCCTGCACATTTTTTGTCTTTACTAGCACGCCCATATGTCTATTATAAACAAAAACTCTTTGCCCAGCAATCTGCACAGGCAATGCTGAAAGCTGTATCAGAGTAGGATAGGCTTGTCTTGTTTTGGGTTCTCAAATAAAGATCTCGAATGACATCTCCTTGCAATGGTGCGTCCTATATTAAGTTTGGTAGTACCTTTCTCCTTCACTGAGGTGTTTTCTCAGACGAACAAAGCAAGATAACGTATGAGATGACAGGTCTTATAGTAGATTTTTTTTCTTAATCTCAAATGTACATAAAAAGCTTATACACATGGAGACTGAACTAGAATATATACATGCTATTAATAATTATGTTTTTTTCCTTAATTTTCATTTTGACAGTGAATGTAAGATGAATTAAGAATATAAACATTATTTTATAAGGTGGAAGAGACATGTACGTTGTTGCAATTGTAACACCCAAAAATTTCTAATGTTGACTATTTAGTGTAAAATGAACGGGATAATTTCAAGCTCTCAAATGCAAAGTTCTATCTTCTCATTTTTGTTCAAAGAGCGTGAAGAACGGGCCCCGAGGGGCTACACTCCATAATTATCCAGCTCTCAAATGCAAAGTTCTATCTTCTCATTTTTGTTCAAAGAGCGTGAAGAACGGGCCCCGAGGGGCTACACTCCAAAGAATGGACTCCCTTTTGAAATTCATGCCATATTCAAACGTTGGTGGATGGCTTAGCACTAAACCTCACTAGTGAACCAGTTCTCCTATGACGAGCTTTCTCTGTTTTTTCTCCCCACTTTTAGTGATATCGAGGGCTATTACTCAGGCTTGTTAAATTAGGATAACATTCACGTAATTTACCTGGTGATTTGGACTTGAATTGAGTCAAGCAATTTTGTTAAGATAAGTCAGACTAATTTGGACCAAATTTGTCATTTCTCTTCATGTGTAGCTGATGGCCTACTGTAAGCATATGAAAATAGTTGAAATAATTTACTTGGTGGTTGATGTCCCTGTGAGGCGACCCTTAGTAACAGTGGAAGCCAAAACATTAAGCTCTCAATTGTAAATTATATATCTCATAATAAAGAAATATACTGCGAGAATCTTGGAAATTTGAAAGCAACTATGCTTTAGACAGAAACATGGATATAGTGAAAAAAACATCAACTTAGATGATATTTATGTAGTTTGTTCGTGAATTTTACTAATAAACCCACATTTGCAAAAATATTTATTTTCGTTTTGTTCACATTTTCATTGAAGTTTCTAAGAATCATAGTTAAATTGTAACTCTACTAATTAGGTGTCCATGTTCTCTGTGTGGCTTGAAGGTCTACATGGACAATCACATGTACAATAACCAAGTCAAGGTGACCTGAGACATGTCCCTAATCACTCTAAATATAGTGAAAGTTAAAAGCTCATTTGTTTACCCCTGTTTATTTTGAAGAAGGAAAACTCTAGTTGGTAATGAAATTTTTTGAAGAAGGAAAACTCTATTTGGTAATGAAACTTAAAATAAACAAAGGTAAACTCTATTTGTCAGTGAAACTTAAGTAAAAGGGTGGACAGAAAGAGCTGAAGACCCATGCTGCTACTTGGCATTCCTCCAGGTCATGGTGACTTGAGACATGTTCCTAATCACTTTGAACATAGGTGAAAGGTAAAAGTTCAGTTGTTTACCCCTGTTTATTTTGAAGAAAAGGAAAACTCTATCTGTTAATATAACTTAAGTAAAAATGTGTACAGAATGAGTTGAATACCCATGACCTATAAATACAAATTTTCATGGAGAATTCTCAAACATACAAGAAATGGCCCACACTTCAAATGACATAGACAAGTGATTGAAGTAAAAAATATGTACTCCATGGCAGAAAGTACTAGAGGGATGGACAAGGACGCCCTTCCTTTCTTACACGGTTTGGACGTAATGTGAAAATAAAGCGATTTCATAACTAAGAGGGTCATGTTCGAGGAAACAATGTGCATGAATTTCCATTACTGGTTTATAAACAAATTGTATGCTTTTGTTGTTATACTTCTAGCATTGTACCGAGCAACATAATCATACACAAATATGAAAACTCGAAATATAAAATATTAGATAATGAAACAAAATAAACATTTTAACTTTTTCTATTCCTGGGAAATGTGCATATGGTCAAATGGTATAGTAATCCATATTGTTTGGCCACCTCTCAAGGTCAGATTGGATTGATAATGGAAACTGAGTTAATTATCGTGTGGATATTGTTCCTAATTTGATCATGGTAAAACTCTAATATCCAATTGTTACTCTTCGCACTAAGCAATGGTGACACATTGACCAGTGATTATTAAATATTAATACCAATTGTTACTGTTTGCACCAAACAATGGTGACACATGACAAGTGATTAATAATTTTTAAATATTAATACCAAGAAACAACAATTTTGACAATTTTCTTTTCATATTTTATAATGGAAAATCTGTATTTTTTTTTCTCCTTTTCTATGGAATAGATCTTAGGGAAAACTCTAAGGCATTTCCTCTTATTTCAAGGATAGTACTAAAAGTAAACCCTAGATTTTTTAGGGCACAATGCTAAGTCAACAACGAAGCTTAAAGCCATTACAATAATATACTCGTTAAGAGCTGAACATGTCAGTTGTCGGAATAGAGCTCGAGTGGGCCGGTGAAACATTGTAATTGATATCATAGTGACAATTATTTGCATTAGGTGTTTTTCTCCCTTATACTAGAATAATTAAAAAATATTAGAATCATTGTTAAATATTAGCTAGATGTAGTGACAAAGGATTATTTTCCTAGGAAAGCATTGTTAATGAAATCATTGTAGCAGCTACTTGTAGTGGATTCTTTTTCTCCCTTACACTTAAATAATGAAAAAATATTATTAGCCATTGTAAAATATGATTTATATGTAATGATTCTTAACATGACATGTGGGGATGTGCCATACTACTCATGAATGCTTGAAACTAAAAGGGATGTAGGGTGATTAGAGATTGTAATTTGTTACCTTGTGTCATGTCTTCGTACTTCATGTTAGTGCTAACTAACCTTAGGTATAAATTCCTATACAATATGGAAATGAAATGTGAGCCTCAAAGATTGAAAAATGCATCTAAATTGTGAGATGTATTTGTTGTTATATGAAAAATCAAAGTTATAATCTGCAATAAAACAATCTGAATGAAAAACAGTGATGTATCTTTACACCTAATTATGGAATTGTGCCTTGGGAACCATGTAAATTCATTGTTAGAAACATGGAAATCTTTCACAAAGGAGAAAATTGTGTGGAAATACAAAAAAACTATGAGCTTAAAGATTGAAATTATGAATTATGATCATTGTGCCTTGATTTTTGTGGGTTATGGAGTTTAGCAGATCAACTAAGAGTGAGTAATCCTTAATGTTAATCAATTCAAATGATTTAAGTAAAACAAGAGAAACATTCAACAAGTATATAGCCGCAAAATATATATCTTTTTTATTTCAAAGCTGCAAAGTACAAAGTTTGGGGGTGTTGATGCCTCTAAAATCGCTGCATCAACATCGGGGAAAACCACCCGGTTTGGACCTTAAAGCAGCTCCTTTTCTGTTTGGTGTGTTGGCTCCGACTGAATGTAATGGGACCAGTGTTCCAGTGATATATGAGTTGATGGATGATTGGTTGGTAATGTATAACAAGAGTGATAAGTGCTCTATTCTAAAGTGCAAAAATATACAAAGATAACTAATCTATCTCGAGAATTCTTCTCTCAATGCGATTCTTGTTTGTTTTTATTGACAAGTAAACATGAAGATGACTTACTCATAAATAAAAATATGTATTCATATGATAATTTATTATGTATTCATATGATAATTACTTTGTTCAATTAATTGAACAAAGTAATAATTAAAACATTATCGCACTAACCGTAATATATCACTAACATATATATATATGAAATATGACAATTCAAAAACATTCAATAGTGACAGATCAAAGAATCGTTGTAGAAACATATACACATCAATAATAGCAAAGTTGATAAATGCTAAATCAGATAGAAAAATAAAGGGAAAGCATAGATAGTAGTACCGTATGCATTTGGATCTCCTCCGATGTGAATAACATTCAAATTCTATCTTCTAATTTGAGAATACTTTCATAGGAAGCAAAAGTGCATATCTCATAAAAACCTTCTTTGCCAAAATTCAGAATTCAGGTCCAGTCTTTTATAAAATAAATATATCGGAAGCATAGTAGTGCAACTCCCAACTTAAGTCTTAATACAAAATTGAGGACCCTTTCTAAAAACATGAAATGGTCTATAAATACTACAAAAATAATAAACTATGAAAGAAATATGCTATGCATTGGTATAACCAAAACATAAAAATATGGAATTCATCTTGAAATAGCAATGCTGTAGTCAGTTGAAAGGATTCACTGAATCGACTTATCTTCTTGTGATCGGAGTTGAAAAATGGAAAGCATTGGCTGGACCTCTGGTGGTTGACTCATATGAGAGTGTAATTGAGCTGTAAATGTGGCATTGACAAGTTTGGGGATCATGTGATTGATCGCATTTGTGAGACACTTCATCGCTATTCGCTGACTATGTGGTTTTACAAGGAAAAACCAAAACGTTTTCCATGTTAAGCCGTGAATGCCTCCAATTAGTTTTTCTCTATGCGTTAGCTCATGTTTCCACTGTTGTTCTAATGCTTTCACTTGTGGGAGTTTGCTTGGAGAGCATTTTGTTATTAGATTACATAAATACAGACTATTGTTGATTAATTCAATCAAATTATTTGTCGCTGATCTGCATCTAGATGTAGCTCTCTTAGCTTTCATTAACTGAGACTCCCATTCGGAAAATAGAATTTCTTTATGTGACTCCTGTATCTTTGGCAGGTTGGCAGCTTTTCCTTCATTTGAATCTTGCCAAGATAGAAACTTAGTTAAGCTTTCATCTGCCTTCTCTAGCTCAAGCCTTGCATCTACTGACTTATCGATCATAGCTGCTGAGATATCACATAAAGGAATAGCCAATGAGATATTATAACATAGAAGGTCCAACTGCCGAGATAGAGCCTTGGTCATCTCCAGGGCTTCAGTTCTGAATTCTTCTACCTTGGGATATCCTTTGAATCGCTCTATTTGATCCTTCATTTGAGCGATTTGCTCTTCTTTTGATTTATTCACTTGCTCGTTCAATAGTTGTAGTTTGCTCAATGCTTGGGATAACTCTTGCTGCTTAAGGATGGCTTGTTCATCAATTCTCTGCTTTTCATTAATTAATTGCTCATTCAACTTCTCATTAAGCTGCCTCTGTTTCGCCAACTGCTATTCAAGCTGCTATATTTTTTGTTGTCATTCTACTAATTGTGCCTCTCGCTGAATGATCGTGTGGTCTTTTTCCTTCAATAAATGATTAACCTCTGAAACCTTATCTATTGTTGCCGTTGTATATGCTCCAACATACTGAGAAAATTTGGTTAAATCTTCAGAGGGATTTACTTTCTCCCTCCATACCACATTCATCATTTCCATCTGAGGAGTCAAAAGAGGAGAGTGATGAATTTTCCTTTTCTTCCTTTGTCTTTTGACTACAGCCCTATGCTTAAGGCTATAGAAGACATTTAATGGTGGTATCTCTTCTACATGCAAAATAATTTCATTAGTAGGATTTTCAGGGATAATCTGAATTTCTTTATGAAACTTGGGTGGGCCACTTGTTCCTGCAATCGGAACTGTGTTGTCTGTGCTATAGACACCTTTGGTGTAGTGAACCCTTGGGTGTTCTCTAGATTACTGATGATAGAATCGAATTGTTCCCACTCCTTGATTAACTTAGGGTCAACATTAATGTGTGTATCAAGGGGTTCACTAACTGTTACCTGCTTCTGCTCCTGTTCTGGTGTCTTCTTCTTCTCAGGAACCTTTTCAATTTCGGGAGCATTCATAGTAATTTTTTCCTCAACGTAGCCTTGAGGTCGTGCCATAGATGTCGTTTTTAATAAATCTAGGGGCAGAGTTTCCAATCTCTGGGCTCTGAGCCTATTGAATTTTTCTAATCCTTCTGTTCCTAATTTAGTCTTAGCCAATTCTTTGACCTGGGAAAATAGTTATGTTGAAGAAAACAAGTTGTCAAAGCTATCCTCTTCATGATCAAATTTGACGATTTTAGCGTGAGAGGTAACATTATAGGCAACCTTTTTAGGGTCATACTGCCTTTTTGGAATAGTTGCAAGATTTAACAACTTGATTTTCTCGGCCTCTTTCTTTGCATATTTATAATCATGTAGGGTAAAGGCGCCACACCGAAGGGGAAATGTAGGCCACATGTGTTTCTTGGAATCTCTAAGGGTCTTTGACATTCCTGCAACTGTTATCTGATATGCTAATTCTCGGGCCAATAGTTTATCGGGGATGTATAGAGAAAGAACATGAGGATTAATGAGACTGCCAAAAAGCCTTATAGAGGTGAATTTCTCTTCTCCAAACCAACTACCCACTGCTGTTAGGTCAATTGTTGCTTCCTCGGATATCCTAGGGGCAGGCTTATTGAATAAGGAGTAATGTAAAGGAAGAATAAAACCATTACAAATTCTATACAAATGGTTCTTATAATGGGCCTTCCATAGCTCTTTGTGATAGATGTGAACAGGATTGGGATCCTGGGGAGTCCATTTCCATCCGAGAATGGGGTATTTGGAATTAAAACAGATGGTATCCATAATGTAGGCACTGAAGTAAAAAGGAGGTATCACCCGAGAAACCACAAACCTCTTTCTTCTATATTCAGGTATCTCGGTGGCAATTTTGTCAGACAAAATGTTTTCCCAGTCCATGATATAGCCATGAACAACAAATTCCATTAAAGAAACCATATCTATAGAGAACTTAGTACAATTATGGACTCCAAAGAGTCTGCACATCAATGCGCCAACATAACAATAAGGAGAGGCTAATGAATCTACAGAGTACATACCCGATGTCTCATGCTTGTGTTTGGTCGAGAAGTGTCTCCATTGCCTGATAGGGTTTGATTCAATGTCGTTTTCCTTCGCAAAAGCTTCTAAGAATGCTTTATTATAATACTTCTTTGGCTTGGGTAAATGATACATTTGTCTGAGATCCTCTGCTCTAAATGACCCAAACACTTTTCCTTCGGCTGTACTAAACATCCTATCTGTAGTTGCAATGCTTTCAACAATCCATCTGACCACGTCATTATATGGCAAAACCTTGGCACGCACTGCTATCCTATGTAGGAATGAGCAGGCCAATTCTTTCAATGTATTTTTTGATTTTCTTGTAGAATCTGCAGTAGCTTCTTCTTCGAGTTCTTCAGGCTCTTCCGCTTCTAGTAAATTATAGATACTCTCCCAGCTTGCTTTTCCTAAACCGAGGCAAGTCGTATCTGATATCAATCCTTTCTTATTCGGCTCTAGTTCTTTAACTATGAAAGGGGCCTTGGCTTTCTTCACTTTCTTTCCCATATTTTCCAGATTCATAAGCTCAGAGAAGCTCTGCACAGACAATGGAAAACGTAACAGAGAAATATTTCTGTTGAAAGCTTAATACGGAAATAAAACAGTTAAGGAAATTCGCATATGATAAACCAAATGTAATTAAGAATCACCACGGGTGAAATCCTTGAAAGATTCACCCTTAACTGCGAAATTTAATAACCATCATAGCTGCCAATCGTAGTAAATAAATGTCATAATTACCCGTTGCATCAGCCATATGCTTAATGATCATTTCAAATGTGTCTTTGGATTTCCTCGATTATCGATCAACGATAAATCGCGAATCACAATCGGGAGATTCAATGGCTCGGAATTAGCGTTTTAGACTAATAGATTCGATCGCGATAAAGGAAAATATAATAAGGTGGGATATGTTCATCGAATAGTTTGGTTTATTGTTTTTAAAATTTATATTCGCAAGCAATACCTTTTAACGAGGTTTCCTTGAAATGAGTTCCTTTCTTTATAATTGTTGGATACCTATACCAATAGGTTTCATATTTCATGATTGGCCAAAGAAAGTCCAAATATGCTCTGCTTTGGTATTACAAAGATCCCATATTTCCTAGAGAACAAGAGGTGTGTAAAGTGTTTCAAATGTTGAGGACCTTATTTCAATTTTGTGGATGATTCAACAGTTTAACCGGGATCATGCCATGTTTCAATTTTGATGTTATAGAATAGAGAAAGAAGTCTGTCCAAACTGCTTAATCTTGGCAGACAAGTAGTTTAGGTAGAGAAGTAAAGGTTCCCAACAGTTTAATCTGGGACCTTGGAAGAGATAAGGCTAGAAGTAGATAGAAAAGAAAAAAGAAAAGCCAAAGAAAAGAAAAGGCAAGTAAGGGTTTGCAAGTCCAAATGCACCCTCCAATGGAGAAACAAAAAATGCTAGGAAAATAGCTGGGCAAGTAGTTGTGGTTGCAGAAAGGGCACTTTCATCATTGCACATATGTCAAAAGATGTATTGCCAAGGCAAAGTCTATCAATGGACAAAGTGGTTAATTCCATCAGATTGCAGCAAGCAGCATGGCTAACCTCCCTTTCCCTTTCATTTCATTATTAACATTCCCTTTTAGGCTGAGATTTATGGAGAAAGATCATGATTTTATGGTGGTTCTAGTTCATTCAGAAGCCACATTTCTTGTCTAAGATCTTTTCATTTTGATCTACTCTCAAAACTGAATCAATTTCAGATAAACTCAGTAAAGTCCCCTTCATTTGCTCCCCTCATTCATACTAACCTCTAATTCTATTATATAGCTCCCTTATCTTACCCTTCCCCTAATAATACTAACACTATGGTGTATAAAGCCCCAAAATCTTATAAATACTCCTCCCCTTGGCATTATAGCCATATGTTCTCCAAAAGGAACCAAAGTGACCTCTGGTCACCTTGGTGAACCTATCACATCCCATTCCCCCTTGCTACAAGCCAACTTGCTCCTCAAACCACCCTTTGCATTGAATAAACCCTTATAAAACCTCTTTTGCCTTTAAATCCTTTGCAAAAATTACCAAAGTCAAAAACCCGCCTCTGGCGCATTTCCAAAGGTTAGCGCATTATTTGTTAAATGGAAAACATTCAAAAAACCAATGAAAAACCCACAAACCCAAAGTTTCCGCCGCGCATATAACCTAAGCAAGTTGCCGCTCCGCCCACCGTCGGATCAAGTCTCTGAGATCCGACGATCCACAGCGATATCGGAGCTGCCCCTGTAGCCGTCCTTTACCGCCCGAGAAGGTGACGTTGCGTCACGTCACGGGCAGGCCACGCGTCGAACGGCAAGGACTCTCGGAGCCGGGCCTGACACTTTCAGCGCCGTACCCTAGCCGCCCCGAGAAACCGTAGCGGTTAGCCTTAACCATAACCACTACGGTCCTAACCGCCAACTGTTCTCTGCCAACGCATCTCCACGTCACGTTCGCTTGTACTCGCCCCTGCTATTCGTCCACCTGGCCGCTGACATGGCTGCCACCTCATCGCCCCCTTGGACCAATAGTCTACCGCCACGTCACCCGATGACGTCAGCTGACGTCACCTCACCTTGACCCGCCAATAACGTCATGCTGACGTCATCACTAAAAAGCGCCAAAATGGTAAAAAAAGTCCATATTAACCCAAAAAAGCCGTGTTTTTCTCACTTTTCACTCCTGTCGCCACTGTTCTCTCTGCATGACCGTTTACGTTCGAATTTCCGCCAACCTGCTGAGTTAACCCGAGCGACCTCCTCAGCAGCAACCGTGCACGCCTGCGCAACCTCTGTTCGTCAATTAACAGGTATTTACCGTTGTTCTGCCCTCCATACGACTGTTATTGAAATTTAAGTTGCTCAGAAGGCTAAGGACACCTTACAAACTATATTTGCACCGCCCATTTCCCTCTGCACGTCCACAATTGTAACTGTGAAGTCTAAAAACACCAGCCAAGCCATAATACCTGTAATTTCACTCAAAAACAGCTTTCACTGCGTATTCCCGGCAAATTCCTTGTTGACCTCAATTCACCCGCTGAAATAGGGCGTAGTGACAGCCACAGTAGCCTTGGCTCCTAGTATAAGCAGTATTTCAATTGCTGCTGTATAAACTCCTCCTCTGATACTTAAATTTCAAGACTATTCTTACAAAAAGCACTTCTGTTCTGTGCTGGTGCTTTTACAAGCCACTTTATTACAATTGTTGAACTTCAAAGAATCATGGAGACTCCTATTGCTCTAAATATCAAGCCCCTCAATGCTCCTCACCAGGAATTGGAGTGGAAAGCCCTGGGAGATATGGATTATCAAATGCTGGACTGGTTCCCTATGGGCTCCAAATACAATATCCAGATGATGAATGAGTTAAAAGCCCAGCACCTGAGTGGGGCAGACATCTTGGGAATCTGGGACTCAAATTTGCCCATCTACAACCTTCCCCAAGTAAATCCTATGCCAGAGGTGATACACAGCTGCCAGGAACGCTATGACCCGAGCCGAAGAGCTATCATTAGCCCCTCAGGCTTAGTTTTGTTCCACATCACCCCAGAGAGTATAAATGAAATGCTGCACTTCCATACTGCTAAGCAATTGACCCCACTCCATATTCAGAATTTGATAAAGAAAGGGAGCAAGCTGTCAAACGACCAACTCATTAAAATCAATCAGCTGTTTGTAAGACCAGGCTCTGAATCTGTCAGAACTCTTCCTATTGGGTATCCTTACTTGAATGAATTGGGCAGGATGTTAGTGTATTTAATCAGTTATGTCCTAGGATTCAAGGGAATGGAGGATGTGGATGAAACCATAGTAGCAATGCTGTCTCTATTCTCTCCTGGTAAGCCCCCAGCTGTGCATTATGATTATGCTACATACATTGCAGATAAAATCCATGACCAGTTTATGAACTTGAAGAGGGAAAGACTATTCAGGTACACCTCATATATATACCACCTCTTCTTGTTTTATCAGCCAGCCACATTCTCTTTTCCTTTGAAGCAACTCAATGCCCAGGGAAATCCAAGGTCAGTTGTGTTCTGGACCTCTGTTTTTCACCGCACCTCTGTGTCACCTTACACATACAATGAGTTCATTGATTTATTCATTTATCCAGTCATGACAGTATTGCATGGTACTCCTCCTCCTAGACTAACTGATGATATGAGGAGAATTCTCCATTTGAATAAGTCCTACAGCATTGGTAATGGGTACTTCTACCAAAACCACACAGTCATCAGGATATATGGCTGTGAGTTGACCCCTTTTAGATTGCCAAGGTATGTCCCCATGAGGCTTTTTGCCTTGGAATATTTCAGACAGTTTGGCAACTCAGACTACCTCCATTTTCAGAGCAAGAACAAGAAGTCACAGCTAAAGGTAAGGAGCCAGCTGGGTCCTTTCCTATATAACAGAAAAGAGGAGGGGTGGAAGGAGGCAGACAGTATCCTGGAGGGCCTCAGACTGCAAACCAGCTTTGAATGGATACCATATGACCCCAATCATTTTGTCTCCCTCAGGAGAATAAAATACAAATTGGGTAGCTATGCACACAAGAGACAACCCGAGATTGAACAATATGCCAATGCATCAAGTTGGGAAGAGGGTACCCTAGAGGAGGAAACTACTAATGAAGAGCTTCTAGAAAGAGAAGCTAGAAATATGCAAAAGGAAGCTGACTTGGAAACTTGTGGACAGGTACCCCTCTCCTACAAAAAGCGGCTTGGAGCAGCTACTACATCATCAACAACACAGCAGCAAGCTGTCGGGAAAACACCACAAACAGCAAGCAAAGATAAAGGGAAGCAGGTGGAGCAGCCACCTCCATTAACAGAAGAACAAGTGGATACATTGCTACAGCAGCAAGAAGAAATGGAGCAGCAGCAACAAGGGCAGCAACAAGAAGAGGTACAATATAGTGAACAGCAGCCCTTGCAGCAAGAAAAAGTGGTTGATGCTCCAAGCTCCACAGAGCAACAGGCTCAGACAATAGTGCCTCCTAGGGCAGAGACTACTGTTGATACCTCGGTCCTCCAAACCCCACAAAAGGAGGACTTAACCAGGAAAAGAGATAGAGAGACTCCCCTGACTTCATCCATCAATCGGGGAGAGAAAAGACAAAGACTAAATGACTCTCAAGAGGATGACATAGCAGTGAGGCAAGCAATGGGCATGGGCCCACCCAGTGGAGAAGTTTCAGCCAGTTCATTTCAGCATGAACATGATAGAGCTATAGGAGGAGAGGTCAGCTCCTCCAGCCAGCACAGAGAAGGACAGTCAAGCATCAAACAACAATTTATTGACATTAAGAGGAGGAGTGATCCTATTAAAGTACAGCTGTACAATCATTTGCTGAACCTGGCTCCTACCAATCAGCAAAGACTCATGTCTGCCTTTGATGTAAGTGAAGGCAAGATGATCATGAGTCACTTCATGCCCACAACGTTGCATCCTCAATCTACCTCGGATTACCTAAGAACCAACATGGAGGTTCTGGCCAAAGACATACACCCTATGGATAAGATTGAATTACATAAACAAACTGGTGAAATGGTGTATGCCTCCTTGGCAGATGAAACGTTGGAGAACTACAAATTGAAGAGCAGCCTTGATAACACAGCATCTCAGCTGGAATTGGAGAGAGCATCATCGCAAGCCAAGGACAACAGGATCAAGTCCTTGGAAGAGGTAATTATAGAAATAGGACATGATCCTAAAGATGTTAAGGGTATCCAAGAACTCTTGAAGCTAAGGGATGCAGACTTGGCGGCCTTAAGAAAGAAAATCAAGCTCCCAGCTACCATCCATCCTCAAACAGATGAAGTTGCCCAGCAAAGGCAGGAAAAGGATGCTACAGACCTACTGATATCCCTGTACAAGGAGTTGGTTCGGACTCAAGACCAGCTAGGACAATCAGAAGCTGCGAAGGCAGCATTACAGACAGCATTGAAACAAAAAGAAGAGGGCCAACCCTCCCAGCCTCCTCCGCTGATAATCAACCTTGAGGAAGTCCAGCCAACGACTACTCCTCCTCCTCAACAGACAGGGCCTACAGCACCATCTACAACAACAACTACGCCAACAACAGAGCAGACTCCTAGTCTGGACATGCAGAGGCTGCAAGCTGAGATCCAAGTTCTTGAATCCCAAATGAAAGAGCTTGATGAAGTCAAAAGGTCTTTGACTAAAGTGAATGAAAGATTTGACAAAAGCAAGCAGAATGAGGCAGCAAAGGAAAGAGAGGTAAAAGCTCTAAAAAAGAGAATAGCTGAACTAGAAAAAGAGCTTGCACTAGAAAAAGTAACAGCAGAATTGAAAGCAGTCCTCTGGGGCAACATTGGTCGATCCATCACCAATCAGTGGCAGTATATTGAGACTATGGATGAGCAAATAGCACTCATTACCAAGGCAAACAGGGAGGTACAGAGAGCAAGAGCAAGCCTTGGCCACATGCCAGATGCTGCCAGCAGAATGATCAATATTTTGAATAACAAAACTAGCTCTCAACTAGCCACCATGGGAATTACTAACAGGACTGAAACAATTTCAGTAGCTAAAAGAGTCTTGACACTAAGAAGCCTAGTTGGAACGCTGGAAAGGAGAACACAGGATATGCAGACCGAGATCAACAAGTTCCTGGACAGATTTGTGGCATTGCAGAACAGAGGCCTCCCCAGCATATTAAGCAGTGTAGGAAGGCTGCTTACCCTGGAAAATTACATCAAAAGGGTTGATGCGCAGGCTGCAGCACAAATAGCAAAACAACCCAGTACCTCAGCTGAAACAGGGCCAGCAACAGGGCAGAATTTGTATGATAGGGTGGATAACCTGTTCTTTATTATGAATGAAATTGATCACCTGTTTGATACCCCACCAAATTTCTTTAAGTATACAGAGGCAGATGAAACTTTGGGGGCAATCATAAGACACCAATTGCCCACACAGGAAGAGTGGAGGAATTTGACACAAGTAATCCTATCAGGCCCGAACCTGTAGGGTTGGTTTTTTCTCCAGTTTATGGGCAGTCATGCACAGGCAGAATTTTGATAGATAAAATCTACAAGGAAGAGACAGATGCTGAGCCAACTCAGCAGAGCTATTTACTCACCACAGCAGCAGTCACAATCACAGGTGACAAACCCAGAATACAGCGTACAAGCCATAAAGTCGGGTTTCCCAGCATTTAATCAAAGTATCTGAACCGACGCAGCAGATCCCAAAGGCCAAAATATCTTCTGACAGAACATTAAGATGCCTTTTATTTTGTATTCAATGCTGTAATAAATTTCGGATAATAATATCTCAAAAGTTGGTGAGAATATTAAGTCTGAGATAACTTAGAACTCAGATATTTTGTAAACAATCGCAAGTATATATTCACCCCTCGCAGAAGCTTGAGGGGTTGTTGTTATTTTCCTTTTGGAAGTCTCACTTGCTGTAAGATTCTTAGAGAAGTAATACAAAGGGAGAATGGAATTTCCAAAGCTTGATGTATTTGATGCGTTGTGATGAATGGTGAATGTTGCAGGATTCCAGAGTGTTTCATAAAACAATAAGTTTTCTTAAATCTCTGTATTACATGTTTTTCGAGTCTTTTGTTCTCTTTTGTTGTTTAAATGTTTTACACTTAATAGCAAAGTAGAAGAATAGTCCCAGGATTTAATCACTGATTACCCTGGACTCAAACTGAGCTATTATCCATGTTTTCTTCAGATACAGTGTATGAAGTGTAATTCTTAACTGCTGCACTTTAAAACTATATCTTTTGTAGTGATAGACATTTCCAGGGATTCAAGTTTTGCCCCTTTGACATCTATCCGTTGCTCATGCCTAGTTTGGTGGAAATACTCAAATACTTTAGTGAAAATTCTTGATTGCTTTCACTGGTGTTTTCACCTGTTTGTGTTATAAATCAAAAATTTTGTTGTATGAAATATCCAAATGGCCCTGTAAGTTTCACCAGTTCACCTTAAGGATTCTAGACACCTACAGCCATAGACTCCATTGCCCAATGATATTTGACTCTTTGAAAATTATATCACAAGACCTGAAAGAAAATCTTCAACCAAAACATAAACAAAACCTGTGCATAATACCTAGCCTAAAACCCTATCATAAACAGATACAAATCATAAAGAGAGAGCCCTCTCTGATCGCAGTTTGGCTAGAAACAGTGATCAAAAGATTGGTTAGTGGTTACCCCGGCCGTATTCCCTTGGGAGTCATAGGGAACAACCTGGGTGTTAACATAATTGGCGACTCAACTGGGGACTTCTTAAAAAAAATTTCAATTACTATCTATCTCCCAAAGCTGCCATCAAGCCTGAAATTAGCCAAGAGGCCTTAGAACTGTTTCTGTAACACAGGGACAGCTTGAAGGAAGAGCTAGTTAGGGAATCTTAATCCTAGCTTTGGAAAATATATAGCCATTCCAAAATTTTCATCCAGTCCTTGCATATATAACAGCTTCCTGTACAAATTCCAGAGAGAAATTAGAAGCTGGCTCCCAAAAGAAACCCAAGGCACACTAGGGCAAATCCTGACCCTGATCAACCTATTATTGTTGATAATCCAAATATCATTCCAAAGAACATTAGGAGACAGCAAAAGCAGGAGAAGCCTGCTGATTCAGATATAAGTTCAGATCGACCTATCCTCATTCCTACTCCTTGCAAAGTTCTTTTCCGGTCCACCCCTAGTCCTTCTAGTTCATCATCAACACCTCAAAGCCCTCCTCTCCCATCTTCACCATCTGCACATACTCTTTTAACCAGCCCCCCGCTTGTTACCCATCCTATTAACCCTGTTACACCTGTAATCCCAGCTGTCCCATTTGTTCCTATTAACCCCATAAACCCCATAAACATGGCTAACAGATATGCACCTCTGCAGATACCAGCCAATGCTCCAGCTCTACCCCAAGACTACCAAACCAAAATCTCATTTTTTGACTCCCATGGCCCTTTGACAGCTGTCCAGCATGCTAAGAAGATGCAAGACCACTTTGAGACCTATGAAATAGATGATAACAATGTCAGGATGAGAATTTTTGTTCAAAGCTTAACTGGGGATGTTAGAACTTGGTTCATATCCCTCAATGCAAACTCCATTACAACACCTGATCAGCTTTACGAAGCTTTTACTGAGAGATGGGAGAAAAAGAAAGATCCACTCCACATACTCGGTGAATATAACACTATTAAAAGAGGTCCCCAAGAAACAGTTTTGGAATATTGTGCTAGGTTTAACAATGTATATAATGTTATCCCCTAGAACTTAAGGCCCCCTCCTGATTTGGCCCTGTATAACTTCCCTGACGGTTTTGATTCTGATATGGCCTATCAGTTGAAAGAAAGAGATCCTCCAACCCTTGCAGAAGCTCAAAGGGTTGCAGTCACTGTAGAGGCTAACCTAATTGCCAAAAGAAACAGGGCAAAGTTGGAAAAGAAGGCTGGCTTCAGAGAAGAGCCCTCAGGCTTTGATCAAAAGCTGGATGCAATACTAAACAGTATGAAGAGATTGGGTGAAAGAGTGGAAACAGTGGAAAGAAAATCATCATGGGAGGCATCACAAAGTAACCCTCCTAGAAACCCGAATTTTAGGAGAACTCAGAACCCAAACATAGGAAAAACAAGTGCTGACCAAGATATTAGACCCCCTTTTCAAGAAAACTATGCAGAAACTTCCACACACAGCCAGCTCAATGAAGATCCTGAAATTAACTTAATGGGTTTGGATGGTAAAAGCCATGTCTTTTTAACACAAGAAGACCATGAGGAGGATGAAAGCAAAACATTCCAAACTAAATCAGGAGAATCCTTTGACTTTAAACAAGGGTATGATACTGCTGTCTATGAAGTCCATAAATAGTATAAACTCAGGAGTAGAACTGTGAATGTAAACCAGCCCGATAAGATAAATGATAAACACAGGTCTAAAGAAACCATGGTCACAGAAACTAATGACAAAATAAACTTCCCTGCAGAAGAAATTGTAGTTGAGGATGTTACTGAACTGCTGTCCCCACTACAACAGCCCATGGCAACTTCGTCCTCTCACCCTGATTCAAATTTTACCCCTCAAAACATGAGTAAAAGGGGCAGATCTCAAAATCAAGATGAAATCCAACAAGAAGATTTAATGAACAAAGAAAAGGCTGGTATCCGTGACCCTAAAACCCAAATTGACAAACCTTTTGACCTAGGCACAGAGATTGGCAAGCTAAAGATAGCCATTCCTCTCTCAGAGCTAGCCAAGCATGACATATACAAACAACAGATCAAAAAATCCCTTCAACTCACTACTAGCAAAGATGATGTAAATGTGCTAGATGACACTCCAGAATTACTGTTCGTGTTGGCATTATGATTCAGGTGTTGTCCTTGATGGCAAACTCATTCAGGTGGTAAATCAAGAAGGACGCAGGAAATATGTTCAGCAAGTGCGTCCCCGCAGGTATACCATACAGAACCCGCGTCCAGGGACGCAGGCCAGCCGTTCAGGAGGTGCGTCCGCCCAGTGCACACATTTCAAGGCAGAGAAAAGCACGTGGGGGTTTCTTGTGTGGTATCTAGCCGACGGTTTTGTGTTTCTATGGTGTCGGCTCGTGGTATTGTTCCACGCTTTGGGGAGAAGCTTGCCTATATAAAGCAAAGGAGTTCATTTGGATTAAGCATCATCTTGGTTGAACATCTCTTGGTGAGATCTAGTCCAAATCTATAAGGGCAAATCTTCTAATGGACTACGATCTATATGGCGCATGATCAGATCTGTGGATCTGAGTGTTTGGGTTGGTTCTGAAGTCCTCTTATCTTCTATATCTGAAGGGACGCAGATTCAGTGAAGGGAAAGTGCGCCGGGACGCAGTACAGTAAAGACTCAGGTGCGTCTCTGAAGCGAAAGACGCGGCGCGATAGTGTTTCTGGGAGCGTCGGTCGCAGAAAAGCAAAAAGGAACAGTGTGTCTGCACGCAGAACAGCATAAGGTATACTGCGTCCAGTCGCAGGCCACAGAAAGAAAATATGCGTCCCTGTCTTAAGATGATCTGTTGACTGTATATTTCTGTTCATAAGGTGTTCTGGGTTGTTTATGTAATTACTGATCTGATATCTGTAGTAAACTGTATCTGTTGTATACTTGTTGATCATTTGATTCTTCATGAAAAGAAGTAGGGGGTTGTAGCTCCCTTCCAGGAGAAACTGGAAAACGAGAAAGAGTTGTAGCTCTTTGCAGGTTGCAGCCTGCGTGCTGGTAAAGGACTGCACCAGTACAAAATCATTGTAAAAAGAATTTCTTGAAAGAAGATAGAGACATATTGCAGCAGGTGGTTTTTCTCCCGCATTGGGTTTCCACCTTACACCTTGTGTTCTTTGGTGTGACTGTCTATTTTCTTTATTCATGCTCATTGTTTTATGGTACTGATATGCAAGAATATTTCAAAAAGATCAAATAAGGAAGATTTGGTAAATTGCTAGATAATACTGATTCACCCCCCCTCTCAGTATTTCCAACAATTGGTATCAGAGCAGGTCCTTCAGAAAAGCTTGATCGCTTGAAGGTAGATCGTTCATCATGAGCAACTACGAGAGAGAAGCATCAATCAGGCCACCCGTCTTCGATGGGACAAACTTCAATTATTGGAAGGTAAGAGTTACTGCATATCTTCAATCTCTTGGTACAGAAGTTTGGAACATTGTAGAATCAGGCTATGCCTTTCCTTCAGCTACTCCTACAGATCCAGCTGAGAAAAAGCAGTATGAAACAAATGCAAAAGCAGTCAGTACTCTATTAGGAAGTATATCTCAAACAGAGTTCATGAAGGTCATGCACTTCAAATCAGCAAAAGAGATATGGGACAAAATGATCACTAGCTATGAAGGAGATGAACAGGTAAAAGAAGCTAAACTTCAAACTCTCAGGATTCAATATGAGACTCTCAAGATGTATAATGATGAAAGTGTGGCTAATTATTTTCTTCGGGTAGATGAGATTGTAAATTGTATGAAAAATTTGGGTGAAGAAATAAAAGAGACTATAGTAGTTCAAAAGATTCTAAGATCTTTATCCCCCAAGTTTGAATCTAAAGTATCTGCAGTAGAAGAAAAGGAAAATCTCCGTGTTCTCACTATGTCTCAGCTGCATGGAATTCTAACTGCTTATGAAATGAGAAAGGGAGGTCCATCAGACAGAAGGGAAGCTGCTTTTAAAGCATCAGGCAAAGAAGATCACTATGAAGCAAGTCATGTTCCAGAAGAAGAGGAAGAAGAATCAAATTTTGTCAGAAATCTTCAAAGGGGTTCTGGAAGGTTCAGAGGTAAGCTACCTTTCAAATGTTTTGCTTGTGGAAGAGTAGGTCATTATGCTGCAAAATGCTCTTATAAGGATAAAGGAAAGGAACCAGTTAGATGGAACAAGAAACAGAGTGCAAATAAGAAAAGCTACTACACCCATGAAGATAGTGATGGCTTATCAAACAGTGATGAAGATGAACAAGGTAACAAATATAGATTGTTAATGGCATTTGAAGATGATGATTATGAGGATGCTGTAGATGTGGATAACCTTTATGATGAAATTACTAGACTCAAGAGATGTATAGAAGAAAAGAACATGATTATTGATACTCTACAATTTCAGATTGATGAAAAGGAAAAACATCTTGAAAAATTAGAAGGTGAAATTGTTGGTCTTAGAAAAGAAATTGAGAAAACAAAAACTATTAATCTCAAGTTTGTCAAAGGATCTGAAACGTTGAATGAGATTATCAGTGTGCAGCGGTCTCCACTAAATAAGACAGGTCTGGGCTATAATGGAGAAACTTCTCAAGCATCCACTTCAAAAAGTTATCTTGATGCAGCAAGAAGAAATGAGCAAGAGCACAAGGAAGATCATCAGGTAAAGCAGGGACAAACGTCAAACAGAAACTATCAGGGGCAATCCAGCTTAAGGGTGAACAAAAGCCACAACCAGCCACAGGTAAAATCTTCCCAATTTGGTTCAAGAATAGATGAAAATAGAAATTACAATCAGTTGGCTGGTAGATTCAATAATCGCAGAAACTTCTTCAATGGACAATGCTTTTCTTGCCATAACTTTGGTCACAAAGCAGCTCAATGTGTTGCGTATAAAACAATCATGACTAGGGAAGCTCAAAAACAAAGAAGTATGACAGGGATTACAAAAAGGACCTATAACAATTTTTCAGCTCTTGAAAATGAAGTTGAATGCTCTATTTGCAATAATTTTGGACATGAAGATTTTGAATGCAGAAGCAGGTTTCCGGAAAGAAAGGTACAAGAACAAAAAAGGAACAAACCTCAGGCACCAAAACATGGAAAATAAAGGAACCTCAAACAGAAAGATGTGGGATAGCATTCTATGCAGAAGGACAAGAAAATCTATGGTACATTGACAGTGGATGTTCAAAGCATATGACAGGTGATAAAGAAAAACTTGAATCTTATTCTAATTTAGAAAAGGGAAAGAAAGTCTCTTTTGGAAATGATACTCCTGCAACTATAAAAGGAAAAGGTATTGCTCCTTTAAAAGAAGATGTTAAGGCTGGAAATGTTTTGTTTGTTGATGGACTAAAGCATAATCTTCTAAGTGTAAGCCAGATGTGTGATCAAAGAACCGAGGTTATATTCAGATCAAATGGATGTCTTGTTCGTGATCTTGATACAGGTAAAACAGTTCTCAAAGGAAAAAGAACTCCAAATAATCTATACATATTTGATGAAGGACAACAACAATGCTATCTAAGCAAGGATGAAGAGCACTGGTTATGGCATCGAAGGTTGGGACATCTAAGCTTCTCACAAATAAGGAAAGCTTGCAAATATCAGGCAGTTCGCGATCTTCCAGATATCAAAATTCCTGACAACACCATATGCAGATCATGTCAGTTTGGAAAACAGACCAGAACTAACTTTCCAGAGAAAGAAGGATCAGCCAGCATGCCTCTTGAGCTAGTACATACAGATGTATGTGGACCATTCAGAAAAAGAACACCTAGAGGAGAGGAATACTTGATATTATTTATTGACGATTTCTCCAGGTTTGTTTGGTTAGGACTTATGAAGCACAAAGATGAAGCTTTCGAAAAATTCAAAACCTTCAAAGCTTTGGTTGAAAATGAATCAGGTCACAAGATTAAGTGCCTCAGATCCGACAGAGGTGGAGAATTTACTTCAAATGAATTTTTCGATTTCTGTGATGAACATGGGATAAGGAGAGAATTTTCTACAGCTAGAACTCCTCAGCAAAATGGAGTAGTGGAAAGAATGAACAGAACAATCCAGCAAATGGCTCGTGCTATGCTTGATGAATCAGGAACTCCTGCAACCTTCTGGGGTGAAGCTGCACATGCGGCAGTTATTATTCTCAACAAGACAAATTTCCGAGTGAACAGCACTCAAACTCCTCATGAGCTCTGGAGTGGTAAAACTCCTTCGGTAAAGCACTTCAAAATCTTTGGGAGCAAATGCTATATCAAGAATACTGAGGAGCAGCTTGGCAAACTTGATCCTAGAGCAGATGAAGGAATTCTTCTTGGCTACTCTCCACATAGCAAAGCATACAAATGCTACAATAAAAGACTTGGCAGAATTGTTGACAACATTGATGTAGTGGTTGATGAGAAGGGATACATTCCTAGGCAAATACATCGTGAAGACATTGAAGAAGATGAAAGCTACCCTCAAAGACAGAATGATGAAGAAGAAGAACCGCAAGAAAAATCTCAAGAAGGACCTCACGAAGAAGCAGAAGAAAGAACAAGAATAGAAGAAAAGACTCCATCCAGATATGTTCAAAAGAACCATCCAGAATCTCAGATCATGGGACAAAAAGAAGCAGGTATACAAACTAGAAGAACAGTTGCAGAAGCTTCAAGTTATTTGGCATTACTCTCCTCTACTGAACCACAAAATGTGAAAGAGGCATGCAAAGATGAATGTTGGGTGAAAGCAATGGATGAAGAACTTGAGCAAATCGAAAAGAACAACACTTGGGAGCTGGTTCCTAGACCAAAGGATAAGAATGTTATCGGAACAAAATGGGTTTTCAAAAATAAATTGAATGAAAATGGAGAAGTAATTAGAAACAAAGCCAGACTTGTTTGTAAAGGGTATGCACAGCAAGAAGGAATAGACTTTGAAGAAACTTTTGCTCCTGTTGCAAGACTTGAGGCCATCCGAATGTTTCTTGCTCTCTCAAGTTGTCAGAACTTCAAAGTATTTCAAATGGATGTGAAATCAGCCTTTCTGAATGGAGACTTGGATGAAGAAGTGTACATTGAACAGCCAGATGGTTTCATTCTTGGAAACGATCCAAATCTTGTATGCCGATTAAAAAAGGCTCTCTATGGTCTCAAACAAGCTCCAAGGGCTTGGTACTACCGGTTGGACAAATATCTTCATCAACAAGGTTTTTCAAAAGGTTCAGCAGATAGCAATCTTTATATAAAAGTTGAAAATGACAAATTACTAATACTTGTTGTGTATGTAGATGACATTATTTTTGGCAGTAATGAAGAAGCTATGAGTCAAAGCTTTGCCTCGGTCATGCAGAAAGAATTTGAGATGTCCTTGCTAGGAGAACTGACATACTTCCTTGGTTTGCAAATCCAACAAAAGAAAGGAGGAATCCTTTTATCTCAAACCAAGTATCTCAAGCAGATTTTGAAGAAATATGGCATGGAAGATGCAAAACCAGTATGTACACCCATGGTCACAGGATGTAGTCTCAGTGCAAATGACGAATCTGCAGCAGTACATCAACCAACCTACAGATCTATGATTGGAAGTCTACTATATTTGACAGGTACCCGACCAGACATCATGCATGCAGTTGGAATAGTTGGAAGGTTTCAGGCAAATCCAAAGGAGACTCATCTTCAAGCAGTGAAGAGAATCTTCAAATATCTTCAAGGGACTCAAAATTATGGCCTATGGTATCCTAGAGATACAGATCTCACTCTTCATGCTTATACAGATGCAGATTGGGCCGGAAGCGTGGATGACAGGAAAAGCACAAGTGGTGGTGCATTCTTTATGGGTCCCAGACTGGTATCTTGGTTCAGCAAGAAACAGAGTTCAATTGCCTTGTCTACAGCTGAAGCGGAATATGTTGCTGCTGCATCTTGTTGCACCCAACTTCTTTGGATGATGCAGACTTTGCAGGATTATCAAATCACTTGTACACCTCCTATTCCTATCTTATGTGACAACACAAGTGCAATCAGCATCTCAAAGAATCCGGTTATGCATTCAAAAACCAAGCACATACCAATCAAGTACCATTTTCTCCGGGAACAAGTACTTGAACAGAAGGTCAAGTTGGAGTATGTTCCTTCTAAGGAACAAGTTGCTGATATTTTCACCAAACCATTGCCCAGGGACACTTTTGAATACCTCAGGCAAAAGCTGGGGGTTGTTGATGCATCATCTCACTGTTGATCATCTTCCTATTGATGGTATAGGCTCAGGGGGAGCACATAATGCATTGTTGGCATTATGGAGAAGGAGATCTTGGAAATAGCTGCAATATGTCTCTGTCTCCTTCATGATGGATTTCTGGTTACAATTCTGGAGAAGCATGAGCATAGGGGGAGCATACCCTTTGCCCTTGATGTCAAAGGGGGAGAATGATGAAGCTGAAGATTATGTATGCTGAAGATTATGTGGTTGCCATCAAGTCCAAAGGGGGAGTTTGTTGGCATTATGATTCAGGTGTTGTCCTTGATGGCAAACTCATTCAGGTGGTAAATCAAGAAGGACGCAGGAAATATGTTCAGCAAGTGCGTCCCCGCAGGTATACCATACAGAACCCGCGTCCAGGGACGCAGGCCAGCCGTTCAGGAGGTGCGTCCGCCCAGTGCACACATTTCAAGGCAGAGAAAAGCACGTGGGGTTTCTTGTGTGGTATCTAGCCGACGGTTTTGTGTTTCTATGGTGTCGGCTCGTGGTATTGTTCCACGCTTTGGGGAGAAGCTTGCCTATATAAAGCAAAGGAGTTCATTTGGATTAAGCATCATCTTGGTTGAACATCTCTTGGTGAGATCTAGTCCAAATCTATAAGGGCAAATCTTCTAATGGACTACGATCTATATGGCGCATGATCAGATCTGTGGATCTGAGTGTTTGGGTTGGTTCTAAAGTCCTCTTATCTTCTATATCTGAAGGGACGCAGATTCAGTGAAGGGAAAGTGCGCGGGGACGCAGTACAGTAAAGACTCAGGTGCGTCTCTGAAGCGAAAGACGCGGCGCGATAGTGTTTCTGGGAGCGTCGGTCGCAGAAAAGCAAAAAGGAACAGTGCATCTGCACGCAGAACAGCATAAGGTATACTGCGTCCAGTCGCAGGCCACAGAAAGAAAATATGCGTCCCTGTCTTAAGATGATCTGTTGACTGTATATTTCTGTTCATAAGGTGTTCTGGGTTGTTTATGTAATTACTGATCTGATATCTGTAGTAAACTGTATCTGTTGTATACTTGTTGATCATTTGATTCTTCATGAAAAGAAGTAGGGGGTTGTAGCTCCCTTCCAGGAGAAACTGGAAAACGAGAAAGAGTTGTAGCTCTTTGCAGGTTGCAGCCTGCGTGCTGGTAAAGGACTGCACCAGTACAAAATCATTGTAAAAAGAATTTCTTGAAAGAAGATAGAGACATATTGCAGCAGGTGGTTTTTCTCCCGCATTGGGTTTCCACCTTACACCTTGTGTTCTTTGGTGTGACTGTCTATTTTCTTTATTCATGCTCATTGTTTTATGGTACTGATATGCAAGAATATTTCAAAAAGATCAAATAAGGAAGATTTGGTAAATTGCTAGATAATACTGATTCACCCCCCCTCTCAGTATTTCCAACAGTTCGGCCCAGAGGTAGATGGAAAAACAGTAGTCACAGGGGTTTTACCTTTTTATGTCAGCTTGCATATACATGATAAAGTACTGCATAATGCAATGTTCGACTCAGGTGCCTCTCACAACCTTATGCCAAAAGCAGTCATGGAAAGATTGAACTTGGATATAACAAGACCATACAAAGACCTGTTCTCTTTTGATTCCAGCCAAGTCAAATGTTTAGGCCTAATAAAAGATTTATGTGTGTCCCTGGTTCAATATCCCAACAAAACCATTCTAATGGATGTTGTAGTCGCTGATATCCCACCCAAATATGGGATGCTGTTATCAAGATCATGGGGAGCCAAGCTCCAAGGATCCCTGCAATTGGACATGTCATATGCAACTATCTCTGTCTTTGGGCAACCAAAAAGACTTTATAGGGAAACACTCATGAAGTATATGGTCAGCAGTGAAAAAAAGCCTCAAAATTTTCCAATATATGCTGTCCATTCGGACATAGACTCCTTCATCCTCTTCAATGACAGCACAGACCTCTTAAATAATGACCTTAGGACCGAAACACTCATACAAGAACAAAACATTGATCAAACAAGTATCACCTGCCAAACATCAATCAGCCCAACAATACACAGTATCCCTCCTCTAGTTGTCAAAGATTGTCAAACAAGGGATGAAATTATCCTAGAAAACAAATGGGAAAAGAAACCCCAACTCAGGCTCACATTACCATCCCATGAACAGAATTTTAAATCTCCTGTTCAGCAAGACACCCTGTGGGTCCTAGAATTTGATGGCTCAGTTAACAAGCTAGGAGCAGGAGCTGGAGTGTGGATACATAACAAAGAGAAAGACTATGCAGAAGGCAGGGCTTATAGATTGAATTTTACATGCACTAATAATATGGCAGAATACGAAGCTTTGTTGCTGGGCCTAAAGCTAGCAAAATCACTACAAGCTCCTCAACTCTCCATCATGGGAGACTCTGATCTAGTAATTCAACAAGTAAAAGGAAATTTTGTCACCAATGACAAAAGATTGAGGTCCTACAGATCTGCTGTAATTGAAATATTAGAGACCTTCTCTGAGTTTGTTATCACAAAAATTTCAAGGGGCCACAATCTCCATGCACACAGCTTGGCAACCTTTGCCAGCACCTTTAAATTCCCATTAGAACCCAATAACTGTTTCACAGCCGAGGTCAAATACAGACCCTCCACCCCAAACAATATCAAAGAATGGCAAGTATTTGAGGACGACATGCAAATAAACAATTTTTTAACCTTGCAACAAGAATTCACAGGATTAAATATTGATATTGATGGAGCAAGTCAATCACAAATACTTGATGGAGCAAGTCCATCACAAATACAGTTTCAACAGTCCGCTCACCCAATGTCACCTAGAACAGCAAAACAATTACTGAGTCCAACCATTTTCAACAATGAAAACATTCAGCAAATTCACCTAATTGGCTGTGAAGAGATGAGCAGCGCTGAAGCTGAAATCATACAACTCAAAGACAATTTTCTTCCAGTAGGCCTTACCCCATTAGAAGACATTTTTGATTCAAATGATGTCCCCAGAAAACCAAAGATGCAGCCATTAGATGCAGCAATTGAAGAATGCAACATTGGTACTGCAGACAAGCCTAAGATAATAAAACTATCTGCTGCTCTGCCCCCTGATCAAAAACCCAAATATATTGACCTCTTTAAAGAGTTTCAAGATGTTTTTGCTTGGGAATATGAGGATCTAAAGTCTTATGATACCTCTGTCATCCAGCATACCATTCCCCTCAAGCCTAATCAAAAACCATTCAAACAGAAATTGAGAAGAATCAATCCTGTGCTCCTTCCTTCCATTGAAAAAGAATTACAGAAAATGTTCAAAGTTGGTATCATAGCACCAATCAGGTTCTCTGAGTGGATTTCAAACTTGGTCCCTACAAGAAAGAAAACTGGGGAGATTAGACTTTGTGTAGATTTAAGGAATTTGAATCAAGTATCACTCAAAGATAACTACCCTTTACCCAAAATGGATCACATTCTTCAAAGAGTAGTAGGGGCTTCAAGGATATCATTACTTGATGGATTCTCAGGCTTCAACCAAATCCTAGTACACCCTGATGATCAAGACAAAACTGCATTTACAACCCCATGGGGAACCTTCAAGTATGTGAAAATGCCCTTTGGATTGAAAAACGCAGGGGCAACGTTTCAAAGAGCAATGGACATTGCTTTTGCAAAAGAGATCCATGATTTCTTAGTCATTTACTTAGATGATCTCACACCCTTTTCAAAATCTGACCAAGAACACTTGAAACATTTGAGACAGATTTTCATAACATGCAGGAAATATGGTATTTCCTTAAACCCCAAGAAGTCATTATTTGGCTTGGAAGAAGGGAAACTCTTAGGACACATTATTTCAAAAGATGGCATAAGAATTGATCCAGATAGGATACAAGCTATCCTACAAATGCCTTATCCAAGAAATGTCAAGGAGTTGCAAGGATTCTTAGGGAAAATCAATTTTTTAAGAAGGTTTATCCCTAATTTAGCAGAATTGATCAGATTACTAAACAATATGCTAAAGAAAGATTCAAAGGTCAAATGGACTGTTGAAGCAAAACAAGCCTTTGAAAGTATAAAATTGGCCTTGACTCAAACCCCAGTATTAACCAATCCTCAGTTTGACAGAGACTTTATCATTTTCTCCTTTGCCTCCCAATATACCATCGCTGCTGTTTTATTACAGAAAGATGACCAAGGGAACGAGAAGCCTATTGCCTTTTTCAGCAAAGCTCTCAGAGATGCCCCTCTAAAGTACCAAATAATGGAGAAGCAAGCTTATGCTTTGATCAAAGCTATTAAAGACTTTAGGATTTACATCCTTTACTCCCATGTTGTGGCTTATGTACCAAGTCCTATTGTCAAAGACATTCTCACCCAAGAAAACTTAGAGGGCAGAAGAGGAAAATGGATTGCCAATATTCTAGAATTTGACATAGAAATAAAACCTACAAAGCTGATAAAATGGCAAGGTTTGGCCAAATTAATGACAGAAGAAAATTTCCAAGCCTTAGATATTAACCAACTGGACAGTGAAACAGAGCTGGCGACTCCAAAGATCAATGTAGCCTTTGAACAATCTCCTTGGTACTCTGACATCTGTTATGTGTTACAAAACCTGTGTGCTCCCCCAGGACTGTCCAGAACTAAGTGTAGGTTCCTAAAAATGAAAACATCCAGATTTTGTGCGATGGATGGAAATTTACTTTGGAAAAACCATGAAGGTATCTTGCTGCACTGTCTAATAGAGAATGAAACTAACAAAATCATGCAAGATTTCCATGCTGGAGATTGCAGTGGACATTTGTACTGGAAGTCCACTGTGGACAAGATATTGAGGGCTGGGTACTACTGGCCCATTATGTTCTCTGATGTTAAGAAATTTACAGCCTCATGCCACAAATGCCAACTATTTGAAGGCAAAAGACAGTTGCTGCCACTTCCTTTGAAGCCCATTGCAACAGAGAGACCTTTTCAACAATGGGGCTTGGATTTCATTGGGGAAATTCATCCCTCATCTTCAGGGCAACACAGATGGATTTTAACAGCAACATACTACTTCACCAAGTGGATTGAAGCTGCCCCATGCAGACAAGCAAATGATTCAGTAATTATTCAGTTTTTGGAAAACAATATACTGGCTAGATTTGGCTGTCCGGAAAAGATAATCACAGACAACGCTGCTGCCTTCAGATCCAAGAAAATGGTGAAATTCTGCCATAAATTTCACATTACTTTGGGCCATTCTACGGCTTACTATCCTCAAGGAAATGGCCTTGCTGAATCATCAAACAAAAGTTTGATAAGTATCATAAAGAAAGTGCTGGAAGAGAACAAAAAGAACTGGCATAAGAAACTAGTAAATGCTTTATGGGCAGACAGACTAACAACTAAAAGATCAATTGGGACCAGCCCATATGAGTTAGTCTATGGATTAGAGGCCAGATTTCCTTCATCACTAGGAGTGCCGGTTATGAAACTTCTGCAAGAAAGCCAAGCAGAGCCAAATGACATGCAAAGAAGGATTAACCAGATAATTTGTTTACAACAGACCAGAGAACAAGTTTTCAGCAGAGTACAGATAATACAAGAGAAACTGAAAAAGGCCTTTGATAGAAGAACCAAAGCAGAAGATTTCAGTATAGGGGACAAAGTCTTAAAGTGGGATGCAAGAAGAGAAGAGAAAGGAAAACATGGAAAGTTTGATTCTTTATGGAGAGGACCATTTACTGTCCAAGCAGTACAAGGTAACAATACCTACTTCCTCAAAAGTCTGACTGAAACTGACTTGGATGAGGGTCCTGTCAATGGCAGGATGCTGAAGCACTACTTTGACTATTCACCATGAGTGGAACCCAGGGATTCATTGTATATATGCATATGTACATAATGTTTTCTGTTTTAGATTGTAAAATACAGTTTTCCAAGTAATTCACCAACCGGCAAGAGGCAAATAGAATCAGAGGTTTTCCAAGAAAGAGGCACACTATTTTGACACATTTGACAGCAAATTTCAAAGATTGAGATGGGCAGTCAAAGAACAAGGCAATCTGACCTGCTGTTCTTGGTCTTTCAAAAGAAAAACCATCCCCATGTGGAGCCACTGTTGGATACCTATACCAATAGGTTTCATATTTCATGATTGGCCAAAGAAAGTCCAAATATGCTCTGCTTTGGTATTACAAAGATCCCATATTTCCTAGAGAACAAGAGGTGTGTAAAGTGTTTCAAATGTTGAGGACCTTATTTCAATTTTGTGGATGATTCAACAGTTTAACCGGGATCATGCCATGTTTCAATTTTGATGTTATAGAATAGAGAAAGAAGTCTGTCCAAACTGCTTAATCTTGGCAGACAAGTAGTTTAGGTAGAGAAGTAAAGGTTCCCAACAGTTTAATCTGGGACCTTGGAAGAGATAAGGCTAGAAGTAGATAGAAAAGAAAAAAGAAAAGCCAAAGAAAAGAAAAGGCAAGTAAGGGTTTGCAAGTCCAAATGCACCCTCCAATGGAGAAACAAAAAATGCTAGGAAAATAGCTGGGCAAGTAGTTGTGGTTGCAGAAAGGGCACTTTCATCATTGCACATATGTCAAAAGATGTATTGCCAAGGCAAAGTCTATCAATGGACAAAGTGGTTAATTCCATCAGATTGCAGCAAGCAGCATGGCTAACCTCCCTTTCCCTTTCATTTCATTATTAACATTCCCTTTTACGCTGAGATTTATGGAGAAAGATCATGATTTTATGGTGGTTCTAGTTCATTCAGAAGCCACATTTCTTGTCTAAGATCTTTTCATTTTGATCTACTCTCAAAACTGAATCAATTTCAGATAAACTCAGTAAAGTCCCCTTCATTTTCTCCCCTCATTCATACTAACCTCTAATTCTATTATATAGCTCCCTTATCTTACCCTTCCCCTAATAATACTAACACTATGGTGTATAAAGCCCCAAAATCTTATAAATACTCCTCCCCTTGGCATTATAGCCATATGTTCTCCAAAAGGAACCAAAGTGACCTCTGGTCACCTTGGTGAACCTATCACATCCCATTCCCCCTTGCTACAAGCCAACTTGCTCCTCAAACCACCCTTTGCATTGAATAAACCCTTATAAAACCTCTTTTGCCTTTAAATCCTTTGCAAAAATTACCAAAGTCAAAAACCCGCCTCTGGCGCATTTCCAAAGGTTAGCGCATTATTTGTTAAATGGAAAACATTCAAAAAACCAATGAAAAACCCACAAACCCAAAGTTTCCGCCGCGCATATAACCTAAGCAAGTTGCCGCTCCGCCCACCGTCGGATCAAGTCTCTGAGATCCGACGATCCACAGCGATATCGGAGCTGCCCCTGTAGCCGTCCTTTACCGCCCGAGAAGGTGACGTTGCGTCACGTCACGGGCAGGCCACGCGTCGAACGGCAAGGACTCTCGGAGCCGGGCCTGACACTTTCAGCGCCGTACCCTAGCCGCCCCGAGAAACCGTAGCGGTTAGCCTTAACCATAACCACTACGGTCCTAACCGCCAACTGTTCTCCACCAATGCATCGCCACGTCACGTTCGCTTGTACTCGCCCCTGCTATTCGTCCACCTGGCCGCTGACATGGCTGCCACCTCATCGCCCCCTTGGACCAATAGTCTACCGCCACGTCACCCGATGACGTCAGCTGACGTCACCTCACCTTGACCCGCCAATGACGTCATGCTGACGTCATCACTAAAAAGCGCCAAAATGGTAAAAAAAGTCCATATTAACCCAAAAAAACCGTGTTTTTCTCACTTTTCACTCCTGTCGCCACTGTTCTCTCTGCATGACCATTTACGTTCGAATTTCCGCCAACCTGCTGAGTTAACCCGGGCGACCTCCTCAGCAGCAACCGTGCACGCCTGCGCAACCTCTGTTCGTCAATTAACAGGTATTTACCATTGTTCTGCCCTCCATACGACTGTTATTGAAATTTAAGTTGCTCAGAAGGCTAAGGACACCTTACAAACTATATTTGCACCGCCCATTTCCCTCTGCACGTCCACAATTGTAACTGTGAAGTCTAAAAACACCAGCCAAGCCATAATACCTGTAATTTCACTCAAAAATAGCTTTCACTGCGTATTCCCGGCAAATTCCTTGTTGACCTCAATTCACCCGCTGAAATAGGGCGTAGTGACAGGCACAGTAGCCTTGGCTCCTAGTATAAGCAGTATTTCAATTGCTGCTGTATAAACTCCTCCTCTGATACTTAAATTTCAAGACTATTCTTACAAAAAGCACTTCTGTTCTGTGCTGGTGCTTTTACAAGCCACTTTATTACAATTGTTGAACTTCAAAGAATCATGGAGACTCCTATTGCTCTAAATATCAAGCCCCTCAATGCTCCTCACCAGGAATTGGAGTGGAAAGCCCTGGGAGATATGGATTATCAAATGCTGGACTGGTTCCCTATGGGCTCCAAATACAATATCCAGATGATGAATGAGTTAAAAGCCCAGCACCTGAGTGGGGCAGACATCTTGGGAATCTGGGACTCAAATTTGCCCATCTACAACCTTCCCCAAGTAAATCCTATGCCAGAGGTGATACACAGCTGCCAGGAACGCTATGACCCGAGCCGAAGAGCTGTCATTAGCCCCTCAGGCTTAGTTTTGTTCCACATCACCCCAGAGAGTATAAATGAAATGCTGCACTTCCATACTGCTAAGCAATTGACCCCACTCCATATTCAGAATTTGATAAAGAAAGGGAGCAAGCTGTCAAACGACCAACTCATTAAAATCAATCAGCTGTTTGTAAGACCAGGCTCTGAATCTGTCAGAACTCTTCCTATTGGGTATCCTTACTTGAATGAATTGGGCAGGATGTTAGTGGATTTAATCAGTTATGTCCTAGGATTCAAGGGAATGGAGGATGTGGATGAAACCATAGTAGCAATGCTGTCTCTATTCTCTCCTGGTAAGCCCCCAGCTGTGCATTATGATTATGCTACATACATTGCAGATAAAATCCATGACCAGTTTATGAACTTGAAGAGGGAAAGACTATTCAGGTACACCTCATATATATACCACCTCTTCTTGTTTTATCAGCCAGCCACATTCTCTTTTCCTTTGAAGCAACTCAATGCCCAGGGAAATCCAAGGTCAGTTGTGTTCTGGACCTCTGTTTTTCACCGCACCTCTGTGTCACCTTACACATACAATGAGTTCATTGATTTATTCATTTATCCAGTCATGACAGTATTGCATGGTACTCCTCCTCCTAGACTAACTGATGATATGAGGAGAATTCTCCATTTGAATAAGTCCTACAACATTGGTAATGGGTACTTCTACCAAAACCACACAGTCATCAGGATATATGGCTGTGAGTTGACCCCTTTTAGATTGCCAAGGTATGTCCCCATGAGGCTTTTTGCCTTGGAATATTTCAGACAGTTTGGCAACTCAGACTACCTCCATTTTCAGAGCAAGAACAAGAAGTCACAGCTAAAGGTAAGGAGCCAGCTGGGTCCTTTCCTATATAACAGAAAAGAGGAGGGGTGGAAGGAGGCAGACAGTATCCTGGAGGGCCTCAGACTGCAAACCAGCTTTGAATGGATACCATATGACCCCAATCATTTTGTCTCCCTCAGGAGAATAAAATACAAATTGGGTAGCTATGCACACAAGAGACAACCCGAGATTGAACAATATGCCAATGCATCAAGTTGGGAAGAGGGTACCCTAGAGGAGGAAACTACTAATGAAGAGCTTCTAGAAAGAGAAGCTAGAAATATGCAAAAGGAAGCTGACTTGGAAACTTGTGGACAGGTACCCCTCTCCTACAAAAAGCGGCTTGGAGCAGCTACTACATCATCAACAACACAGCAGCAAGCTGCCGGGAAAACACCACAAACAGCAAGCAAAGATAAAGGGAAGCAGGTGGAGTAGCCACCTCCATTAACAGAAGAACAAGTGGATACATTGCTACAGCAGCAAGAAGAAATGGAGCAGCAGGAACAAGGGCAGCAACAAGAAGAGGTACAATATAGTGAACAGCAGCCCTTGCAGCAAGAAAAAGTGGTTGATGCTCCAAGCTCCACAGAGCAACAGGCTCAGACAATAGTGCCTCCTAGGGCAGAGACTACTGTTGATACCTCGGTCCTCCAAACACCACAAAAGGAAGACTTAACCAGGAAAAGAGATAGAGAGACTCCCCTGACTTCATCCATCAATCGGGGAGAGAAAAGACAAAGACTAAATGACTCTCAAGAGGATGACATAGCAGTGAGGCAAGCAATGGGCATGGGCCCACCCAGTGGAGAAGTTTCAGCCAGTTCATTTCAGCATGAACATGATAGAGCTATAGGAGGAGAGGTCAGCTCCTCCAGCCAGCACAGAGAAGGACAGTCAAGCATCAAACAGCAATTTATTGACATTAAGAGGAGGAGTGATCCTATTAAAGTACAGCTGTACAATCATTTGCTGAACCTGGCTCCTACTAATCAGCAAAGACTCATGTCTGCCTTTGATGTAAGTGAAGGCAAGATGATCATGAGTCACTTCATGCCCACAACGCTGCATCCTCAATCTACCTCGGATTACCTAAGAACCAACATGGAGGTTCTGGCCAAAGACATACACCCTATGGATAAGATTGAATTACATAAACAAACTGGTGAAATGGTGTATGCCTCCTTGGCAGATGAAACGTTGGAGAACTACAAATTGAAGAGCAGCCTTGATAACACAGCATCTCAGCTGGAATTGGAGAGAGCATCATCACAAGCCAAGGACAACAGGATCAAGTCCTTGGAAGAGGTAATTATAGAAATAGGACATGATCCTAAAGATATTAAGGGTATCCAAGAACTCTTGAAGCTAAGGGATGCAGACTTGGTGGCCTTAAGAAAGAAAATCAAGCTCCCAGCTACCATCCATCCTCAAACAGATGAAGTTGCCCAGCAAAGGCAGGAAAAGGATGCTACAGACCTACTGATATCCCTGTACAAGGAGCTGGTTCGGACTCAAGACTAGCTAGGACAATCAGAAGCTGCGAAGGCAGCATTACAGACAGCATTGAAACAAAAAGAAGAGGGCCAACCCTCCCAGCCTCCTCCGGTGATAATCAACCTTGAGGAAGTCCAGCCAACGACTACTCCTCCTCCTCAACAGACAGGGCCTACAGCACCATCTACAACAACAACTACGCCAACAACAGAGCAGACTCCTAGTCTGGACATGCAGAGGCTGCAAGCTGAGATCCAAGTTCTTGAATCCCAAATGAAAGAGCTTGATGAAGTCAAAAGGTCTTTGACTAAAGTGAATGAAAGATTTGACAAAAGCAAGCAGAATGAGGCAGCAAAGGAAAGAGAGGTAAAAGCTCTAAAAAAGAGAATAGCTGAACTAGAAAAAGAGCTTGCACTAGAAAAAGTAACAGCAGAATTGAAAGCAGTCCTCTGGGGCAACATTGGTCGATCCATCACCAATCAGTGGCAGTATATTGAGACTATGGATGAGCAAATAACACTCATTACCAAGGCAAACAGGGAGGTACAGAGAGCAAGAGCAAGCCTTGGCCACATGCCAGATGCTGCCAGCAGAATGATCAATATTTTGAATAACAAAACTAGCTCTCAACTAGCCACCATGGGAATTACTAACAGGACTGAAACAATTTCAGTAGCTAAAAGAGTCTTGACACTAAGAAGCCTAGTTGGAACGCTGGAAAGGAGAACACAGGATATGCAGACCGAGATCAACAAGTTCCTGGACAGATTTGTGGCATTGCAGAACAGAGGCCTCCCCAGCATATTAAGCAGTGTAGGAAGGCTGCTTACCCTGGAAAATTACATCAAAAGGGTTGATGCGCAGGTTGCAGCACAAATAGCAAAACAACCCAGTACCTCAGCTGAAACAGGGCCAGCAACAGGGCAGAATTTGTATGATAGGGTGGATAACCTGTTCTTTATTATGAATGAAATTGATCACCTGTTTGATACCCCACCAAATTTCTTTAAGTATACAGAGGCAGATGAAACTTTGGGGGCAATCATAAGACACCAATTGCCCACACAGGAAGAGTGGAGGAATTTGACACAAGTAATCCTATCAGGCCCGAACCTGTAGGGTTGGTTTTTTCTCCAGTTTATGGGCAGTCATGCACAGGCAGAATTTTGATAGATAAAATCTACAAGGAAGAGACAGATGCTGAGCCAACTCAGCAGAGCTATTTACTCACCACAGCAGCAGTCACAATCACAGGTGACAAACCCAGAATACAGCGTACAAGCCATAAAGTCGGGTTTCCCAGCATTTAATCAAAGTATCTCAACCGACGCAGCAGATCCCAAAGGCCAAAATATCTTCTGACAGAACATTAAGATGCCTTTTATTTTGTATTCAATGCTGTAATAAATTTCAGATAATAATATCTCAAAAGTTGGTGAGAATATTAAGTCTGAGATAACTTAGAACTCAGATATTTTGTAAACAATCGCAAGTATATATTCACCCCTCGCAGAAGCTTGAGGGGTTGTTGTTATTTTCCTTTTGGAAGTCTCACTTGCTGTAAGATTCTCAGAGAAGTAATACAAAGGGAGAATGGAATTTCCAAAGCTTGATGTATTTGATGCGTTGTGATGAATGGTGAATGTTGCAGGGTTCCAGAGTGTTTCATAAAACAATAAGTTTTCTTAAATCTCTGTATTACATGTTTTTCGAGTCTTTTGTTCTCTTTTGTTGTTTAAATGTTTTACACTTAATAGCAAAGTAGAAGAATAGTCCCAGGATTTAATCACTGATTACCCTGGACTCAAACTGAGCTATTATCCATGTTTTCTTCAGATACAGTGTATGAAGTGTAATTCTTAACTGCTGCACTTTAAAACTATATCTTTTGTAGTGATAGACATTTCCAGGGATTCAAGTTTTGCCCCTTTGACATCTATCCGTTGCTCATGCCTAGTTTGGTGGAAATACTCAAATACTTTAGTGAAAATTCTTGATTGCTTTCACTGGTGTTTTCACCTGTTTGTGTTATAAATCAAAAATTTTGTTGTATGAAATATCCAAATGGCCCTGTAAGTTTCACCAGTTCACCTTAAGGATTCTAGACACCTACAGCCATAGACTCCATTGCCCAATGATATTTGACTCTTTGAAAATTATATAACAAGACCTGAAAGAAAATCTTCAACCAAAACATAAACAAAACCTGTGCATAATACCTAGCCTAAAACCCTATCATAAACAGATACAAATCATAAAGAGAGAGCCCTCTCTGATCGCAGTTTGGCTAGAAACAGTGATCAAAAGATTGGTTAGTGGTTACCCCGGCCGTATTCCCTTGGGAGTCATAGGGAACAACCTGGGTGTTAACAATAATATCGCAATCAGTGGATTTTAAGTCCTTCTCGCTATGTGTTGTGTGATACCTCCAATTGCCGATTGCGATTACGTTATCGGATCAGAGGTTTTAATGAGGACCGTTTTTGAGTGCATCCTTTTGTCATTGCGATATGCGATCTTCGATCGCTTTATCGCATCGAAGAGTTACTTATGATGACTTTACAAAAGGATATTTCACATTTTATCAAAAGGTTTTGGGTAATAACTCTATTGCATCGGGCCTTTTGTGTGATATGATTAATGCCAGGCAAGCGGTTTTATTGAATCACTAATTTTCTAAGTTTATTAAAAAGGGACCTATTTCTAATTAAAGTTTTTTGTGTAAAAATTTTAAGAAATGGGGGGTTGTTGTACAACACAACAGGGGGATATTGGCTTCAACTACAAGCACTTCATGGGGTGTCAAATCACTTCTGAAACACTTTGTTTCGCCATTGTTTAGGATGAATTTACATGAATAAGATGGGAGCAACCTCTCTCTCACACTAAAAACTATGATCTCTCATGCTCACTCAATTTGAAAAGTGGGGTGCGAAGATAAGAGACTTCAAGAAAAAACCAACTCTTAATAATCAAAGTGAATCCCTCTTCTTACCACCCTTTTCACATTTATTGAATAGGCTTAAATATGTACAAAAATATCACCACTATTAATAGAAAGCTTAAGAGATCACATGTTAATGATCAAAAGCTTCTCTAAACAGGGAAGTCCATAAAAACAACATTTCTTAATACATACACTCTAGCCTTTGATGTGAATAGCATTCAAAACAATGGAAAGTCCACCAAAAAAGCTCCTCTATCTCCATAAACAACCTCCTTAAAGCATGTGCTCTATCATTAAGTGATAATACCAAGTGTCAATTAAGTAACACCAAATCTATTTCCCTCATCTCATCTCCCTTGAGATACAAATAACAAGTTTTAAATGTGGAAACTTTATTAAGCCACTTTTTCAAGTCGTGCAATCCGCTCCTTGACTATGAATAGTATGGATCTTTGGAATGTCAACAATTTCAATCTAGATGGGCATTTCTCTCCTAATTAAAAATAATAGTAGAAACCATCATTAGCCATAAGGAAACTTCTCAACTCATGTGCCCCATCTTTTGTTGAATAATATTAACAAAACAAAATCCAAGCTTTGCTCCAAGTGTGGACCTCTAAAAATAATAGGTGCTAAAATAGATATGATCCTTGAAAAGAAAAAGGCCTTAAAAATGTTTGAAATTTAACATTGATATTGTAGTCCAAAGTGGGTCCTTGAAAATATATTTATCGTCCTAAAAAAATAACCCCAAATTTTCGTGGTGTCCAAATCAGCAAAGGTTCAAACCAGGGGCTAATTTCTATATTGGTTAATCCAAAAATACAATTATCCTACTATTTGGGTCACTTTTTACAAACATAAATTTCTAAAAATAGTTGTTTTATTTTGTTTCTGTAAAATATGAGCGTCTTTAACTTGACTCAAAATTTAAACCACAAGCCTATTTCCCCTATGCACATTGAAATAATAGAATAAATAATATGAAAGTGTCATTTGAGTGTCCTCATTCCCCGATACCATATGAGTGTCCTCATCACTCCCCCTTAACAAAATTTCTGTATAAATCTAATACATAGGGAAAATTGCTAAAAATAGAATGTTGGGAAAAATTGTTAAACATAGCATAGTATGTGTTGCCCCTCATAACATTAATTCATAGATTAATCCCCAAAACTCACATATTGAATGCATATCCATACGACCATAGAGAAAATGGTTGAAAATAGTATGTTGGGAAAATCTGCTAAACATATCATATTGTGTTGCCCCTCATAACACTAATTTAATAATAATCCCTAAAACTCACACATTGAATGCATATCCATATGACCAAAATACTAGGCCACTGGTAATATTAAATGATAAATTTCACAAGGTTAAGTTCATTTCATATAGTAGTCATGAAATAGTGTTAAAATCTAGCACACAAATTTCTATTTGACAATTTGATATTAACACCTCCCATACCATACCATAACAATATAATATAATGAGCTTTCTAAAATAATAAAATAATATGCTAAATATTCTAAAAGTAACATTTTTTTAGTTATGACACAATTGATATTAAATGTTTCCATGAGCCATGATATTCACCCATATAACAATGTACTAATGCTATAATATCTTTAATTAGCAAAATGATAAAATAAACTTGCTACAAGTAATAGAAAGAAATTCTTGAATTATGATATTTGATTTTTTTTGTTTTATTGTGCATGTGATTAGATTCCACATATAAAATTAATTACAACATAACTAATGGAAACTAATTGCTAGAAACTCATTATACCATTAAACATATTGAATATTATTTCCCCAGGAAAAATTGTAATTTTATTAATGAAAACAAAATTACAGGTTGTAGACAATGCATTCAATCATGCGAGTCGACACTAGTGTTCACATAGCCAAAAAACTACTCCAGTAGGTTACCCTTTTCTCCATTTCTTCTTTTCTATATTTCCCATTCTCCTTGGGATGGAGTGGTCGTTACAAGTGCTAGCTGGGTCTCTTCATTCATTCTTGGATTTTCCTGATATGAATTTGAACTTTCAGATACATGATGACGTTTTTAACCCCCTCGTCTCCTTTACTTCAGGGATCATCTCCTGCCACGATGTGTGTGCTGGAGTTCCTGAAACTTCATGATTAACTCCTTTTCTACGTTGTCTTGTGGATTCTGGGTTTCTTCATTGGTAGGGGGCTCCATTTCTTCATCATCCTCTTCTTCTTCAGGCATCTGCTGTGGGAATTACCATCCCTTGGGTTGCTTTCATAGTTTCTTCTTCCTTCAAGGTGATTTCTTGGCACTAGGACATGAGTTTTGTAGATGTCCCATTTGTCGGCATATTTGACATCTAAAAGCCGTGTTCTTAAAATCTAGAAACTATGTCTAGCATTGCTTGTTATGTGTCAAGTGTATATGATCGACAATCCTTTGCTGAGATCCACCTCCCCACAAATTCTGGAAAAAATGTATATTTGTTCTTCGACTCTTTGTGTGTGTGCCTTTATGTATCGCCCTAAGAGGTCCCCAATGCCTTCTAGCACTTTATGGTGCAAAAAATGTAGGGGGAGATTATGCAATCTAATCCACATTGACATTCTTCATAACACCATTGTATTCGCATCGAAATATGGACACCATAGGGTGACAAAAAGTCCTATAGAACCCCAGAACCATGGGCCCTCTCGTAATGTATATTCACGTAACTCCGATGATGCAAACTTTACTATGAAAAAGTCCCTGGAGCAGAGGTGAATCTCACAATTTATTGTCCAAGTTGTGAAAATCCAGTGGAAAAAGTCTATTGGTTTTGGCCATAAACCATTGAATCTGCATATAACTGTGTGAGATTCATATATTGTGTGTAGATCATTTGTTTCTGATAGAGCTATAGCCATTGCTGAGATTTTAATCAATTGTTCCACTATATAGGGGTTGGGTATATTGTGTGTTTGATCTGGTATTTCTGATGAAAGAAACTTCCCTTTGATTTTGAGCGAAGGACCTCCATTTACTTGTCCTTGATTCGACTCTGTTCCTTTGGGAAGACTAGATCCAGACACTCCCCTTGTGCCCTTTAGATTGCTTGGTCCAGGAGAGCCTCCCCGAAGCCTCAAATTTAAGATGATGGTGGATGATGGAAGAATGTTATAATCTTGTAACCTCAGTTCATCATGCATGGATTTTCCTCCATAGATCAGGGTTTGTAGGAGCAACAAAATACCTAGAATGTGCAGGATATTTTGATTCAATTATTTGACATGCTTTGAGGCCTGAACCCAAAATAATATTGATTTTCCATATGGGGTTTTAATAAAAATTTGGAAATACGTCTTAGTTCCCAGATTCAGATCCCATACTTGACAATCGCGTAAATCTTTAGCCGAATCATAGTCAAAATAAGGATTTGAGAGGAATGGAAGGGGTTGCAATGGAAAAAACGTCTGTATAAACGTTATCCAGACCACCGAATCCACTTGATTTGTTGGAGAAAAATACCGATTTGACAAGAGGCAGAATAGGCATCGTAGATCTTCATCTGCTCCTCCTTTTCGACAATTTAATTTGCTAAGAGGATTGAGAACTTCTAGATCTGGTTGCTTGAACAACAGATCTACGATAATAAACGTTCCAGGCAAAATACCCTCTTCAAAGACCAAGGGTTTTCCTTCCGATTTGGCTAATACTTCCCTTGTGACGAATAACAACTAGGGAATCATTTTCAGTTCAAGGGTCGCCACATTCCTATACAGATATGATCACAACACATGTATACGATGCCCTACACTCCAATCTTAGCCATCGTGCATGGTGGGGGTAAACAAAAATTCCATGGTAGAAAGCGGGTGTGTGATATTCACCAAAACCCTAGCTATCACTCTTCTTCCTAGCACAAGATGTTGTAACCAGGATTCAGACCATTCACAAGCTCCCTTAACAATCCCTCGAGCAGTGAGATCAGTGATAAAATACCTCCTTCTAATCGACATTGGTGAGAAGCGCTGGTCTATGGTCTTGAAATAACCTTGATACCTTTCACCTTGCCCTGATGGTGATGTAGAGGTAAAATCTGAAATCTAAAGAACACTGACAACACAAAGAAAGTCGAGAAACTGTGAAACCCTAGCCATTACGCCTCTCCCCAAAATGTTACCAACTATTAAGCCCCTAAAGTTATATTATCAAACATATTAAATATTATCCAAATTCTATATCTATTAATGAATATTATTTATTAAGGAATATTATTTTTATATTAAGTTAATATATTATATAACTATTTATGTTTTATTGATAATTTTGTATATTGAATTAGTAATAAATTTGAAATTTTTATTTATTTTATCATATATTTTTTTTTAACTGTAACGAGTATGAAATTTTAATTATTTGAATAAGAGGGGAGGGGACTTTGCCGAGGCAGCTCCGTTTACACAGAAAACAGTCAGCATATTCTGCTTGTGAGATACAACCTTTTCAAGGAATTTGGGAGTAGTTATCGTCATTGATAAAAAGTTGTTCTTTCATGAGCGGGCATCCTTTGTTCGCCATCTGATCCGCTTCGCCATTCAGATTTCTAAGAATGTGATAGAACTTATAGGAGGTGAAATCTTGGAGGACTCTTTTCAGTCTTCCCAGAAGTTTATTGAGGCTAGCATTGTTGAAGAGGTCTTCAGAATTTAATTTTTTAATTAGAATCTCTGAATCACCAAAAGCTTGGAGGTCTTTAACTCCCTTTTTTCTTGCTATTAGACAAGCTTTGAGGAGTCCAAAGATATTTGCCTGGTTGTTGGATTTCTGGCCTAGACCCCAGTAGAAGTAGTCTCTTGAAGTGCCATCCGAAGAGTAAATGACCCCTCGAGCACCAGTGTTCCTGGGGTTTCCTTTGGAGGCTCCGTCAAAAAAGATTGTGGTGAGTTTTTTGGATTTGCACCAATTTATGAAACATTCCTTTGTGTCTCTTATTCTCCACTCCGGATTTGCTGTTTAAGGGGCGAGGTGAAGCTTGCAAGGAGAAGGCTCAAGTGGGCGAAGCCATTTCCTTTCTTCAGGAAGGAGCAGTGGATCTTCTTTGTAAAACTGTTGTTGGGCTACTTCCAAGAGAAATGTTTTAGCTTTAGCTGCAACCTGTAGAGGGGAGTGTCTTTTTCCATTGAAAATTTGATCATTACGAGCCAACCATATCTGCCAGCAAATGAATTTGGGGATTGCTGTCCAAATTTTTTTCCAGAAGGATTTCGTGGGGATGCTATGAGGGTAGATATTGTTCCAGGAGGCAAACAGTTCAGCAACAGTGCTCTGGGGGAAGGCTGGAATCTGCAGGTCCAATAGAGTGAGCCCCCATGCTTCCTTGGCAAATTTGCACTCCAGAAATAAATGTTGGGCTGTTTCAGGGTAGCTTCTGCATAACTCACACCTATGTGGTCCTGCAATATTCCTTTTCTCTAGATTTTCTCCAGTGAGTAGTTTGTTGTGCACCAGCGTCCAGAAGAAGAAGTTCACTTTAGGAAGGGTTAGATTGTCCCAAACTAACTTCCAGAAGACCGGAGAGTGATTGTTGTTCCTTGAATTATGGAGTGCTTTATATCCTGCTGCTGTGGTATATGTTCCTGTCATTCCCCATGCCCAACTGTCTCTTACTTGGCGATGTTCTGGCGTGGATCCTTCCAGCAATTTGACAAGGAGGTTTTTTGTGGTATTAGCCAATCAGGGATACCATTGAGATCCCAACTGGCCCATTCACCCCTGCTGTCCCAAATCGAAAGATCGTAGAGTCTTGTTTTGCCTGTGCGTTGCAGCCACTCTCTGATGTCAACTATGTCTTCATTTCCCTCCAATGGATCATTCCCCATAATTCTGTCGTGCCACATATTGATGCATTTGCCATTACCCGACACTCTGTACATAAATTGATTAAATAATTTGCTGCTTTTGCAACAGAGCTTCCATACATTCATGCTGTTGACAGAGGAGTCGAATTGCAAATTTATGTATGTTGAATTTCGGGCGTATTTAGAAAGCAGCGTGATGCTAGTCGGATGATTGGGCTCGTGGGCCATTTTCCAGAGAAGTTTTCCGCCAATAGCCAGATTTACAAGGGAGGGATTTGTTATGAAACCAGCTCACAAAAAGATAGAAAAGAGAGATCCACGCCTTAGAATTCATCCTCTTCGAGGGGGCAACCTCCTTTACATTACATAAATGAACAATTCTTGGATGATACAAATGACAAAACCTCCTTTCTATATATAGGAGTCTAAGGAGTCACAATATAATCCAACCGACCTAACAATAATAATATAAAGCCACAAAAATAACAATAGAGGGATTCTATGGGGCACAAAAATAACAATATGGGGGTAATAGGGGCACAACAATATAAATAGGGGGTATAACTACAATAGTAATGGGGTAATCACTAGTATTATAGGGACCCAACATGCCCCTCTCCTTCAAAAAAGTGTTGTCCTCAACGCTTGAGCAGTTCTGGATACTTCTGCATAAAATTCTCATCCTCCCATGTGGAATCTTCAGCAGATAAGTTCTTCCACTTGATAAGATACTCTGAAATTGATCGATTTCGTAGCTGTCGAGTTCTTGTTTCTGTGATTGCTTCCGGTTCCAATATAATTTTTCCTTCCTCGTCAAGTTCTGGCAATATTGTTTGAATTGGGAGCTTGTCACCTATAACCTTCTTTAAACATGAAACATGGAAAACTGGGTGCAATCGAGAAGCTGCAGGAAGCTCCAATTTGTATGCCATAGTACCAATCTTTTCCAACACCTTGTACGGACCATAATACTTTGGTGATAATTTATTATCCTTCTTAGCTTGCTTTAGGGACATTTGCTTATATGGTTGTAGCCGTAGGAATACCAAATCACCTACATCAAAACTTCTTTCACTGCGATGTTGATCTGCCTGTTGTTTCATTCTATTTTGTGCCAACACGAGGTTATCCTTTAAGAGTTGGAGGACTTGTTGTTGATGTTCGATGTGATGTTCCACTGCCTGAACCTTAGAATTTTCTCTTAAATATGATGTGATGGATGGTGGTTGATACCCATAAAGTGCCATAAATGGGGTCATTTTTGTTGCTGTATGGAAGGAAGTGTTATACCACCATTCAGCCAGAGGCAACCATTTGACCCATTGTGTCTGTTTATCAGATACAAAGCAACGAAGATATCCTTCCAAACATTTTTTTACTATCTCAGTTTGCCCATCAGATTGAGGATGATAAGATGAGCTATGAGCTAACTGAGTACCAAGACAAGAAAATAATTCTGTCCAAAAATTTCCAGTGAAAATGGGATCTCTGTCACTTACAATAATCTTTGGGTTTCCATGTAGCTTTTGAACTGTTTCCATAAATGCAGTAGAAACTGTACTGGCTTTAAATGGATGTGATAATGCACAAAAGTGTGCATACTTGGTAAGTCTGTCAACTACCACCATGATGACACTCTTTCCCTCAGACTTGGGTAAACCTGTGATAAAATCCATTGAAACCTCCTCCCAACGTTGGCTTGGAATGGATAAAGGTTGTAATAGACCTGGTGTCTTAATTGTTTCAACTTTATTTTGCTGGCAAACCAAACATTCCGCCACAAACTTTTGAATATCTGATTTAAGGCCATCCCAAAAAAATTCCTTCTTAACCCTGTGGTAAGTTTTTAAAAATCCTGAGTGCCCTCCTAAGGGAGAAGTGTGCAATTCCATAAGAATCTTTTGTTTTAGCTGGGAATTCTTACAGAGGTATAAGCGATCTTTGTACCATAACGAATCATTTTTCCAGCTAAATGTATCAGAAGTACTGGAATCTTGTTGTAGCTTTTGAATAAGTGCCCACACTTCTTCGTCATTCTTCCATTCCTCCCTTGCTTCGTTTATCCAATCTGGTTGGATAATAGAAATGGCACACAACAATGCTTCCACATCCTCATCCTTTCTTGAGAGTGCATCTGCCACCACATTTTGCTTCCCTTTTTTGTAGATGATTTCAAAGTCATAACCCAACATCTTTGTGACCCACTTTTGTTGCTCTTCAGAGGATAATCTTTGTTCTAAAAAGTATTTAAGGCTATCATGATCCGTTTTTACCTTGAAGTGTCTTCCCATTAGGTAGGGTCGCCATTTCTTAAGTGCATGGAGTATTGCCAACATTTCCTTCTCATAAATAGCTTTGCTTAAAAACTTTCCCTTGATTGGACGACTTTCAAAAGCAATGGGTCTTTCATCTTGCATTAGAACAACACCAATTCCATTTCCTGAAGCATCACATTCCACAATAAAGGTTTTTGTGAAGTCCGGTGTAGCTAAGACCGGTGCTTGGCACATTGCCTCTTTAAGATGTTCAAAGGCCTTTGTTGCTTCCGAGTCCATGAAAATGAATCTTTCTTCAATAATGTTGTTAGAGGTGCTGCTATTCTCCCATAATTCTTAACAAACTTGCGATAATACCCTGTCAACCCAAGAAATCCTCGCAGATGCTTTATGGATGTGGGGATTTTCCATTCCTTAATGGCTTTAATTTTGCTAGGGTCTACCTTAACTCCTTCATGAGATACAATATGACCCAAATATTCCACCTCCTGGACTCCAAAGAAACATTTGGATCTTTTTGCATATAATTGTTTCTCCTCCAATAGTTGTAGCACCCTGTCAACATGTTCAACATGATCCTTCCAAGACTTGTTGTAGATTAGTATATCATCAAAAAATACTAACACAAATTTTCTAAGGAATGGTTTGAAAATTGAATTCATCAAACCTTGAAATGTTGAAGGTGCATTGGTAAGGCCAAAAGGCATGACCAAAAATTCATAATGACCCTCATGAGTTCTAAATGCCGTTTTTGGAATGTCTTCAATCTTCATTCTGATTTGATGATATCCCGAACGAAGATCCAACTTGGTGAAGTAAATTGATCCATGCAATTCATCCAGTAATTCATCAATAACAGGAATGGGGAACTTATCTTTAATAGTGAGCTTGTTGAGCTCCCTATAATCTGGACACATGCGCCATGATCCATCCTTCTTGTGCACCAATACTACTGGAGCTGAGAAAGAACTTTGACTCGGTTGAATTATACCAGCCTCTAGCATTTCTGCAACCATACGTTCAATTTCACTTTTTTGGACATATGGATATCTGTACGGCCTGATGTTTGGAGGAACACTTCCTGGAATCAGATGAATAGCATGATCATGATCACGCATAGGTGGGAGACCTTTGGGAGTCTCAAATACCTTGGAATGATTGTCCAGGACTTTTTGGAGATCTGGAGAAATAGATGATTCCAATGTGGAAACATCTAGCGAACATAATTGTGCAATTACACCTCTTTGCTCCTTTTTTAGAAGCTTTGTCATGCCATTAGAGCTGATTATCTTTCCTGGTTTCCCTGCAATACCCCTTAATTCAACTTCCTTTCCTTCCATAGAAAATTTCATGAAAAGTTCTTGAAAATTAAAAGCTATTGTACCCAAGGATTGTAGCCATTGGACTCCTAGTACAACATCAGCACCTCCCATTGGAATGGAAAGCATTGGGCTAGTCAATACATATTCTCCCATGGATAGCTTGATATTATGGCACTTTCCAGAACAATTTATTGTTCCTCCATTTGCAATCATCACTTGACACTCTGGTGCTGGATATAGGAAGCAATTCAATTCTTTTGCTACCCTACAATGAATAAAATTGTGGGTGCTTCCTGAATCAATCAACACTATTACCTTTTTCTTCTTGATTTGTCCTTCTATCTTGATGGTTTGAGGAGTGGTAATTCCCGCCAATGCATTACAAGATATGGTCGGATTTATTTTTTCTTCATCTAGGCTTTGTTCCTGGAATATATCCTCTTCTTTTGACCTTTCTTGCTCCTTTTCTTCTTCCTCTTCACAATCTATGTAGAATAATTTCTTCTCAGCACACTTATGACCTTTTGTGTATTTGCTATCACAATTGTAACAAAGCCCTTTTGCTCTTTTTTCTTCCAATTGTTGTGGTGTCAACCTTGTAGGTTGTGGAAGACTATGGGCAACAACACTTCCGTCTTTATAGTTGTGAATGGTATGCTTCCTAGTTGCCATAATTTTGCTTTCCATTTTTCTTGCTAACCTGAATGCCTTCTCTAATGAATCAGGTTCCCAAAGGCGCACATCATGTTGGATATTATCCTTTAAAGACCCTATGAACACATCAATCCTATGCTCCTCTGGAATATCTTTTACCCTTATGTTCAATTTTTGGAACTCCTCAATGTGCTCCATTATTGAACCCTTTTGTTTGAGACTTATCAATTGGCTAAAAAAAGTGTTGCTTTTTGTATCCTCATAATGTGCTATCAATTCTTCCGTAAAAATTGCCCAAGTGATAAATTGTTTACGAGAACAAAGCCATTGATACCATAAAAACTGATTTGGTTCCAAATATAAAGTTGCCATACGTACCTTTTGTGTGTTTTGCACATTATTGAGATCGAAGAATTGCTCCATCTGTAATATCCATGTGGCGGGATCCTTGCCATCAAACTTCCTCATATCGATTTTTGGAACATGGTGAGTCTTCGATCCAACATTAGAGTCTATGGAATCATGATTAACATTTCTTTTGTTCTCATCATGAGTTTCCTTTACTACCTTTTCACCATTAGTGACCCTTTCTTGTAGCAACTTCTTCAATTCTTCCATGTCTGTCTTCAAATCTATCTTCAAATCATCCATCTTAGCTTCCACTTCAATCATCTTAGCTTCTACACCTTTCTTTAAACAGTCCACCTTAGCTTCTACACCTTTCTTTAAACCATCCATATTAGATTCTGTTCCTTTTTGTGTAAGGGACAGTTGTTGCACTTGGTCTTGTAATTTTGATATATCATGTTGCATTTCTTCCTCTTCTTCATGAGTCATGCTAGAGCTTTCAGGTTCCTTACTAGGTGTTTGCATTTTCTTTCCTCGGGGCATCAGTTACTGATAATAATGCTCTACTATGCCCTTTGAATTCCTTCAAAATAAATTTTCAAACCAAGCTTAAGCAAAAATTTAAGAAAAACTACACACCTTTTTTCACTTTGTAGGAGCTCGATATTGCCTCTGATGTATCTCTGTACTTTCTGATCATCTAGTCTGAATTTGTGACCTGTAGTAGCCCTCTGTGTCCTCTTTCCAATGCCACAAGTCTGACCCAAATTGGATTCTCCAAGGAAGAGTTATGCGAAATCTCCCACAGTGACTTGATTATAGACTAGTTCAGTAGAGCGAACTTGTATGACGTGCCACGAGTCAGTGTTTCGACCTTTGGATTTGAAAAACACCCACAGGAAACTACAGTCCGTCCTCTTTCTGTACCTTCTTACGAAACTTCAATCCGATCCCCCGAGCGAAAGTTATGACGATTTTCCCCAGGTCACCTGTTTTGAATGTAATTCAGGAGTCTGCAAAAAGACCAACTTCCTCAGATCATATCTCCGCAAATATCTCGCAAACAGATCTGAAATTCGGACCCAAGGTTCAACGCTATTTCTTATCAAATGGGCTTTTTTTGCGACTTCTGAAACGTCACAGAAAAAAAGTTATAGCGAAAATTCCACGATGACCTGTTTGGAGCAGCGAAACCCTAGAATCCAAAGCTCTGATACCAAATGTTATGAAACCAGCTCACAAAAAGATAGAAAAGAGAGATCCACGCCTTAGAATTCAACCTCTTCGAGGGGGAAACCTCCTTTACATTACATAAATGAACAATTCTTGGATGATACAAATGACAAAACCTCCTTTCTATATATAGGAGTCTAAGGAGTCACAATATAATCCAACCGACCTAACAATAATAATATAAAGCCACAAAAATAACAATAGAGGGATTCTATGGGGCACAGAAATAACAATATGGGGGTAATAGGGGAACAACAATATAAATAGGGGGTATAACTACAATAGTAATGGGGTAATCACTAGTATTATAGGGACCCAACAGGATCTCGGATTTGAAGATCCCCCTCTGCTATCGGCTGTCTGACCAGGTCCCAGCTTACTAAATGCATCTTATTTTCATTCCCTCTCCCGCCTTGCCATAAGAAATCCCTTAAAAGTTTTGAGATCTGCTTCGTGACATTCCTGGGGGCCAGCAAAAAAGTGGCTTAGTAGATTGGGAGCGCAGATAGCTGTGTCTTAATTAAAATGGTTTTTGCTCCTTTAGTTAACCAATAGCCTCCCATTGCTGCTATCTTGGTTTTGATTTTACATATAATGTCTGACCAGAGCGATCTCTTGTTTACACCATTGGTAATTGGAAGGCCGAGATATTTAATACGATCCCAATTGGCGTGACCTCTAAATCCCAAGACATTCGCGATGTTGTTTAGCTCTTGTTGACCTGTGCTCCAACTATAAATTTCACTCTTTCTCTTGTTGATGAGAGCACTTGTGACTCTACAATAGCTTTTCAAAACTGAATCGAAGCCTTTGGCAATTATGGGGGACGCACCTCCGAGGAGAAGTGAGTCGTCAGCAAAGAGAGCATGATTCAGGGGTACTGCATCTGAGGAAGATTTGAGACCAGGGAGAGAGCCAAGTATTCTTTCAGCTGTGAGTTTTCTACTAAGGGTATCTGCCATTAAAATGTACAGGAAAGGGGAGGGTGGGCATCCCTGCCTGATGCCTCTCCGGGCTTGGAAGAAAGTAGAGGGACGGCCATTGACCAGGGGGGCGATCCAAGGGTTATTTATGCAAGCATTAATAAGCTGAAAAAAATTGGGCGAGAAGCCAAAGGTGAGGAGAACCTTGATGAGAAAAGAACGATTGACTCTATCAAACGTGTTTGCCATGTCTAATTTAATCAACATCCCTTTCTCATTTCGCTTAATGCTGGAGTGGATTGTCTTCTGGACTTGGATGACATTGTCGAGAATGTGCCTGCCCTCCATGAAGCCGCCTTGAGGACTAGAGATCAACTTCTTGAGCAGAGGCTTGATCCTGCTTGCTAATAGTTTTGCCAGTATATTATAGGATGCATTACAAAGTGATATGGGTCTAAATCTGGCAAATGTTTATGGATTGGATTCTTTGGGGATTAATGCTAGATAAGTAGAGTTGGTTCCTCCACCAATCTTAGCTTTTCTCATGAACCCCTTTATTATTTTTTGAAGATCTCTTTTAATGATGTTCCAACCGACTTTATAGAAATGTATCGTGAATCCGTTTGGGCCCGACGCCTTATCTGATTCAATGGACCAAATAATTTTTATAATTTCCTCCTCTGTTACTTCTCTGGTGAGGGTAGCGTTGTCTTCTGGACTGATTAGATGAGGGATATTGGAGAGGAATTCTGCTGTTTCCCCCTCGGAAACCTGAGCTCCTTCGCTAAAAAGATTTTTAAAATGGTTGTTTGTAGCAGCTTTGACTTGGGTGAAGCCTTTGCTGACATGGCCCTCTATTGTCCTTATTTCTGAGATGTGGTTCCTGGTCAGCCGGGCTCTATATTGTCTGTGGAAGAAGGAGGTGTTCTGATCACCTACCTTTAGCCATAGACTCCTGGATTTGATTCGCCAGTATTCTTCTTCTTTTCAGAATAATCGATATGTAGAAGATTGAGCCTTTATTTCTTGTTCCAGTAGTTCATATGCGATCTCTTTGCTTTCCATTTCCGTTTGTAAAGTCTCCAATGTGTATACTACCTCTTTCCTTATGCTGGTTGGCATAGGCACTGGTTTCCTTATCCACTCCTTCAGTGCTTGTTTTGTGGCTTTCAATTTTTGTTCCCATACAAAGCTTGAGGACCTTGAGAATGTCTTGGCCCAAGCTTCTTTAACAGTTTCAAAAAAACCTTCTCTCTCAATCCATAAAGGGCTGAAGCGGAATGGTAGAGGACCTAGATCTTCTTCGTCTTCAAGGAGCAGTTGGATCGGCTTGTGGTCAGAGGTCAACTTGGGTAAAATTTTTGTTTTAATTATCTTTTAATCCATAATGAGGGAACCTTGGACCAGAAATCGATCCAATCGAGCAGAGATATGCTCTGGCCCAGATCTGTTGTTGGACCAGGTATATAGGCTGCGGATGGGCATGAAGTCTAATAGGTCCCATTGCTGCGCTAGTTCTTCCACAAAGGCCAGCATAGGGTCTCTGTTGTTGGAGCCGCCCCTTTTCTCTTTTGATTTCAGCACTATATTGAGATCACCTGCTAGGATTATGTTGATTGGAGTATGCTGGTCTAAAAATGCTGAGAGGGAGGTCCATCATTCTCTTTTTTTACAGTAAGTTACAGGAACATAAAGATTAAATAGAGAGATAGTCAGCTTACTTGCACATTGTGTCAGCTCCGTGAATATCCAATGCTGAGTTTCATGAGATTTTTTGAGCAAAAAAGAGTCTTCTGTCTAGAGAGTTGCCAGCCCTCCGGAAGAGCCCCTTGAACTTACTGCTTTGCCTGCACTTTTCTTCCACTTTGACTTGCTGATGTCTAGAAGCGCTCGGCCTTCTATCTTCGTCTCTTGGAGCATGAGGATATCTGTAGGTTCTATTTTCAGGAGGTCCATGACTGCTTCAGCTTTGGAGGCGTTCCCCAATCCTCTGCAGTTCCAAGAGGCGAGCTTCATGATTTACTTGAGAGGGGGAGTAGGGCCTCCCTTTGAAGCCATTGATCTAGTGTTTCTTCCAATGGACATTTCTATGGTGGATTGACTACCTTGGACTTTGAGTCTCTCAGCCTCCTCTTCCCTTATTTCTTTGCGGGATTTCCTTCCTGCTCTTCTGGAGGGGCGCTCAAAGGCTTCATCCTCTGAAGAACCCGCGCTATCTATTGGTTTTTTCCTTGTTACTTCAGCATAAGATGGGTTAGAGGGGCTACCTTGCGAGGCCTCAGCCTATGTAGCTTCTTCCCCTTCTTGGTTTAATGGAGGGTCTTCTGTGTTTGCCTGTTTTTCCTCAGTCATACCTGCTGGATCGGTTTGATCTTTTTCAATGTCATTCGGGGTTGCATCCTTTTCTTGATTGATCTTGGAACTGCCTGGAGCTCCAGAGGTATGCCCTTTTCCATTTCCTTTTTTTTGATGAGCAGTCTTTCAGACTACCGTCCATTGGTCCTCGTTTGTTTTATCTGCTTGATCCTCTACTTTTTTCTTGCAGTTCTTTGCAAAATGGTCGTGACCGTGGCAGTGTCTGCATTTGAAAGGGATCTATTCATAATCCAGTTCCTGGATGTGTGTCCACCCAGCAACAATGAGCTTTATTGCTTCAGGCAAACCCTCTTCTAGGTCAACCTCTACACGGATTCGGGCGCATGAGTACTGATCTTTCCTTGTTGCCTGATCTATGTATTTTCTGAGCGCATTACCAATGATCTGGAAGGTTTTTTGATTCCAGCAGTGGAGGGGCAAATGGGGAAGTCGCACCCACACCGGGACAGTGGAGGGGACGTCCTGAGAGGGGTCAAAGTCGGGAGACCATTTGTTTAGATACATGCCTTGTGGTCCCATGAAATAAGGACCATTTCTAAAGATGAGACTTCTATCTTCCGGGTTCTCAAAGACAAATACGAAGAACCCTTTGCCCACAAAATAGCTCTTGACTCCGTCTTTAATCAGTGGAGACCAGTTTCTTTGGGTCCAGTCCTCAACCGATTTTGGAGAAGGCCAAAGGCCCGTGAACTGGCCTATTAACCCTCTCTCCGCGAGGTTCAGAGCAGCCTTGCATGTTTCTTCTTCAGGAAGAGCAACCGTTGGAATCGATTCAAGTTTCTTGACAAACTTCTGCTGGCTTGTAGTGGGAGGGCGTTTCGAGCTTGCGGCTATCAATGCTTTGAATGCAGAAATCTCCGGAGGCGGGTTGAGAGGAGGGGCAAAGCCCCCGCTGGATTCCATGGGGTCCTCTACATCCGCTGGGCCGCGCTGGCTTGCTCCCGAAAGCCCAGGCTCTCCGATCTATCAAGCAGGCAGGTTTTACCAAAATTTCAGCTGAAAGGTCCTCTATTGCAGAGTGGAAGGCCGGAGCAGGATTTCGGCTGAGAGCTCCTCTGTTGCAGCGTGGAAGGCCGAAGTTGGTCTGCGGCTAGGGGCGCAGTGCAGTCGACGGCTAGGTCTTCAGCAGGTCCGCTCGCAATCTCCAATTCTACCTAACCTCGGTGCATTAATGCTATTATAATCACACCCCTATCATATTTTTTAATTATATATAAAAATATAAAATTGTTTAATTCCCCTTCCCTAACATTTTTCTATATATTATAAAATAATTATTTAATATTTTATTTAAAAATTAAAATATTTAATTCCCCTTCTCCTTACATCCTTTCTATATATTATGAAAAACTATTCAATATTTTATTTAGAAATTATAATATTTATTTAATTGACACTATTAGAGCCAATGAACTTTCCTTTCGTTAAGAAAATAATTGTGATATAAAAATTTGACATATTACAATGCTTTATAGACATTAAAAACTATAGTTATTTCATGTCTTATATAAAACCTTCAACCATCTAAGTTAAAAGAAAATTGGCTTAAACAACAAACTTAAATACAAAAAAATTAACAAAAACATCTAAACATGACTGGCTTAGAATATCAATATAGAGAAATAACATATTCTGAAAAAAGAATTTTTCATTAAGTTTCTATAAACCAAGATTCCCGCATTGCAAAAATAGAGCATCTTTAGATATTTGTTTATACTAAGTCTTTAGTATTACTTTTTCATAGCTTCACTCATTGGCTTCGAATTAAGTCTCTAGTATTACTTTTCTCATTTTCACATTCTTAATAGTCCATTCCTGAGAATGTTCAATTTGTTTGTTTGTTTTTTTTTAATACATATTTCAAAAATAACTTTAATAGAATTCTATTGTATAACTATTACAAACATTCTACGTGTTTAAAGAGGAAATTATGATAGAATTCTATTGTATAACTATTACAAACTTTCTACGTGTTTAAAGAGGAAATTATGATTGAGCGTTTTTATATAATATATTTGTTATTATGGTGAGTATCTATATGCCTACGCTGAGCATTATATGGGCATATAAATTTTATCTTTTTTATTAATGTAATGTAATTTATTTGGTGGCTCCATTGGGAGGTATTTAATGTTTTAGTGATATAAATAAATGTTTGTAAATATTTACATTTTAGTTTAATAAAAAAAATAATAATAAATTTAGTATAAGATAATGTTGTAGTGATATAAATATTTGTTTGTAAATATTAAATGTTAGCTCATTTAAAAAATAATAAAAGGTTATCTTGTTATATTGTAATTTTGTTTTTATTAATAAAATTATTAATATTTTTTTAGATTAGATTTTTTTATAATATATATATTACATTAAAATATATGACATACAAATAGTACCTATAGATTAAGATCCATTTTACCGGGTAAATTAAAATATGTTTCCATAACTATATTTAAATTTAACTAATAAACACATAAAAACTTAAAACTTACAATATAATAAGGTTCTTAACCATGAATATTCACCCTCCACTTTATTATGGATATTATTAACTTGTAAATAGACTTTGTTACAATATAATGGACTAATATCATAGCTTCTCAAGACCACATGCCCAAAAACCATAATTCATTTTACAATCAAAATATTTTATAAATATTTTATTTTAACTAAAATTTATATCATTTTTTTAATAAAATCTAAAAGAAAAATGGTTATAATTACTTTTGAAACATATTTAAACCATCTATCCTCGCTACTAAACATATTTGGTGTATATTTTTTTTTGTCAGTCAAAAGAGCATAATTATATTATCAACAGTGAAAACTAGAGTACAAAAATAGATTGCATGACCCCCTTGGCTTCGCTAAATCTAGAGGTGAGATCAAGGGGCGCCAGAGATAGCCGAGGATGTAACCATACAACCATTATTTCTGATAGGCTTACTAACCTTACATGGCAAAAAGATGGAAAAACTATAGAACTTGAGATAATCATGTCACAAAGGGTGGTGAGAAGGAAGTCCAGGAGGAACTGCTGGGAAGTCGTCTCGCTCATGCATATGAAAGTCGATGTGCTCTACTCGAGCCTCCAAATCACATAGGCGATCATTGAGGTGTCTTTGGTTTCGGCGAATTCTCTTGAGCAACTCCAGAGTCTCATTGAGGCAGAATTGAATGTCGTTCATGTAGGCCACCAATTCGTTCTAGTCTTCATAACGATGCTCTCTCATGATGTCCAGGTTGGCCTAGACGCCTCTCAGTTGATCTGCAATGGTTTCTAGTGAGGTTGGATCATCCACTCTTCCTAGAGAACGCCTGTGAGCATGAGCGACCTCACCCCTCCCGTTCTCCACTGATCGCATCCTCCGAAGTTGAGCTCTAGTCGCTAACTTGCCGCCTAACATGGGCCTGATGCCCACCTCCGCAACAGGGACACCCATGTTGGCGGGGCATGGATGGAAGCACCCAAAGACCACTTACTAGAATGACCAAAGAAGACTCAACTGCCCAGGAGGAAACAACCACCTGCACATGCCCGATAAAACACGAACACTGCCACAATTGCCCTGCTATGGCTTCACAGTTCTGTCCAAGCTATGCCTCCTAATGAGTTTGCACAACTAACACTTGTTGAAAGCCCCTGGATGACCTTATTCCTCCAGTAGTCCACAACCATAATAGGGGAGGGCTAGCAACAATGCTTATCCCAAAAGTACACAACATCAAACCCAAAAACTCACCTAATACCACAACAGACACAACCAAGTAATTTTTAATGAGGGACTTGTAGGTTGCCCCATGACTAGTTACACCCCCACCCTCGTGGAATTTTCCAGAGGGATACAATAAAACCTGGAACCACCACAAACCCTGACTTCCCTTAAGAGAATTTTCTTTAGTATGAGAGTGTTGCCATAGACTAGGCCACACCCTCCACATCACAATTGACAACGTCACCTTACTAGCCACCACCGAAAACAACAACTTAGAGAAAGACCATATCCAAATGAATTCTATTACCTGGAGATCGTCGAGTACCCACCAACCTAGAGCAACCCTCCTACGACGGCGCCCAGGGTTCCACCTCACATAACCAACCTTACCAAACTAGAGAGGAGAGAAACCTCCAAAAGAAATAGGATCCCATATAAAAACACAAAAGGCTGTTGAAGAAGCCACTGTACGAGTATCCGAGCACTCCACAAAAGTACAACTACCCCATGGCCCTGACAAGCTCCCTTGGCCTTCAACGCTCTCGTCCACCACCCTGCATGTTGAGTTCATAGCTCAATATACTACATCCATTACATTGTTGTGGTTGCATAATATAGCTATAAGAGGTTGGTCTGGAGAGTTCAACCATCTGCCAACCTGTCACATTACATTATATGCCATCATTACATCACCTACCACGTGCCTTGTGGGGCGAACTCTAATATCGTCTGGCCAAGTGTTTGATAACCCCCATCGGGGGAAAAATATTTGGTGTATATTAAATAAAAGTTCTAATAAAATTAAAAATGAGAATACTTTTACATATAAAGATGTGAAATTTATATAATACAAATAATATTATTAATAACTAGCATAAATCCATCTTAACTAAGGATCTATCAAGAGATTAAAGGAATCACATGTCTCGAGGTGCAAACCTTTCCTCAAGTTTTGCACTCAAAAAAAGTTTGCATCTTCAGAGATTTGATCCCTCTCGGTTCTTAGTAGATCTAAAGTTGAAATGATTATGTACTAGTTTATGCTAAATAATTAACTTGTCCTTTACATATATTAAATATCAAATTGAAGTATTTGTTGGCAATCATGATCGCCGTTAGAACAAAACCCACAGGTGTTAGTCAACTATCGCATCTCTAGAGATAAGGATCTAAGAGAGGCGGTTAGTCCATGTCGCAAAACACACAGAGAGCGTTGGTTTATCCAATGTACAACAATCTCCCCCCCAAAGCGAGCCGGGTGTGTATTGAACTTGTGACCTACGCTCTGATACCACTTGTTGGGAATCACAATTGCCGTTAGACCAAAACCTGCAGGTGTTAGTCAACTATCGCATCGCCAGAGATAAGGATCCACAAGATGCAGTTAGTCCGTGTCATGAAATACACGGGGATCGTTGGTTTATCCAATGTCCAACAATATTTAAATATGTTTACCATTATTGAAGCTATATTTACATTTCAAGATCTAGTAAATGAACCTTTATTAATGTAATTTATAATGTTATTAAGATTAAGTATTAAAACTTATAATATACATATTTTTTATATAATGTAAATATTAAAGTACAATAATTCAACATATGCATGAAGAATTGTTTTTATTTTTAAAATTGATATGATTGCAAAACATTAATAATCTTTTCATTTTTTTATGTCAATATTTTCTTATACTATTAACTTATATTTAGAATTATATGATTTAGGTTATTATTTCATTTTATTATACTTTGTTATGCCAAATTTGTTTCACATATTTTTAGGATTGTATATTTTTTTCTAAATGTTAGTACTTCAAATTATGTGGTTAGAGTGCATGAGGTTGTGGTTTAACAACCATTAGTGAGGTAATTTGGTTTGTATTAATATGTAGACTCAAAACACCTAGAGTGGGTGTGGATGAGGCTAAGTGCAAGTTCCGGGTGACTTTGATGACATAGATATTCCTCTCATTGTGCAACAATATATATTCTAGACGTATTTTTCCCAAAACAAATAAATAAGTAAACAAATTATGTGGTGACAAGGTAACTAGGAACTAGATTGCTATCACCATGATATAATTCCTCTACTCTTTGGGATAATGTGTACTAGCCATAGGAGGGATTTCCTAAATGATCTTCAGAAGGATAAAATATGAATGCTAACCTACTAAACAAACTTACATCTATAAAAACAACTTGCTATAAATTGATTATTGTGTAATAAATGAGTAAACAAGAAGCATGGAAGAACATATTTACGTTTGGATTGACTTGTCAACTTCATTTTCCATGTAAATCTATGATCCATGTAAATTCAACCTATAACGCTGCAAGTACCACTAATTTAAAATGATCAATAACTATCATTTATTATTTTAAATAGATTGGTGCTCAAATTCCAAAGGGAACATGGAATCAAGAAAGAATAAAATTACACAATCAGATGCTAAATCCAAGTCACGTAGATAGAAAAAGATCAAAAGCAACAAACTAATACATCCATGATGATAATTGCATGCCAATGACATTTACCTTTATTATAGAGATGTAAGCACAATTTATAGGATTCCAAATTACATATGATAGAAGCTAAGGGACTAGGATCCTTCTTATGGCTTTTCCATTGCAAAAAATTATGATACAATCAGGCTTCTCTGTAGAAGTAATCTCTAATCTCTCACTGAGGATGCACTCACTCACTTTATCTTTTGTTGAATAAAATAATGGAAGAATGAGAAGTCTTATTCAAAATCACAATAAATAGCAACTGATCAATCTCTCCAATTTCTTCATGTCTTATAGATGAGTATGGGCATAAACGATGGATTTTTTAAAACAAAATAATGAGAAAATGTTTAAAATAAGGACCAAGGGGCACCCTACTCATGATAAAGTAAAATGTGTAAAAAGAGAGGGGCTCTAAAGATAGTTCCCAAATAAGACACATCGATTGAAATTGATAGATGTAAAAAAAATCAAACATGGTAGCTTTTCTAAGGTAGGCACCTTCATGTTACTCAAGAAACCTAACTATGTATCTCACCGTCAGTACCAAAGTAGCTTATAATGAATCATAATCATAAACACTTTTACACATATATCAACAAATTTACTAGTAAAATGAAACTAAGGGAATCTATGGGATTTTTTCATAAATTCTTTAAAAATACATGGAAAAATCAAATCTTCAAGGACATAATCTAAATCTTTTATGTTTTGGCGCTTTTCAGGGAATATTTTCCAATCAAAATTTTCCTCAAATTCAATAAAGAATTGTTGGAATCACAAGTTTGAGCTGTAGAATTTGCAAAAATTGAGTACTACAAGTGTTTTCCAAGGTCTTGAATTCATTTATGCATTCAAAAACACATTTTAAACCATAAAATGACAATTTCACCATTTTTATTATTATTGAATTCAATAAAAAGTGAAAACATAAAAAAATTATACTATACCTTTCTAAAAAAAACTTAGAGAAATATTTCTTAAAATCCTAAAAAATATGAAAAACTATTTTAATTAGTTTGGAAGAAAAATTATATTAAATAATTGAAACATTTGAATGAATAATCAATCATTATTAATGTGTAACTTTGTAAAAGAGTAATCAACTCAATTATAATTTAGAGGATTAAAATATTAAATGGTAATTTGTATGTAAATTGGAATGAGAGACTAGGACATTATGGTGTAACAATCAATCTAGAAAATTGAGATGTTAGTTTAGCCAATTATATTAAAAATAAAATATATAAAAAATAATTTAAAAAAATAAAAATAAAATAAAATATATAAAAAATGGTATTATTTTGAAAATTGCATTATGAAAAATAATAATATTATTTTGAGAATTGCATTATGAATATAAATAAATAAATATATATTATATATATATATATATATATATATATATATAATTTTTATTTTATTTTTAAAAATTAAAATATATAAAAATAATATTATTTTGAGAATTCCATTATGAAAAATAAAAATAATAATATTATTTTGAGAATGGCGTTATGAAAAATAATAATATACCTAACAATTTTTAAAATTTCAATTTTTCCACATTTTTCCAACCATGACAATTATAAAGGAAAAATTTTATTAAATAGAAATTATTTATTTAAAAGATGATAGGAGAAATCATTATCAATCAATAAATTGGATATCCCTCCACTTTCCATATTAATTTTATTTCTATATTGTGCTCAGAGCTAATGATTACTTGAATATTAAGAGTGCTCTTTTTGAGGGAAGAGATTATGGTTTTTTTTTTTTTGGTATTTTTAATTTTATTATTAATATATTTATTTTTTTGATTGGGTATAGTTTAATTTTGACTAAAACTTTATAAGGTTTACTCCTACTTTAATATTAAGAATTCAATTTTTATTATTTTTTATTATTATTGAAATTTATTATTTGTAAAGTGATTGGTTGAAATTTTATTATGGGTTGTTTAGTAACTTCTATTTCTATTAATTACTATTTTTTGTTTTTAGTTTTATTTATTTATTTATTCTATTATTTCTATTTTCATGAATTATAAAATTTTCACAATACTTTCAATTTAAGATGACTTATTATTATATTAAGAACATATGTTATTAAATTTAATTATGGACAAATATATATATTAATAAACATATCACACACATAGATATATGCATTTTAATATAAACAATATTAGTTCGTCACATTTCTTAATTTTTGGTGATGGCATTCAACGATATAATATTTTATTAGTTGTTTTATTTTTGTAATGAAATTTTTGTCTTTGCTATTTTTTTTGTTTTATTCAAATTTATTTAAACAAGTACTAGCTACTATGTAATCCTTGTTTCTATATTATGTTAAAAACAAATGATTAATATTCAACTAAAATGATTACTTAAATATTTAGAGTGAAACTAATAATGAGGTTCCATATATGTGGGTTTTAGTCTTAGTTTCCGTACCTGTTTGAGAGATAATCTTTAAATATAATTTAGGTTAGTTATAAATTTGATGCAAAATTGAAATTTAAAGACATGGTTATGGATTAAAAATTAAATTATGAATTGAATCATTAATAAATGATTAATAAAACAATCTGATAATAACATGATTATCACCGTAACAACATGTTAATAATGTCCATAGATTTTTCATAATTTTTAAAAATATACAGAAATTTTTATGTGATTTTTTTCTTCAATTTTGATATCAATTTTATAAACCATTCAATTTTTTATAAAAACAAAATAAAATATTTTGATATAATTTTATTAAATGAATATATTTAGTTATAAAATAAAATATTTATAATTTAAAAATAATATATTACAAAATATTATAATTAATATTAATCATTAAAAACCATAATATTATTTGTTTAAAAATCAAATAAAAAAAATATCATTATAAATTTTTATTTTAAATTATATTAATTTTATTTGTCATTTTTGTTTGTTTGTCAAGTTGTTTGTGATCTTTCAAGTTTGATATGTGGCTTGAAAAATTCCGACTCAGGAATTCGTCAAAGTTACTCGGGGATTGCACCCGACCTGGGCCAGACCAACCCTAAGCTAATTAGATTTTTTCAGAATGTCTCCTCCCCCTAGGAAATTTGCAACCACCCCCATGAGGTTTGATCTTGGGTCACCTTGCTAACGAGGCCCATCCTCAACTGGTTGTGCTAATGGCACTTTGACATTTTCATATGTTATTTTAAATTATTCTTTATTATTATAGTTTTTTCTAAAACAAACTATGCGTAACTTTATTCATCATAGGAACAAAAAAATTACATTTTGCATATGCTATAAGTATTCTTGTAAGAAATGCCTTCCCGTAATGAGAAAGAGAGAAAAACTAAAGTGGACGAAACAACATTACAAGCATTAAGATGCAAGAAATTAAGTTTGAAAAATAGCACTTATTATTGGAAGTAATGCTTCCATGTGTTATCATGAGTTGTGATTGTGAGTTCCCAAGTGTCAGTATAGAAGTTGTTGATTCCTAAGTTATGAATTGGAGTCATTTCATGTCCGAGTCATAATTTCTCGAAGTCAATGATCTAAGTCTTATATATGTAATTGCTTTATGTGATCAATAAATAACAAGTGTGTGATTTGTGTGTCTAGTTGTTCTCTCTGCTCATCTCTCTATTTTTTCTAATATGGTATCAGATCTAGTACTGGCTTGACTCCCTCAAGGGAGGACCAGGAATATGTGAGGGATCTTGAGTGTTATTATTTATGTACATATTAGTATAGATGTGTGAGAGTTTATTTTTAGTGTGTGATTTTTTTTTTTGTGATCATGTGTATAGATCTGTTTGTTTATTTACAACTTCTTCAAGCATCGTTAGATCCTTCCATTATCTTTCTATCTGTAAAGTTTTGTTTGTGCTTATCTCCCCAGACCTTGCAAAAGATTTCAATTCATGTCTGGATGGTTTTGTCAAAGTTGTGTGCACTATCATATTTTAAATATGAAAAATCATTCCCACGAATTGTACATGTTGCTGCATGGATATGGATTTGAGATCTGGGGTGGAGGAGTTTCAAGTGGCCAATGATATATGTCAAAAGTGTTAAAACTGGAGGTAGATCTCAATTTTTCGCTCTTGCAGGGAAGATATCTTTGCATCAGATGTTTATGTTGCAATCTTGTTCCGATCTCAAATTTTGGAGTTTGCATTTTAAACATATTGAGTATGGTGAACTCAATATGTGAGTGTAAGTTTGTTTGGAATTGACCACTCTAACAAATGCTTTGTGAAGACAAGAAAACTCCAAGATAAAGATTGAACCAGATGAACAAATTTTGTCCTATGATCCGAACTTAAACATGAACACAACAAATTACAAATATAACCATAAATACGGAGATGAAATAGAAATAACACTTCATTTCATTATACCAGAATACTGAAATATGCTTACAAACATAATGGAAATAAACTAGCTTGGGCGATGGTAGCTTATCTATGAGAATATATGTGGCGGCTACATGCCTCTGAAATGTGTTACAATGAGGCTCAAGGGCCTATTTATTATTGAACAACAAGAGAAAAACCTAAACAACCAAAACCATAACCCCATGAGATGTAACACCAAGAGTTTGTGGGCCCTATTGGGCAACTAACTTCCCAAGGTCGTAACTATTGAAAGGTGTAACTAGGTTCGGTATTCATAATGACATGTAATTATTATTTTAGGTAAGGAGATGTAAATAAGAAAAATGAAATTATTATATTGACTTGCTTCATGGGTTTCATGAGCAAGGATTTTGTTTTTGACTCAAGACTCTCATTGAGAGTCTTTAGGATTTATTTTTCATCTAGTCATAAAATATAAGGGTCATTTTCATGTAAATGAAGTCATGTTACACTTTGTAAAAGGTAATCTTTTCTATGTAAAGTATCCTCCAAAGAACTTGTCAACAGACCTCTTCAAGTCGGCCTACAAACATTGAAGAAGCTGCTAGAACAAGTCGACCTACATCCAACAATCAAGTTGACCTAAATACCTAGTGAGGAGGGGTATAAATAGAGGAACTTAGCCTCCATTCTAAGCATCAAGTTTGAAATCATTCCAACGAAGAAAAGTGCAGAAATAAGTGCAAAAAAGAGGCAGTGAGAAAGGGTCTTCTCTAAAGCAAAAAGGACACTCTTATAGGGTATCGAAGGAAGAATATTATGGGGCAAACAAAGTAGAATCTTATGGAGCAGAAAAGTAGGATCTTCTATGGCAGCGAAGAGATATCTTCTAGGGTAGAAAAATATTCTGGGGCAACGAAGAAGGATTATTCTGGGAGGTAGTGAATAGGTTTCTTCTGGGATAGTGAAGGAAGGAATCTTCTGGAATAGAGAATTAGAGACTGAGTTTCTCTAGAAGACCTAGAGACCGAGATTCTTTAAGGAAATTGTGCAGGTGTAGCATAAGAAATAGAGACCGAGTTTCTCTAGGAGGAAGAGAAGGCGTTGAAGAAAATGTAACTAGGTTCGGTCTTCATAATGACATGTAATTATGACTAATTTAAATGATGTAATAAAAGAGAATAGAATTATTTTTTGTATGCCTTGCTACATGGGTTTCATGAGCAAGAAGTGTCATTCATAGGTCAAAGACTTCTTCTTGATGTCTTTAGGATTTTTCATAATGTTAAAGAGTCAAGTCATGTATGAAGAAGCTCTTCTTGAGCATGAGAAAAATATATTCGTGTCATAAACAATGTCAAGTAGCACTCCAAATGACAAGCACAATCCTTTTCTTATGTCAGCTAGAAAAAATGAATTAAGAACAGTCATGTCGGTTCAAAGAAATAGACACAACGGTTCACAATGACACGTCGGCTAAATATGGGAGATTGACTACTATAAATACCCAGCTAGGGTATCCACAAAACAAAAGTGCAGAACTTGGATTTGTTTGAAATTTTTTGAGGTCTGTCACAGGGTGCAAAAATTTCGGATGAGCTATAGGAGGTATAGTGTCTCTGAAATTTCGGATGAGTTACAGGAATTACAGTGGCTCGGAAATATCGGGAGTATAATAGTTAAGTGTTACGAAGGAATAAGGATCTTTGTTTTTTCGGTGATGTCTCACAGTCTTAATAAAGTAGTCCTAGTCTTGGCATATGTACAACTCTCTCAAGTAGTACACTCTCGACATAATCAATGATGGAGAATATACAATAATAGTCTTGACATACCTATGATGAAGAAGACCTCGGTGTAGGAAGAAAAACATAGTCTTGACATAGTTGTGATGATCCCATAGTAACACGCTCTATCTAGGCATCCATTCTAAATTCTCTCATGATCTCAACATAATGATATTCATGATGAGGACATAGTGACAAGGTAGATCTCGGTGCAACTCTCATACATATAGAGACCTCGTTGATAGAGTGATGATCTTAGGGAGAGTGCAACAATCATTTAGGTGAAGGTGCAACAATGGTACAACTGCAATACAATAATGATGACCTAGGTGTAGAAACAATGATGAAGATAATCTCAGTAGTGACAAAGAAGAGGATTGGTATCTTGGTCTTGGAGTGGCCTAATAGGTCAAGGGTCATGGTCTTGGTATTCATCAATTGGAATCTCTATAAGAATAATTTTGTGCCGATTTTCCTCTCATAGAGTGAGAGGTTTTGGCCCTGGCAGAAAGCCAACATCTTGTGTTCTTGTCTCTTTTTTTGGTAGCTATTTGATGAACTAAAAGAAGACACACTCTAATAATAACAAGTGAATATCAAAATATGAAGAAAAGTTAAAAACACCTCACAAATAGTTATCATGACTAGAAGAATCTCATTACCTCTAATTTCCCTAGATTCTTCAACATGGTATCAAAGCATAGGTGCTGAAGTCAAAGGAAGGGAAACAAAGAGAAATTCAATGATCAAGCTTAAAAAATGACATCAAAGTAAGTTGAAGGAATTGAAAGATCAGTCTACAACATTAGTATATAATAACAAGGGTTTTTGTCTATGAAATCAAGGATAAAATCTACAATAATAAGATCTTTTGTCTCCATAGTCATCATCAAAAGGCCACCAAGACTCTCATCAATATGTCTACAAACCAATGAAGCTCAAAGGACCTCAAAATCAAAGACTACATCATCTCGAAGAAGGTCAAAGTCCTAGAAGCAGTCTTGATCTAAACTAAAATTGAAGGCAATAAGGCATGGACATATTCAAAGGATCATCTCTTGGCCCTAGAAGAAGATCATCCAAGGAAGCAACAAATCATCCTCATAAAAAGGATAAACCTTTTCTATTGAGGAAAGACTCTCTCATTCAAAAGAAGGTCATTCAAGAAGAAGTACTAATACATCTTCTTCAACCAACACCAAAGCAATCAAGGTGAAGAATTCATCTTCACAATCATGTAAGTATCTTTTCATTCTATAATCAAGTTTGGTTCAATGATTTCATGATTACAAGAAGATCTATAGGTTGGATGGCTCATTGTTGGGCCTCATTTTTGATCTTATTTTGCTTTGAGAAACTTACCTAACCATCTATTTATCCTTCATTTTCACTCCATCCATTCCATTTTAATGAATATTTGATGTCTAATCAGGTATTTAGCTTTAATTTGTCAATTTCTAAAGTTTTTATAAAAATTTGATTTTAAGTGCAATTTTGGCAATTTCAGAAATTCCTGTAATCACTTCATGGTTGATATGGATGCAGGCCACTTCAGCACAGATGGGATACATGAATGGAAAGCTTGGGAACTAGGACCAAGCCACCTATGCTTGGTTCCAACAGAACGAGCTTTATTATGCCTATTTGGAGCTAGTCAATCATGACTAGTCATCCAGAAATCCCATCTAAATAGGGCAGTTTTGAGATTCCATGATATTAGTCATATTTCTTGGGATGAGGGGAGTGGATTCGACTTGGATAGGTGGCTTAGAGTAGATAAGTTTGTTAGAGTAAATGTAGATCAGTTGGCTTCATGAAACTCCTTATTTAAGAGCCACAATTTGATGGCTCAACACATTGACTTATGATACTTTTATGCTGTAATATTTTTGGTTTGAAGACTTAATTTGAAGACTTGTGCTACTCTCGTTTTTGCTTCTCAATACATGGATGTGTGACTGATATAAAGCTTCTGATATCATCTTCAAAAGTGTGCAAGGCAAGGGTGGAGGGCCCCCACTCCAAGCTAAGTACACTTCCAAGTTAAATTAGTTTTATTTCATTGCAAATCTGGTTGATGGTAGCTTTAGTTTTCCAAAGTCATTTCAGATTGCCTTATGGTTATTCATAGTGATTGATTTTATTTGTTAATGTTTTTTTCATCATCTAATTGAGTTGAAAAACAAGTGTTCAAGTTGGGCATTCCCTCTATGAAATGGTGAATCAAAACTAGTCTCTTTTGTTTACATGGAAATAGTTTGTTTCCATTTAGATTTATATCTTAAGATGAATGAGTTATGATGGAAAACTTTAAGTGTCTCTTAAGTTAAGAGCCTCTTTCATGTATAATTTATGCATCTTGCGTTTTTGGTTACAATCTCTAATTCATTAAGTAATAACTGAGGTGGAAGTGGACTTCTTGAGTTCAAGAACCCTTTCAATGTTTTCTCTTTTGAGCTGATTGAATTAGAGTTATTAGATATATTTTCTTTAGCTTTTAATCATTTATCTTTCAAGGTTTGGTTATATTAGATCTTCACAAATAGTGAATTTGCCTCAAAGAATAAACAACCCGGATTGATAGTAAATAATTGTGTTAGTTTAGGAACATAAATTAGCTCAACATTTTGGCACCATTGCCGGGGAGGCAAATATCAACATAGTCAATAGAGAGATAAAATCCAAAATACACAAAAACATTAGTTACATTTCATTTCTTTAATTACGTTTCTTTATGCCTAGAGTTAGAGATCCTCAAGGTAGATTTATCAAAAACCCCCCACAAGTAGAGATAGGATCATCACATACACCTGTTACTGGTAATCCAATCATTGAAGAGATGATTGAAAAACAAAGAAGTGGCCAAAGATTAACCTTGATTGAAAGGCAAACTTTGTCAGCTTGGGAAGCAAAGAAAAAATTCTCCACTTCCGGAAAACCAAAAGAGAAAGGAAAACAAATTGTTTTTCCATCCATCGATCCTCCTATCTTCCCACAACTTGAACCTCCACCTGAAATTGAAACAACTCAAACAATGGCAGAAGAAGGACATGGATCCATTCATCTTAATGATGAAGAACAAAGAGCTGAAAATGAAAGACAAGAAAGAGAATGGAGGAGGAAGAGAGAGGAAGAAAGGAAACACGAAAATGATAGGAAATTAGAAAATGACAGGAAAAGACAAGAAGATGGACTTGACCAAGAATCTACTTTTGGTTTCCCGATAATAGATACAAGTGCAATACTAGGAGAAGAAGTAAAAATGAAAAACATTCCACCTTCTGTGTTGCCAAACTTCTATGGGATGTCTACAGAAGATCCGGATTCATTCATGTTTGAATTCGATATCTTATGTAGAACATATGGTTATACTGATGATGTTCATAAGCTTCGTCTTTTTCCTGCAACATTAAAGGCAACAGCTTTAAAATGGTTTATGGGTTTAGGAGAACAAACAATAGCCTCCTGGGATGATATGCGAACTGTCTTCCTTAAGAAATATCAACCTTATTGTAGATCTAGAGATTCAAAGGAAGATGTGTTTAGAATGACACAGCAAGAAGATGAAAATCTAGAAGAATATTTAGAACGGTTTGCATATAATCTTCAGAAGTCTAAACAACATTCCCTAAATCAAGAAACTGTTCGCACAATCTTCCTCAAAGGTATAAGAGATGAATACCTTGACATTTTAAATGTAAGGGGTAAAGGAGATATTTCAAATCTTCCATTTGATGAAATTGTCGAGTTATGTAAGAAATATTCTAGAGGAAGATCAAAAACCGGAAGAAGGGAAGTAAGTTCTAAAGCGGCAAAGTCAGCTGCAGGAGGGATAACAAGAGCTGAAATAGGAAGTCTATTGGAAATTTTCAAAACAGATCTTTTGAGTACATTAGGGACACAAGTAGATGTGCTAAAGGCAAACAAGAAGAAAGAAGAACAAGAACAAGCCTTAGCAATATTTTGTTCAAAATGTAAAAAGAAACATCCTTTGAGAGACTGTCCTTTAGATAGCATTCAAGTGTGTGGTCTTTGTACAGGCAATCACTCCACAGAAAATTGTGTAACATTGAAAGACTTGCAAACTAATTCAATGGAAGAAATGCCAGGAGCAGAAGGTTTCTATTACGTTGCACCAAGAAGACCATGGCCACCTAGAATGCCTCAACCAAATCAGCAACAAATCCCTCAGCAAAACTATGCTTATCCATCTTATAATCCTTGGACCCCTCCAATGCCATGGCAAGCTTGGCCTCCACAACAATATCCAAAACAACCTGCACAAGGTTGGAGGGGATATGGTTATGGAAACCAACAACCTCAACAGTCTCAACAATATCAACAACATTACCAGCAACAGTACCAACAACCATTTTCATACCCACCATATCCTCCATCCATGCCATTTCCGCAACAAAATTCTGCATATCCATTCCAGCAGCAGAATCCACCACCATTGCTAGCACAACCACAACAATTACAGTACCTTCAAATCAACCCAGACCAACGCAATTACCATCCCAACCGGTGGCAAATCCAAATAACAAAGCGGACAAATCTGTATATACAGTAGAGGAAGCAGCATATTATCCTGCATATTCAATTCTTCCTCTTGATGATGTCCATTTAAGGTCTGGAAAAGTACTTAAGAAGGATTCTCCTCCAATTATAGAAGAACCAGCTGAACAAGGAGAATCATCTGAAACAGCACAAACTAAGGTACAAAATCATAAAGGAGCAAATATTACACAAACACCACCTTATCCTGAAAGGTTGGTAGAACAACAAATTCAAAATCAAATAACCCTTCCTGAATTTGATATCTTAGATGAGTTAAAAAATGCATATGTTAAGATTCCTTTATTAAAAGCCATTAAAGAAATACCGATATATGCAAAGATAATAAAGGAATTGTGCATTAGGAAAGAAAGAAAGAAAAAGGATCCTGCAACAATCCAAGTCATTGGTAAATTAGCAAGTCTCATGTCTACTCAAACTGTAATAGAAAAATATATTGATCCTGGTATCCCAATGGTTACCATATCAATAAATAATTTCTCTGTACCTAACACATTAATAGACTTGGGAGCAGCTATAAACGTAATGACAATGGAAACAATGAAAACTTTGCAATTAAACAACATTAGATCAACCTCAACAGTCTTGGAATTAGCAGATAGATCTAAGGTTGTTCCTGAAGGAATGTTAGAAGATATCATAGTTTCCTTGGATTCATGGGAATATCCTGTTGACTTCTTGATCTTGCAACCAAAGACAAACTTGGGAGGACATCCTCTGATATTAGGCAGACCATGGTTAGCCACTGCAGATGCCTTCATAGGATGCAGATCTGGAAGTATGATAATTTCACATGGAGATGAGAGGAAGCATGTCACTCTTTATTCACCTGCACAAACCACTTCTTTAGAATCAATACTTGAAACCCAGGAAAAGCAACAAACAAAAGCAGTTTTAAGTATCAATCAATTCTTTGATTTTAGAGAAGAGGAGGAGAATGAAGATCTGATGGACCTTTTTATCTCAGAACCAAGTATTTCAGAGCAGCTTAGGAAAGTTCAATATGAAGCTGCAAATGAACTTTTGAATCAATGTTTTCAGGAAACATGTACTATTCGAACTTTGCAAAATTCTTTGGTAGACATCTTTCCTGTAAACACAATTACCAACCCAACAATAAAAAAAATTGAGGTACATCCTGGAAAACAGTTAAATATTGGAAACCAGCTTCAATCAAAACAAGAACAAGAGGTAATTGCATTACTACAGAAATATTCAAAAGCATTTGCCTGGGATTATACTGACATGCAAGGAATCCATCCTACCACATGTATCCACCACATCTATACAGATGATAAACTTAAACCTGTTAGACAACCTCAAAGAAGAATGAATCCTATGATGAAAGAAATAGTGAAAGAAGAACTGCAAAAACTGTTAAATGTTGGATTCATCTATCCTATTTCAGATAGTCAATGGGTTTCACCACTGGTTGTTGTACCAAAGAAAAATTGAAAATGGAGGGTATGTATAGATTATCGAGAATTAAACAAAGCTACCTTAAAAGATCATTTTCCTTTACCATTCATTGACCAGGTGCTAGATTCTTTGGCTGGAAAGAAATACTTCTCTTTCTTGGATGGGTTTAGTGGGTACAACCAGATCAGAATAGCAACAGAAGACCAAGACAAAACTACATTTACATGCCCATGGGGAACCTATGCATATAATGTTTTGCCATTTGGTTTATGCAATGCACCTGCAACTTTTCAAAGAGCAGTGCTTGCGATATTTGCTGATCTAGTCCATGAATGTGTCGAAATTTATATGGATGACTTCACAGTGTATGGAAATACATACAATGATTGTCTTAACAATCTTGAGAAAGTCTTGAAGAGATGTATCGAAACAAATCTGTCATTAAGTAATGAAAAATGCTATATGATGTTAACAGAGGGTATGGGACACCATATTTCCGGCTCCGGAATTAAGGTGGATCCAGCCAAAATTCAAGTCCTAGTTAACTTAATGCCACCTACAACTAAAAAGGAGGTTAGAAGTTTCTTGGGCTATGCGGGCTATTACAAACGATTCATAGAAAACTTTAGCAAAATAGCTCAACCCCTGTTTAAATTATTAGCAAAAGATGTTGAATTCCAATGGATGAATAGCTGTCAGAATGCTTTTCAAATTTTAAAAGATAAGCTGTCAGTGGCACCCATACTTCGAGGGCCAAATTGGTCTTTGCCTTTTCATATTTCCACTGACGCATCAGATACTGCAATAGGTGCCTCTTTGGGGCAGAAAGAAAATTTGTTCAACTATGCAATATACTTTATCAGTAAGAATTTGACACATGCAGAAACAAACTATACAGTCACTGAAAAGGAAATGTTAGCCGTCATACATGCAGTAAACAAATTCAGGCATTACATCACAGGATATCAAGTTTTTATTCACACAGATCACTCAGCAATAAAATACTTGATGAACAAACCCATCACTAATGGACGAATTACAAGATGGCTCCTGTTATTGCAAGAATTTAACATTACAATCGAAGACCGGCCAGGTAAAGAAAACCAGGTGGCTGACTTTCTGTCCCGCATCCAATCACCAGAAGACCCAAATCCTGTGATAGACAACTTCCCTGATGAACATCTGTTTGCCATAACAGTTAAAACACCTTGGTTTGCAGATATTGCTAATTATTTTTCATTTGGAAAATTTCCAACTCAATTCACTAGTAAGCAAAGAAAGAAAATTGTTAGAGAAAGTTCTAGGTATAGCTGGGTGGATGGTGATTTGTTTTATACTGGTTCAGATCTAATGATTAGAAAGTGTGTGCGTGAAGATGAAATACTAGATATTCTCAGGGCATGTCATGACGAACCATGTGGTGGTCATTTTGCAGACACACGAACAGCATATAAAGTGCTGCAACTAGGCTATTACTGGCCATCTATCTTCAAGGATTCTAAGGCATATGTCAAGCAATGTGACAGTTGCCAAAGAATAGGCAGACCCATCATGTCAGATGAAATGCTGCTCAAACCGCAGGTCCTCATTGAGCCATTTGAGCAGTGGGCACTTGATTTTGTTGGACCCATTAATCCACCATCAAATGGAAAAAGGTACATCCTAGTGTGCACGGACTATGTAACCAAATGGGTGGAAGCCAAAGCAGTGAGCAGAGCGACAAAGGACACAGTGGTTACCTTCCTCTTTGAATAAATTTTTGTAAGATATGGAGTGCCAAGGCAAATAGTGACAGATCAAGGAACGCAGTTTACCTCAAAGTTGGTGAGGGATCTGACAGAGAAATATAAGATAAAGCACAGGAAGTCTACTCCATATCACCCTCAAGCAAATGGTCAGGTAGAATCCACAAACAGAGTCTTAGAAAATATCATGACTAAGACGGTGCAGCTGAACAGGAAAGATTGGTCTGAGAAGTTAAAGGATGCATTATGGGCTTACAGAATCACATGGAAAAATACAACTGGTTTTAGTCCATACCAGTTGGTCTACGGGAAAGAAGCCTTATTGCCTATTGAATTTCAGATACAAACCTACAGACTCACAGCAGAATTGGGCATGGACCTGACTGAAGCACAACAACAGAGGATCATGGAACTTAACCAATTGGATGAACATTGTCAACAAGCAATTGAACAGACAACATTAGTACAGCAACAGAGAATGAAATGGCATGATAGATACATTAAAACCAAGACATTTCAGAAGGTAGACTGGGCCTTATTATTTGACTCCAAATTCAAGGATTTCAAAGCGAAATTTACAACACACTGGCTAGGGCCATATGAAATTGAGGAAATCTTTGATAATGGAGCATTGAAGAGAAAAACCATTGACCAGGACCCCACCTCATTTGTTGTAAATGGTCATAGGCTGAAAGTTTATCATCGGCCTATTAGTAAAGAGACATTCATGAAACAACTGGTAGAAGAATCAGGACTGGAAATTATGGCTCTGCCATCTTCCAGTTCGAAAAAAGAATAAAAAAAATATGAAAATATATATATATATATATATATATATATATATATATATATATAGATATATATATATATATATATATATATATATATATATATATAAACATAAACAAGAAAAAAGATGTATGAAAAAAAAAACAAAACATAAAAAATAATTGGTTTGCTGGTGAAAACCAGGCAACTGGCACCATGCAAACTCGAATTCATAGGGGAAAACCAGGGAAACCTGGACTCTATGAATTCTATATTCTTGTTTTACTATTCTCACACAATTTCAATGCAGGACCTTTCCACAATTGACTTGAGGACAAGTCAAACATTCAGCAAGGGAGAGTCTTGTAGCAAGATTTTAGCTGCCACAGCTAAGGGATTGTGTTGTCCACTCTGGACCTGAAGCAAATTTGTTGCAGCAGAACCTGAAGGGACCTGAGCTGAAACATTATTACAAAAGGGACCTGAAGCAAACTTAGTTGCAACAGATCAAATCATTCCCGAAGCATTGCAGAGGGACCTAAGATGAAATAGTATTGCAGTGGGACCTGAAGCAAACTTAGTTGCAGCAGAACCAGATCAGAACCGACACAATATACCAGAAGCATTGCAGAGGGACCTGAAAGGAAAACATTATTCAAAGGGACCTGAAAGGAAAACATTATTCAAAGGGACCTGAACAATTCAAGAAATGGAGCATAGTGAACAAGGAGCAGTAATAAAAGTCTACTTTTCATCTATCCACAACATTTTGCATTCAGCATTCCACCTGTACAAACAGCATTCAACATTCCACCTGTACAAACAACATTCAAGGGAGTATATTCATAGCCATTTTGTGCTTGAAATTCAATTTTTTTTTAGAAACTTTTAGTTTTGATCTAATTGAAGTTAGTATCTGCAAATATTCATTAATATTCATTCCCAATATATACCCCACATTCCCTATTCATATTCCATTTCATTCACATACATTTCCTATACATCTTTTTATAACCCTAGGTATTTTCCTTAAACGCAAAAAGATCAAGCTAGGACAACTCTTTTCACCTGCACATAAACTCAGAGCATTAGAATGATTATAATTTTAAACATGACCCCAATGGTCATTTTAAAATTATAAAGCTATGTTATAAAAGGTATGCGCTAAAGTTATAAATTATAAAGGCATTGAACATATATATCATAAGTTATATGAGCGCTAAAGTTATTTTTCAAATGCGCATAAGCTAATGGTATAAGGTATATATGTTGCAAAGAGAATATAGTATGCGCATATATCAAATGTATTAAGGTATAAAGTATTGCGCATATAACATGGAGGTATAAGGAATATATATAACCAAATGCGCATATCCAAAAGCATATAACATAGTGATGAAAGGCCGCAGGTTATGATAATGAAGTTCATGGGTTACAAAGGAATGATATAAGGAGAAGGCCGTAAGCATTAGAGTATGATAACAGAGACACATTCAAACAAACATTATGGCATATAAACGTAAACCTATGATATTTAAAGTGCAAAGATTAAAGTTTGGGCGCATATCATATGGAGCATAAGGTATATATTTGGCACATTGTTTGCACCAGCCATATGATAATAATCAAACAGCAGTGCTGCGGCCAAGTAATGAAATGCCATATGCAAATGTCGTTGCAATGAAGGCGCACGATGGTGGCCATAATCAACGCCGGTCGTAGCAATGAACAAAACAAACACCACGCAGGCCAATACACAGGTACGGTTCGACACGGTGTCACCACAGTTTATGGTTATTGGATGATGGAGCGGCGGAAGATATGCGTATGAAACAACAATATGGCCATCCTCATGACTCAGTCGGGCGACTGAGTCAATGAGGATGGCCATGTAACCATGCATAACAACACCAATGAATGAAACACAGGGTACAGCAGAGAAACGATCATAAACCAACCTCCCCTGCGCTGTTCAAATCACAATTCCTCATTGCCATAGCTCAGAAAATCGTGTTTTGAAGCCGCAGCATAGTAAAAGGAGAAAGGAGTGTATTGAGGAGATTTTAAAGACGAAATCTGAGTCAAATGAGTGGAGAAAGCCGAGTTTTGCAAGCAAGTAAGGTAAGACAGAAGTTTATTTCGCTCGGCGACTGTAGATATGTATGAGTCCTCGCCATTAACTCACAGATTTTGTTGCTTTGCCACCAGTTTGACTAACCGAAGACAGAGGGATTTGAAGTGCTTGTTTGCATCCCACGCGGCCAGTGACAGTCAGGTAACACTAAAACCGTGATAACTCCAAGTTTGCAGCACGTATGGATAGACTAAATAGATTTTTATGCGTAAATTATGGTGTAGAAACAACGGTCAACAATCCAGCATTTAAAGTTTACATATTGCATGCATAACACGATAGAGGATTTTGAGTTAAATATGGAATCAAATGCATCAAGCGCGGATAGTTAGTTTGAATGCCGAAGTGCCAAGGGTTGTTTATATATGAGCGCTGATTGTTAAACCATTGTTGCATTTAACCTTCATTTTTGCTGCGCGCTAGTCTCTGTCATATGCATGTGAATATGTGGTTTGACCAGAACAGAGGAATGCATTAAATCACAAAGTGTTTGTCATATGTGTTGTTGAACGCATTAAATCAGATTGTTGAGCATTGTTGTATGTATGGGCGGCCAAACCAAGAAATGCATTAGTATATGCCGAGAGAGGTGGATTGTCAAATGTAAAACAAAGGAATGCTGTAGATTGTGCATATTCAAAACAAGTAACATGCATTTATGCCTTCACTGCGTGCCTATGTATTGAGATTTTAATATATTTGTGCCATTTACAGAGGATTGAAATGCGTAGGATTGCCTGCATACATGCTATGTTGACTGTAAAATTTAGTTGAATCCCAAAATTTGCATTGTTTTGTGCCTGGAGGCAGAGAGTTTTTGTAGTCTGCGTTTTTTAAAAAAAAATTTGACATTGTTTATGAGCAGTAAACATAATGAGGCCGTGCGCATATAAGCTTATAACTTTGTCAATTAAATCCATGTGCATTATATAGTCAAGTTTCTTGAGTATCTATAGTCATTTTTGAGAATTTGTTGAGAGGCCGAGAGCAATTTGCTACACTATACAGTCATTTTTGAGTATTTGTTGAGAGGCCGAGAGCAATTTTCTACACTATATAGTCATTTTTGAGTATTTGTTGAGAGGCCGAGAGCAATTTGCTACATTACACAGTCAAGTTTCTTGAGTATTTGTTGAAAGGCCGAGAACAATTTGCTTCATTACAGTCATTTGTTTTTGAAAATGGTAAAATGGGTTTAGGCCGAGAGTGTTATTTTAAGGATTTGTTGAGAGGCCGAGAGCCATTTTTTTTCAAAGTTTTTGTTTAAATACACAGTAACTCATGTTATTTTGAGCTGGGTAAAACATGGTTATTACTGCATGTGTATTTAATTTTCAAAAACAAACAAAGAGCAGTGTATTGATAGAAGATATTCAGGTGTTATTTGCCTTAAACAAGGAATTGAAACAGTGCTTGTGCAGAGGAAAGACAACAGAGGTTAAAGAAAGCAGAGTCAAACAGATTAAAGTTGAGTCAGAGGGGGAAGGTAAGCCTCGTTGCTTCTAGAATTTCATTTAAAAACAATAGTCATAATTTTTGTTAAAATGAAGTTAGTAACAACAGAGGATTATATTGATTGGTTCACAGAAATCATGACAAACCGGGTAGAACCAAGATTTCACATAGAAAGCTGGGGAAAAGAAACTGTAGAAAAACTGTATCAGTCGGGGATGATAGGATTTCTACAGAAGTTTAATGGCCATTCTGAGCAGATAACTAAAGATTTCATCAATAATTTCAGCCAAGACCAAACTCAAGTAGGAGAAATCATTGTCCCAGTAACTCAAGAGTACTTGTCCAAAGCCTTAGAGTTGCCAATGATAGGGGAGAAGTATCATAAAGGTTTACACTTCAAGGAGAAAGCGTGGACTTTCTTCCTTGAGAAGAACTGAAAGGGGACATTTGATAGAACTAAAGGGATACCTAGGGGATGGTTTAATGAACCATGGGGGGAACTGGTCTTGGTTATTCAAAAATTCTTGACTTGTGATCGTGGATACAGCATTGCTCATTTATATCATGTTAGATTACTACAGCATATCAAAGGGGATGATAGGATTAATTTGCCATATTTCCTATACAAAAGTCTTGTGAGAATGATTGAAATAGTGAAACAGGAGCATAGGCCAAGGGCAGCACAGATATATCATCAGGGGTTAATCAAAATCTTAGTGGAACACCAGGTGAGATCAAAGGGCCTAGAATGGAAATAATTCTTGAATAAAAATCATTTTACTAAACAACTTATTGATATACAGGACAAAGTAGAACAAGAAAACAGAAGCTTGATGAATTCTCCCCTATATCCAAGAACAAGAGCTAGAAATATGGCCATGCATGAGACTGAAACATCTGTTATGTCTGTTCCTAGGAATAGGAATTCTATTGATTTGGAAAAAGAAGTAGAAGCATATTCTCCTAGAAAACCAAAAGAAAATGATATGGCACAAGAACCCCTTGAAAGGGATTCCACATATGATAATGATGCAGGAGAATCATTAATGAAAGCCACCCAGGACTTTGAAAAGGAAATTAATTTGGCCAAAATCCAAGACTTAACTGATCAGATAGAAATAAGAAAAATTGTGGAAAAGCAATTAAAAATAGAGAATAAGGCACAGAAAAAGGACAATGCAAAGCTAATGAAAACAAATGAAAAGTTACAAGAAGAAATAAGCAGGTTGAAAAGGAGAAATGAATTGTTTTCCAAACAGGCATTCAAATGGTTAAAGGACAAAAATATGTGGCAAGCTAAATATGAAAAACAAAAGTTTAAAGCAGCAATGTTGAAGGCAAAGCAAGAATCAGAATTTGATTGTTTGAACAGGGAAACAGCTACAGGTACAACATCCACTTCAGAGGGCAGAAGGTCCAAGAGAAGCAAGCAAGCATGGGGACATGCTTAATCATAGGCATGGGAGAGATGTTGGGCCTCAGTTTTGATCCTATTTTGCTTTGAGAAACTTACCTAACCATCTATTTATCCTTCATTTTCACTCCATCCATTCCATTTTAATGAATATTTGATGTCTAATCAGGTATTTAGCTTTAATTTGTCAATTTCTAAAGTTTTTATAAAAGTTTGATTTTAAGTGCAATTTTGGCAATTTCAGAAATTCCCGTAATCACTTCATGGTTGATATGGATGCAGGCCACTTTAGCACAGATGGGATACATGAATGGAAATCTTTGGAACTAGGACCAAGCCACCTATGCTTGGTTCCAACAGAACGAGCTTTATTATGCCTATTTGGAGCTAGTCAATCATGACTAGTCATCCAGAAATCCCATCTAAATAGGGCAGTTTTGAGATTCCATGATATTAGTCATATTTCTTGGGATGAGGGGAGTGGATTTGACTTGGATAGGTGGCTTAGAGTAGATAAGTTTGTTAGAGTAAATGTAGATCAGTTGGCTTCATGAAACTCCTTATTTAAGAGCCACACTTTGATGGCTCAACACATTGACTTATGATACTTTTATGCTGTAATATTTTTGGTTTGAAGACTTAATTTGAAGACTTGTGCTACTCTCATTTTTGCTGCTCAATACATGGATGTGTGACTGATATAAAGCTTCTGATATCATCTTCAAAAGTGTGCAAGGCAAGGGTGGAGGGCCCCCACTCCAAGCTAAGTACACTTCCAAGTTAAATTAGTTTTATTTCATTGCAAATCTGGTTGATGGTAGCTTTAGTTTTCCAAAGTCATTTCAGATTGCCTTATGGTTATTCATAGTGATTGATTTTATTTGTTAATGGTTTGTTCATCATCTAATTGAGTTGAAAAACAAGTGTTCAAGTTGGGCATTCCCTCTATGAAATGGTGAATCAGAACTAGTCTCTTTTGTTTACATGCAAATAGTTTGTTTCCATTTAGATTTATATCTTAAGATGAATGAGTTATGATGGAAAACTTTAAGTGTCTCTTAAGTTAAGAGCCTCTTTCATGTATAATTTATGCATCTTGAGTTTTTGGTTACAATCTCTAATTCATTAAGTAATAACTGAGGTGGAAGTGGACTTCTTGAGTTCAAGAACCCTTTCAATGTTTTCTCTTTTGAGCTGATTGAATTAGAGTTATTAGATATATTTTCTTTAGCTTTTAATCATTTATCTTTCAAGGTTTGGTTATATTAGATCTTCACAAATAGTGAATTTGCCTCAAAGAATAAACAACCCGGATTGATAGTAAATAATTGTGTTAGTTTAGGAACATAAATTAGCTCAACACTCATCAAAGGTCCTTGCATAGAATAAGGAGGATTGCCATAATCCTCACGGAGAAGAGAAGTAAGTGAACATATCAAGGTCTCCTTTGAATTCATAAGAGGGAACTCTTAAAGTCCTATCATTCCTATGTAGAAAGAAAGGAGACATAAAAGAAATATATGAAATACTAGAAGATATACACTTTGAAATGCAATGAAGAAGGTCATGTCACTTAGACTTGATTGAAGGTATCAGAGAATGAATAAATATCTTCATGAGATCTCAATTGGGAGATCTTGGAGAGATTATAATAATATAATGATCATTAACTGATAAGCAAGGTAACAAATGCCAATGAACAAGAAGGTTAGCTGACTCGAAAAATTGTGGTCTCTATGCTAAATAGAAAAGGACAAGTTGTGGGAAAAAGTGTTGAAGGTTAAAGGACTCAAACATGTGCATAAAGGAAAGGGAAGGTTTACAAGAAAAAATAGTATAGCTAAGATTCAATGCTATGGAAATATTATGGAAAGAAGCTCATATTGCCGGAAGGATGGAGGAAGCTGATGAAAAGGGCCAAGGAAAGAGGGAGTAGCAGAACTCTATTATGTGTGAGATGGTTTTCCTCACAAAAGGGTCCTATCATAAGCTCCTAAATCTTTTATATATATGACCATGATACTAAGATGAATCATGGCATCATGGAAGCATTAGAAACAAGAGCTTGTGATATCACCATGGGAATCATGAAGGACAAAATCCATGGTAGTCAAACATGAAGGATATAGCTCTTGGGAATATCATTGGACATTAAAGGAAAGGAAGAAGTCATCCATGACAAGGATCATCATACTGTTAGAGTCGGTCTAGTTATCCCTCTGTCAGAGATCAAAGCTCTTTTGCATTTCATGATTAGGTGTCCCATCAGTTTTGATCAGTTGCATTTCGTTAGGCATGCCATAACTCTGATGGAGTGGGTTGTGTCACTCATTCCCCTCGTGCATGGCACTGTTGGTTCAGGCCTGTTTATTAAAATAAGTCTTCAAAGGTCATTTACAATCATGTTTTAAATTTTGAGGTCTTAGGTCTAGGGTTGAGTCAGTTCTATCTTGAAAAGTCTCAGAAGACTAGCAGGCCAGAGGGATGTCTTTGATAGATCATCACTTTAATAATTTTCATCATTGTACAGCTGAATTAGGACTTCTCTTTAAAACTCTGTTTTGAAGATAAGTCGCCATCTCATTTTTGAAAAAATTGTCAAAATTTTCAGTTCTTCAATCGTTCAAGTGCAGCCTTGGTCTCCTTTGCCAGAGCATATCAGAGCTATCCCTGCAAAAAATTATCAATGAAAATCATTATTTCAACCAATTTTAAAGGGGAAACCAAAAAGGTCAAAGCCTATTAATTTTCAAAAAGTGTCAACAACCAAACATAAGAAAATGGGTTTTGGGTTAAGAAAAAATCAACAAGGAGTCTATATGAAGATATTGCTCCTCATTTGCAACCCATTCCACATTCCAAGAGCAAAGAGCATTGTTCTAAGGCGATTTTGTGAGTTTGTGGGCAAATCGGGCCGTTTCCAGGGCGCGCTACGCATCAGGCTGGGCGCGCTACACACCAGTGGCGCGCTACGCATCAAGCAACAATTATCAGTGAAATTTTACACGGGTGAGGTGCATCAGGAGCGCGCGGCGTGTTGGGTGAGGCGCGCTACGCATTGGAGTTTATGACCAAAACTTTTCCTGAAACACACTCAAACACCTCTTCTCACGCATCAAATCACAGGTAGGCTTTTATCCACGGCTCGTTCTTGGTTTTGAAAGATTTATGTAAAGAAATTATGCTATATTTGCCATGAAAAACCAAGTGTAAAAACCCTCATTTTCCATTAGTTTGCTGTGAGGATTTAAATGCCAAGATTGCTATAGGGTTTTCAAAAATAAATGGTGCCAAGGTTTTCCCATTTCTTGTGTTTCCCACCCCCTATATTCACCAATATTTTCCCCAATAATTCCTCATAAAACCCTACACTATTCTCCCTCAAATCCTAACCCCTCCCTTCTACTACAAACATATTTCCCTACCCTACCTCATCCCAAACCCTAAAACTTCAAGATTTCCATGCCCCTTCCCTTCCCTAAATTCCTTGTTTTATTTCCATTGTCCCCATTTCCCTAATGTTTCCCCTTTCCTAACAATTCCCTTGTATATTTGTGTCCCCTTGGTCACAACATTTTGAGGAAAAGAAAAAGTCTACAGTCAATTTACACACAGTTGTATATCAACATATATATATTCGAGCTACCTTGTTTTTAAAGAACATGTCAGAGACCGAGTCAGCTTATGAGCAAGATTATGATAGTGATTCTACACCAGAGGTAAGTGTGCCAAGGAGGTATCACAAAGGTGGCAAAGGTGGTCGGCATGTTAGGGAGGAGCCTACTTCTTTGGCTCAATTGCAAGCTTGTCCACTTGCAATGGATTGTTTTCGGTATCAATCATGTTTTGAATACTATGAGAAGATCTCACAAATCCAGTATCATCAGGAACTAGTCCTTTTATTTGTTCTACATTTGCAGGATGGTCATGTAAACCTTGCCGGAGTGGATTTCACCTTGTCACCTGAGATTATTACTCAGGCCACTGGGATACCAAATGTAGGGGAGGAATGGAGTAAACGCCAGCAGTTAGACAAATTTCACTATGAGCTATATATTAAGCCCGGATGTGTAAGACACTTGACTGCAGTTTTTCCTTTCAGATTCCTAAGGGATGAGTATGCACCATTGATGAAACTCATCATTCAATATTTCAGTTGCGAGGGCAGATTCTCACGTCTCTATGCGTACCATGTCCATTTGTTGATGCATTTTACCAGGGTACGTATGATGAACATTCCATTTTTCATGTGTCGCAACATAGAGAGGATGGTGCCTTTAGTACAAAGGAAGATCCCAACACATCAGCATAAGAGCATCTATCATTATGCATTGATCAAAATTGTAGTTATGCATCAGTTGGCACAGTAGGGCATTACTTGGGAAGATTTCATCTCCCGTGATTACTTTGCACCATTACAGCCACCTCCCGAGATAGTTCCTGATGAGGGAGGACCTTCACACCAGCCAGACATTCCCGAGACTGAGCATATAAGTGCTCCTCCATATGTGACATATCAGCGAGGTCACAGGGCATTATTTGCATCTACACGACGAGTACTATCTCCACCCGGGGTGGAAGGGGTCTCATTGACTTCATCGACAACAACACCGCAGGTACAAGATAAGGGCAAGAAGCCCAAGCATGAGGAGGGACCTTCAGGTGAGCCATCCAGTTTCGTTACTATTCATGATGAGACAGCTTTAGAATCAGAGAAGACGCAATATATCAGGTATCTAGAGTAGCGGAATAAACAGCTTGAGGACCAGCACATGATCATAGAGCTACAGAGTATCCGTGAGAATCGCCAAGCTGCCCAACATAGGCAAATTGAGTTCACCTCTCTAGAGCAACAGGTAAATGAGGATCGAGAGGCTAATATCGAGAGGGTCAACATCTACTTGGAGGAACGGCTGAAAAGGGCCGATAGAGATCATGCATTATTGAAACACATGGTTATGCATTACAAGGTCCGGAACCTGGTTTGCAAGGTGCGAATTAGGAGTCTTAAGGCAAAATTGAGGAAAATGGTCAAGAAGAAAAAATGACAAAAGGAGCTTGATCATCTTCGGATTTTGGCCGAAGCCTCTTTGATTGAGCATAGTACTTGATTGGGGAGCCCCAACCCAAATTTCAACAAGTTTGGGGAAAATTTTGTCAATTTTGAAATTTTTGTGTAAAAAACAGGTTTTTGGGCTCAACGCGTAGCGCGCCGCACGCCACCCTTAAAATTGGGAGGTCCAAACCACGAAAGGTTTGCATTTTTGGATTTTTCATGATGAAATACACCTACTCAGCCACTTCCAAGGCATTTCATCAAGGTTTGGGTCCCCAAAAGGTCAAAAAACATGCAAAAAATGACCTCACTGCCCCTTTTTGGACACACAGGTAGAAGCCTTGGGAGAATGCACTTTTGGAGGGGCAAATGGACATCAAATTGGAAAATTACACTTGGGTTGGAAAGTAGACATCCAGGGCTTTCCAACAAGCCAACTTGAGCTCAATTTGGATGCCGGGAAGTGCCCCAAAAGCAGGTGGAAAGGCGCGCTACGCATAGGGCTCAGGCACGCTATGCATCAGGATTTTTTGCAAAATTTTCATCTTCAGCTCAGGAAACGAAGCCAATTTGACCAGTTTTGACTTGTGATGGGATTTTTCACCCTCCTTGATGTAATTAATGTAACTTTAGGTTGAATTAACACTTATTTACCTATTCTAGATGATTCATTCATAAAATAGCAAACATTTAATGAATGAATTGGTTTCCTAGCTTATAGAGGCAAGTTGTTTTGACTACCTAGATTGTAGTGATTTGTTTAGAATTGGTTGAAAAAGCTCCTAGGATAATGAGCTCGACCCCTAGAGGCAAGGGAATGTGTTAGCTTGCCTATATTATGTATTTTCTTAGTCATTTTCAGGGTTGGACTCTTGGGAATAGCTTGATGCACTATTGTACATATTTTATCTGCAATTTTGGCAAAGGATAGACCAGGGTTTTACAGCACTATTTGGGATTCATGTGGCCTTATGTGTTTATGGTGTGTTTCTCTCAGTACTTGTAAGTTGTGTATGTGTATCACTTTCCTTATTTAATCATCTGCAATTAAACAAATGAAGTGTTAAGGTAAAATCCATAAATTTGCTATGCTCTGCTTTTAAGTTTATTTAATTTTCCATGTTTTCTTCAGTTTAAGGAGAATCCTTGAGACTTCCTTGCTCTCCTTAGCTCCTCACCTGTTAGGACTATTTATTCACTCACTTTAAAGGCATCAAAACAATCGCCTATCTTGCCCCAAGTAGACCTTTGCAAAAGTTGTGCCTCATCCCCGCACCCGAAATTGTCTTTCCCTTGAATTCAACAAAACTTCAAAAAATAAATTTCATAATTCTTGTACTTCATACCTAGCCTAAAATTAGTCATCAATTCATTCATCTCGAGCCTCTTTGATTACCTTTTTCCGAGATTGACCGAAGAGATCCCTCTCCTATCCTCGTAGGGCTAGCTACGAGGCTGAGTGTGGTTTGATGTGGCCTCGAGTTTTGCCTTCCTCGGCCTGAGGCAAATTCAAACGCTAACACATACATTAATGAAAAAGGAAACATCTTCCACAGGGGGATATGCAATATCCTTAAGGTTCTCAAATGGAGTCCTCATCGGAGGGTTCACTAATCTAGAGAAGAAGCAAGTGTTTCATTAGACTTATGGAATTCATGGGATGATGGTGTGATGACATGAAGAAGATCAAGGGATTAAAGATCTTTTCAATCAAGGAAGTTGCTGGAAGAAGCTTAGATGACCTAAAGGTAAAATGAGGTATGCAGGATTGTGTTTAATATTGTAATTTCATGTCACATGGCTACAGGTAACATGGATAACTACTTCTATCTTGAGAAGCATGATCAAGGGAAAGGGATATCCTCCTATGAAAGGATGTAGGAAGGAATAAGTCACACTAGATGAAATCAACATAATATGTCCTCATATGAAGTATGAGGTGGTTGACCACAATGAAAAAACTTCGATTGAAAGTTCCTGGGAATGGAATGTGTGAGGAAGGAAGAGATCATGAGATATGCAACCATGACGAAGGCAATCAACATCCAAAAGACCTAGAAGACTAAACTAGGAAATCTCCCAGAAAGATATGAAGACTCTGACAAAAAATATGAATACCCTTGACAATGAATATCTTTGGGAGATGTGTCAACATGTATGCAAGAACAAGAAGATGTCATGATGAAGATCCATCCTATAAGGTACTATTTGATTTAATTTTATGCTTTGATTTCTTGAATAAGATATGGATGAGTTCATGTAGGGCTAATGGAACAAGTGTTGTAAGTACAAGTACAACTAGAATTCATGTGGTGGATGGAAATCCTTGAAACAAACAATGATGAAGAAGTATCCATATGACAAAGGTTCCAGATATGTATCAAGAAGGCCACTTTCCATCAAGAAAGGAATGACATGACAAACCAAGAAGGAAAATGATGGATGGCCTATTCCCTACAAGGAAGAAGCTCGACTGAATTCCATGACATCAAGGAAGGAAATTGATCAAGTAGCTGAAGGACCCACAAAGAAGAAGCTACTGATAAAAAAGAGAGTCCCTAGGGAGCTCTAACAAGTCCCTAATTGAGAGGGAGCTTGGGCAAGTTCGTGGTCAGAGGGAACTTGGGTACATTCCTTTACAGGAATGGGCATATCTTCCTGAGTTAAGAGGGATAGATAGACACAACATTCTTGTCTACACCTGGGAATAAAAATTGGGAGGATTGGGTAATCATTTGGCATTCAATTCTCTTTGAGGATATGTAGGGCATCCAAGATAAGAGTAGGCAAGAGGACTGATATTGTTTGAGGGTTGGGAATCCAAGATAAGAATACTCCTAGATGGTCATACTCAATGAACACCCACGTGGGTATATACCTTTAGAGACAATGATGAAGGTGTCTATAATCATTGGTCTCGCCAACTTTGTAGCTCATGCTATCGTGGAGAGATCGAGTTGTTAGTCAAGGCCTTGCACTGTGACAATGTTGGTTGATAGGATTCTATACAGATGGGATTACCAATCCGATTCTTCTTATGAGAAATTTTGTAGCTTGAGTATGACCAAGTACCATTATGAATACCTCCCTAGTTAACAGGGAGTGTGGAAGAAAATGTAACTAGGTTCAACCTTCATAATGATATGTAATTATGACTAATTTAAATGATGTAATAAAAGAGAATAAAATTATTTTTTGTATACCTTGTTGCATGGGTTTCATGAGAAAGAAGTTTCATTCATAGGTCAAAGACTTCTTCTTGATATATTTAGGATTTGTGTGGTTGTGTCTTCCGGATTCATCGCATCTGTTGTTTAAGTGTCGATGCACTTAAACAACAGATGCGATGAATCCGAAAGACACAACCACACAAAATACAAATCGCAGAAGTCTCAAATCCATAATATTTAGGATTTGTCATAATTTCAAAGGGTCAAGTCATGTATGAAGCAATTCTTCTTGAGCATGAGAAAAATATATTCTTGTCATAAACAATGTCAAGTAGCCCTCCAAATGACAAACACAATCCTATTCTTATGTTGGCCAACAAAAATGAATTAAGAACAGTCATGTCGGGTCAAAAAAATAGACACAACGGTTCATAATGACATGTCGACTAAATATGGGAAACTAACTACTATAAATACCCATATAGGGTATCTACAAAACAAAAGTGAAAAACTCAGATTTGTTTGAAATTTTCGGAGGTCTGTCACAGGGTGCAAAAATTTCGGATGAGTTACAGGAAGTAAAGTGTCTCTGAAATTTCAGATGAGTTACAAGAAGTACAGTGGCTCATAAATCTCGTATGAGTGCAATAGTTAAGTGTTACGAGGAAGAAGGACCTATGTTTTTTCGGTGATATCTCACAGTCTTAATAAAGCAGTCCTAGTCTCGCATATGTACAAATCTCTCAAGTAGTACACTCTCAGAATAATCAATGATGGAGAAAATATAATAAAAGTCTCAACATACCTATGATGAAGAAGACATCAGTGCAGGAAGAAAAACACAACCTTGACATAGTTGTGATGATCCCGTAGTAACACGCTCTGTCTAGGAATCCATTCTAAACGCTCTCATAATCTTGGCATAATGATAATCATGATGAGGACATAGTGACAAGGTAGATCTCGGAGAAACTCTCATAGAGTGATAATCTCATAGAGAGTGCAACAATCATCTAGGTGAAGGTGCAACAGTGGTACAAATGCAATACAATAATGATGGCCTCGGTGAAGCAACAATGATGAAGACAATCTCAGCAACAACAAAGAAGAGGATTGGTTCCTTGGTCTTGGAGTGGCCTAATAGGTCAAGGGTAATGGTCTTGGTATTCGTCAATTGGAATCTCTATAAGAAGAATTTTGTGCAGGTTTTCCTCTCAAAGAGAGAGGTTTTGGCCCTGGAAAAATGTTATATACCTAGGGGGAATAATATGGGGCACCAAGGGAGGTACCCAAGGTAATAATGTAATAATTGGATTGGCCATAGTAATGAATAAGGTGGTTAACCCATATCATGTAAGGGACCACAAGTAGTTAGTAATAATGTATTGGGCCCATGGTATTAGTTTGATGGTATGAGGGAACCATGGTAATGACCCATGGTATTGTATGTATGGGGCCTATATAGAGGCTAGAGACTCCACATCAAGGAATATTGTCAAGGATTATTGTATGAACAGACATATGGCTTGTGGAGTATTCTCCTTCCTTAAGGAGTGAATGTATGGTGTTGCCCTACCTTAAGGGTTTGATTAATAAAGAAACATTTCTATCTATTTCTATCTTGTTATTCTTGGGTTATTTCTATCATCATAATATCTTTGGGTTAGATCTATAACAAGTGGTATTAGAGCTCTAACAAGTGGTATCAGAGCACTTTCTTGGGCACAAAAGTGGAGATTTTTTTTTTAAATTTTTTGCAGGATTTCGGGGGCGGCGAGTTTGCATATAAGATCTGTATGTTTTGGTGCAATATCTGCAAAATATAATTGCAGATATGGATTCTATGTGAAAAAATACCCGATTTCAAAAAAAATCGGTTGAATCGGAGTCCGAATGAAGAAGATATCGCTGATTTAAAAATCAGTGGGGTTGTAGACAATTCTTTGGGGCAGCGAAGTTGCGGCACAGATATGGATGTCTTGGTGCAAGATCTGTAAAATCGAATTGTAGATTTGGATTATGTGTGAAAAAACACTCAATTTCAAAAAAAAATAAAATAAAAAAATCAATTGAATCGGAGTCCGGATGAAGGAGATATCACTGATTTAAAAATTAGTGGGGTTGCAGAAAATTTTTCGGGGCAGCGAAGTTGCGGCACAGATCTGGACGTCTTGGTGCAAGATCTGAAAAATCTAATTGTATATATGGATTATGTGTGAAAAATCACTCAATTTCAAAGAAAAAATCAATCGAATCAGAGTCCGGATGAGGGAGATATCACTGATTTAAAATCAACTCTTTTTTGTAGAAATTTTGGTGACGGTGGGAGAGTTGCAGCACAGATCTAAAATTCCAAGTGCCTGGATCAGGATTTCTATCACATGGGCAGATGCAGAATGATTGTTCCATTTCCAAAAATAGGTCATAATAGGGATTCTGAGCAATATTGGCGGAATTGTGACCATTTCAAATTTTCGCCAATTTTTTTGTGATGGCGGGCCTAGATCAGAAATTGAGGGACTTGTATAAATTTGATGGCACTCATCCAGCCAAATGTCTAGCAAAAATGGAGAAATATTTCAAATTGGATTACGTCTATGATGATGACACTCAGCTTATGATGGGGAGCATGTACTTGGACAATGAAAGACGACAATGGTGGCAAGGGCATCAACGTGGCTATGGAAGGTTCTTGACTTGGGACGCCTTCAAAAAAGCTCTTATAGAGCGCTTTGACCGTAAATCTAATCTGGTGGATAAGCTCACATAGACAGACACACAACATAGCAAAGATTTTATTTTTACAGGAAAGAAGGAAACCAAGAAACCTAAAGGGTTATTTTCTGCTGGTATCTCCTTATTGCAGGTTTATGGATTGATTCAGAAGGAGAAAATCATTGTGTCTATAAATCCCAATTGCAAGAAAAATCTCATAAATGTCAACTTGGAAAAAAAATTGCAAATTCTAGCAAAACACATTGAAAACACACAAGTGGATAATGAGGATGTTCTAGTGTATAAGGATTTGAAGATTTCTATGGATAAGTATGAGTTGCATGGTGATTTTTATACTTCAGAGATGGATAATATGGATGTTGTTTTGGGATACCCTTGGATGGAATCTGTGGGTACTATCAATATTAATGTGCAGAAGAAATTCCTGAAGCTTTGGTATAAAAAGAAGAAAATTACATTACAGGATATTTCCATCAATAAACAGGTAGAGTCCACGGAGGTTGATGCAGAAGATGTTCTAGGGGCTGACATATAAGATGATGAGCAGTTTATGGTCGACAATCAAACACAAACAGAGGCTGAAGCCGAAAAGGTAACACGTGCTGACACATCTGATGAGGGTTCAGTGGTTGAAGTAATATTAAAAGATAAGACAACACAGTAGGCACCACAACATGCACCAGATAACAGTGAGGCTCCAGTAAGGGGTGAATTAAAGAAAAAGATACCACGAGTTAAAACTTCAACATATCATCACCCACATCACCCCGCAAGACAACACCCATCAAGATGGCAACCAATTAGCCACAAGGACAACAACCCCCACATGATAGATAGAGAGGAGCGAAGATCCACCTACTACACATCAACACAGAAGAGCTGCCATGGTCAACTTCCATCTCAAACGAGCAAGGCACCAGCAAGATCGAGGGTTCACCTTTCTCTTGGATGGCTAGATGCACGTGCATGGTACCAGTGGACTACTATTTTGAGTAGATCTTATTATTTTTGTTCTTCCCATGTTTCGGGGACGAAACATGCTAAGGGGGGTGGAATGTTATATACCTAGGGGGGATAATATGGGGTATCAAGGGAGGTACCCAAGGTAATAATGTAATAATGGGATGGTCCATAGTAATAAATAAGGTGGTTAACCCATATCATGTAAGGGACCACAAGTAGTTAGTAATAATGTAATGGGCCCATGGTATTAGTTTGATGGTATGAGGGAACCATGGTAATGACCCGTGGTATTGTATGTATGAGGCCTATATAGAGGCTAGAGACTCCACATCAAGGAATATTGTCAAGGATTATTGTATGAACAGACATATGGCTTGTGGAGTATTCTCCTTCCTTAAGGAGTGAATGTATGGTGTTGCCCTACCTTAAGGGTTTGATCAATAAAGAAGCATTTCTATCTATTTCTATCTTGTTATTCTTGGGTTATTTCTATTATTATAATATCTTTGGGTTAGATCTATAACAAGTGGTATCAGAGCTCTAACACAAAAAGCCAACATCTTATGTTCTTGTCCATTTTTTTTGGTAGATATTTGATGAACTAAAAGAAGACACACTCTAATAATAACAATTGAAGATTGGAATAAGAATAAAAGTTAAAAACACCTCACAAATAGTTATCATGACTAGAAGAATCTCATTACCTCTAATTGCCCTAGATTCTTCAACAGAAGGAAGGGAAAGGAAGACCAGGTTTGTGACAAGGTTCTTGAAGAGGATACTAGAGTTAAGGGTGAGTGTCATGGTCTTGGTACTTATCAATTGAAGATATAAAAGAATAATTTTATCAGGTTTTCCTCTCAAGAGGTGAGAGGTTTTGGCCTTGGTTGGAGAAGGCTATATTTTGTGTCACTTGTCTTTGTTTTGATAATTGTCTTGATGAATAAGAATGCACTAATAAGCTCAAAAAGTGAAATATCATAAGTAAAATAAGAACAAGCATATCAAAAGAAATTATCAAGAAGGGGTAGACAGAGCAAGTTGACACACAAATCAAGCTTCAAAAAGGGAATCAAAGCAAGTCAAAGGTTATCAATAAGTCTAAGATCTACATCATAGAGACCCTAGATCGAAGAAGGAAGCAAGAAGAAATATTGGAACCCTAGAAGCATTTCAAATCATCAAAGGATCATAAATCAAGCTCTCTCTCATCAAATCAATCAAGAATAAGGCCCCCCATCAACATCGAGAAGGAGGAAGCAAGCAACAATCTGACAAGTAAGTCCATGACTATATCTGATAATATAAAAAAGTTTTTCTGCAAGGAAAGAAATAAACTGGTTGGGGCTGTAAACTTCCTTGCATGGAAGAAAAGGATTGACCTCAATCTTATTGAGAATGAGGTGATGGTTTAGATTAAGGGATCAATAAACCAACCTCCAAAAGAAGACACTCAAGCTCATGCTAAATACATGAAGGGAGAGGTGAAAGCCAAAAGGATTCTTATAGAATCTTTAAAAGACTCTCTAATCCCATATGTATCAAAATTAGACACTACAAAATATATATATGACAAACTAGTAAAGTTGTTTTCTGTAAGTATTGCAGGAGAAGTAATCTACTTAAGGAAATAACTCTATGAACTAAAGATATCCAAGGAATATGGAATAACCTCATACTTTATGAGGATATCATAAATTCGAGATCAACTACAGGAACTAGGAGAAGTTATGTCTGACAAAGAGATGACCACAATGGTACTAAATGCACTACTAGAAGAATGAGTTAACTTCACTTTAAGCTTATATGGGAAGAAAGAGACTAGTCCATTTCAAGATTTATGGTCACTGTGTAAGATCAAAGAAACTAGACTAAACGAAAAGATTGATGTCGGACCAAGCAAATAGAATTAAGCATATGCTACAATGAAAAGAAGAAAAAGGAAAATTTGGAAAGTTTGGTCCTTCAAAGAAAAAGAACATGGATAAGGTAAGGTGCTTTGGATGTCAGGAACTTGGACACTATAAAATAGATTTTCCTAATCGTGGTAAGGACAAGAGGAATAGAGAAGGATCACACATTATTGAAGAGGTAGAATATCTCTACTATGATTGAGATGATCTTCTTCTCAAGAAGGTACTTTTCACTTGTAAATTATAGTTGTGATGCAGTTTAAATTAGATAGGATGCATCTCATTAGAAAAATAACATAGAAACATTAGAAGTAAGAGCTCGTGACATGGGAAGAAAGTATGTCTGGTACAAATCCTCCTAATTAGGAAGCTCTTAGGAAAACTCACGAGTACTTATAAAATAAAAGACTGGGAAGAAAACATCTACTGGGTAAGGATATAAAATATCCTCAAGTTTCTCTGATAGAATTCTCATCAAAAGATTCACCAATAGAGAAAGGAAGTAAAAGGTTTTCATTAGGAATTGAAACTTGTGGGATTCAAGGAATAATGGTAAGATGACACAACAAGGAAGCATGTTTGAAGGATAAAGTCCTTTCGAATGAAGCTGCTACAGGAAGGTTGAATGACCGAAAGAAATATGGGGTATGTATGCTCACATAGATTATTACGAAAGTCATATGGTTACAATTAACTTGGATCAATATTTCCTTCCTGGAATATGATCAAGAGAAGAAAGGATCCCCTCTTTCGAAGTATTGCAAAAAAGCATAAGTCACACTAGATGAAATCAACATAATATATATGAATCATGAGGAAGATGACTACAATCAATATTGGAAGCTCCTGGGAATGAAGTGTGTTAGAAAATAAAGGAAGAGATCATGATAATATACAACAACGATAGAAGGCATTCGAAATCCAAGAATATTTGACTAGAATATCTCTTGAAAAGATGTGAAGACTCTGATGGAAGTCAAAAAAAGGTAGAGACCCTTGACACTGAATATCTCTGGGAGATGTGTTAATCTACATACAAAATGCTGATACTTATACAAATATGTCATCGTGAAAGATCATCACAAAGGTAACACTGATTTGAAGTGTTCATTGATTATTTTTTAACTAACATTTGGAAAGACTTATGTAGGACTGTCAAAGGGAAGATTTGTGAATAACTTCCAAGAAAACCATTTAGAAGGATGTAATGTCCTTCTGGAAATATGGCATGGAAGCATAATGAAATAAAGAAAATCTAGATGGAAAATCTGATAGATCACTTTATGATGAGTTGAATACATGAATGACTCATGAAAAAAAAGTGATGAATGATCTATTCCCTATTTATATAGAAGTTCCCAAAGGATGAATATTCCTTATCATAGAAATTTAATGACATCAAAGGAAGGAGCTCTTCAGGCAACTGATTGTTTTAGATCTCCACATGAAGAGCTCCTATAGGTCCCTGGTTAAGAGGGAGCTTGAGAAGAGGTTTCTTACTTGGAAGAAACTTGGAAATTCCTAAGCCGAAAGCTTAGCAACATTCCTTTGTGATACAAATGAGTACATTACTTTAATGGAGTAAACCTCCTAGTACAAGAAGGAGTGATAGACATGTTGTTCTGTGCGTCACCTAAGAAGACAAAATGGAGGATTGTGTAATCATTTGGCATTCGATGCTCTTGTGGGATGAGATAGGGAATCCCATGGAAGAGTAGTCACAGAGGATCGATATTCTTTTGGGGATTGGGGAGTCCAAGAAAAGAATAGTCCTTGTGGAGCATATCCTAGGAGAACCCGAGTGGGGTATGTTATGAGAGAGACAATGCTGAGGATGTCTATAAATCATTGGTCTCACTAGATTTTTTCTCTGATATTATGGAGAGATAGAGTTGCTAGTCAAGGCTTTGCTATATAAATGCTAGTTGGTATGATGCTATACAAATGAGTTACAAATCCAAATTCTTCTTAAGAGATATTCTTCAGATCAAGAAAGTCCAAGGTACCATTGTGAAAACCTCCCTAGTAAAGAGGGAGTGTTGAAAGGTGTAACTAGGTTCAGTGTTCATAATGACATGTAATTGTGACTTTATGTAAAGTGATGTAAATAAGAAAAATGTAATTATTATATTGACTTGCTTCATGGGTTTTGTTGTTCCTTAAGAAACCAATTTCCTAGGTAGGAAAATTGTGCTTAAGACATTAATAAATATCACTTAATGTCACTTATTGTTTGTTGTGTTCTCAAATGAAGGACCTGGAAACTTGGTTTTAAACTCTTATACATGTATGACCAGAACATCTCAGAATGCCATTTGTTGCTAATTATAAATGATGGATGAAGATAGTTTAAAGGGGAAGCTAAAGATAATATACTGATCTTTCAGATAAACTGCTATCTGTAACTTAGAGGAATTATGATAATGAGAACTGAATCATAGACAATATGTTGATCTTTCACAGAAACTATTATCTACAATTTAGAAAGAAAGTGAGGACTTCAAATATAGGAACTCTCTTTTAAGGAAATTTAACCTTATCTACATAAGTAAATAAAGACCTACTGCTTCATTACTATACTTGAAAATAAGAAAACATGGCATGATACACGATAGAGAAGCTTACAAAATTATATGCAACAACTCATGGAAACTTCTGATTCTTTCATTAATTAATGATGATATCAGGAATACAGTCCCTAGTCCCCGGGTTCTCCAAAGTTCCAACCCTTTCTTGGTAAAATTTCCTCTTTTTATACATTGTGGAACAGTTTCTGAAATTTCCCAAATTATCTAACTACTTTCCTAACTATATGAAGTAAAAACTATTACATAATTTACATAGGGTAAAATACACCTCAAAGAACATGAAATAACAAAACATAACTGGATTTAGAAGGGAATGATAATTGTTGGCTTGCTCTGTTGATCTGCTGCCAAATTCCTTTGTAAATGCCCTAATGATGCTTAATTTATTTTAGCCGTAACAAAATACATTTAGTTTGCGTAATCCTGGCTTATATGGGAAATTCTGATTGGCCAAAATGCCAAGAAACATATCGGACTGTGTTCCTCTTCAGCTTCGGCTTTGACCCTGTTTTTCCACTTTACACAGAGAAATTAACGCAACCTTTGATTAATACGGAACTAAAAAGAGTTAATCCTGCTTCATAAACCTGTCAAATCCACCCATTCAACACTCCGTTGACTTCCATCGCAAATTGCAACCGGCCCGAAAATCCTTGTAAAACTTAACTTATGCACTCGGCCGCAATAAATACGAAAATATTGGAATTATGCGTAAAACCTTTATAATGAAAATATATGATGAAACATGTTTTTCTGCTTCCAATACGGGCTCAACACAATTTCCAAGGCATACTTCCCGCCAATTCATCTCCACCGTTGATCTACGCTTTTCAGATCGGATGGTCTATAAAGGTTTCGGGCGATTCATAAGCCCGAAGAATACCTGCCCAAAATGGGCAATTTCCTCTCTCCACTCGGCTGCTACGTGTTGAATGATAAGTGGGATCAGGTGATCTCCACTAAAAACCACTTACCATCTTCATTCCGCCTGAAATCCTGCCTTTTAATACACCTTGCGGACCCGCCGGGCTTTTAATTATAATATATATATGCTTAAAGTCCGGCTTTTCTATTATAATGATTTATAATAGAATTTCATATAAAATAGTGTAGACAAAAAATATATTTGAATATCAATAGAAATAGCGATAAGGTGGATGTGCTGACTTATAAAATATGGTGTATAAACTATCGAGTCTGGAACCCAATCGCTTATTGCAATCAGCACTTTCCATATATATATATATATATATAAAACATTTTGTGCAATACGACGAACCCGCCGTAATTATAAAACATAATATATAACGTTTCGGGTTTGGCCCACCCATATCGCAATCGACATAGCCACATGCATATATATTAAGAATCATGCGATAACGTGGACCCGCCGAGGATTGTAAATCATAATATATATATATTCCGGGTCCGGCCCGTGATCACAAATCGCAATCGGCAGTGTTCAAAGTTCATAGTTCTGCGGTGCAGCAGACCCGATACTCTTTATAAAGAACAATGCATATATTTCGGGCCCGATGTTAATGTTTAACACTTGTTTCCCTTTGTAAAACCCAATATTTTCCTCATTACTTTTATATTTTGATTTCCAATAGACTTGCTTATCTTTTTTCAAAATATTTTTCTAGTGATTTTGAATGAAACAATGAATAAAACAAACAACAAAATGCATGTTACAACAGGTTTCATGAGAAAGGATTTTGTTTTTGAGTCAAGACTCCCATTGAGAGTCTTTCAGATTTATTTGTCATCTAGTCATAAAATATAAGGGTCATTTTCATGTAAATGAAGTCATATTACACTTTGTAAAAGGTCATCTTTGTAAGGGTCACCAGACCTCTTCAAGTCGGCCTACAAACATTGAAGAAGCTTCCTGAACAAGTCGACCTACATCCAACTATCATGTCAGCCTAAATACCTAGTGAAGAGGGGTATAAATAGAGGAACTCCGCCTCCATTCTAAGCATCAAGTTTGCACTTATTCCAACGAATAAAAGTGCAGAAAGAAGTGTGAAAAATAGGCAGTGAGAAAGGGTCTTATCTAAAGCAAAAATGACACTCTTTTAGGGTATCTTCTAGGGAAAACGAAGTAGAATCTTATGGAGCAACAAAGTTGGATCTTCTGGGGTAGCAAATATTCTAGGGAAACAATATCTTCTGGGGCAACGAAGAAGGAATCTTCTAGGAGGCAATTAATAGGTTTCTTCGAAGATAACTAATGAAGGAATATTCTGGAATAGAGAAGTAGAGACCGAGTTTCTCTAGAAGACCTAGAGACAGACATTCTCTAGGTAAATTGTGCAGGTTCAACATAAGAAATAGAGACCAAGTCTAGAAGGAGGAAAAGAAGGAAGGGAAAGGAAGACCAGGTTGGTGACAAGGTTCTTGAAGAGGATACTAGAGTTAAGGGTCAGTGTCATGGTCTTGGTACTTATCAATTGAAGATCTAGAAGAAGAATTTTGTCGGGTTTTCCTCTCAAGATGTGAGAGGTTTTGGCCCTAACTGGAGAAGCCTATATTTTGTGTCACTTGTCTTTATTTTGATAATTGTCTTGATGAAAAAGAACACACTAATAAGTTAAAAAAGTGAAATATCATAAGTAAAAGAAGAACAAGCATATCACAAACAATTATCAAGCATAGAGATTGTTAACATTTAATTCCCTAGATTTCTTAATAGTAACTTGGTCATATTATCTCCATTTTGCGTGTACAATACCTTGTTGGAAATGTCTCCCTGACATGGAAAATTTTAGGGTCTAATATTCACAGGTGGGCTAATTTTCCATGATTTTTCCAAAAAAAAGATTTGCCAATTTCCATTTTTTATAAAAATTATTTGCTAAAATTTAAAAATATAAAACTATTTTAGCTTAAAAATCACCAAAATTATATCGTAAGTATTTATAAAATCATTATAAATTAGATTAATTTTACAATTACATCAATAAACATTTTATAGTTTACATATTAGGGACTAGTGAGATTCGCAAATGTTTTTAAAATTCATAATAATTTTCCATCCTTAAAATTTTCCCTTCTCCCCAAGTACTATAGGATATGTGGCAGGCCCCTACTTATGGTTATGAGCTTGCAGCGGACCTCAAAAAAATGCCTTTTAGGGGATCAAGACTTATTCGGAAGTTCAGGACTCGAAAAACAACTAAAAATAGTAAATGCTGAAATAAACAAGGAAATAGATGAAATTAACTGGAGGTCTAGGTGGAATATGCAGGCGTCCACCAATATCCACCTGGATCAGTCCTATCCACTTTGGAAGAAATGGTCCCCATTGCATGCAGAGCCTCCATGAGGTGAGGAAATTTCTGTTGAACCTGGTCCCTGTTGAACCACTTTCCCCAGTGAAGGAGTTGGCCTAATTTGACAACTCAATATAGCTAGATCCTCTGTTGGCAAGTGTTCTTGATATGTGTGTCTATGAGATGATCAATTGTGGCCTGTTCCATGCAGTCTGTGTTGAGATCTGTTGGTGTGAGTTGTTCTGCAATGTTGGAAAGTATAGTCGAAGGTGGTCTACATTGAACACTGGGTGCAGACCACGGAATGATGGGATGCTGAGCTTGAAGGCATTATCACCGAAAATCTTGGTGATGGTGTATGGACCATATCAGAGTGAGAAAATCTTGTGGTGGGGTCCAATGAGGCGCTCCTTCTACAAATGTAGCCAAACTTTATCACCCACCTGGAACTTGTGTGACACTTGATGCTGTTCATGGCGCTACTTGTACTTAACATTGGCTTTTTCCAATATATCATGGACCTGCTGGCAGATTTAGTTGAATGCGCTTAATGAAGCTGTTAGCCCTGTCAGCTTCGGACTGGACGTGAGACGAATCTACCTGAGTGGCTACAAATGGTATTACCACATCAATGGGACATAATGGATGAAATCCCAACCCTACCTGAAAGGGGTTATGGCCCGTTGAGATGTGAAGAGCTCTGTTGTAGCTGTGCTAGACATAGGGGAGACTTTCATCCCATGTGCATGGATGCTTCGAGTTGTACATGCACATAATGTGTATGATCATCCTATTGACAACCTCTGTTTGGCCATCAGTTTGGGGATGGAAAGCCATGGACTTAGTAAGTTTTGTTTCCAGCGTTGACCAGAGACTTGACCAAAATGCACTCAGGAATCTGTTGTCTCGATCTAAGACAATGAACTATGGGATCCCAATGTGTACCCACACTCACTCAAAGAAGATCTTAACAATTGCCTCCGCTGTGATGCTCTTCTTACAGGTTTCCATGATGGCCATCTTAGCGAATTTGTCGACAACCATGAACATGTAGTCATTGTCGTGCTTAGTAAAAGGAAGGCTCGACATGTAATACATGGAGATAGATTCCCAAGGTCGACTAGGAGTAGGTAGAGGAGTATATAGGCCTTGATTCTTGATGGTTGGTTTGGAAATGGCGTAGGTGGTGTAGGATATAATGTACTTCCCAACATCCTGACGAAGTTTCAACCAATAAAAATACTTTTGCAATACCGCCACTATGTTCTCTTCTCCAAAATGTCCAACGACCCAACTATAGTGCACCTCAAAATCAACTTGGCATGCTTCCTTGAAGGAACAAAAATGTGTTTCATGTGGCATAACAATGCATCCTGAAGGTGAAAAATTGGAACTTGCTTCCCTTCCAGGAGTGTTTGGAATGTGTTGGCAAATTCTAGATCGCTTTGGTAAAGATGTGGCCACCCCGAAGTCTCGTGCCCACAGTAGTTGAGCACAATGATCAACGCCATGAATGGTGGTTTGCTGAGGCATTATGCAACATTTTTGGTGAAACCCTTGTTTTACTTAATGTTTAAATGAAACTGTTGTAGGTAGGTGGACCATTTATGATGGTGATCATTCTGTAAATTCCCTTGTGTCTGTATGAACTGCAATATGTAATTCTTCCATTGACAACATGCATGCACAATGGAATACATTTCTTTTTCGCAAGTGGAATAATTTCATTCTGTGTCTGAAAGTGTCTCATTGTGGTAAGCCACTGGATGCCCTTATTGAGTAATAACTACACCAATAGCATAGTTAGAAGCGCCTGTCTCAATCTCAAATGGTTGCTGCAAGTCTGGTAATGTGAGCACTGGTGTAGAGCAGAGGTGATGATTCAACTCAGAAAATTGCTTCTGTTGGTTTTCGAACCAATTTTTTTTTCTTTCATTGCACCCTTAGTGACTTGACTTAAAGGCCAAGTGATATGTGAGAACCCCAACATGAATCCGCAGTAGAAATTGACAAGACCCAGAAAGTTATGGAGCTCTGTTAAAGTAGTTAGGGCTGGCCAATACTGAATGAATTTTATCTTGGCTAGGTCCACATGCACACCTTGCTCGTTAATGATGTACCCCATATATAGAACCTGGGTCATGCCAAAAGTTAATTTCTCTAAATTGGCACACAAATTGTGTTCTTGCAGTGTTTGAAGGACTTATCGAATATGGTGGAGGTTCTCTTCCCAACTCTGGCTGAAGATCAAGATGTCATATAAATACACCACTGCGCATGGATTGGTCAACGATCACAATATGTCATCCATCAATCTCATGAAGGTTGTGGGAGCATTCATTAATATGAAAGGCATTACCAACCACTTGAAAAATCCCTCCTTGGGTTTGAAGGAAATCTTCCACACATCAAAAGGTTCGATAGGAACCTGGTGATAGCCGGACTTCAAGTCAATCTTGGTGAAATATTTTCCTCCCTTGATCTGGTCCAGACGGTCACCAATCTGTGGGATTGGGTACCTATTTTGGACAATGATCTTGTGCAACGCCCAATAGTAAATATGGAGTCTCTAGGTCCCGTCCTTCTTCTGTACCAATACAATTGGGTTCCCACATGGTGATGATCTTGGCATGGTGTGCCCTTTCTGCAAAAACTCTTGAATCTCCCTCTTGATCTCATCGTTCTCCAGAACAAAGTGTTGATATATTGGTCCATTAGGTAGTGGCGCGCCTGGGGTCAGATTGATGGAGTGCTTGACCTGACAGTGTAGAGGCACCCTTATAGGTGAGGCAAAAATGTACTTGTACTCCTCCATGACCTTGTCCATCTACTGCTGCTGTGCGGTGGAGCCCTATCTGGAAGCCATGGCCACAACCTTCTTCTTTATCTGAGGGTGTATCATAATAAAAACAAATTTCATGGTTTGGGAAATAATCTCACTGCATTGCTTTGTAGTGATCAAAGAGATGGCGGTAGGTGGGGCTACCTCCGGTATCATGTAAAACTAATTTCCTAAAGTAATAATCATAGAGTGAGGTCTAGACTCATATACAACATGTCGCTTCCACAAGTATGGTTGTAATAATAATACATCACAAACTTCAAGAGGAGCAACATCACACAGTACCTCATCTGTGAAGGCCTTGATTGTACAGGGAAGGCAACTCCGTCGGCTGACGTGAAGACCTAGTCCTTGGTGAAGCTACCCAATGGTGTATGGATGAAGATGCGTTGTCATCGGTAGGCCCAACCACTTCATGACCTCTGCTGAAATGAGTTTCCTTTGGCTCCCTTTGTTGACAATGAACTGCAACGGATAAACCTTCACCCACATCTCTAAGTGTAGGAGGTGTTCCTCCTCCTCTGGATATTCATACTCATTCTTCTGAATCTTTGTGGTGGCCATGGTGGCACTTAGCTCCGCGCAAATGATATGCTTCCATTTGTAATTTCCCTTATCGGGTTCTAACTCAGAGTCAGAACCCACGTCTGATTTGGAAGCCTTCAGCTCCGCCACCAGTGACTCCTTGGCCCGACACTCACTTTTGTTCTGAGTGCAGCTCTTCTGGAACTCACACCATCTTCCCGGGTCCTTCTTTGGCTTCGTGGTGTTTTTATTTGCTCGCGGTTTCGACAGGTTGTCCTGGGTGTTGGAAATAATACTGAGAGGGGGGGTGAATCAGTATTATCAAGTTCTTTTAATAAATCTTCCTTATTTACACTTTGAATTATTTTTGCATGTCAGTACCATAAAATAATGAACATGAACAAAGAAAACAGATAGTCACACCAAAGAACACCAGATGTAAGGTGGAAACCCAATGTGGGTGAAAACCACCTGCTGCAATATGTCTCTATCTTCTTTCAAATTAGAAACTTCTTTTACAATGGTTTTGTACTGGTGCAGTCCTTTACCAGTACACAGGCTGCAACCTACAGAGAGCTACAACTCTCTCTCGTTTTCCAGTCTCTCCTGGAAGGGAGCTACAACCCCCTACCTCTTTTCTTTCAAGGACCACTTTTCATAAATTTTCAAACTGGATCCATAAACATCAAGAGATCATCAAGTACAAGTAAATCACCCAGACAACTGCAGTAACCAGATCAACAATAACAGTAAACTAAACCCAGAACACCTTATCAACAGAAAAAATTCAGCCAACAAAAGGTCTTAAGACAGATACGCATTTTTTCTTTCTCTGGTCTGCGTGTGTACGCAATTCACCTTCTGCTCCCCTGCGTATACCCACAGAGACCCTTCTGCCGCACCGCATACCCACGCACTGTTTCTTCAATCACGCTGCGTACTGTTACTGTAGGCACGCACCCACAGATACTATCATGCCGCGTACTGCTACTGTAGCCACGCACCCACAGATGCTATCACAACGCGTACCTATGCATCTGAGGCTTCTGAAGCGCCGTGTACTTTCCTTGTGCCTACGCACCTAAACCTTTGTCGCGCTGCGTACCCACGCACTGCGCCTTCTTCTGCTCTGCGTACGCATGCACTTCTCCTTCTTATGTTCTGCGTACCCATGCACTTGCACCATTAATCACCTGTGTACCTCTGATTAGGGCCGAATTGGCAGTACCCCAGTCTGCCACAGATAGTCAGATGCTCAGATCTGATCATGCACTCGAGAGATCGCCCTTCATAGATTCGCTTTCAACTTTACTTTCATATAGATCAAGCTTTTATAATAACCCAATATTTCAGATCTTAAGATATTCGATTTGCAAAAGATACTTAGCCAAGTGATCTCCTTTGCTTTATATAGGCAAGCTCTTCCTAAAATCATGGATCAATACCATAGATAACCAATACAAGGGGCCCAAAAACATGGGGCTCAATAATAATAATAATATAAAACAATACCACGGGCCAAAACCATAGAATCAAGAATGGCGGGCTAAATACCACGGGCCGAACATAAGAAACCCCACGTGAGCGCGCTTCTCTGCCTTGATGTAAGTGAACTGGGGGTACGCACCTTCTGAACGGGTGATCTGCATGTGAGGCCGCAACCCCTTCATGGTGTACCTGCGTGTATGCATCTTTTGAACCATTCTCCTGCGTACCTCTTAATTTTCAACATTTTGAGAGCCTGATCAGAGCATTGCCACTTGAGGGTGTTGCCATCAAGTACAACATCTGTAACATAGAGCCATACCAGAATCATAATGCCAACAATCTCCCCCTCTGGACTTGATGGCAACCTCAAAATCTTCAACGTCATTCTCCCCCTTTGACATCAAGGGCAAAGGGTTATGCTCCCCCTAAGAACATGCTCCCCCTGAATATGAACCAGATCTGCAAAGAAGAACCATAATCCACCAAACACCATAAACGACCATGAAAGAGATAGAGACATATTGGAGCAATCTTTAGACCAGCATCCATGATCTCCTTCTGTACAACCTCCATAATGCCAACAATGCATTATATGCTCCCCCTGAACGTGTGCCATTCGATCTTCAACCAATCCGCAACCCAGCACATGTACGCATATGCCTTGTGTACAACCAACCATCAGAAGAGATTCAACAAGATGATGCATCAACAACCCCCAGCTTTTTCTTGAGGTATTCAAAGGTCTCCCTAGGCAATGGTTTGGTGAGTATATCAGCAACCTGTTCCTTAGAAGGAGCATACTCCAACTTGACCTTTTGTTCAAGCACTTGTTCCTGGAGAAAGTGATACTTGATTGGTATGTGCTTGGTCTTTGAATGCATGACTGGGTTCTTTGAAATGCTGATTGCACTTGTGTTATCACATAAGATGGAGATAGGTGGTGTACAAGTGATTTGAAAATCCTGCAAGTTCTGCATCATCCAAAGGAGTTGAGTGCAGCAAGATGCAACAACAACATATTCTGCTTCAGCTGTAGACAAGGAAATCGAACTCTGTTTCTTTTTGAACCAAGATACTAATCTGGAACCCATAAAGAATGTACCACCACTTGTGCTCTTCCTTTCATCCACGCTTCCAGCCCAATCTGCATCAGTATAAGCATGAAGTGTGAGATCTGTATCTCTAGGATACCATAAGCCATAATTTTGAGTCCCTTGAAGATATTTGAAGATTCTCTTTACTGCCTGAAGATGAGTTTCCTTTGGATTTGCCTGAAATCTTCCAACTATTCCCACTGCATGCATGATGTCTGGTCGGGTACCTGTCAAATAGAGTAGACTTCCAATCATAGATCTGTAGGTTGGTTGATGTACTGTTGCTGATTCATCATTTGCACTGAGGCTACATCCTGTGACCATGGGTGTACATACTAGTTTTGCATCTTCCATGCCATATTTCTTCAAAATCTGCTTGAGATACTTGGTTTGAGACAAGAAGATCCCTCCTTCCTTTTGTTGGATTTGCAGGCCAAGAAAATATGTCAGTTCTCTCAGCAAGGACATTTTGAATTCTTTCTGCATCACCAAGGCAAAGCTTTGACTCATAGCTTCTTCATTGCTGCCGAAGATAATGTCATCTATATACACAACAAGTATTAGCAATTTGTCATTTTCAACTTTTATATAAAGATTGTTGTCTGCTGCTCCTTTTGAAAAACCTTGTTGATGAAGATATTTGTCCAAATGATAGCACCAAGCCCTTGAAGCTTGTTTGACACCATAGAGAGCCTTTTTCAATCTGCATACAAGATTTGGATCATTTCCAAGAATGAAACCATCTCGTTGCTCAATGTATACTTCTTCTTCCAAGTCTCCATTCAGAAAGGCTGATTTCACGTCCATTTGAAATACTTTGAAGTTTTGAAAGCTTGAGAGAGCAAGGAACATTCTGATGGCCTCAAGTCTTGCAACAGGAGCAAAGGTTTCTTCAAAATCTATTCCTTCTTGCTGCGCATATTCTTTACAAGCAAGTCTGGCCTTGTTTCTAATTACTTCTCCATTTTCATTCAATTTATTTTTGAAGACCCATTTTGTCCCTATAACATTCTTATCCTTTGGTCTAGGAACCAACTCCCAAGTGTTGTTCTTTTCGATCTGCTCAAGTTCTTCATCCATTGCTTTCACCCAACATTCATCCTTGCATGCCTCTTTCACATTTTGTGGTTCAGTGGAAGAGAGTAATGCCAAATAGATTGAAGCTTCTACAACTGTTCTTCTTGTTTGTACACCTGCTTCTTTCTACCCCAAAATCCGAGATTCTAGATGATTCTTCTGAACATATATGGATGGAGTCTTCTCTTCTATCCTTATCTGCTCCTCTGGTTCTTCTTGAGGTTCTTCTTCTTCATCATTCTGCCTTTGAGGGTAGTCTTCATTTTCTTCGATATCTTCATGATTTACTTGCCTAGGAATGTATCCCTTCTCATCAACCACTACATCAATGCTGTCAACAATTCTTCCAAGTCTTTTATTGTAGCACTTGTATGCTTTGCTGTGTGGAGAATAACCAAGAAGAATGCCTTCATCTGCTCTAGGTTCAAGTTTGCCAAGTTGCTCATCAGTATTCTTAATATAGCACTTGCTCCCAAAGATTTTGAAGTGCTTTACCGAAGGAGTCTCACCATACCATAGCTCATGAGGAGTTTGAGTGATGTTCACCTGGACATTTGTTTTGTTGAGAATAACAACTGCAGCATATGCAGCTTCACCCCAAAAAGTTGCGGGAGTTCCAAACTCATCAAGCATAGCACGAGCCATTTGTTGGACTGTTTTGTTCATTCTTTCCACTACTCCATTTGGCTGAGGAGTTCTAGCTGTAGAGAATTCTCTTCTTATCCCATGTTCTTCACAGAAATCGAAAAATTCATTTGAGGTAAACTCCCCACCTCTGTCGGATCTGAGGCACTTAATTTTGTATCCTAATTCATTTTCAACCAAGGCTTTAAAGGATTTGAATTTTTCGAATGATTCATCTTTGTGCTTCATTAGTCCTAACCAGACAAACCTGGAGAAATCGTCAATGAATAATATCAAGTATTCTTCTCCTCGAGGTGTCCTTTTCCTGAATGGTCCACATACATCTGTGTGTACAAGCTCAAGAGGCATGCTAGCTGATCCTTCATTCTCTGGAAAGTTAGTTCTGGTTTTCTTTCCAAACTGACATGATTTGCATATGGTGTTGTCTGGAATTTTGATATCTGGAAGACCCCGAACTGCCTGATATTTGCATGCTTTCCTTACTTGTGAAAAGCTTAGATGCCCCAACCTCCGGTGCCATAACTAGTGTTCATCATCCTTGCTTAGATAGCATTGTTGTTGTCCTTCTTCAAATATGAATAGATTATTTGGAGTTCTTTTACCTTTGATCACCGTTTTACCTGTATCAAGATCACGAACAAGACATCCATTTGATCTAAATATCACCTCGGTTCCTTGATCACACATCTGGCTGACACTCAGAAGATTATGCTTCAATCCATCAACATACAAAACATTTCCAGCTTTGACCTTTTCTTTTAACTGAGCAGTGCCTTTTCCTTTTATAGTTGCAGGAGTATCATTTCCAAAAGAAACTTTCTTTCCCTTTTCTAAAGCAGAATATGATTCAAATTTTTCTTTATCACCTGTCATATGCTTCGAACATCCATTGTCAATGTACCATAGATTTTCCTGTCCCTCTGCATAAAATGCTATCCCACATCTTTCTGTTTGTGGTTCCTTTATTCTCCATGTTTTGGTGCTTGAGGCTTGTTCCTTTGTTTGATGAAACCTGCTCCTGCATTCAAAATCTTCATGACCAAAATTATTGCAAATAGAACATTCAACTTCATTTTCAAGAACCGAAAAGTTGTTATAGGTCCTCTTTGTAATCCCGATCATACTTCTTTGTTTTTGAGCTTCTCTAGTCATGATTATTTTATATGAAACACATTGAGCTGCTTTGTGACCAAAGTTATGGCAAGAAAAGCATTGTCCATTGAAGAAACTTCTGTGGTTATCAAATCTTTCGACCAAATGATTGTAATTTCTACTGTCATTCATTCTTGAAGCAAATTGAGAAGATTTCACCTATGGCTGGTTGTAGCTTTTGTTCATCCTTAAGACGGATTGCCCCTGATTTGTCTGATAGTCTTTGTTTGTAATTGGTCCCTGCTTTACCTGGTGATCTCCATTGTTCTTTTGATCATTCCTTCTTGATGCATCAAGATAACTCTTTGAGGTGGATGCTTGAGAAGTTTCTCCATTATAGCCCAGACCTGTCTTGTTTAGTGGAGAACGCTGTACATTGATGATCTCATCCAGAGTTTCAGATCCTTTGACAAACTTAAGATTAATAGCCTTTGTTTTCTCAATCTCTTTTCTAAGACAAACAATTTCACCTTCTAACTTTTCAAGATATTTTTCTTTTTCATCAATCTAAAATTGTAGAGTATCAATGATCATATTCTTTTCTTCTATACATGTCTTGAGTCTAGTAATTTCTTCATGAAAGCTATCCACATCTATAGCATCCATGTAATCATCATCTTCAAATGCCATTAAAAGTTTATAGTCATTACCTCGTTCATCTTCATCACTATTTGATAGACCATCACTATCTTCATGAGTGTAGTAGCTTTTATTATTTGCAATCTGTTTCTTGTTCCATCTAGCAGGTTCCTTTCCTTTATCATTATGAGGACATTTAGCAGCATAGTGCCCTACTCTTCCACAAGCAAAGCATTTAAAAGGTAACTTACCTCTGAACCTTCCAGTACCCCTTTGAAGATTTCTGACAAAGTTTGATTCTTCTTCTTCTTCTGGCACATGACTTGCTTAATAATAGTCTCCTTTGCTTGAAGCCTTCAAAGCAACTTCTCTTCTGTCTGATGGATCTTGCTTTCTCATTTCATAAATAGTTAGAATTTCGTGTAGCTGAGACATAGTAAGAATTCGTAGATTATATTTTTCTTCTATTGCAGACACTTTATATTCAAACTTGGGGGACAATGATCTTAGAACTTTTTCAACCACAATAGCCTCTTTTATTTCTTCACCCAAGTTTTCCATGCAATTAAAAATCTCATCTACCTGAAGAAAATAGTTAACCACACTTTCATCATTATACATTCTGAGATTCTCATACTGAATCCTGAGGGTTTGAAGTTTAGCACGCTTTACCTGTTCATCTCCTTCATAGCTCAAGACAATCTTGTCCCATATTTCCTTTGCGGATTTATATTGCATAACCTTTACGAATTCTGTTTGAGATAAGCATCCTAGCAGAGTATTGACTGCTTTAGCATTTGTTTCATATTTCTTCTTCTCGGCCGAATCTATAGGAGTAGCTGAAGGAAAAGTGTAGCCTATATCTATGATATCCCAAAATTCTGTACCAAGATATTGAAGATAGGCAGTAACTCTTACCTTCCAATAATTGAAGTTTGTCCCATCAAAGATTGGTGGCTTGATTGATGCTTTCCTCTCGTAGTTGCTCATGATGAATGATCTTCCTCCAAGCGATCAAGCTTCTCTGAAGGACCAGCTCTGATACCAATTGTGAGAAATAATACTAAGAGGGGGGGTGAATCAGTATTATCAAGTTCTTTTAATAAATCTTCCTTATTTACACTTTGAATTATTTTTGCATGTCAGTACCATAAAATAATGAGCAGGAACAAAGAAAAAAGATAGTCACACCAAGGAACACCAGATGTAAGGTGGAAACCCAATGTGGGTGAAAACCACCTGCTGCAATATTTCTCTATCTTCTTTCAAATTAAAAACTTCTTTTACAATGGTTTTGTACTGGTGCAGTCCTTTACCAGTACGTAGGCTGCAACCTGTAGAGAGCTACAACTCTCTCTCGTTTTCCAGTCTCTCCTGGAAGGGAGCTACAACCCCCTACCTCTTTTCTTTCAAGGACCACTTTTCATAAATTTTCAAACTGGATCCATACACATCAAGAGATCATCAAGTACAAGTAAATCACCCAGACAACTACAGTAACCAGATCAACAATAACAGTAAACTAAACCCAGAACACCTTATCAACAGAAAAAATTCAGCCAACAAAAGGTCTTAAGACAGATACGCAATTTTTCTTTCTCTGGTCTGCGTGCGTATGCACTTCACCTTCTGCTCCCCTGCGTATACCCACAGAGACCCTTCTCCCGCACTGCATACCCACGCACTGTTTCTTCAATCACGCTGCGTACTGTCACTGTAGGCATGCACCCACAGATACTATCGTGTTGCGTACTGCTACTGTAGCCACACACCCACAGATGTTATTGCGCCGCGTACCTACGCATCTGAGGCTTCTGAAGCGCCGCGTACTTTCCCTGTGCCTATGCACCTGAACCTTTGTCGCGCTGCATACCCACGCACTGCGCCTTCTTCTGTTCTGCATACCCATGCACTTCTCCTTCTTTTGTTCTACGTACCCATGCACTTGCACCGTTAATCACCTGCGTACCTCTGATTAGGGCCGAATTGGTAGTCCCCCAGTCTGCCACAGATAGTCAGATGCTCAGATCTGATCATGCACTCGAGAGATCGCCCTTCATAGATTCGCTTTCAACTTTACTTTCATATAGATCAAGCTTTTATAATAACCCAATATTTCAGATCTTAAGATATTCGATTTGCAAAAGATACTTAGCCAAGTGATCTCCTTTGCTTTATATAGGCAAACTCTTCCTAAAATCATGGATCAATACCATAGATAACCAATACAAGGGGTCCAAAAACATAGGGCTCAATAATAATAATAATATAAAACAATACCACGGGCCAAAACCATAGAATCAAGAACGGCGGGCTAAATACCACGGGCCAAACATAAGAAACCCCACGTGAGCGCGCTTCTCTGCCTTGAAGTAAGTGAATTGGGGGTACGCACCTTTTGAACGGGTGATCTGTGTGTGAGGCCGCAGCCCCTTCACGGTGTACCTGCGTGTACGCATCTTTTGAACCATTCTCCTGCATACCTCTTAATTTTCAACATTTTGAGAGCCTGATCAGAGCGTTGCCACTTGAGGGTGTTGCCATCAAGTACAACATCTGTAACATAGAGCCATACCAGAATCATAATGCCAACACTGGGTAGCCCCGCCTTGGATTTGGCCTTTTCTCTATGGTTTGGGAGCGCCTTTTCCTTGCTTCATATTTGCAGATCCAAAGTATCTCTTATTCTGTTTAAACTTCTACTCGATCTTGACAACATATTGGTATTCCGTGATGAGCGAGGAGATGTCCAGAAAATCCATTTCATCCTGGATGTACTTTTGTAGACAACCATGATACTTTAGTACCAAATGTTGCTCATAATCCTTGATACCCAACTTCATGCAGAGGGTATGGAATACATTTGTGAACTTCGACACACCTTGGTCCCCTCCCTAGCATAGGGTGGTCCACTTTATGTATTTATCTTCATAGCTCCCAACAGGGCAATATTGTTCCTTGATGGCATCTCAGAAAGAATCCCAAGTGGGTGTGGCTGAAAACAGTGAGGATTCAATCTCATCATTTTGTTCACAATAGGTTTCCCACGAGTCCTTGACATGTGGGGTGACTTTGAGAAGTGGAAAAGTAATGTTTTCTCGATTGGAAAAGTCATGAACTAAAAAATATCCTTCCAATAGATTCAACCATTTATCTACGGTGTCTGCATCTATCAAGCCCTAAAATATGGGAATATCAAAGTTAACTTGTACCTTAAAAGGAGTGGCACCTCCAGAGTGGCTGTTGGATAAAGATGTGTCGCTTGTGGGTAGCCGTTGAAGGATTTGGGCAAAGTTCTCCATCATCACGTTCCTCTTTCACTCGAGGGATTCCTCAAGAAATATTTTGAATGGATTTCCTATCCCCTCATTTTTATTTTCTTTCGCCATGGGAGGTCGTCAGGGTTTGCGAGGCTGACTTGCAAAGGTTCAAGCATATCGAGCCCTAACTCCTTATACCCTAACCTAATTGGGGACATGAAAAATAAGAATAGAGAATGAGGAGACTGCTCTGATACCACTGATATGAGCTTAGATAGCAATGCAAAAAATTATAGATATGATCACAAATACAAAGATACAACATAAATAACACTTCATTTCATTAATATCAGAATACATAAATATGCTTACAAACAAAATGGAAATAACTAGCTTGGGCGATGGTATCTTATCTCTGAGAAGAGATGTGGTGGCTACATGCCTTTGAATTGTGTTACAATGAGGCTTAAGGGCTTATTTATTATTGAACAACAAGAGAAAACCCTAAACAACCAAAACCCTAACCCCAAGAGATGTAATGCCAAGAATTTGTGGGCCCCGTTGGGGTTAGTTGGGCAGCCAACTTCTTGAGGTCGTAACTTGGTCATATTATTTTCGTTTGGCACGTATGATACCTTATTGGAAAGGTCTCCCTTAGTACTAAAAGATTTTCAAAAGGTCCCTACCTACAACTATGGGCTTGTAGCAAACCTCAAAAAAATGTTTTTTAAGGGGTCAAAACTGCTTTGCAAGTTTAGGACTCGAAAAATGGCTAAAAATAGTAAATGTTGAAATAAACAAGGAAATAGATGAAACTAACTAGAGTTCTAGGTGGAATAGGCGGGTGGCCACCAATATCCACTTGGATAGACCTGTCCTAAATAGGTATGTGGTGACTTTTCTATGCCTAGATGATAGCTGATAGTTTGATGATTATTGATTTTGTAGTTTTGAGATGTATTTGTCAAGTAGTTTTCTATTTATTTCAATTCTGGTTATAAAATGGGTTGGTGTTTCTTAAAATGGAAGCCCCAGTTTCCAAAAAATCAATTCTTGTGTGTTAGTAAGTCAAGTTGTTTGATCAACTTTTGAACACATTCAGTATCTAGACCTCCATCCTATCAACTGATGGATAACCGAAAGTGAAATATCTGACAGATGGTGGCTGGTCCATAGGATGGTTCATTACTTGATGACTCTTATCATGGAAACCCTGACGAACTGAAGTGTCAATATTGTTGATCTTTCAAATTTCATCAATGATAGTCAGATGTGGTTACGTTTTAAATGGAGGTCAAGTGATAGCTCAAAGATGTAGTGGTGAAAGAGCGGTGTTTGCAAGATTCCAGAGTGGATGTGAGTTTGATGAAGACAAGTTAGACATAGGTTATTCTTGTTGTTGTAATATGTGTTTTCAATATTTTCCATGTAAGCATTAAGGGAGGGTATTGGAAGTAATGCTTCCATGTGTTGTCATGAGTTGTCATTGTGAGTTCCCAAGCATTAGTCTAGAAGTTGTTGATTCCTAAGTTATGAGTTGGAGTTGTGTCATGTCTAAGTCATAATTTCTTGAAGTCAGTGATTTAATTATTATATATGTAATTGATTTATGTGATAAATAAACAACAAGTGTGTTGTCTCTTCTCATCTGTCTAATTTTTCTAATACTTATTTTTTCTTTTTTTACTTTTCCTTTTTTGTAATTTCTACGAAACATCAAAATTTGATTCAACAAGAACCAAAGCCAGATCTCAACCTCCTTCCAAATTGGAAACTTATTTTTTTGAGTTTGAGCTCTTTGAGACATGGGCTCTTTTAGTGCCCCCATTTCCTTCCTTAGCCTGACTGTGCTCAATATCAGAACCCATATGTAGAGGGGTACCGGTCCTTATCTATTCCAAGACGTTCTAATTCATATTGGCTTATGTTTAGGCTTGTTGAGTCTCTTTATTGTCTTCTTATTCATATTCAGAGAGAGGAGGCTCCATAAACTACCAACGTTTAAGCTTGTTGAGAAGTTTCTTTTTATTTTTTGTGGTTTTCTTGGCTTATGGACATGTACTCTACAAATATCTTGTTTAAAAACATACTCGACATCATAATGTCGTATTCTCATATCCTAAAATTTGGGACCACTAAAAGCTATTGTGTTTCAATGTTATGTGATCTAGAAGAACTTTTCTAAGGTCTATCTCCACATAGATTCAAGAAAAGGTGAATATACCATTCTCTGTTCTTTCTAGATCCATTTTTATAATTTTTCATAAGGTGTTTCCACTGTCCTCAAGAACTTTGTGATGCTAGAAGGGAAGATAGAGGTTTGGAATCCTAACCCATATTGGCATAGTTGACATCACCATTGTAGTGGCATCGAACTTAGGAAACTATGGAGTGATGAATAAACTTTCTCTTCCCCAGAACCATGGCCCTTCATTAAGAACAAAATCTAGGTCTTTGTGTGTATCAAGTTGGACTATAAAAAATCCTTTCGAAAATAAATAAATATCACATTTTGGTTTCCAAGAATTGAACACTCATTGAAATAATTCTTAAGGTTTTGGCTAATAGCCATTAAATATGCAAATAATAGCCTTTGACTATAGAGAAGTAAAATATAATTTACCTATCAATTGTTAAAATCCAGAGATAGAGCTTGCTCCATTTGGTCAACTATATAAGGGCTTGGAAAATTTTGGTCCTAATCTGCTGAGATTGGAACCTTCCATTGGACTGTCGCCTTAAAAGAGACAAGAGTCCCTTTAGTTGTCTTTGCACCAGGAGCAACCCCACATAGCCTTATGTTCAGGATGGTGGTCAAATATTTTGTTATATTGTAGTCTTTGAGTTGGGAGGAATCTTGCAGAACCATCAATTGATATTGCAAACCTTAAAAACTAATGGGAATACCCCATTTATCTTCTATGGCTTTCTTAAGAGTATATACAAGGGCTAAAATTTTGGACCAGAAAATATATGTTCTACCACTGATATTTCTGATGAAAATATGAAATATGTTGTTTTATGCTAGTGCAATCTGAGAAGGAGGGGATACATCGTGTGGAGCTTGTGAATAAGGAAATATGGGCAATAAGACTCGCGTTTGCCCCAAAATTGTAGGGGTTGAGAGAACATAGTGTATCCCTTGAAGAAAAACTCCGAGAACAAAAAACAAACACAGGGAGAAATTAAAATGAAATACTAGACTTTGTTTTATTCCACTCCAAAGCTAGCGGTTTAGGGCTTTCCTTGGTGTCGATTACTATTCTCCCATAAAAATTTTTAAAGTCGCGACAAAGAATGGAATGACCCAGAGCATCAAGGGATACTGCTAGTTCAGACCCCTCTCTATCTTTGACTTCCTTCAGAGCTTTACAATGAGAAGGTGGTTAAAATGTCAAAGAGGCAGACCATAAGCAACCATTCCCATTGCTATTTGCAAAAAATAAATCACAAAATTGTTTTCCAAAGTAGTGAGGACATTAAAGAAGAGATCATACACATCCAATTTGACTATGCAACGTGACACAACCCTAGTAGCCCGTGCCATTTTCCCATCCAAAATATCAAATTATTCCTTTAATATTATAATTTTATATATTTATTTTTAAAATTATTTACTAATAATATTTAGTTTATTTGCATTTAATTATTTAAAATAAGAATTATTAATTTAGTTTATTTAAATTTATTTAAAATAAGAATGATTAATTTATAAAGAAGGTGATTCAAAATTCCATCAAGAAAAATATTCAAAATTGTTATATGCATGCTTCATTCCAATTTTCATGTCTTTAGTTTTTGGTATTTATGTATTTTTTAATTATTTTCTTAATAACTTATTTCACATAGCCTAGTGAATTATATGAAATTACCATTACTATATCTCATCCATTTATATTACATGTCCTTCAACTCATTGCTTCATATGAAAAGAGAGACATATTGCACTAGGGTGAGGCAGAATGGGGATAATAACATATGGGATCAATAGGGGAGGAAATAACAAATGGAGTTATGAGGGGTGCAAACATAGAAAATTTTAGGGAATTAAAACCTTGGCCAATATACCATTAATTGCATAGTTCCCCTCAGGCATAAGGCATGTTTTATAATCTTCGGCATTGACCTCTGAGTTCAAATTTCTTAGAATATGAAAAAAGGATGCATTAGTGAAATATAGGAGGATGCTTTTGATTTGCCGAAATAGAAGATTAAGGGAATTGTTTTTAAGGGGAGAGCTAGTATTTAAATAACAAGTTAATAAGAAGGAATATTTAAGAATAGTTATGTCCTTATTTCCATGCTCACGAGCACGAAAGACCCCAAAAGGAGCTCATACATTTCAACCTGGATATTGGACTTTTTCCCAAGCCTCCATGAGTATTTTTCCACAATATTTCCTTTGGGATTAATTATATCCCTCCCCCTCTTATTGCCCCTGGGTTGTGCTTGGATGATCTGTCAAATTACAAAATCCACTTCTGGCATTAAATCTTTCAGATATCAAATTCTTGTGAAGACAATGGTAGTTTCCACTAGAGGGATTTTTTGCCTAGATCTAGGGGAATATAAGGAAGGATGGGAGGAGAGGTGCTCACGGGAAAAAACACACCATGTTCAAGGGAGTCCAGGGAGGGGTCTAAAATTGGTGGATTTAATTCAAAAATAGAAGGAAAGATATTTGAGGACCAATGTTCAAGAAGACATAGGAGAGTTTCAAGAGATGCAACTATTTCTAGCTAGCCATATTTGTTGGAAAAGATACTTAGGGAGATCAATCTAGATATCTTTGATAGAAGATTTGGTTTGAAGGGAGCCCAAATATGATTTGTGCCAAGAGGAAAACAAGGATAGAATATTTGAAGGCCAACAAATCCTAGGAAATAGAGGTCCTAGGGCTAAGGCCCAAACCACCTTCGAATAAGAACATGAGAGAAACATATGAGATATGGATTCATCTGTTTTTTCACACAAGGGACATCTAGAAGGACCAACTATACCCCGTTTACAAATATTTTCAGTGGAAAGGATTTTTTGTGGGAAATAAGCTAACAAAAGGCATTTACCTTTGGGATCTCATTGGCTCTCCATGTCTTATTCCAAATTGTGGGACAACATAAATTCACATTTTCTTTTAATAATATTTAAATATATTTTCAACACGCTTTAATGATTACTTTCCCAAATAAATTTTCACCACATTAAATAATAGAGAGAGAATATCTAAACCAATTAATAATAATTTCCTTTATCCAATTTTGAATTTTGTCTTGAGGAAAGATGGTTTCTTCATGGCGTAGTTGGGTTTCTCTTGGGGAAATGCATCCCATAGTTTCCCTAAATTTCAATAATAGGCACATGCATCAACCTTGCTAGGAGCTTTGGCCTAAATGTGTTTTACGACCACAAAAAAATGATACTATGCATATGCCGAGAACTTAGCCATTTATCATTTGGAAAACATTTAAAACTCAACATTTTCAGATAAAAGTAAAAGGAAAACATGCACTTTCTTCATTGTTTTATACACTCAATTTTTCTTCCACTCTATTTGTTCCTATAAGAGACACCTCTAACCAGCTCGACCACCCTTTTTCTTGCATCTTGTAGAATGGTTCATATATCATCCTTGGCATGAGGCAAAATGCCTTCTCACCAAGAGGATGACTATATTGGCAATAGATACTCGAGTTTCTCCTATGTTTGAATTTCGACCATCATTGTTTTGGGGGTACTTGTGCATTTTTGAACACACAAGAAAGTTTGATTCAAATTAAGAAAGGGTGATAGAGTTTTCTTGAACTACAAATATTTAGCTAACCAACCTTTATTTTTACCTGGAAAACCATTACAAAGAATAAGGAATTAGTGGGATTAATTTTTTTTCATAATACAGTAAATAGAATAGTTACCTCTTTTTCTCTTGATGAGCCCACTTTATGTCACAATTAACATCTCCCACATAACATATACATGGTAAAATACTTGCTCAAACTAGTGTATCACTATATTGACTTGAACAAGAAGAAGTCATGGGTGTGACCCTGCTATAAGTAGTAATAGAATTTTGGAGAACACTTTCAACCTGCATAATTTTGTTGTTTCTACTCCTAGATTTTTTTCCCTAGTGCCGTTCAACCCTAGAAAACAACCTGAATGACATTCTCCTTTTTCTTGTATGATATAGTGGATGAAATGGAAATTACTAAAGCCAATGTTACCATGCTTTGTGTTTAGATCCTCAGAACAAGTGGAAAATCTACATAGTGATCTAGTGGAGCAGTAGTTTTGAGATAGGATTTTGAGGATTCCACGTAGAGGAGCACTGGATATATGGATATCACGTGGTAATGTAGAGCAAGGAGTAGTGCACAAAATGTGAAAAGGAAGGTAATATTTTAGGCTAGTTTTCAGGTTTTTATCCATAGTATTAGGGACTTCCCATTGTAAAACTAGGTTATGTGTCATCCTTATGCCCAACGTAAATTTATAGATAATGGAGGTCACGATGTAATAGATAGGGATGAGTCAATGGATAGATGAGATAGAGCATGTTTGCGCTATAAATTGATGAATTAGGCTAGTGATTTGTAGCAATTACAATGTAAAGAAGGGTTTTTTAGTAGTAATAAAATTATCTATTGGGTTTATTGGCTATCACTGCACATAATATTAGCTGATTTATTTGTTGTTTATATATTGTATTATGTTAATGTCTAAGTAATTTCAAGGGATTTGAAATATACTTAAATTTTTTATTTGATGGTGAAGGATGATCACAATAATATAGACTTCACATCCCCTTCATCACTATAAAACTATCTTGGCTCCTACAATGGACCCTCATAAGATGCCTTAGGTGAGACTTTCCCTGCTTGTGGGTGATGTTGAAAGGGTCAATGTTCGAGGGCTTGTCAGGCCACACAATTGTCCTATTTTTACCCATACAACCCTATTCTACCCTCTGTTTTACAACCAAAAAGAGACCTTTATGCATGCATTTATACTTTTTATTAATGTGTTCATGAGATTAGAAATAAAAATGGATTATCTTTAAAATAGGTTCATAGATGAATATTGTCATGACTATATGCCCACATTTTTTTATCCTAAGGAATTATTATTATTATTTATTTGTCATTCATTATAAGGTGTGATTGGTATATGTAAATAGGTGGTTTCGGGATTGTTGCTCTAGTTCCTGAACCAACCCTAAGTTTATTCATGCACTATTCCCAATTCCGGTTCCCAACTAGTCAAAGAAGTTTGTAAGGCAATGAGTTTGGTTGGCAGTCAAAGCCAGTTATCAAAGAGAAAGGATTTCATGGAAATCGAGGAGGAGTTGCATGCCTTCTACTAATCTTCAGATAACAGCTACAATTTTGATCTTTGATAGTGCGAGAGGAAATCAGATCTGAGCATATCAACCATTGTTTTGAAGATATATTGTTGGATGATTTTTTTATCAATTCTATTCTATTCCAGTGGATGAATGCCTCGCTTTGGCTTATATTACTGTAAGAAACTTATATATATGAAGTCACGGAAGAGATATAGGTTAGCGATACTATTATTCCTATTGTATGCAGTAAAGTTCTTTTTGGTATCACCTAGAGCTTTAGGGGCTAGATCATTATGTATTGATGTACTAAACAAAGGCCTTTTATTAATAAAATAGAGCTTAATGCCAGGTTTCAATATATTCTCATGTTCTATCTTGTGTTGATCATTGAAATGTTGTTGTTAATATTTTATTTATAGGGAAACGATTTGATTGACTAGGGACCAACCAAGCCAACTTGTTGTCCCTTAGTTCGCTTTATGTGTGTATTTTATATCTTGTATACTGTTGTGGTGTGTAATCTTGTGTATTATTTCCCACAAAAAGCAGTATAAGATCTTGTGGTCATTTTATTGTTTTAATGTATAAGAGGTGTAATCTTGGGGTTTTATTAGTTCATCTCTAGGTAATAGATTTTAACGTTTGAAAGATATGCAAACATTGCTACAAAACTTGGTTTTCTGAGTTATCTTGATCTAGACTTGGAGTTTATATGTGCATATTGTAATGAAAGAGTGCGCAGTGGTATTTTATTGGCTCAGATTTGAAGTTACCTTTGTATCTCGAAGCATTGCAACCTGGTGATGTGTATACCTTCCAATGAAGGTCAATGATAACAAAGATTTGAATCCTTTTCTGATTGCATGAAAATACTGTTGAAGGGTCGAACATATATGAAGGTTTAAGTTTGTTGTCGAGTGTTTTTGTTGAGCTAAGGTTGTGATTCAAACCTATATATTGTATAGATACTGGAGTGAGCTTCTTTCATAAAACCTTTTGTTTCAATTGATCTATTTACCATAGACCTATGATGAACCTTGAAGCTTCGAAGTTATAATATTAGTCTTTGGTAAGGATGGTTATTTGAAATCCGTCCACTATTGGGGATAGATAAAATGATATTGCTTTGGCCTTATTTCAAATATATTTATACTTGAAATTATTTTAACTTTGAAGGCTTGAAGTTTGTGGGTTCATTTGTATGATTAATTTTCAGTGCAAGAATGCAACAATGAAGTGTAGGAAAAAAGTCCCTTGGATACTCATTTTCTGTTGAATATTTCGAATAGCTTGGTGATTCTTTCTTTGATTTTAAATCCAATAATATTCATTATAAAACGAGTTGTGCACTGAGATTTGGTTATGGTTTCTTTCCTTTTATAAATACATAATAGAAAAATACATAGTGCCTTTCACTTGAACCATTGGTTTGTGCCCAAGTGTTGGCCGGATAAATCGATCTTGCGACAAGATCGATCTCCCAAGCATCAGAAGATAGTCTAGCAACAAACAGACAAACAAATCTATCTTTCTCTAGACATATGTGATTTATAAAAAAATTACTATAGAGGTGTTAAGACCCTACCTTAGATCCAACTCTTGTTCGTAGTAGCCATCCTTCAAACGTTATAAAGAATTACCTTTGAGAACCTGCAATCACAAACAAGAAAACATTAAATAGCACCTGCATAGCAAATATCATAAATCATGTCTATTATGGTGATCAAGGAATCCATAAAATAAACCATAAATCAACAACTTATTGAGAAAAACAAACTTATTTGTACTAACTTTGAAGTAGAAGAACCTTACAACCTTTTCAGCCTTGATGTTGAACAAGTTCTTCCTGGGGTTCGAAACATGAATTTCCTTTACTTTGAAAAGCCTTACACTCTTCCAAATGAGATCATAGAGGTATGTAATCTCTCCTCATAAAAACTCAACTAAGAAGACTAAGTTCCAATATCATTTCACCTCAAAAATATTTAGCTTCTAACCTCCCCAGTGACCAGCCCAATGCTTCATTTTATAGTGTGGAAGAGGAGGTTACAAGTCCACCTGTGAAGGGATAGAATCCTCCTTCAAAGGGATAAGCTCCTCACATCAAGGGTTTAGCTCCTTAAGGTAAGGGATGCATGAACCTTAAGAGAGAGAACTTGCCACCTCAAGATTCCTTCCAGAAGCTTCTAGAAATGACTGAAAGTGAGTTTTTTAGAATATATTTGCGCCTTTTCAGCTTTTATAGGGGTTTGCACCCATAACACAAAGACAGAGTGGTTAGGTGCGCAGGAGCCATGACCATTAGGTGTGGGACCACAGGTAATGCAAAGAGAAAGTGTGGAACCAGAGTTTTAGAGACTTTTAAGGGCTTTCTCTTATTTTCAAGGCTTGATATAAGGAACTGAGGCTTAAGACTTGCAAAGGAGGAAAGTATGAGTGGTAATGGACTCACATAGATTGCAGAATGTCAAGGTGACAATTTTTTGTGCAACAGATTTCCCCCTAAAATGTGAAGTTTGTAATAGATGAAGATAGAGTTTATCATCTATGAAGAGTGAAGTACTTCATCATTTCAAGGATCATCCTATGGACGCCCCAGTCAGAACCTGTAAAAACATTCAATGCAAAATATATATATGTGAACATATCATCGCTGAGGTAGGCATTCCCATACTCAGATCATAACTGACTAGAAAACTGACTAAATTGTTCTGATACAAGAATGATTTTGCAATACATCAAGAGTATAGACATGTGTAGACATAGTATGGGTGCAACCATCTGTTTATGAATAGTCCACTGTATAATGAATAAAAAAATTCCTCGCAACTTGGATGGTAGAAACTAGTATGGGTGCAACCATCTGTTTATGAATAGTCCACTGTATAATGAATAAAAACATTCCTTGCAGCCTGGATGGTAGAAACTAGATCCAGGGTCTTTATTTCTGCTTCCTAAACTAGTACGATTCTATCCATGTGAATGAATGTGTCGAAGTCAAACATGGTACAAACCACTTGATTACCAGTCAATGATGTGAACTGTTAACAAGTGTGAGAGGAACCACCAGTAATGTCAATGGCTCTCAAAGTACTCAGTACAATCCATGAAATGTGAATAAATGAGCTGATGTCGAACAAATCAAAGAAGCCTTTGATCGAAGGTCAATGATGCAACCTATCGTCGAAGGTGAGAAACCTGCCATTAGGGCATGCAGATTTCAAGGTACTGATGATTTCTAGATCATCTTTCTAGATAATGAGATGAAGTCGATAGAAAGCGATATGCCATAGGAAAGCCCACAACACGAAATCATAGATCAAGTTTTGAAGAAATACATTGGCAAGGACTGACTTAGGGATGGTCAATATGGATGACAGATATTTTGCAAATGAATGGTTTGTTTGAACTGACCTCTTGAACACATAACGACACTGCAAATGGTTTGGTGACAATTGACCCAAAGCTAATACCCAGAAATCGGCTGAAGACTTTCAATATGGTTTGATTAACTTTTAGGTAAAGGATTTCCCAACCCAGGTGAACAAAAGTGTCATGTTCAAAAGTGGTCAATGGATTTTCTGAAACACAAAGTGTAACAAACAGGTTCATTTTTCTCTCTTTTCCCCCACCATTTCTGGCAAGTACCTCTTTATTTTTGACAAGCTTGAGGAGGATAACATTTGCTTGTTTATAAGCTCATCCTTCGGATGAGTCCAACTTAGTTTAAAATTCGAACCCTAAGAAGGAGTGGTTTGTTCCTGTTTAAAATTGAACAGGTTGTTTACTGTTAAATTTTAACGAGTCTAGTATAGGAAAAACTATGTGTTTTTCAATTTTAGGGAGTCAAAAGAAAAACTTAAGAAAACTCCATAGGGGTCCTTTTTTCGTAAATTTGTGTCCCACAAGCCCGAAAAAGTATAAAACAATACTTGAGAGAACCGCTTGACCATTACGATCAAGGAGTACTTTTCATAATTAGTGACTCCGATCCAAAAAAGTAAAAAAGTGATCGAAGACACGTTGTTTCATAACTAGTATTGAACTTGAAACGAAAAAAGTCCGACGATATTTTCATGTTTATACGGTTAGAAAAAAGTTGTAAGTGGACCTCCCTTTTAATTCCGTTTAACGAGTTAAAAAAGGAAAAAACTCGGCAATCTTTTCATATTTTACGAGTCAGAAAAGAGCTTAAAGAGGACTCCAATGTTTCGCTTTTTCGTAAATTTTTGAAAGAGTCCGAAAAAGTGATAAAAGTATACTCTTTGTTGAAAAATGATCAATTTTCCCTGAAAAATCCAATATTCTACACAAAAACTCAAAACATTACTCATACTTGTTTAAGATAAATAAAAATGTATTTAAAAAGTTACCTTTTTAAAGTGAAAAATAAATAAATTAAAAATTCATTTATTCAAAAAATCTTATAAAAAGGGCTTTTCTAAGTTCATTTTTACCATTTGATTTTAGAGTGAGAAGTGAGAGCTTTTGGGTAAGAAAGTTCCTGTGAAGATTCTGGAAAATCCGTCTATTGGAATCAAAAACCATCAGCTCTAGGTAATCCACATCCTCTTTATCTTGCATTTCAACCATTTACATTTCATTTTTAGGCTTTAATTTTGATTTTTGAAGGAGAATTTAGTTTAGAAAATCACTCGCGGGGGTCTGCAGGTGAAACATGCAGCCCCTGCGGACCCCGAATATTTTCTACAAAGAAAAAAGTCGTGGTTCCTCACCTGTTTCTTACCACGCATGCGAACCTACGCACTGTCTATAAGCAGTGGGTGTGGACCCTGCGAAATGGATTTGAAAACCCTAAATTTCTCCAATCATGCCCAAATTTTTTTGAACTAAATTGTTCTAATATGTCTTTTTTGCATTATAAAACACTAAAAATGCTTATTTGGCAAGAACGCGAGCATGATGATGTGGATCTTGCCACAATAAATCATCCCCCTACATTGCAGGCATTGTGAGCATGTAGATTGTTTAAGTTCTGGGCCATACCAGGCATGAGGGCCCAAGTAGAGTTCTTGCAATGATTGGTAGATGGGTGAAACATATAGGACCAATGTTTTGTGATTGGTGGCCACCGGCTCGAAATCAAGCTAGAGGACATATATTTTTGACTGGTCTGCCCAAGAGAGGCGAACGATTATCTCTTTTCGGGACTAGGCCAGGTGGCCAGTCTGTCGCTAGTCTCCAATTGGAGTTTTGTAATGATCAAACAAAGGACAAACAGATCGATATTAAAACTATTGACCGTCTTGAGCTTAAGGTTATTGCATTCACTATTACAAGGCTATGTGGGAGTGCAGCATTGCATGTGGCTACTGGATCCCAGATGCAGATGGATGTAGACTGTTATCGAGGCACCATATTCAACTGGTGTGAGGTTGTGTTGGCAAATGTAAAAGGCCAACTAATCAGAGCAAAGAACGGACAACTGGAAAAATTTGGATACGGTCTCATCGTTGTCAGCTTTGCTCTTGAGAGGGTCCCTATGCTAGTCCCACAACACCTTTCTGTTGATGTTGGCCTTCCTTGAGAGCCTAGGATAATGCGTTGGGTTGCTTTGATGGCCCCTCACCCTGAGGAGGGTTTAGAGGTTGTGTGATTTCTGCCTAAGTATTTTCATTGGTTAAGCAACCAAATTTTTGTGATTCAGGATTTTTCATATGCCGGGATGGATTATCGCGGTGACACAGACATGATTATTCCACTAGGAGAGCAGTGGGATGATTCAGGTCAAATCATTTTCAACACTTTCTAAGTTTTAATTAATTTTTTATTTTTATTTTTTAAATCGTCCAAAACTGAAAATTAAAAGTTTTAAATGCAAATGTGGGTCCACGACGACCAGCCACTCTCCAGCCTTATGAGAGGAGACACCTAGCTGCAGCAGTACCAGCCCCACATGACCAATCTACAGAGATCTTGACTGATTTGGAGAATCATCTGGAGCGTTTGAAAGCAGATATTCCAGAGACTGGCATAGATGATATTCCACTTAGGTTACGACGATATGTGATTGGGGTCCCAGGACCTTTTAGGAGGTTCCTTTGTAGGGTGGCCCGAGTAGTGGTTTCTTATCGTGATCATCACCAGGGATAGGATGATCGCTTTTGTAGACTCACACGACATTTTTGTCTTTTTGTACTATCATTTTTTCCTATCATAAGGTTTTTTTCAACCTACGATCGAAGACGATGTATATTTTGACACACTTATTCTATGCTATGATATATCATTATTACCGGCTATCTCATGTGACATGTTATTGAATGTTTTTAAATTTACTGTATTGATTATTACAAATGTCTATTTATCATACGAGAAGCAACTACATTTGCTAATGTATTTAAATGTCTTGGAATATGCTGGTATTCAATGTAATCAAATTCACGTTCCAAGAGACGAACTCTAAAAAATAATCTTAATAACACTGGATTTCTAATGGCATAAACCCTGTTAAGCTGTAATACAATGAGTTTAGAATCTAACCTAACAATCAAACTCCGAATCCTAAATGAGATGGATTTAGATAATAACTCAATCACTGCACTATATTCTACAATGTTATTCATTCTTTGACCGAGGCTTACCCCATGCATAGATATTAACTCATCAGATGGTGAATAGATAACCCATGTTGCGGAAGAATTTTTTCGTGTACTACGATAGGAACCATCAGCAAAACCAATGTATGTTTGAAGAGACGTCAACATCTGCAATATCAAGAGTAAAATCAAGATAAGTAGGAATAGTGATAAAAGCACTCTCTAAACTAGGCACACTTTTCTAATCTAAAACACACCAGCTATAAAGAAACTAATCTAACAAAAAACTTCCACACCGAAATTTAAGCATAATATCTCTTCAGATAAAGCCAATTTCTGGGTTTACACAAAGAGACACCGTCGAAGTCTACCAATTCATAGGCCCCTTTTGCCAGCTTTCGCTTAACAATATAAGGACCATGCCACATAGGTACAAATTTTCCAGCCCCTAGCTTATCGTTTGCTTGATCATATAGTAAAACTAGGTCTCCTTCTGAAAAATTACGAGGTGTAACATTTTGGTCGTACTGAGCTTTTATTCGTTTGGCATGAGTCTCGTTTGCTATTGCAGTAGTGCGTCGATTCTCATCTTGCTGAGCTAAGTACAAAAAATGTTTCTCCTCTTTAGAAGTGGCTGGGAGTAAATCTATGGCTAATTGCAATGACAAAATTTCACATTCAATAGGTAACACTGCTTCCAAACTATAGACCAGTTGAAAATGAGTGAAACCAGTTGATGTTTTCATTGAGGTCCGATAAGCCCAAAGTGCTGAAAATAGCATGTTATGCCAATTCGACTTATGGATACCAATGATTCGTTGGATCATAGTGACTAAAACTTTATTGATAGCTTCAACCAGACCATTAGCCTGTGGGTAATACGGAGTAGAACTATAGTGACGCAGGTCAAGTTGATATGTTAGTTTAGTCATCATGATGTTTTGAAAGTGACTTCCATGATAAGTAATAATGGCTTGAGGAACACCGAATCTAGCAATTATATGATTGAATATGAAAGTTGCAGCAGTCTTGCTGTCTATCGAAAATGTAGGAATCGCCTCGGCCCACTTAGTAAAATAATCTACCGCTAGGATAATATACGCATGTCCCTCGGCCGAGTGAGGGTTACATGTAATAAAGTCAATACCCCACTTTGCGAAACCAGAGATTTTGGGTTCGATCCCTAGTGGAGTCACCAATTTGTTGGTCGGATAAATCAATCTTGCGGACAAGACCAATCTACCTAGTATCATAAGATAGTCTAACAACAAACAGACAAACAAATTTATCTTTCTCTAGACATATGTGATTTATAAACAAATACTATAGAGGTGTTAAGACCCTACCTTAGATCCAATGCTTGTTCGTAGTAGCCATCCTTCAAACGTTCGAAAGAATTACCTTTGAGAACCTGCAATAAAAAACAAGCAAACATTAAATAACACCTGCATAGCAAATATCATAAATCACGTCTATTATAGTGATCAAGGAATCCATAAAATAAACCATAAATCAACAGCTTATTGAGAAAAACAAACTTATTTGCATTAACTTTGAAGTAGAAGAACCTTACAACCTTTTCAACCTTGATGTTGAACAAGCTCTTCATGGGGTCCGAAACAAGAATTTCCTTTACTTTGACAAGCCTTGCACTCTTCCAAATGAGATCATAGAGGTATGTAGTCTCTCCTCATAAAAACTCAACTAAGAAGACTAAGTTCCAACACATTTCACCTCAAAAATATTCAGCTTCTAACCTCCCTAGTAACTGCCCAATGCTTCATTTTATAGTGCAGAAGAGTAGGTTATAGGTCCACCTATGAAGGGATAGAATCCTCCTTCAAAGGGATAAGTTCCTCACATCAAGGGGTTAGGTCCTTAAGGTAAGGGATGCATGAACCTTAAGAAAGCGAACTTGCCACCTCAAGATTCCTTCCAGAAGCTTCTAGAAACGATTGAAAGTGAGTTTTTTAGAATATATTTGCGCCTTTTCAACTTTTACAGGGGTTTGCACCCATAACATAGAGACAGAGCGGCCAGGTGTGCAGGAGCCATGACCATTAGGTGCGGGACCGTAGGTAATGCAAAGAGAAAGTGTGGAACTAGAGTTTTAGAGACTTTTGAGGGCTTTTTCTTATTTTCAAGGCTTGATATGAGGAACTGAGGCTTAAGACTTGCAAAGGAGGAAAGTATGAGTGGTAATGGACTCACACATATTGCAAAATGTCAAGGAAACAATTTTTTGTGCAACACCAAGTAGGTGTAAATCCTTTCTGATTCTTTTAGTGCAACCTTGAAGTTTACAATAGTTGCCTTCATAACATGAGTTTTGATTAATCGATTAGACTTATCAGTTTTTTCATAGACTTTCTTTAAGATTCATCTTAAAAGGCTTGAATGATTTCTCTGCTTGGTTTGGACTACGGTGCAAAGTGTGTTCAATAGATGAACATGGAAGATTTATTTACTCAGTACAAGAATCATTTAATGAATTGTATGGTTTGGTTGAGTGCTTGTTTGCAATATTGTTGAAACCTGAGTTTGATTTAGAAGATTTATTTTAGATAATATATTAGTTCATTACATTACTAGTGAGTAAAGAAGCCAACACCTAGAAATATCTTGGTGTTTGCATGAAAGTGAGTACAAGAATGTTAAATTAGAGTTTTCAATCTTTTTCTTTAACAAAACTCAGAAAGTTTGATTACTTTATATAGGGATAGGTTTTCTTTGAAAATTTTGACAAGACTAATTTTGGCATTGATTGTGCTATGCCTCGAAGCTTACAAAGCCAAGGTTTGACAATTAAGTGTTGAGGATTGTAGGAGACAATCTTAACACCCAACATTTTGGTACCGTTGTCAAGGAGGCATTGAAAAATGAATTTTGGTAATTTTTAATTTTATTTATAGTCTTTTAATTTGTATTTATTTATTTATATTTTATTTTTTTTTAATTTTTAATTAATTTTTTTTTAAATTTATTTTTTAATTTTAATTTTAATTTTATCTATTTATTTATTTATTATTATTATTATTTTATATTTTATATTTATTTGTAACTTTTAATTTTAATTTTAATTTATTTTATCTTATATAAATATTAAATTAAATTATTATTATTATTATTATTATTATTTATTTATTTATTTTTTTCTTTTCAGTAGTCGAGGTGAGTTATGCTTTGTCTTTGATTTGTAGTGTACTTCCATTTCTAGAGGGATGATTTATTTTGGTCAATTCATTTGTTGTAGGTACATTTTTGAGATAGATACAACATTAAAATTGATTTTGATTTTTCCAGCAAGTATTTTTGCAGTTTGAAATTTTTTGATTTGATTTTTTTTTTTTTTTTTTAACTGAATGACTAAGAGGGGTAGGGGTCTAAATCCAAAGAAGGGTAGATGAAACACTAATGATTTGGAATTATTTTCTTCTCACGGTGGACCTTTTGTTGCAAGTTAACACTCCAAATTTACTCAAATCAATCAGGCTGGTACATTTCCATTGGATTCTGGAAGAAACAACTCTAGTGTTTCATAACTAGCAACATGAAAGAAGGTAATTTTTGTATCTGAAGATGAAATAATTGAGCCTTCATCTAATGCTGGGTTTAGTTTATTTGGAGAAGTAAGTATGGAAAATCAAAGGAAGGAAAATGGTGAAGGAATCGACGAATATGACCCACATAGAAGGTTTAAAGGAGATGGGGCGGTTAAAAGGGAATACCGAAGAGAAATCACTTTTGAATGAATCCCTACTGTAGACCGTCACAATAATGTACAAATGAAAAACATTCCACCTTCATTTCTTCCTCATTTCCATGGTAAGGTACACGAGGATCATGATGCTTTTCTTTATGAATCTGACATACTTTGCAAGAGTTATGATTATTCATTGGATTCCCAAAAATTGAAACTTTTCCTCGCTACCCTTAAAGACTCAATTTTACGTTGGTTTATGGGGCTGGTGGGAAACACTATAACTACTTGGGGTCAAATTAAGAGGACCTTTATGAATAAATACCAAGAATACTAGAAAACCCAGAAATGCAAGATGAGATCTTTACAATCACACATAATGACGATGAGAGTTTGGAGGATTATCTCGAAAGGTTCTTGTATACCCTTCAATGATCCAAACACAAATTTGATCCTAATATTATTATGACCTTATTTCTACTAGGGATTTTGGATGGTTCTAGAAATAATCTGAATTTATTAGGATAAGGAGGTATTTCTCAACTCACTTTTGACCATATATGTGAACTGTGCAGGAATTTTTCACGTAATTAGTCTAGAATTGTTAAGGGAATTAGAAGCAATTTTCGAAATAACAAATCTAGATATACGGATGCTATGATAATTGGAATTGAAAATAAAATGGATAATATGAAAATTGAAATAATGAATAATATTAGTAAGCAAATAGATTCTTTGAAATTTCAACAAAAAATAGCAGAAGAACAAGCTTCAATGTCCATTTATTTTCCAAAATGTAGAAAGAAGCATATTTTACATGAATGTCCTTCAAATGTCAAAGTTGCTAACAACTATGTGATTTGTGCAGGTAAACATTATACCCAGGAATTCCCTTCTATACATAGGATTGAAAGCATCTTTTGAAGAGGAACATTCAACACCTGAACCACTGCATGCCATGGGAGCACGAAAATCATGGCCTCAGGGAGGTACAAGTATGCATTCTGAACTTGCACCATATTTTGCTAGTACTGACGGGTTGCCACAGTATCCGTATCAAAATTTGAATTATTCTTAGAATTGGAAGCAAGGGTATTATCCATAGTTTGGGTAGTCTCCTCCCCCTTGAAAACATGGATGGAGGGGGCCACCACACTATCATTTTTCATACCGTATACCTCCCCAAACTTATCATACACAATATGTATCTTATACATTAGCACAACCTCATTTCTAGCTACTCTACCTCAACAAACACAACCGATGCCACCACCATTTAGGCCACCTCAGTTTACAGCACAACCTATGCCCAACCCAAATAATAAAGTGATACAATTGATTCATTCAGTTGAACCAATCCCTTTCCCTATTTATCATACTATGCTAGTTGGAATTCATGATTTACAACTGAGATCGGGAAAGGTGATACGCCCAGAAAAGCAAAAACAAAAACGGAAACAACCCGCAGTGATCATTGAAGAGAAAAATGAGGAGGAGAATCCTGATCAATTAAAAAATGGAAAGACTTCACAACAACCTATTACTGTAAACTCAAAATCCTCACCTTCTTCTCCAAACCAACCTGCTTATCTAGAAAGGTTGTTTATGGAGAAAATTGACCCCAACCCTGAGTTTGACCCATCTTTTGAGTTGAGAAACCTTTGTATAAAGATTCCTTTGCTACATGCCTTGAAATGGATTCCTATATGTACTAAAACTGTATGATAAATCTGTCTTAAAAATCCAGGGAGGAAGAGAGATGAACCCCGAACTATCCAATTTTTTAGAAGAACAACTGAGTTGATGACAAGATGTGCTCAAGTTGAAAAATATACTGATCTTAGAAACCCTATCATTTTTGTTCAGATAGGTGAAATCCTTGTTCCCAATGTGTTGATAGACCTTGGAGCAACTATTAATGTAATGAATAGGAAAACTATGGAGCATCTTAGGCCATTTCACATTCGTCCTACCCCCACTGTGCTTGAACTTGCTGATAGATCTAAAATCAAGCAAGAGGGTGTGTTAGATGATGTGATTGTCTCAATCGATTCATGGGAGTATCATGCATATTTTATTGTTTCAAAACCAAAGAATCCGATTTGGGTACACACTTTGATTTTGGGATGACCATGGCTTGCTGTAGCTGATGCCTACATAGGTTGTTGCTCTGGTGACATTTATATTTCCCATGGGGACATTAGGAATAAGGTCACTTTGTATCCACTTACCAGATCTATTCAAGAGCTCAGTGATGAAGAGACTCAATCTCTTTCTATTATAGACTAGGTTCATCAATATACTGAGCATATTAAGGAGAGTGTGATCCAAGACTTTCTTGGTAACTTTGATACTATGTAGGACTTTAGACTCCTTCATAAAATTTTCAATCGTAGTTTCTAAGAGAGTTGTGACCCATAATCCTCATCATCGCTACAAATTTTGGTAGCCACTACATATGTTCATGAGCCCGACACTACTCTTGTTGAGGTAATTTTAGGATAATATTTATATATTAGTACAAAATTGGATTCATCCCAACAAGAGTAGTCTATGATTCTGGTGCGAGACCATTTAGATGCCTTTGCATGGAGTTATGAGGACATGAAGGGAATTCCTCCTGAAACATGTACTCACCATATTTATATTCAAGAAGGTGCTCGACCTATTCAACAACCCCAAAGGCATATGAATCTCGCACTTCGAGATATAATTTGTTAAAGAAGAACTCTAGAAACTCTTGGATTCCAGTTTCATCTATATTATATCTAATAGTCAATGAGTCTCTCCATTGGTAGTAGTCCCAAAAAAGGATGGGAGGTGGAAAATTTGTATTGATTATCGAGAACTGAATAAAGACACTCTCAAAGATTACTTTCCACTTCCCTTTATTTACCAAGTGTTAGATACCTTAGCAGGTAAAAAGTACTTCTCATTTTTGGATGGTTTTAATGATTATAACCAAATACAAAATGCACCAGAGGAATAAGACAAGACTACCTTTACATTTCCTTGGAGAACATTTGCTTATCGAGTGCTTCCCTTTGGGTTATGCAACGCTCCTGCTCCTTTTCAAAGGCAAGTACTGGATATTTTTGCTGACCTCAAGTGTGTAGATATTTATATGGATGATTTTTTAGTATTTGATGATTCATTTTAGGAATCCCTGCAAAATTTGAAGAAATTTCTAATTAGATGCCAAGAGGACCATCTTTATTTGAGTGACAAAAAATGTAGATTGATGTGTAAAGCAGGAGTGGTCCTTGGTCATCTTATTTCCGATAAGGATATCTAGGTAGATCCTACCAAAATGGAAGTTATCATACACCTACCTACACCTAGAACACAATGGGAAGTGAGGGGTTTTCTTGGCCATGCGGGATACTATCGACGATTCATTGAGAAATTTTCTAGGATAGCTTCACCTCTTTTTCGGTTGTTGGCTAAGGATAGTGATTTCTCCTTGACTGAAGCTTGCCAATGAGCCTTTGAGGACCTAAAAGAGAAATTATTAAATGAACCAATCTTGAGGGGGCGTAATTGGTCCCTTCCATTTCACATCTCTTCATATGCCTCAGAAATTGCTAGTTGCACAACTTCAGGCCAAGAAGAAAATCATTTTTATTATGCCAACAAAAAATTGTCTCCTGCTAAGTTGAATTATATGGTCATGGAAAAATAATTTTAGTTGTAGTCTTTGCCATAAATAAATTCAGACACTATATTAATGGATATGAAGTTTTTTTCACACTGATCATTCTACAATTAGATATTTATTGAATAAATCATTAACTAGTGGTTGAGGTACCGGGTGGCTACTATTGTTGTAGGAATTTAATATCACAATTATTCATAGGTTAGGAAAATCTAATGTTGTTGTTGATTATTTATCTAGATTAGATAATCCTGGTCAAAATTTTCCCGTTGATGATTCATTTCCTGAAAAAAATTTGTTTTCTGTGTCGAATAACTCTTCATGGTTTGCAGACATAATTATTTGGTCACAAGAAAAACAACACCACATTTGTCCGCTAGAGAAAGAAAATGATCATTAAAAATAGTGCTTCATATTCATGAATACATGGTGAGCTCTTTTATACATGTTCTAATTTGATTATTCGTAAGTGTGTCAGAGAGGAAGATGTGTCTGATATTGTGAAGGCAACCCACAATGGTCCATGCGAGGGCCACTTCACTAACAAGAGAACCTTTAAGGTTCTTAGAGAAAGCTACTTTTGGCCAACCCTTTTTAAGGAAGCCAAAATATATGTCATCCAATGTGATAATTGCCAGTGGATTGGCCACCCAATGCAAGCAGATGAAATGCCTTTATGTCCACAGGTGATGATTGAACCTTTTGAAAAATGGAAAATTAATTTTGTAGGGCCAATTTCACCTCCATATTTAAATAAAAGGTATATTATTGTTTGTACTGATTTTGTTACAAATTTGGTAGAGGCTAAAGCTATTTTATATTCTATCAAAAAGTCTGTAATTGATTTTCTATTTGAAGAAATGTTTGTGAGGTTTGGTGTGCCTAGGGAAAAAGCTTCTAACAATGGAAGCTAGTTTACTTTTAACATTGTGAACGAAATCATGGAGCAGTACAAGATCCACCATTGGATGTCATCTCCTTATCATCCACAAGGTAATGTTCAAGTGGAATCTATGAATAAAGTGATCGAGACAATCCTTACCAGAACAATTAGCATGAATACAAAGGATTAGGAAAAAAAGTTAACAGAGGCTTTGTGGGAACACAAGACTACCTGGAGGAATATTACTGGTCATACACTGTATGAACTGGTTTATGGGAAGCAGGTCTTGCTACTGATTTATTTCCAGATCAAGACTTTCAGGGTTGTAGTTCAGTTGGGTCTAGATCTTTCTGAGGCACAATAACGATGTATCTTGCAACTAAATGAGTTGGATGAGATGAGAAGAGATGCCATACAAAAAACTACTTTGATCCAACAACAACATAGTAGATGGCATGATAAGCTGATCAAGAGAAAGCATTTTCAACCAAGCTATTGGGTACTCTTTGGTTCAAAGTCTAAAATTTTTTAAGGAAAGTTTCACAATCGTTTGTAAGGAGTGTATGAAGTGGTGAAATATTTCGATAACAGAGCAATTAAAATGAATACAATTGACGAGGAGATTGTCTTCTTGGTAAATGGGCATCAACTCAAGTTATATCAACAACCCCTTTCCAAGAAGGAATTTGTCAAGTAATTTGAACAACAAGCAGATCTAAAGATGGTGGGTAGAGATGATATTTGACCTACTGAGAATATTATATTATCTCTCTTTCTTTGAATAATAATAATAAATAAACAATAAAAAAGAAAGAAAATTGGAAAAAACTAAAAAATAATAATAATAAAAAAATTATTTAAAAAAATACATAACTGTGAAAATCAACTTGTTGGTGTAGTTTTGCAAGGGTCTACTCGAAAAGCAAGTCACTGGCGGGTAGGATCTCTTCTTTTAATAAAATGGGATTCCTGATTTCTTTTTGTACATGACTAACCTATCTCTGAGAAGAAGCAGGTTTCTACTGGAAACTTTTGGTGGGAATAGAAAATAACCAATGGTAACACAACTCTTATCAAATTTTAGGGCAGGTGGCATGCTTAATTTGCATGTAGGTAGCACAAAAACCCCACTGCAAATATATTTTTTTTACAGGGTTACAAAATTCCTTTTTGACAGAGACATCATCATTCTAGAATTGGGTACTCCTTCATTATTCTTTTCCCTTTTCTATTGTCCCTCTTCATTCTTCATTATCACACAAAGATATGTCTTTCCCTTTCTTCGAGTTAACTCCTTGATTCCCACTTCTGTTTTCCCTCTTATTCCCTTAATTTTTTTTCCTTGTCCCTTTTCTTGTTTCCCCCTATTACAAATTACTCTATTATATTTCTACATTTCCCTAGTAATATTCCCTCCCATTTTTTTTATAGGATTCCTATCCCTTTTTCCTTTATTCCCTCTGCTCTCAAGCTCTGATAATTTTCTTTGAAAGCTATATAAAGTTCGGAATTGAGCATGGTGACACTTCCTAGCAGAAAATGGCTCCGAGCTCTGTATTTTTTTTCATTTCTGATCCAACATGAGACATTTTTTTTCAAAGTTATTATATTTTGCAAGCAGTGTCGAGATTGAAGGGTTATCTTTTGCACTAAGTGCATGAATAATCGTTTGGTGCAGAAATGATCCTATAGTACATGAATAATTCTTTGGTGCACAAATGAGTTATGAGTGCAGGAACTTAGTTACATAACACATGCCAAATGAAGATCTGATTATGTGAATTTTGCTTTTGCACTAAGTGCATGAATAATCGTTTGTAGAATGATCCTATAGTACATGAATAATTCTTTGGTGCACAAATGAGTTATGAGTGCAGGAACTTAGTTACATAACACATGCCAAATGAAGATCTGATTATGTGAATTTTGCATGTTTTCTGTAGAATCACCTTTATTATCCATTAAAAAAAAGACTAATATTAGTAAAAAGATATTTAGATGTACCTAAATGTTTGACATGTCAAAATTATTATAGTCTATTGAACCTATATCATAATGAAGCAATAATTTATATCCATGTTAATGCATTTAATGGAGTTATAATGTAATCATAAAGTTCAACATCCATATCCTAGTATTATTATGATATGAACCCATCATGCATTGTTTCGGGTCCCAAATTTTGGGGGTGATGACCTTTGTAATCAATGTTCATTTTCAAATTTCCATGCATACCTATTAATGATTACCTTTTAACCATTTTTGGCAACTGTATCGAAATCTATTACTTCTAGCTGAACTCCCGTACCTTGCGGGGAATACTTACAATTTATAATAATGAAGCTTAGAGGATGGGAAGGCGGTGCAGATGTCCAAGCCTGAAATGACCTGTCATTCTAATTAATTACGTTTAGGTAAGACAAGATGAAGGCGTTGCATGTACTCAATTCCAAAGTGGTTTGTAGTTTTAATTGATTGCATGCAATACATATCTAAGCAAGATTGTCCCCGCACTTTAGGTTCGAACTGGTATATGGGCTATGGTAACACAACGCTGCAATTTTTAAGATTGAAAGTAATGGTTTTCTTTTGGTGTTGTGGTATTACATGACAATGGTTGAGAATTTCAAGTGGTGGTTTCTCTATATTGTGGTTACGTTTTTGGTGTTGTAGGAAGTATGGCTTGTGTAAGGATGGAACCATCTTTAAAGAGGTTGAAGGGCTTGTGGAATACAAATCTAGTCTCCCTATTTTGTAGGAAGACAGATGGCTTCCATTCTTGTACAAATTTAACGACTTTGACTCTATTATTACTATGGAATTTGTGCAAGGGTTTGATGGTAAATTTGTCACTATTGGTGAATTGAAATTTGATTTATCAGAACAACTCATTTCACAAGCCATAGAATTACTAGTTACCAAGAGCGATGGTTCAAAACGGGTAAAGTTGAACTAGGGATTTGGCAACAGTTTCTTGGTAGGGAAGATTACATCATTGGCTAGAAGGTTGGAGCTCCAAGGAGCCACATCGTTGAAAAATGGAGGAATCTCTTGTATATTCTGCAAAAAATTCTATCATATGAAGGGCGATACTCCAATGCATTCTTATATCATATTCAACTCTTAACCCATTTTGAATCAGGTTAGTTTATTAATGTTCCATACTTTTTTCTTAAAAGTTTAGACTAAATAGATAGAGGGGTGCATAAGAGTTGTGAAACTCAAATTGAGTATAAACTATGCTATTATGGATTAATCAAGATACTTGTCAGTGAAGAGTTGAAGAATGGTGGTTCTACCTGGGACGAGTTTCTTGCAACATATCAATCTAGTGATACAAGGTAGGTTAATGTCCAAAATCAACCTAGAGGAGGATCTATAGTGAATATTGGAGGGTCCAAATAAGGGTCTAAGATTGGTCGGCCTTAGAAAGGTAAGCAACAAAAAGAAAAAAAGAAAAAGAAACATAAGGACATGCCATATAAAGTTGTGGAGCCAATACCACCCCTCAAAATAGCTAGAGGGTTGCTTGGAAGTATACATTCCTCTTCTCAAGAGAATAAAATAGTAAAATAAGCATCACCTGATATTGAGGTCATTATGGAATCAAAGTCACAAAAAGAAGAACCTACTTTTCCCTAGCAATAGGGAGAAGATGTTTATAAGAATGGAGGAGATAAGGGCATAGTGAGTGATAGGATGTCAAGAAAGAGGATCGTAGATGAGAAAGGGAACTTCTCTCGTTTAGTGGATGCAACAAATAATTTGGAAACTTATGCTAGTAGTAAAAAACCAAGATTGTAAGAACAAGAGGACTCAGTTCCTCTTGCTCACTTAATCAAAAGGACTAATAAAGACAAAGTTAATACATTAAGACAAAGGATCAAGGATTTGGAAGTTCTAGATGAATTTTTGAAATCTTAGAATGCATTGTTGGTGGCTATAGTGGAGAATGAACTACAAAGGTGGCTGGATTCAAAGATCACATTGAGAAGTGGAGAAAACATGCAATTTATATGAGGGCTTGAGCTATAATATTGGAGAGGTAGTTGTAGAAGTTTCAAAATACTAACTCTCGGATCAAAATTCAGATCAAAAAAGGATAGAAGAAACTTGAAGGTTTTTTTGTTGCAGAGGTTAGTAAATCACTAATAGAAAATGAGAAATTAGTGACCAGGTGACTGAAATGTTAGTCATCATAACTTTTCCAAGTGAAATACTACCAAAAATGAGCAATATTAAGTGACCCAACTAAAAACGACTAAAATAAATGACTAATTTAGTCCTGAGATAAAATATACAACTAGATAATAAGTAATAAAACTAAAAATGACTAACATGAATGACCAATTTAGTCTAGGAGCAAAAATATGACTACCTAACAAATACTAAAATAATACAAATCAATCATTTATGTTGGTCATTTTAATTGTGTCACTTCAACAAACCTTCTGTATCCACAAGGTGTTTATGATAGTTAGTGTACCTAATCCCCTAATCCTTAATCCCTTAACCCCTCACAACTAATTCCCTTATCCCCTAAGCCTAAACCCCCTAGCCTTAAATGACCTAACCCCTAAACACCCTAACTCCTAAAGAATTAAACCCTTAACTCAGTTTTTAGCCCTAACCTCTACACCCCTAAATTCTTAACCACAACCCTTAACACCTTAAACCCTTAGCCCTTGTCCCATAAGCCTTTAACCCCTAAAACACCTAAAAATTCATTTTTAAATACTATTTGATAACACATCACACAAAATATTATAATGAATTACCATAATGTTAAAATCTTTTATGTCAACAAAAATGACTGATCCGTTAATGAAAAAGGTATTATATACTTTATGTGAATTCGTTTATGTTACTTAGTGCAACGGATCGAAAATATTGCAAATAACATAAACACATAAACAAGTTGAAAACACATTCAAACACATCAACACAACAAAATTTAATAAAGGAGTTCACCAGACTTTTTGGCTACGTCTCCTGGTCCTTTCGCTTCTAGTGCTGACCTCTTTATTTTGTCTTCAAATTGCTGTTACATGTATGAGCTCGAAAACAGAGTTTCAAATAAGGAAATGAACCTCACCACTGCATTCAGATCGAAATTTCGAGTCAAACGAGTATAAACTCGACCATATTTGGCCATTATGACCTCTAGACCCCTTGGAATGGTCCAAAACCACCTATGTCCCTGCAAAACCACCCTCTGTTTGGCAAAAACCACCTTGGTCTGCGCGCTGGTGGTATGGCGGGTTCGGCACCTGCAACAATTTTTATAAAATTTGGTGGCTTGGTTAACCAAGTCCCACCCTTTGGCATGTTGGTCAGCGGAGGTATGTGAAGTCATTTGTATATAACGTTTTGGAAGGTCGAGGGTTCAAAGCCCTCGCTCGACCATTCCGCCATTGGTTACGTTATACATTGGATATGCGATATGATATGGTTGTTTTGTTGGTTTAACATTGAATATATGGTATTAATATACCATATATGGTTGCGATTTGTGGTGAATGTGGGATATTTAGAACTATATGATAACCATAACTTCAAAGGTTCGGTGGTCGTGGGGTTGACCCCGACCATCTAACCTTTTTCTGGCGAAACCCTTGATACAAAATAAATACAAACTCACTGCTTCTGTTACCAAGGCCTGTGATAGCTCATCCGGTGAGTTGGTTCTGGCGAAAACGTTGCCACTCTGGGAGGTCAGGGGTTCGATCCTCCTTGATCCCCAAAATTTTGGAAATAAGGCCAAATTGGGCAAAATCTGGGCTGCCACGTGTCAGCACCGGATTGGCCCGTATGAACCAATCACAATCTGCCACATCACCTCCTCTGCTGACATCATCTAGGACCCGTGGCTCATTCTCGGGTTGACACGTGTCCCTGTTGATGTAGGCATTGACCGTTGACCTAGTTGACCTTTGACCTTTTTTGACTTTTTGCCCTAATTTTCCATAAACTTTGACTGGCTCTAACTTCTTCATCTGGACTCGGATTTACACGTCGTTGACACTGTTGGAATCGTATCGATGAGCACTTTGACTTGATCCAACTTTCATATGTATTTGAAGACTTTGATTTAAGGGAAAAATTGGATCCATTTTGGATCACTCCTCTCCACTGGAAGCTTTTGGTCCACCAAAAGTTGGTTTTAGCTGTTGAGTAAGTGAGGATAAATTTCCTTCACTTTACCAATCTATATCCATTGTGCTTTACTCGGATTTGTACCTTTGAGTCCAACTCGAAGATACTCAACATTTCCCCTTCGCGAAGTCCTTATCCACTTGTCAAGAACTGTGTCCTCTTATAGCTCATTGAGATACTCGGGCAAAAGGTCTTCAATGGAAGGTAGTTGACCTTGCTCTTTGGGATCTTCAATCAATGAAGGCTCATACAATCACAAGTTTTCAACATTTATGACTGAATAGGTTTGCATATAAGCTGGTAGATCTAGGCGGAAGGGTTGACATACATTGTCATTGATGTCAATATGGAAATATTCTAGGAGCCAGAGGAAGGCAAGCAGACTATCAGAGCTACATGAGGAGCAATATATATATGTCATACATATATTCCTAAGAAGAACCTATTGGAGGAGCAAAATAAAGCTATTGGAGCTCAGGAGGAGCCATATCAGGAGCAATATATGCCACAAAAGAGTTAAAGGAGGTGGAAGTGTTAAAGAGGCCGAAAACACACACACACACACACACACACACACATATATGAAATATCACTATCGGAGGCAGAAAAGGGTGTATATTTCGGAATACACTATCGGAGGTGGCAAATACATATATATCAGCGGATCGGCATCGGCGATGCCACAAGGCAAGGGAAAGACCCCTGGGGTCATGCGATATGCGATTGTGATGATCGACGATCGCATTATTGCATCGCCGCGATGCAAAGGAGCGGGGCTAATAACACATGCTACTGCTTATTGATTACATAGGTGGACCCGATGGGTTTTATAAACCTGACTTTATAAATTTTAAGTTCCACACATAACGGTTTTTTTTTTCTATGTATTGGCGTGTTTCAGTGTAAAAATCAAAATACAAGGGAAAAGCCCTAAAGCGATAAAGACCGGACCCGAAAGGATTTTTAGAAGTGGTCCTATAGTACTTAAATTCCATAAGCGGGATTTCAGGTGGGCCTTAGGCAGTAAATGGTATTGGGCTGGCTCCGCCCGATCCCATACAATGGGCGACGCATGGTTGGTGGAGGAAAGAGAGAAACCACTTTCTTCGGGCAGGTATCCTCCGTACTTCTGGGCCACCTGAAAATGAATATCGACCGCTAGATTGAGGATCCCTCAGATCGATAGTGGGCTAGAGATAGTGACCAAAGGCGGACCCAAAGCAGTTATAGATGTGGGTGTAAAGTTCTTTGAAGTCCGCCCTTAAGCGTTTTGGTTAGGATTTTCATATATTTCCTATTTATTTCAGTATTTGTGTTGCCCAGGATTTTTTAGGCCAAAAAGCTTATAATTAGGGTTCTGATAGTTCAGTAGACCTAAACAAAGCTGATTGTGATTGCGATGGTGACGTGGAAGGTGGGACCTTCTCGTTGGTACTATCCCTCCAATAAATTATCTCCGTAAACAGTAAAGTCTGTTGGACGCACATTATTATTAAAAAGGCCTCTGTTATAGTTTTTTAATGTGCAACAGTCTTCTTTGAGTATTTTTGGTCCTCACTATTGAATCAATGTGTCCCTGAAGTGTTGGTGAACATGAAGAGACAGAGGAAGCCGAAAAGCTGGGAAGTCGAAGGACAAGCCAACACAGAGGAAACTGAAAAGCAGGGAAGCCGAAGGACCAGCAATGTAAAGGAAGCCAAAGCGATGAAGAAGAGGGAATCCAAAAAACAAGCCAACATAAAGGAAGCTGAAGCGAGCGTTGAGGAATCCGAAGAGCCAGCGGAACGCGGAAACCAACAGTCAGAGGCACCAGGAACATATAAAACAGGAAAAAAAAGGAAAGGGTTTTTGTGTGCATATAATCAGAGCAAAAGAAAGCAAAAGTTTAGGTAGAGGCAGGAGAAGCAGGAGAACAAGAGTGAAACATAAGCTCAACAGGCTTGGGAGTAGAGAACTACAACAAAACATTTTATATGAGTTGATCATAAAGGGTTGGAGCCTCAAAACTAAAAGGATTGGAATCCTTGGGAGTTGGTGCTCCTAAGTCTAGGACTGTTGCCTTGGCAAAACAGAGTTGGAGCTATAGAGGTTGGAGCCTCACAAAAGTCCAAGTTGGTGCTTGGAAACTGACTGCAACCATTTATATATTGTATCTATTTCATTACACTATTTGTGTTAATAAAAGCATTTATTCCATCTATCTATTTCTTTGTTCCATATATAAATGTTTTGGTGATAAAAAGAACAACTAAAAAAAAGAAATATTGATTCATCCCCCCTCTCAGTATTTCCAACAGAAATCATTTTCACCAATTTTGTGAAGTATTTTGAAAGGACCATATCTAATTGGTTTCAACTTTTAACCTTCCCCTTGTAGTGTTTCCTTGCTGATGTACAATTAGACTTGATCACCAACTTGAAAACTATGCTCAACTCGATGCTTGTGATGTCACACCTTATACTTTGATTGGCTTCTTTCCAGATGTTCCTATACTACCTGGTGAATTTATTGGATTTGTTCAATGAACTTGGTTACTTTGTCCACATCACTGTGTCCATCAACTTTTTGTCTTTACCAAATACAAAATCCAAGGGAGACTTTGATATAAAACCAAAACAAGTCTCAAAAGGAGATCTCTGAGTAGAAGAATGTTTTTCATGGTTGTAAGAATGATGCACATAACACAAATGCTCATCCCAAAGTTTGGGATGCTTGCTGCAATATCCTCGAAGCAACTGTATCACTGTCCTGTTGAACACTTCTATCTGACCATTTGTTTGTAGATGAAATGCTGTTCTCTTCTTTAACTTTGTGTCCATTAACTCCCATAGACTTGACCAAAATTTCCTGACAAATCGGGAATCTCGATTGGATACAATAGAAGTGGGTAACCCAAAATAAACCCATACATTTTGAAAGAAAAAATTTGCAGTTTGTTCAACTGTGACCTGATACACATCTTACTGAACCTATTGTAGGTTTTAACCCCGTACATAAATTACCTGCATACAAATTCTAAAACATAGAAAATAAACAATGCGAGAGCATAACACATAAAACACATATACACATATTTTCCTGTGGATCCCAAAACCAGGATTGCTAGCTTGATTTTTCATTATGTTCCTTTCAATGTTACAATACATATTTATACCTGCCGAAGCATCCAATATGATGGACCAAAAACCATCGCGTCCAAAACCATGGACTGAAAACCATCACGTCCAAAACCATGTGCGAAAATCATGCACAAAACCATAGGTAGGTCCACCCAACCTAATATAGGGTCCAAAAAACAAAATTTTCTGGGGCACTGCCTCAGACCCCATAAAGGGGGGTTACCTGCACCCCTTAAACCCCCTGTGACCCCCCCCACTACACAATCGGCACAATGACGAGGGGTCTCCACCCCCCCAACCCCCTGTTAACTACGTGGGCTAGTCGTGGAAATAATATAACACAACCCAACATTCTCCCACTTGTTGTTTTCTTTCCACACTGGGCCATAAGAGAGCTTAGTCATTTATCCAACCTTGCAATTCCCATTGTTTCTCTACACCAAGAGAACTTCTCAGAGCTCACATATTTTGTCAATGCATCTATAGTATTCTTCAAAGTGTCCACCTTTACCAACAACACGTTTTTGTCTTCTATCATATCCCTCACATAGTGATACTAAACATCAATGTGCTTTGTCTTTGAATGATATTCAAGGTTCTTTGCCAAGAAAATTATACTTTGGCCATCACAGTCTATCCTTATTGTTCCCTGTACTAACCCCATACTTGAACACAATCTCTGCAACCAAACTGCTTCCTTGCTTGCATGAGTGGCTGCCATGTATTATGCATCTGTAGTTGATAGTGCCACTACAGATTGTTTCTTACTCATCCAACTGACTACACCTCCAAATAGTTTAAACACATACCCACTTGTAGATCTTCTCTGATCCAGATCCCCATACCAGTCTGCATCAACAAAGCCATGAATATCCAACACTCTGTCCAATCTTGGTCTTCCTTGGTAGCACAAACCATAATCACTAGTGCCAGGAAAATACCTGAAAACTTGCTTCACTGCTATCTAGTGCTCCTTCCCTGGTTTTGACATAAACATACTCAATACTCCCACTGCATATGCAATGTTTGGTCTAGTATAGACCATTGCATACATCAGGCTACCGACTGCACTTGCATATGGAACACGGGACATGTCCTCTTCCTCTTCTTGTGTCTTGGGACACTGTTCAACAAATAACTTCACACCTACAGGGATAGGAACCTTCACCAGTTTACTATCCTGCATATTAAACCTCTGCAGTATTGTCTTGACATACTTCCTATGGTTTAACCAGAGCTTCCTCTTTTCCCGGTCTCTTTTAATTTCCATGCCCAAAATATAGTTTACAACACCAAGATCTTTCACGTCGGATTTGGAGGATAATTGGGTCTTCAAATCCTAGATAATTTCTTTGTTATTTCCAACTAGCAGCATATCATCCACATACAAGACTAGATAAATAACACGGTCACCAATTAATTTAAAATACACACAACGATTTGCTTTTCTTCTGCTGAAGCCAAGTCCCCATATAAATGTATCAAATTTATGATACCACATCCTTGGTGATTGTTTTAACCCATACAGAGACTTCTTTAACTTGCATACCAGTTCTTTCTTACCCTTCACCGCAAAGCCTTCAGGTTGCTTCATGTAGATTTTCTCTTCCAAATCCCTGTGAAGAAATGCTGTCTTCACATCCATTTGTTCTACCTCAAAATCAAAAGCAACATCAACATATAAAAGTAATCTAGTGGAAGTTACCTTGGAAATAGGAGAAAAAATGTCACCAAAATCAATTCCCGGCACCTGGGAATAACCTTTTGCTACCAACCGAGCTTTGTATTTCTCCACCTTTCCTTCTGCATTTGTCTTCTTCTTGAACACCCATTTGTTGCCAATGGGTTTCCTTCCAACTGGCAACTCCTCTAGATCCCAAGCCTCATTTTTGTGCAAAGATGCCATTTCATCAACCATAGCCTCTTTCTAGAGTTTGCCATCCTCTGAATCTATTGCTTCCTTCAAAGTTCTAGGATCATTGTCAAATAATAGAAAAAGAAAAATTTGAACACAAAGTAGATGGACTATACCCTTCCAACTGCCTTCTTTCTTGAACTGATCTTCTCACACCCGAAGTTTGTGGCTCTTCATCTTCTGATTCCTCCTTTGCTGTAGAGTCTGATTCTTCCTCCTTAAGCTAAAACTCTATCTTCTCAGGTTCCTTTGGTTGGACTTCATGTTTAATAACATCTTTCACCTTTTTGAACACCACATCTTGGCTGTACACAACCTTCCTGTTACCGGGTTCCAAAGCCTATAACCCTTTAAACCATCCTTATACCCAATAAAGATGCACTTTTCTGATTTACTATCCAACTTGGTTCTTTTCTCCTTTGGAACATGTACATATGCATCACATCCAAATATCTTTAGATGTGAAAGAGAGGGTTTCTTACGAGTCCATACCTCTTGTGGAGTCTTATCCTCCAACGCTGATGAATGTGATCTGTTGACAAGGTAACATGCAGTCTCCACTGCCTCTGCCTAGAATTACTGTCCTAACCCAGCACCACTGAGCATGCTTCTTGCCCTTTCCATCAACGTCTTGTTCATTCTTTATACAACTCCATTTTTCTCAAGTGTGTATGGAGTAGTCTTTTGCCATGCTATACCACACTTCTTACATAATTCTTCAAATTCCTTACTGAAAAACTCTCCATTGTTATCTGTCCTCAACACCTTTATCTTCTTCTCTATCTAGTTTTCCACTAGAGCCTTAAATTCTTTAAACCTGTTAAAGACTTTAGATTTCTTCTTAAGGAAATATATCCATGTATTCCTTGAGAAGTCATCTATAAATGATACATAGTACATAGACTTACCTAGTGATGGAACCTTCCCAGGTCCAAACACATCACTGTGCATACATTCTAATATTTGTTTCTCCTTCTTACCACTAGAGGGGAAAGTCACCTGATTTTGCTTCCCATATACACAATTTTCACAGAAATCAAAATCTAGAGAGATGTTACTCATGCCTTCTACCATACCTTTAGCAAGAAGTATTCAAAGGCCCTTCTCTCCAATATTTCCAAGCCTTTGATGCCACAACATCGTCTTATCTCTAGAGACCACTAGATTTTCTGCTCCAGTTTCAGGAACCATAAAGCTATTGCACCCATCAACAACAGTGATACCTTGCAGCTAGTACAGAGTTCCAATCCGAACTCCCTACATCAATACCAATGCTCCTCAAACCATCTTGCAGGTATCCTTCTTGAACACTGTTTTTACACCTGCATCATCCAGCTTGCTTACGGAAATCAGATTTCTAGCCAATGAAGGAATATGCAGAACACCTGGAAGTGTTCTAACCCTTCCACCTTGCAACTTCAACTTTACTTTTCTGCGACCAACGATTCTAACCTTCCTGTCATCCCCCAAGAAGACATCACCACCATCATATTTCTCATACTCACAGAACCACTCTGTATGGGTAGTGAAGTGAAAGGATGCACCTGAGTCAATCAACCATGCCTCATGAACCACATGTGTACTTGAATAAGCCAAGTACACATCCCCACCTTCATCTGAGGTGTTTTTCACCTTTGCAGAAGGAGCATCATCAGATCTCTTTCCTTTGTCAGGAGCTTTAGATTTACAGTCCCTTTTGTAGTGCCCTTCCTTTCCGCATTTCTAGAAAACCACCTTTACATGTTTTTCTGGAGATTTAGATCTCCCACTTGATGACCTATTTTTGTTTCTGTTCTGAGACCATCCTCATACAGACAAGGAATCACCATTCTGGCTCTTCATTTTTTTCCCTCTGATCTCCTCCATTAGCAAGGATGAGACTATTTCATCAAACTACAAGGCAATTGTATTGCTACCTATTGCAATAACCAGACTATCCCACGAATTTGGTAGAGAACACAACAAACTGATGCACTTATCTTCATCTGAAATTTTAATATCAATAGATAATAACTGATTTACCACAGTATTAAATGCGTTCAGATGCTCTGTCGCCGAGTCTCTATCTTTCATCCTCAGGTTATACAGCTTTTTCCATAGGATCGTTTATTCACTAGTGACTTAGATTGGTACAAAGTCCCTAACTTGTCCCACAAAGCCTTCGCCGTAGCTTCCCCTGATACATTCAACAATATTGAATCTGAGACACACAATTGTATGGTGCTCTTTGCCTTCCGATAAAACTTCTTCCATTATTCATCGGACACCCCCATTGGTTTAGTACCCGGATCTACCATGATCCATTGATATTTATCCACCAATAGATCCTCCATCTTGAGTTTCCACAACTCAAAACTCTGATCATTAAATTTATCGATCTCTATATTTCCACTGCTCACCATATTCTTTCACCATCAGAATCAATTTCGCAGATCTCCCACTGCACAGGTTCTACCACAGGCCTGAGCGAAACCCCTTAGCAACAAAGGCGTCCCCTTGAAGCCAAAACATCTCTGATACCAAATGTAGGTTTTAACCCCGTACATAAATTCCCTGCATACGAATTCTAAGACACAGAAAATAAATAATTCGAGAGAATAACACATAAAACACATATACACAGAGATTTTCCCCTAGATCCCAAAACCGGGACTACCAGCTTGATTTTTCATTATGTTCATTTCAATGTTACAATACATATTTATACATGCCAAAGCATCCAATACCATGGACCGAAAACCATCGCGTCCAAAACCATGGACCGAAAACCATTGTGTCCAAAACCATGTGCGAAAATCTGCACAAAACCATAGGTAGGTCTGCCCAACCTAATATAGGGTCCAAAAACAAAATTTTCCAGGGTGCTGCCCCAGACCCCATAGAGGGGGGTTACCTGGACCCCTCAAACCCCCTGTGGTCCCCCCGCTACGCAATCGACGCAACAAAGGGGGGGCTCCACCCCCTGATTAACTACGTGGGCTAGTCGTGGAAAGAATATAACACAACCCAACACCTATCCACAACTACATACAAATAATCATGACTCTTTTTAGACTCTGGCAATCCCCCAACAAAATCCATGCAAACACTTTCCCAAGGATGAGAAGGAATTGGAAATGGAGTATACAAGCCTAATTTTCTATTACTTGGCTTGCTTGTAGCACACATAGTACATCCTTTAATATATCTAGAAACAATTTCATTCATTCGTGGCCAATAACAGAATATTTGTAATTGTGAAACTATTTTACTTACACCAAAATGACCCGATATGAGAGAAGTATGTGCTTCTCAAATTATATTAACTCTTTCAGTTTGTGGAATGCATAACTTTCCCAAATGATATAAGAGTTTATCCTTAATAAAATAATCCAATTCTTCTACCTGCTTACCATGACTTAAAGTTGCATATACATCCTTAAAATCCGTGTCTTGAGCATATTGTTCAATGTAACTTTCATGAATTACTGAATTATGCTTAAGTATTGTGGATGCATTTATAATTGGTTTTGATAACATGTCTTCAACCTTATTATGTATGCCCTTCTTACATCTGATAACAAGATGAAATTGCTATAGGAAACCCATCCACCGATAGTGTCTTGATTGTTGCAATTTAGTTTGTGAGTGTAAATATTGAAGTAGTTGATGATCTATATATATGATTGTTTCTTTATCCATTATGTAATGTTTCCACTTTTTAACACTTTGAACTAATGCATACAATTCTTTATCATATGTAGGATAGTTAGCTACTACTGATGTGAATGTCTTAGAATGAAAGAATATAGACTTTTTGTGCTACATCAACTTTTCCCACATGGAATATTCACTTGCATCTATCTCGATCTCAAATGGATGCTGAAGATCTGGTAGTGCTAGTACTGGCGCTGTACTGATCCTTTCTTTCAATGTGTCGAAAGCTTTCTGTTGTTTGCCTCCCCACTAAAACACCTGTTTCACACTTGTCAAAGCATGTAAAGGAGTTGCAATCAAAGAAAAGTTAGCAATAAATTTTTTCCAATATTGTGCTACCCCTAAGAGACTTCTAACTTCTGTAGTAGTATTGGGCTTAGGAAACTTTACAATGACTTCGGCCTTAGAGGGATCTATCTTCGATTCACCACCCCCTACAATATAACCCAAATAATTTAAAGATGTTATGCCAAATTCACATTTTGACAATTTTACATAGAGATTTTCTCTTTTCAAAACATCTAAAATCTGCTTACATGCTTTACATGTTCATCCCATGTTCTACTGAAAACAAGAATATAATCTAAATAGACTATTACAAAATCATCAATGAATGGTCTAGATACATCATTCATGACTTGCATGAATGTAGCGAGAGAGTTAGTTAAGATAAAAGGCATAGCCATCCATTCATAGAGTCCTTGCTTTGTTTTGAAAGCAGACTTCCATACATCTTGTTCTGTAACTCTGATCTAATGGTAGCCGCTTCGCAAGTCCAATTTAGAGAAGAAAAACTACATCTTTTAACTGATCTATCAAATCATCAATACGAGGAAGAGGATAATGATTCTTTATTGTGATTCTATTTAATGCTCTAAAATCAATGCACATTCTCCACGAACCATCTTTCTTTCACACTAACAAAATAGGTGATTCACACAATGATGTGCTTGGTCAAATAAACCCTTGATTGAGAAACTCCTATACTTGCTTCTTTATCTCTGCATTCTCTAGAGCTGATAACCTATACATTCCAATGTTAGGTAGTGGAGCATCTTGCTGCAAATAAATCTCATGTTCTATCTCTTGGTTGGGTGGAAGCCCTTTAGGCACTTGAAATAGAATATCATAAGCAGAAACAACTTTAACTAGATCAACTTTCAATTTAGGATTACAACCTTGGAAAGCATCATATTTATCAATATCCTTTACTTTTACAATCATAAGTAAAAATTGTTTACTTGAATTTACAATTCTTTTCATTTGTCCTAAACTTATGAGAGAGAAATTATCTTTTAGTTTATGAGCTCTTACAATATATTCAATTCCATCCTTAGTAAGTTGATAATTATTTTCAGTTCGATAGAAGATAACATTTCTATCGTACAAGTATGGACTTCCTAATACAATTCCACTTATGTCCAATGGGACTATGTCTAACTCAACCTCATCTACAAACTTTGACCCAATAGAAAAACAAAGTTTACATTGCTTCGTAACTTGTAGCTTAGTTGTATAACACACCCAACCTAATGGATGTGGCTTTTTATGAGGTTTTGTTTCTAGACCCAACTTCTTTACAATTGCTTCAGAAATCAAATTAACTTGTGACCCACTATCAAATAAAGTATCAATTTTAGTATGTTTGGAAATGACTCTAATGTGAAATAGCTCATTTCTTTTCCTCTCATCATTATCATTATCAACAGAATGTGAAGAAGTACTTGTAAATACTTTAGAATCTTTACCTTTTATACCTGTAGCTATAACCGTTGTCTCATCACCTAAATCTGATCCCAAGTCCTTTTGAATAGAAACAACATTCTTTCGATCTTTACTCCCAAACTTCTTAGGCTTCAATTCCGAATGCAGTGACCAACAATGTGCCTCATCGTGACCTTCCTTCTTATAATGAGTGCATGAAGGTTTATCCTTCTTCACAGTGTTTGTTTTCTTCTCCTTCCATTTAAGTTTCTTCTTGCCTTTATTCTTGCTTTCAATAGGTTTGGATGATTTCCCAACATCTTGGGTTACATTTTTACCTCTAGCTTCTAGATGAGTTGCTTGAATCGATACATCATCTAAGCTAGTTGGATTAAACATAAGTATAATAGTATGCCTCAAATAACTATGAAGACAACCTATGTATTTCAACAATCTCTGTTGAGTCCAATGATATGCCTAATGTTAAATCTCTCTTACGGAATTATTGAGTATAACTTTCAAGGATAATTTTAGGGGCAAATGTTCGCCCTTTGGCAAAATTAAGGGGTTTTAAATTTTTAGTGGGCGAATATTTTGTATCATAGTACATTTTTACAAATCACCTCAAATAGCCCACCTTATTTTAAGGGAGAGGGTAAAAAAGGTAAATTTAGCCCTTGAAATTAGGACTTACAACCTTCCATTCGCCCATTTTCAAGAATAGGTTTTATTTAAGTGAATCCTATGGGCCAAATGGCATATTTATAAAAGAGGTATGGTAAATTAATAAAAATATAAATAAATGAGAGGTATGGTAAATAAATAAAACATTTTTTATATTTACTCCATAAGTCACCTTATATACATGTAAGGGTGTAAACAAATAAAAATATAAGTAAAGTGGAGGTATGGTAAATAAATAAAATGTCTTTTTATACTTACTCAAAATGTATGGTAAATAAATAAAAATATAAATAAACTACACGTATCGTAAATAAATAAAACCTCTTTTTATATTTAGTCCATAACCCTCGTTCTATTTATGAAGGCTTAAGAAAGAGATTTTATTTAAATGAATCCTATGGGCCAAATACCATATTTGTAAAAGAGGTATGGTAAATTAATAAAAATATAAATAAAGGAGAGGTATGATAAAAAAATAAAACATTTTTTAATATTTACTCCATAAGCCACCTTATATTTACGAACACTCAAAAAATGGGTTATATTTAGGTGAAACCTATGGCCAAAATACTATGGGACAAATACCATGGACTAGATTGTTATTAATACCATGCAAAAAACCATTATTAACCCTAATATTAGAATTAATAAAAATAAAAATGGCACATGGTATTGACCCATGGTATTCACCTGGAATGTAGCCTATTTAAATGGGGTAATTAAACCAGCATGTAGCCTATGCTAAGATTCACTAGGACTTTACAAAGTTTTATTATTTAGTGAAAGACTCGCCAAGATCTTACAAGCTTTTATAATTGAGTAAAATATTCGCCATGCCTAGTGAGAGATTCGCCAAAAAATTATATATACATATTATATTATTGATAAAATCGCCTTCCATTTTTCCTATATACCATGGAGATTCGCCCATTTATTATATTTATAAATTTAGGGGTGGTTCTTAAAATTTTCCCTGATAACTTTGAACACATTGACCTTTTAATTGACGTAGTGTTTACCAACTCATCATTGCTTGTTGCATATAAGCCAAAGAATAAAATTTCTTCTTAATGGAAGAAACAAATTCATTCCAAGTTGAAATGATTTTACCATGCTTTTGGAGATTTTCTTGTGTCTTGCCTTCCCACCATACAAGTGCGGTTCCTCCAAGTCGAGGGTTAGCAAGCTGAATCTTCTTGCTTTCTGAAACAACTTTTTGTACCTTGCAATATACTTCAATTTGTCTTATCCAATTATCAAGATTTTCAGTGTTAAGTTCTCCATCATAAATTGGCAAATCAAATTTTACATCTAATTTGATCAAAGAGGTTTTCTTTTTTTTCTTCTTCTTAGAAGGACTAGATTTATGAGAAGAAGAAGAAGATGATGACGATGATGGTGATGATGGAGGAGATGGTGGAGGATGCATTCCTCCCTTTCCCTTATCTTCTTAATCTTTAGGAGATGAAGTGAATTCATCTTTGCTTTTCTTAAACTCGCGATACATCTCTTCCACCATAGCATGTATCGTCATGAAACTATCCAAGAATTGAGATTCTGACCCAAGTGGAGTTTCATCAGCCATTCTTCTTTGTGAAAAGACAGTTCCAATCTAGGGATTTGCCTCAACAATTTCACCCTCACCTCGTCCGAGCCTCAACCAGTAAGCATTCAAATCTTCACACAAACTTGTCAAACCTTAAAAACCTTGCTGCTTTGATACCACTTGATCCGTTAATGAAAAAGGTATTATAGACTTTATGTGAATTCGTTTATGTTACTTAGTGAAACGGATTGAAAAGATTGAAAATAACATAAACACATAAACAAGTTGAAAACACATTCAAACACATCAACACAACAAAATTTAATAAAGGAGCTCACCAGACTTTCTGGCTATGTCTATTGGTCTTTTCGCTTCTAGTGTTGACCTCTTTATTTTGTCTTCAAATTGTTGTTACAGTTATGAGCTCCAAAACAGAGTCTCAAATAAGGTAATGGACCTCACCACTGCGTTTAGCTCAAAATTTCGAGTCAAATGAGTATAAACTCGACCATATTTGTCCACTGTGACCTCCAGACCTCCTGAAATGGTCCAAAACCACCTCTGTCCCTGCAAAACCACCCACTATTTGGAAAAAACCACCTTGGTCTACATAAAACCATCTCAGACTATCCGCCGGTGGTATGGCGGGTTTGGCACCTGCAATAGCCTTTATAAAAATTTGGTGGCTTGGTTAACCAAGTCCCACCCTTTGGCATGTTGGTCAGTGGAGGTATGCGAAGTCGTTTGTATATAAGGTTTTGGAAGGTCGAGGGTTCGAAACCCCCGCCCGACCATTCCGCCATTGCTTACGTTATACATTGGATATGCGATATGATATGGTTGTTCCATTGGTTTAACATTGATTATATGGTATTAATATACCATATATGGTTGTGATTTGCGGTGAATGTGGGATATTTCAAACTATATGATAACCATAACTTCAAAGGTCCGGCGGTCGTGGGGTTGACCCTGACCGTCCAACCTTTTTCTAGAAAAACCCCCGATACAACATAAATACAAACTCACTGCTTCTGTTACTAAGGCCCACGATAGCTCATTTGGTGTGATGGTTATGGCGAAAACGTTGCCACTCCGGGAGGTCAGGGGTTTGATCCTCCCTGATCCCCAAAATTTTGGAAATAAGGCCAAATTGGGCAAAATCCGGGCTGCCACATGTCAGCACCAAATTGGCCCATATGAACCAATCATAATCTGCCACGTCACCTCCTTTGCTGACATCATCTAGGACCCATGGCTCATTCTTGGGTTGACACGTGTCCCTGCTGAGGTAGGCATTGACTCTTGACCATTGACCATTGACCTAGTTGACCTTTGATTTTTTACTTTTTTCCCTAATTTTCCATAAACTTTGACTAGCTCTAACTTCTTGATCCAGACTTGGATTTACGCGCCATTCACACCATTGGAATCATATTGACAAGAACTTAGACTTGATCCCACTTTCATCTGTATTTGAAGACTTTGATCTAGAGGAAAAACTGGATTCATTTTGGATCAATGACACATATCAGTCACAAGAAGCTTTCAAATAAAAATGTTGAAGAAAGTCTCTAATAGTGCACCTATTTCATCTACTAGTTTGATCCAAATTGGATCCTAGAACACTCTCTAAGTTTTCATGAACTCTTTAAAAATCATGTCAAGGATTAAAAGTCTTACAAATATCAAGCTTATCGGAGATATCCTCGTAATAGTTGCAATTTGTGATCAACGCAGAGCAACGAGGACCGTCAGTCAAGCGTGTAGACCATTGGCCCATGGTAACATGCGTTATTGCAAATTAGCAAATGTGGAGGCCATTTTGAGAAACTGGGGTAGTTTCTGATATGCGATTAGCGACTAATCGCATATCGCAAGACAAACCCCTCAAAGAAGGAAAGGCCGCAAGCACCCAGACCCGAAATATTATAAAATGCAATGGATACCATTGCAATTCCGTGAAAGCGGGATTCCATAAAACCGATAGAATATCGGAGGGGCTATGAGCAGTAAGCGGTTTTAAACAAGTTCTGCCCGATGCCATACAGTGAATGTCACACATCCGGTGGAAGAGAGAGAAAACTGTTCACATCGAATGGGTAAACATCATGCTATTTAGCCACCCGATATGAACAATGACCGTAGGATCTGGGGCCCGTAGATCAACGGCGGAGACACGTTCCAATGGATGACCAGATTTGACGGGGTCAACAGGCAGAGTTGTATAGGAATAGAAGTCCGATATGGACAATGTGTTGCAGAAGGTCGTGTTTCGAGGGTATTCTTGGAGTTAATGAAAAAAATGATCATTTCAAATATGTCCAAGAGAACTGACACTAATCCGTTATGAAATAGGTGGCCACCTCCCTGTGAAGCGTTATACAGTGACTGATTACACAAGATGGAGGGATTCAAACAGACAGAGGCAGGGGAACTGGAAAGCCGAGAAGTAGAAACGAACAGCCGGGAAGAAGATTGGCTTAAAAGCCACCAAATGACAAGACCAAAGGGCAGAGAGTAGTAGACAATAAGCTGAAAGCAAAAAGAAGAAGCCGAGTTGACCTACAGAAGCAAAGGCAGCATCGAGCTAGGATTAAGACAGAGACAAAGAGAGTCAGAGAGTCTGTGCACTCTAGAGAAGGCTTGAGAGGTTCAAGTGCACTCCTCTGTAATACCTGTCATGTATGAATCTCAAATTAGGCTCATACTATTGTGACCAATAGAGGTCGAGAGTCAGTAAGGAGAGTTTGTGTACTCCAGAGACTTGGGGGATCCAAGTACAGTCTTGCTGATTTATATCTGTTGTATGAGACTCAAATTGAGCTCACTGTTGTAACAACTCTGTTTTGAAAACATAATAGAGAGGCCACCACTAAAGGCTGGATCGGGAGACGTAGCCTAGGAGTACTTGGTTGAATTATTAAACTTGTTGTGTTTATATGTGTTTCCTATTATGCTTTCTTTAACTGCTTCATTGCCTATGTATTTTGCAATCTTATTGATCCGTTGCACGAAATAACATAGGTACATCCATGCACATGAGTCTGTAATGCCTTATTGTTTGTCTTAGATCAATTACAGATCAAGTGGTATCAGAGCTTTAGGTTGCTAAGGTTAGACAAACTTGTGCTGGATTGTTAGTGAATGATAACTAGATCAAAGCTTAAACTAGGAGGAGGAGAATTGGCCGAATTTAATCCAGAAATTGGTAGAGTCTATACTAGGAGGAAAATGTCAAAAGATATTCCCTTGGAATCAGACCCTCAGTTCATGGATAGTTTCTTGACTATGAGAGCCATGGTAGAGGAAATGTATAGAGAATTTAAGAAAGGTTGAAGTGAAGATTCTTCAACTTCCCAGCATAACAAAGGAGCAGAAGAATCTCTCCTCAATGACCATTCTAAAGGCAAAGGGAAAGAAGAAAAGCTTCCCACACCTCCTAATAGCCCTGAAAATAAAAAGAAAACATCTTTGATTAAATTAGATGTTAAATTTTATTTGCCAATATATGATGGAGAGTTGAATGCAGAGAAGTTGGATAATTGGATTAGACAGATTGATGTGTATTGTAGGGTGCAGAGCATTGATTCAGATAGAAGTAAGATTTAGCTGGCCAGCCTATGCCTTGGAGGAATTGCCTTGGTATGGTGAGAAGGCAGGACACAAGCTGACATGAAGAAGCATGGTAAAATCCTTTATGTCTGGAGTGAATTTGTTTATGAAATTAAAAAATAATTCTATGCACTAGCTTATATGCAGCAAGCTATGATGAGTTGGAAAAATCTTCGCCAATTGAAAGGGAAAAGTGTACAAAGTTACACCCAAGAATTTATAAAAAGAGCTTTGATTCTAGGCATTTCTTTAGACTCACCTAAAACTCTGCTGAAGTATATAGGTGGTCTACATAGTTATTTGAGACATACCATTCTCATGTTTAATCCTAATAGCATAGATGAGGTATCTATTCAGGCTACACATCTAGAGGCTAGGGGCAAGAATGTGAACCCAGAAGTTGGGAGATCATCAAAACCCACTGCAAGCAAGAACAAGGAAAAGAGAAAGCATAAATGGAAAGAGAGGAAGGAAAATTCCATAAAAAAGATCAAACCTTCGCGCACTCACTGCAAGAAGGATGGGCATGATGATGAACATTGTTGGATTCTACATCCAGAGCTGAAACCCAAGAAGTATGATGGAGAAAAAAAGAATACTGCTACAACTATTCAGAAGGATTTGGGGTCAAACTCAGGGGATGAAACAACAAACACAACCACAGGTATAAAAGGTAAAAATTCTGAAGCATCCACTAGTAATTATGCACAAACTATTGATAGTGAAGAAAATGAGAGAAGAAGACATGAGCTTTTTCATATTAGAGTTATTTCCAAGCATCAAAAGATTGATACTTTATTTGATAGTGGTTCACAAGTAAACTTAATTTATGAAGCAATTGTAAAGAAATTGGGATTACTAACCACACCTCACAAGAAGCCATATCCATTGGGTTGGTTATGTGATAAAACAAAGCTACAAGTGACTAGACAATGTAAACTTAGGTTTGCCATTGGTTCATCATTTGTAGATGAGGTTGAGTTAGATGTAATTCCCTTGGATATATGTGGAATTGATTTGGGAAGTCCTTACTTGTATGATAGAAAATAAATTTTCTATAGAGCTGAAAATAAGTATCAAATCGTTAAAGATGGAATTGAATATATTGTAAGAGCTCATAAACTCAAGAATAATTATACTCTCATAAACTCAGGGCAGATGAAAATAATTGTAAATTCATGCAAACAATTTTTACTGATGGTTGTTAAGGAAATGAAACCTGATAAAACCAATGCATTTGAAGGCTGTGATGCTAAACAAAAAATTGATTTAGAAAAAGTTGTTTCAGAATATGATATGCTATTTCAAGAACCTAAAAGTCTGCCAACCAAAAAGGAAATAGTACATGATATTAATTTGCAGCAAGACGTTGCATTGCCTAACATCAGAATGTACAGGTTATCTGCTTTAGAGAATGTAGAAATCAAGAAGTAGGTACAAGAGTTGCTCAAGAAAGGGTTCATAAGACTGAGCACATCACCATGTGGGTCTCCAATTGTCTTGGTGAGAAAGAAAGATGGCTTATGGAGAATGTGCATTGATTACCAATCACTGAATAAGATAACGAGAAAAACAGTTATCCCCTTCCTCGCATAGATGATCTATTAGATCAGGTGAAAGAAGCTATTTACTTTTCCAAGTTGGACTTGCATAGTGGCTACCATCAGGTTAGAGCCGCAGAGCAAGATGCATGGAAGACTGCTTTCAAAACAAAGCAGGGACTGTATGAGTGGTTAGTTATTCCTTTTGGCTTAAATAATGCTCCTGCTACTTTCATGAGAGTAATGAATGATGTACTCAGGCCTTTTATTGATGATTTTGTCATTGTATATCTGAATGACATCCTTGTATTTAGTAAAACATGGGAAGAACATTTGAAGCATATAAAACACACTCTAGATGTTTTGAAAAGAGAATATCTTTATCTTAAGCTATCAAAATGTGAATTTGGAAAAAACATCTTTGAATTATTTGGGTCATATTATAGGGGGTGGTGAATTGAAGATAGATCCCTCTAAAGTTACAGTCATTGTAAACTGGCCTAAACCCAAATCTGCTACAGAAGTTAGAAGCTTCCTAGGAGCAACACAATATTGGAGAAAGTCTATTTCTAACTTTTCCTTGATTACAGCTCCCTTACATGATTTAACAGGATTGAACAAGGTGTTTCAATGGGGAGGCAAACAACAGAAAGCCTTCGACACCTTAAAATAAAAGATTAGTACAGCACCAGTACTAGCACTGCCCGATCTTCAAAGACCCTTTGAGATTGAAATTGATGCCAGTGACTATGCCATGGGAGCAGTGTCGATGCAACACGATAAACCTATATGTTATCATTCTTAGACATTTAATTTTGTAGTAGTTAATTATCCCACATATGATAAAGAATTGTATGCATTAGTACAATGTGTGAAAAAGTGGAAACATTATCTAATGGGCAAAGAGATAGTTATACATACTGATCATCAACCACTTCAATATTTACACTCACAAACTAAGTTGCAGCAATCAAGACACTATAGGTGGATGGGTTTTCTACAACAGTTTCATCTTGTCATCAGATATAAAAAGGGCATACACAATAAAGTTGCAGATATGTTGTCTAGACCAATCATAAATGCATTTACTAGACTTAAGCATAATTCAGTATTGCATGAAAGCTACATTGAAAAATATACTCAAGATATAGATTTCAAAGATGTATATGAAACTTTAAGTCATGGCAAACAAGTAGAAGAATTGGATTATCATGTTAAGGACCAACTCTTGTATCATTTTGGAAAGTTATGCATTCCTCAAACTGAAATAGTAAATATAATTCGAGAAGCACACACTTCTCTAATATCAAGTCACTTTGGTGTAAGTAAAATAGTTGCACAACTGCAAATATTTTGTTATATGCCAGAAATGCATGAAATAGTTTCTAGATATGTAAGGGGGTGTACCATGTGTGCTAAAAGCAAGCCCATCAATAGAAAACTAGGCTTGTACACTCCACTACCAGTTCCTTCTCATCCATGGGAAAGTATTTCCATGGACTTTGTTGGGGGACTGCCTAAATCTAGAATAGGTCATGAATATTTATATGTTATTGTGGATAGGTTCAACAAAATGTGTATTTTAATACCTTGTAACAAACAAATTACAACTGAACAAATAGCAAAGTTGTTCTTTCCGCATGTATGGGTTCATTTTGGATTACCCACTTCCATTGTATCTGATCACGATTCCCGATTTGTTGGGAAATTTTGGTCGAGTCTATGGGAATTGATGGACACTAGACTAAAGAAGAGCACAACATTTCATCCACAAACAGATGGCCAAACATAGGTGGTCAAAAAGACAGTGATCTAGTTGCTCAGAGGATATTGCAGCAAGCATCCCAAACTTTGGGATGAACATTTATGTTATGTGCAACATGCTTACAACTGGGCTAAACATTATTCTACACAGAGATCTCCTTTTGAGACCTGTTTTGGTTTCATACCAAGGTCTCCCTTGTATTTTTCCTTTGGTAAAGACGTAGTGGTTGATGGACACATTGATGTGGACAAAGCAACCAAGTTCATTGAAACAATCCAAGAGATTCACTAGGCAATACAGGAACAGCTGGAAATGAGCCAAGCCAAGTACAAGGCAAGGCATGATAAGCATAAGACTGAGTACAGTTTCCAAGTTGGTGATCAAGTCTGGCTGTATATCAGCAAAGACAAAATGCAAGGCGAAGGTAAGAAGTTGAAGCCAATAAGGTATGTTCCTTTTAGGATACTTGAGAAAATTGGTGAGAATGCTTTTCACCTTGATTTGCGAGCTTATATGCACATCTATTTAGTAGTTACTGCAGAAAGCTTGAGACTGTTTTAACCTTCATTTATTGAAGAACCTGAAGAGCATGTCAGTTTCCTTCTATTGATGATCTGTTGCGTGAATATCTCAATGAATTATAGGAAGACACAGTTCTGGACAAGAAGGTGAGAACTATGCGGAGAGGGGATGTTGAGTACCTCAGGATTGGACTCAAAGGTTCAAAACCAAGCAGTGCAAGATGGATAGAATTTGGGCAAGTGAGGAATCTATATCCTCACTTGATTGATGCTTAAAAACCAACTTTTGGTGGTCCAAAAGCTTTTTTAGTGGGAAGGCCGTGATGCAAATTGGATCCTAGAACACTCTCTAAGTTTTCATGAACTCTTTAAAAATCATGTCAAGGATTAAAAGTCTTACAATGATCAAGCTTATTGGAGATATCCTCATAACAATTGCAATTTGTGATCAACGTGGAGCAACGAGGACAGTCGGTCAAGCGTGCAGACCATTGGCCCATGGTAATGCGTGCTATCGCAAATTAGCAAATGTAGAGGCCATTTCGAGAAATGGGGGTAGTTTCTGATATGCGATTAGCAACTAATCACATATCACAGGGAAAACCCCTCAAAGAAGGAAAGTCAGCAAGCACCCGGACTCGAAATATTTAAAATGCAACAGATATCATTCCAATTCTGTGAAAGCAGGATTCCACAAAACTAGCAGAATATCAGAGGGGCTACGAGCGTGTAGAGCATTGGAAAGGTATGTTTTAACGAATAACTTAGTGGTGTTTCAAGCAATAGTTGTAACCTTTTCTTTGTTATCAAATAAGGAGAATGTAATGAGAATGAGCACGAATGACCCAATCACTAATAGTTATCTTCTCTATGCAGAAAAAGACAAAAGTAGGAAGGCGCGGTGCAAAACGAGAGTTCCATGAGGAGATAACGGTTATCCCTCCAAAACCAAATAAAATCCAGACCAGGGTGAGTAAATCACGGCAGATCAATCCGGGACGAGATGAAGGACTATCAGTTCGGAAGGCTAGGCAGAGAAAAGAGAGGAGTTAACAGTTTAACAGATCCCTCAGGATCTTTTATCCTGAGGGATCGTTACTTTCAATTATTTGTTGTTTAGTTAACTCCACCATTACTTGTATAAAAAGGGGCAGCATCGAAGACTTCAGGGACTTTGATTTATCTTGTATCTTTACTTTCTGTTTACAGACTTCACAGTTGGTTAAACTCAGACTATCGAGTCTCTTTGAGACTTAGTTTTGCTGTACTATCATTGATGTGTTAATATAATATATTTGGTGTTACTTTCTCTCTGCATCTGAAGTAAGTTACGGCGGTGTGCCATTGGAAGCTAAGGGCCTGGCTCCAACGGACACTGGCTGATTGTATCACTACAGTTTGGCTTTGTGTGGTTTGTTTATTGTTCTTAATAATCTGATATACTTACATGTTGTTCCATACTCGTTCATCAGTAGTTTTCCTTTTGTAAATCTTCGTAACAAGTTTACATCATATTTCCAGAATTGATCACATAACATTGTTCTGAGTTGTTCACTTCTGTTACAGAATTTATAAGTGGAATGTTTTAGCTACATATGGTTGGAGTGACGATCATAAGAAGATGGAATTAACGTTGTGTGTGGACTACTGGTGATCATTTCAGATTATGTGTACATATGATTGACGTTTCCTGTTTATGGTGGTTTGCTGTTCCATTTGATTAAGTTGTCTACTTGTACAAAAGATTGCTCTTTCTTTGTATGTAAGTTGATGCCAAGAATTGAGAGTGTTGAACTCGCGAGATTTAGTTTCTTTACTGCCGTTCCTTTTACTGTTGTTCCATTTCTGAATTGTCGTTCCATTCTGCTTTCTTGCTGTTCCTTTTTACTTGCATTCATTGGTTTGGTGTGGGAGGAGGATCAAGGCTGTCGTGAGACACAGCAGACGCTATTATGCTCCCAGATCCATGATCCATACTCTAATTCTTTTTCCTTCATCGGTTTCTGGAGGGATGGGTTACTATTTCCGTACCCTTGACTGATAAAGTTTCCGCGTGTGATTTCTTTATGCAAAAGTAATTTAGCCATATCTTAGCATCCGTTTACTCTTGTATTTCTTAGACCTATACTACTAAGCATTACTCTGACAAATAGCCTCAAATTGAGATACCCTTTACAATAACAAAACGCTCCCGGATTGACTTGTAATGTGAGATAACTAGAGGTGAAAAAGACCCTTGTTACAACTCTACATTTTGGCGCCGTTGCCGGGGAAAGGGTGTAGCCATTTGTCTTTTAAACAGGGTAGTGTACGAATCTGCTAGGGGAGAGTTGGATTTTAAAAACGGAAGGTAAGACCCTGCGTATGGAGCATGTAAAAGCCCTGCTCCACCGTCCGCTTTCCTAGCAGAATTGATTGGTTAAATAGGATTTAGCAGTTTAATTGGAGTGCATGACTAAGCAGAAAAAGCCAGAGAAAGATCAAAAGCCTCCATCCAAAGCCAAGGGGCCGGTGACCCTTGGACGAACGACCTTCATAGACGAAATCTATAAGAAAGCCGAATCTCAGCCATCAGTAGGTTATAGGAAAATCAACTCTAAACAGCCTACTAGTTCCCTTCAGGCCTCGGGATCACCATCTGAAGCCTTTGCTGAAGTGCACAGTTAAACAGAGGAGTAGGACTTTCAAGAATGAAAATTTGACTCCTGGACTATTGCACGAAGGGAATATTAGTAACCTTTGCGAAGGAGGAGGAGAAATAGGGAAAATCGGGGAACCTAGATCTCCTATTGAACCAAACCAGCCTTTAAATAGCCCGGATAAAGGAAGCGCTGCAAAAATCCTCGTTGAAGGAATTCATTCACCTCAGACAGTTGGGACCATCATTATCCCTGATAAAGGGAGTGTTGTCAAAACAATCCCTGTTAAGACTACCCCTTCTCAACCAAGGAACACTCTTTTGGAAATTCCTGAAGATTACTGGCATATATTCGATCCCATGGCGCAGAATCAGCCAAACACCCAGACCTCCACATTGCAATATCCTATAGTAGATTCTGCAGCAAATGCGCCCATGAAAGCTATCCCTCTCCAGCATATCCCCACATTTCATGGCCTTACATCAGAAGATCCGGATGCATTCTTGTTCGAATTTGATGTATTATGTAGAGGATACGATTACACCATCGATCCCCAGAAATTAAAATTGTTCCCCTCCACATTAAAAGGGGCTGCTTTAAGATGGTTTATGGGCTTAGGTGGTGGGGTTATTAACAATTGGGATCAAATGAAAGAAGCCTTTTTAAAGAAATATCAGGATTACTGTAGGTCAAGAGAACTAAAAGATGAAATCTTTCAAATGTCAGCCAGACCAAACAAAACTCTGGAAGAATATGTGGAACCTTTCCAATATAACTTGCAAAGATCTCCCTATGCATCGTTACCTCTGCCTGATAACGTGTTGAAAACCGCATTAATTAGAGGTATGAAAGAACAATGGATTGAAACGTTGAATATTATGGGGAAAGGAGACATTTATCAGGAAAATTTTGCTGATATCATTGATCTGTGTATCAGGAGCTCAAGAGTAGCACGAGGATAAAACCAGCAGAATATGATCGCTTTACCAGAGATAACAGAACATCAACAGAGGGAGTAACACGTGTGGAACTTGGAAATTTGCTAGAAAATTTTAAAACTGATATCCTGGGGACATTAACTACACAGCTTGATATTGTGCAGGCTAAACAGAAGCAAGCAGAGGCGGAATATAATCTAGCGGTTTTCTGCCCTCGATGCAGGAAGAAACATAGCCACAAGGAATGCCCGCTGGATATAGTCCAAATATGTGCTATCTGTACCAAGGACCACCTGACTGAATGTTGCCCCTCACTTCCTGGTTTGAAGGCAGTATACAAAGAAGCAGAAGAGGAGCCAGAATCAACATATTTTATTAACCAGCGTCGTCAATGGCAGCCTAGGCAATCTGGTATGTTTTCAGACCCCTCCTCTTCTTTTCAACCCCCGCAGTTCAATGCTCAGCAACAGAATATGTGGCAAAACCAGTCTCAGCCCCCGTTTTCGAATTGGTCACCTCAAATGTTTCCTACTCCGAATCCTTGGATGACCCAATTTGGTTGGCCAAACTTCCCTTATCCCCCACCATATTGGCAGAATAATTCATATCCTCTGCAGTGGACCCCTTCTACTTCGCAAGGTTCACCCTGGCAAACAAGCTGGCCAAAATCGACATATCAGCCAGCAGGATCAATTCCACTCCCTCAACCAACTCTGCCAGCCTTACAACAAAATCCCCAGCATAATCTGAGACCGCAGCTCCCAGCCCAACCCAACCCCAATCCAAATAATAGACCAGTTCAATCTCTTCAAATTATAGAATCCTCAGAGATTGAATCTGATCTGCGGGAGTGCAATGATCTTCAGTTAAGATCTAGGCGAATAATAGAAACTGAGGGACATAGAACAACTCACATTGAAGATCAGTTACCTATAGAACAGCCGTCACAACAGGAAGATGTAAATAAAGACCAGGCTCATCAGCAAGTAATTACATCTCCTCCACCTTTCCCAGAACGATTGGCCATTCCACGACCAACACAATATCCAGATTTTGATATTCTGGGAGAACTACAAAACTTGTATATAAGAATTCCATTCCTTCAAGCTATACAATATATCCCCATATATGCAAAAACCATAAAAGACCTGTGTAGCAGAAAATCAAAAAGAAATGTAACCTCTAACCCAAGAGTCCAGGTAGTCGGCACCTTATCCGACCTCCTATCAGGAAAAGAAACACCAGTTAAATACGAGGACCCTGGAAACCCAATTGTCACTGTTCAAATCTATGGGCAGACCTTGACCAACGTCTTAGTTGATCTAGGGGCTGCAATTAACATCCTGACAACATCGACTTGCCAGAAGCTCGGAATTACATCGGTAGAACCTACTTCCACTTTGTTAGAACTAGCTGACCGATCAGTAATTAGACCAGAAGGCACCTTGTATAATGTCATGGTTTCAGTGGATTCCTAGGAATACCCGACCGATTTCCTGATAATTAATCCGAAAACCCGACTAGATGGACATCCGCTAATTCTAGGTAGACCGTGGCTCGCTACTGCTGACGCCTACATTGGTTGCCGGCAGGGAAACATGACCATAACCAGAGGGCCGGATATCAAAAATTTAATCTTGTACCCTCCAGCGCAGCCAAGCATCACGATGATGAGAACCAACCTGCGCCCTGCCTCATATATCACTGACAATATTAGACCCCCATTAACAGTCCAGGAAGCGCTAGATTTCAAAGATCAAACGGAAGACAATGCTATCAATAAATTCATTAATCAAACAGAATCCACATCGTATACACAATGTTTTATGATAAAAGCGGCATTTGATAACGAATTAGAGGAGGATCCTCTGAAAGACGAACATGACCAAATTATACCTATGACTTCTGTCGCTAATAGCAAAGTAGTGCAAATTGAACCGGGGAAAACTTTAAATATTAACGCTAATTTGACACCAGATCAAGAGACAAAACTCATCCAGCTGTTACGAAAGTATCAGGAGGCATTTGCATGGGACTATCCCGATATGAAAGGGATTGATCCCCAGCTATGCACACATCACATTTGTATCGAAAAAGATGCAAGACCTGTTCGTCAACCGCAAAGAAGACTCAACCCCCATTTAAAAGATGTTGTAAAAGCTGAGCTTCAGAAACTTTTAGATGTTGATTTTATTTATCCTATTTCTGACAGCAAATGGGTTTCTCCACTTGTGGTAGTACCTAAAAAGAACGGGAAATGGAGGATCTGTGTGGATTATAGAGAATTAAACAAAGCCACACAAAAAGATCACTTCCCTCTTCCATTCATAGATCAGGTACTGGACACCTTAACAGGCAAGAAATTCTTTTCTTTCTTGGATGGCTTCAGCGGATACAATCAGATTCAGATTGCCCCTGAAGACCAGGATAAGACTACCTTTACTTGTCCCTAGGGAACGTTCGCTTATCGAGTCTTACCTTTTGGTTTATGTAATGCTCCAGCCACATTCCAAAGGGCTGTTCTTAGCATCTTTGCAGATTTAATTAATGATGGATTGGAAGTCTACATGGATGACTTCACACCATATGGAGATGACTTTGATCCAGCTCTAGATACTCTCGAAAAAGTCCTACAGCGCTGCATCGCTACCAGACTTTGCTTGAGTCACAAAAAGTGTTACATGATGATGACCGAAGGGCTCATTCTGGGACACTATATTTCAGCAGCTCGTATTCAGGTAGACCCGGCTAAAATTCAAATACTTTTGCTTATTCCGACCCCCACTAATCAAACAGAGGTACGCAGTTTTCTTGGTTTTTCTGGGTATTATAGACGATTCATACAACATTATTCACATATTGCCGCACCTTTACATGCATTAACTGGAAATGTTGACTTCTTATGGACAGAGAAATGTGATCGAGCCTTCAAAGAATTAAAGAAGATGGTATCTACAGCTCCAGTTCTCCGAGGACCTAATTGGAATTTACCATTCCAAATTTCAACTGACACCTCAGACACAACAATCGGTGCAGTTCTGGGCCAAGAAGAGGATAAAAGACCATACGCCATCTATTACATCAGCAAAAATTTGGCTCCGGCTGAATTAAATTACACTGTCACCGAAAAAGAATTTTTAGCTGTGATACACGCTGTTAATAAATTTAGACACTATATTACAGGCTATCCCGTTATTTTGTATACAGACCATTCTGCTATTAAGTATTTAGCAAATAAGCCTGTTACAAATGGAAGAATAACCAGGTGGTTGATCCTGTTGCAGGAGTTTGATATTACAATCAGAGATCGACCGGGGAAGGAGAACCCTGTAGCTTATTTCCTCTCACGAATACCAAAATCAGTTGAAGCAGTAGCAGTCGAGGACCAATTTCCAGACGAACACTTATTTGTTGTCGCTGTTCAGACTCCCTGGTACGCTGATGTTGCTAACTATCTTGCAGTAGGTAAGCTTCCAAAACATTTAACCCCCAATGAACGGAAGCAGATTGTTCAGAAAAGCAATCGATTTTCTTGGGTTGGAGGCTATTTGTTTCACACAGGAGCAGATATGGAAATCAGAAGATGTATTCGAGAGGACGAAATCTTTGATATCTTGAAAGCCTGCCATGACGGGCCATGTGGAGGAAATTTTGCTGAACGAAGAACAACACATAAAGTATTACAAACGGGATATTACTAGCCTACAATTTTCAAGGATGCGAAAAAATTTGTCCAGGCCTGTGATAGCTGTCAGCATGCAGGACGACCTGGTCCAGCCGACGAAATGCCTTTGCGGCCTCAATTAGTGATCGAACCTTTCGAACGCTGGGCTCTGGACTTCGTCGGACCCATCAGCCCGCCATCAAACAAAAGAACCTACATTTTGGTCGCAACTGGATATGTTACCAAATGGGTTGAAGCAGAGGCATTGCCTAGAGCTACAGAAGATTCGGTAATACAGTTCTTGTTCCATTTATTTGTACGTTATGGTCTTCCGAGGGAAGTAATTACAGACGGAGGACCACAATTTGTGGGGCATAAATTAGCTGCAACACTCAATAACTATCGTTTCCAGCATAAAATTACTACCCCATACCATCCTCAGGCAAATGGGCAAGTGAAGAGCACCAATAAGGTAATAGAGTCTATTTTGAAAAAAACCGTTGCCTCACATCGGCGTGATTGGGCCGCCCGACTACCCGAGGCACTGTGGGCTTATCGAACCACATGGAGAAGCACCACCGACTATTCACCATATCACTTAGTGTTTGGAAAGCAGCCCATTTTTCCTATAGAATTCGAGATCCAAACGCTGCGAACGGCCCAAGAAGTCGGATTGGATTTAAATGAAGCACAAAAAAATCGATTACAGCAAATTAATGAATTAGATGAAATAAGGCTCTCTGCATTACAGAATACAACACTCATTCAACAACAGCGAGCCAAATGGCATGATGCACTTATCAAAAACAAGATATTTCATGAAGGAGACTGGGCTTTGTTATATGATTCTAGATTTCAGGATTTCCCAGGGAAGCTTCAGACTCGTTGGTTGGGACCATACGAGATTCAAAAAATCCATGACAATGGGACCCTTACTCTAATCACAATCGATGGGTCTGGATATAGATTTAAGGTAAACGGCCACCAAGTTCGTCTGTATCACAAACCGCTCACTCGGGAATCTTTTTGTCAGCAGCTACGCCAAGATACTAACATTGAGATTATGGGCGAGGAAACAAAAACTTCCTCACCTATAGATTAGTAAGGAATTCATCTTTTATTACCACATCTTGTATATAAGATTGTAAATTTTGTATATATGTTTTTAGTATTTGTGTGTGCCGTTCCTCTTCAAAAGGAACAACACTTGAGTGTTTTTGTTGTTCCTTTTCAAAAGGAACAGCACTTGGGTGTTTTTTTTGTTCCTTTTCAAAAGGAACAACACTTGTGTGTTTTTGCTGTTCCTTTTCAAAAGGAACAACACTTGTGTGTTTTTGCTGTTCCTTTTCAAAAGGAACAGCACTTGTGTGTTTTTGCTGTTCCTTTTCAAAAGGAACAACACTTGAGTGTTTCCGTTGTTCCTTTTCAAAAGGAACAACACTTGAGTGTTTCTGCTGTTCCTTTTCAAAAGGAACAGCACTTGTGTGTTTTTCCGTTCATTTTCAAAAGGAAAAACACTTGTGTGTTTTTGCTGTTCCTTTTCAAAAGGAACAACACTTGTGTGTTTTTGCTGTTCCTTTTCAAAAGGAACAGCACTTGAGTGTTTATGCGGTTCCTTTTCAAAAGGAACAACACTTGAGTGTTTCTGATGTTCCTTTTCAAAAGGAACAGCACTTGTGTGTTTTGTATAGTAATGTTCGGCAAAATCACATAATCAATCTTTTGTCGACGCGTTTCGAACCAACTAGTGTGGTTCATCGTCACGACAAGTTGAAGAACTGATCTGGCTTAGCTTGATTAAATAGAGTGTGCAGGGACTCCAACGGCTATATTGCAACAGCTAATTTTGACCTGATGATCATAGTCAAACTAATAATTTTATTATTAATAGAAACATATTATTATTATTAAATTTATTGCTTAAATATAATGGTCATTATATCTGCATAATTATTAAAAACTTATATTTTTTATTATTCTTAGATTATTTAATTACAAATAAATAGTGTTAAATTACTATTAATCTTAGAATTTAGTTACAATGGTAACTATGTATTTATATAATAATAATTGTTTATAATTAAGAATCCAATGGTCATTAATAAATTATGGTAAATTAATAATGGTAAAATATAAACTTGTGTGTTTTGCTGTTCCTTTTCAAAAGGAACAGCACTTGTGTGTTTTGCTGTTCCTTTTCAAAAGAAACAACACTTGTGTGTTTTTGCTGTTCCTTTTCAAAAGGAACATCACTTGTGTGTTTGTTGTTCCTTTTCAAAAGGAACAACACTTTTGGGTTTTTGCTGTTACTTTTCAAAAGGAACAGCACTTGTGTGTTTTTGCTATTCCTTTTCAAAAGGAACAACACTTGAGTATTTTTGGCTGTTCCTTTTTCAGAGGAAACAGCATTTGTGTGCTTTTGCTTCCTTTTTTTTAAGGCAATGCATCAGATGAACTCCTCCTCACCCTCCCTTTCAAAAAGGAGTCGTATGCTCTTGTCCCTTTCACATAAAGGATGTGTTGTCCATCCTCTTTCCAAGGCCATAAGTAGCAGCTATACATTTATGCAATGAATATAAAAGTCAGGATATATCGAGATCAGCATATCATAAATCGCTATCTTTAACAGCCCTAGTATTGATGCAACAACAAAGGAAGGATCCACACACTCATCATTTTTGCTGTCATGGTCTCACCTCCTCTGCCTTGTTGGAAAATTTCATCATGTTGAGTTCCTACAATTTTCTCTATTATTACTTGGAAATAAGAACAAAAGATTTATATCTTCCTATTGGGATGACAAGACTTCTTCCGCCATTCCCACTCTTAAGGAGGGTTGAACCACCCTTATGTGTAATTACACAAGAGCAAAGTCTGTTTCAAAAAAAAAAAAAAAATTATTTGTCAAATGCAGGATAGGGGGTTTCATTAAAGAACCAGCCTACTATGATCATAAGATTGGAAGCGAAGTGGCATTCCCATCATGGCCACCACACCAGGGATATGGTCCAACGGGTTCACTACATAAACAAACCTTGGAACAGGGGGTCTCATTACGAGCCGGCCTGCCCACGTTTCGCGCCTCTCTGGTGAATGGCATCATGGTTATCTGGTTACCAAGCCAGCATGATGGCCTGCATTTTGACAAGAATTGCTCTTCAAAAATACACAAAGGACCATGGTTCCAGGGTGAAATAAACAACTCTGCCAAGGTTATGAACACCTGTCGGCAGCAGAGCTCTGTTAATGGTATCGGAGTCATAATATATACACCAATTTGGATCATATGAAATACTTCTTTCTATCCTCGTAATAATTATATCTTACACTTTGATGGATATGTCGCATGAATATCTATCACCACCAATCATGGCAAAGGTATTGACTATGACTACCTCAGACGTTATATGAGTGCCAGACGTCCTATCCTCCTGTTTTGCATCACATCACGCAGGCTTATGCAAAACGCGATCTACCTTTTGCCTCGATCTCGGTATTTCTTTGTCTAATCTGAAACATGGCAAAACTCTATATGCTGTTCCTTTATGACTTGGTGACGGGACGACGGCTCCTTCTCCATTTGAAGGCTGGGACAGCCCATCATATTGCGAGGGGGGAGGTGACCTCATTACTCCGCCGGCCACGTGTTAGCACATCATTCGGAAATGATATGGTACGAAGGTACGGTATGGGTTAACGGCATGACAATGCTATTTTTGCAAAAAGTTGTTATCAATTTTCATGCATGCTCTGTGTTTTTTTTTCTTGCTGCGATTACGTTCTTTGCGACAGGTAATTGCTGTTCCATCTAGGATCCCGAAACAGAACCATGGGAGGCAAGGCTATCAGAAGCGAGCCTAGTGAGCTAGTAGTCTCCGAAGCTGCTCGGGAAATCCTAGAAAGGGCGGGGTGGTTAATTTATTTTAGCCGCCTGCGTGAATGAAATGAAACTGTGGCCATGGAATTCCTGCAGAATTTGCAGGAAGAACACTCCGTAGTGGGTGGGAAGCAGATAATGGTCACGGAGGAAATAATCGCGGAAGTAACAGGATTACCAGCCTCAGGACCAATATGGACGATAAAGAAAGAGAGGTTGCAAAAGATCATAGAAATTTTCTAAGACGAAGGACAGAATCTAACAGTGAAGGGAAAAGGAGTGCTGCCAGCAACGCTAGGAGAACCCTGGAGCGAATTGGCAAAGGTGGTGCAGAGCTACATCACCTGCGAGGGGCAAAAAGATGTGGTAAGACCGCGTCACCTTAAGCTCCTGGCTGTGTTAAAAGGAAAATGTTCTGTGAATCTCCCTGCATTGTTGAATTCATTACTGCATGATGCCTCTCGGAGCCTGAAAAAGGCACACCATGAAGACGCAGTGGTTAGCCACCATGGGTTGATCCACCTGATAGTGAGCTATAGTCTCACTCAGCAGCAAAGTAGCTGGGGGGAGCTTATTACAGCAATTGGAGGGGGAGTGGCATCACCATCCCCAAAGGCTAAGCATCCTGCTAGTACCTCTGAAGCACCCAAGGAGCCCAGAGAATCACCAAAACCCAAGCATCCCTCGGATACACCCGAGCAACCCAAGAAACGCACAGAGTCAGTAAAACGAAAACGTTCCTCTAGAGCATCTGGACATCTAGAAAAACATAAGGAACTGGCCACAGAAGAGCGTGCTGCCTCGAAACATAGGCATTCCTCTGGCACGCCAGAACAATCTGAAAAATGCAGAAAGGTGGTGGTGGAAGAACAGGTGGCCAGCACACCTGAACAGCCCGAGAGGCCTAGGAAGTCAGCTCGGTTTGCAAGAATAAGAGGCAGACTGGAGAAAATCCAGCTAAGCATGGACCAGCCGATCGAAATAACAGATGAGCCACCAGTGCCAGAACAGGAACCCTTGAGGGAAAATGTGGAACAAATTGAGAACGAAGCAGAAGCCGAGGAAGGAAATGAACATTCTGACTCTAAGGCCGAGGCCGACTATCCGGAGGCAGCCACTGAGCAGCCAATTCAGGAGGAGGAGATGGAACAATTGGGGGACAACCCTCCACAGGTCCCCGTGGAGGAAGAAGAGCTGGCCACCATCTTGGCTAGCCTGGGAGATTATGCTTCACCTTCCAGTCCAGCAGACCCTCCTGAAGGACCCTCTAGGGATGAGACGCATGAAGAATTGCATGAAGAAATGGCAGGAGGAGAAAACCTCCCTGTTGTTGACAAAGAAAATGTAAATACCAACCGGGAACAATCCGTTCCCAAGACACCAGAAGAAAACCCACCTGCTGATGACGTGGAGAATGAAAATGCTTGTCGGGAACAGTTCGTTCCCAGAATGCCAGAAGAAACCCTCGATGAAAGAGGAGCAGAACTGAGGGCCACTCATGCGCCCACTACCGAGGCAAGAGAAATTAAGAAATTGAGAGAGAAACAGCAGAGACTGCTGAATATTATAGCCCAGCTTCGGCAGAAAATTCGAAGTTTGAAAGCCAGTCTGAGAATAAGAAGGACCATAAGGAGAAAAAGAAGGACAAATGCAGCAGGGTCCTGTCAGATGAGAAGGCAAGGGGCTTATAGGTGTCTCGTAGGTCAATACTCCGCTGATAGACCTACGACTGTTCCAACCAGCACTGAGGAACAAAATGTTGTTCCATCTGATATGGAACATCAGAATGCCGTTCCTATTGACGCTGAGGAACAGACTGCTATTCCAAATAGCCCATCGGGACCAACTGCCGTTCCAATCAAAACCGAGCCGCAAGACGACATTCCATTTACAGAGGGGCCATCGTACCCCTTTATTCATGTTAAGAAAGAAAGGGAAAACAAAGCAGTCCAAACTGAGGCACCACCTTTAGGGATAATTCGGGATACGAATTCCAGGCAGCGAAACATGAAGGTCCAGGTAAAACTCCCTGCCTCTGAGAAATCATGGAAAAAGGATCCAAAAACCAAGGCCTTGCACCACGAGATGAAGTAAGCCCAACAGGAGGCTGACCAGCTAAGGGAACAAATGATCCCTCGGGAGAAATACGAGGAGTTGCAGCAGGAAGCTGAGCAGTTAAAGGAAAAAATGGTCCCTCGGGAAAAACATGAAGAACTGCAGCAGTAACTGCGGAACACGAGTCAATCAGAGAGTCAGGCCTTTGAAGGATGGCAGAAGGAACATGAAAAGGTTGCCAAGGTAACACGTCGACTAGATGTTGTTATTGAACAATTGGACAATGTATGTTCGCTGTATAATGATGTTTTGACTTGCAGGGCCCCTGCAAAGAATTATGCTTTATTCCTCCTTGAAAGATACTTAAGATTGAAAATAAAAGCTGTCAGGGCAGGTGCCCCTATTCAGATTAATACTGTTAATGATTTTATTGATTGTTGCAAACATTATGGGGTTAAGGTCCAACGGTTACTATGTGAATTCTATTTGCACAATATGGTGCTTGAGCAGGAAACTGATTTAAACCCAGGCCCTTTCGTGGGATATATACAGCTACAAGCCTTTGCTTCATTTGAGGTCAATTAGTTAAAGTGGCTCAGGGCTTACAATGCCTTTCAGAGGCAGGAGAACAGCCTAGATCTATGGGTCAGGGCCGAGCCTAGAGACCCAATTCACCTATGGCAATCACACAAAAGCCTTATGAGAACCCCAGGCGTCATAGAACTGTTAGGACCCATGCATGAGGATTTGATCCGAAATAGCTTGGAATACTTTCTGGCTATTAAGGATTCTGCCCTGGATGCTGCCAAATTCCGCTATCGGATTTCTACCCCAAGCATCCAGCTCAGGGAGCCATTCAAATACGAGAATTTTGAGCTGGCTGCTGAACGGTTGAGCCTTTATGGCCAGCGCATTCTGCAAGCTGGGCCGTCTTGGTTAGGATACCGGTTCCGTAGCCCAATTATTTGGCACCCTGCACCTGGGTACCAGGCCTTGTATAATATGCCTGCAGATCAATTGAATCAATTCTTTGATAATCTGGTTGCTCACCATGGTTGCAGACCTCCTCACGAGGTGCCCTCTCCCGCCTATTCTCTTACCGCTCTCCATGTTAATTATAAAGTTTTCATGAGGCCATGAAACAGAGTAAGCCGGGGGGTGTGTAGAGCATTGGAAAGGTATGTTTTAACGAAAAACTTAGTGGTGTTTCAAGCAATAGTTGTAACCTTTTCTTTGTTATAAAATAAGGAGAATGTAATGAGAATGAACATGAATGATCCAATCACTAATAGTTATCTTCTCTATGCAGAAAAAGACAAAAGCAGGAAGGCGCGGTGCAAAACGAGAGTTCCATGAGGAGATAACGGCTGTCCCTCCAAAACCAAATAAAATCCAGACCAGGGCGAGTAAATCACGGCAGATCAATCCGGGACGAGATGAAGGACTGTCAGTTCGGAAGGCTAGGCAGAGAAAAGAGAGGAGTTAACAGTTTAACAGATCCCTCAGGATCTTTGATCCTGAGGGATCGTTACTTTCAATTATTTTGTTGTTTAGTTAACTCCGCCATTACTTGTATAAAAAGGGGCAGCATCGAAGACTTCAGGGACTTTGATTTATCTTGTATCTTTACTTTCTGTTTACAGACTACACAGTTGGTTAAACTCAGACTATCGAGTCTCTTTGAGACTTAGTTTTGTTGTACTATCATTGATGCGATAATATAATATATTTGGTGTTACTTTCTCCCTGCATCTAAAGTAAGTTACGGCGGTGTGCCATTGGAAGCTAAGGGCCCGGCTCCAACGAACACTGGCTGATTGTATCACTACAGTTTGGCTTTGTGTGGTTTGTTTATTGTTCTTAATAATCTGATATACTTACATGCTGTTCCATACTCGTTCATCAGTAGTTTTCCTTTTGTAAATCTTCGTAACATGTTTACATCATATTTCCAGAATTGATCACATAACATTGTTCTGAGTTGTTCACTTCTGTTACATAATTTATAAGTGTAATGTTTTAGCTACATATGGTTGGAGTGACGATCATAAGAAGATGGAATTAACGTTGTGTGTGGACTACTGGTGATCATTTCAGATTATGTGTACATATGATTGACGTTTCCTGTTTATGGTGGTTTGCTGTTCCATTTGATTAAGCTGTCTGCTTGTATAAAAGATTGCTCTTTCTTTGTATGTAAGTTGATGCCAAGAATTGAGAGTGTTGAACTCGCAAGATTTAGTTTCTTTACTGCCGTTCCTTTTACTGTTGTTCCATTTCTGAATTGTCGTTCCATTCTGCTTTCTTGTTGTTCATTTTTACTTGCATTCATTGTTTTGGTGTGGGAGGAGGATCAAGGCTGTCGTGAGACACAAAAGAAGCTATTATGCTCCCAGATCCATGATCCATACTCTAATTCTTTTTCCTTCATCGGTTTCTAGAGGGATGGGTTACTATTTCCGTACCCTTGACTGATAAAGTTGCCGCGTGTGATTTCTTTATGCAAAAGTAATTTAGCCATAGCTTAGCATCCGTTTACTCTTGTATTTCTTAGACCTATACTACTAAGCATTACTCTGACAAATAGCCTCAAATTGAGATACCCTTTACAATAACAAAACGCTCCCGGATTGACTTGTAATGTGAGATAACTAGAGGTGAAAAAGACCCTTGTTACAACTCTACAGAGCGGTAAGCGGTTTCAACTGAGTTCCGCCCGATGCCATACAACGAGTTCCATGCATTCGGAGGAAGAGAGAGAAAACCATTCACATCGGATGGGTAAACATCATGCTACTTAGTTTCCCGATATGAACGATGACCGTAGGATCTGGGGCCCCCAGATCAATAGTAGAGACGTGTTCCGATGGATGACCAAATTTAACGGGGGTCAACAAGCAAAGTTGTGATTTGAAGTCTGATATGGATGATGCATTGGCAGAAGGTCATGTTTCGTGGGTATTCTTGGAGTTAACGGAAAAAATGATAATTTCAAATATGTCCAAGAGAATTGACACTCATCCATTATGAAATAGGTGGCCACCTCCCTGTGAAGCGTTATACAGTGACTGATTACATAGGACAGAGGGATTCAAATGGACAGAGGTAGGGGAACTGGAAAGCCGGGAAGCAGAAACAAACAACCAAGAAGCAGATTGGCTTAAAAGCCATCAAATGACAAGAGCAAAGGGCAGAGAGCAGTAGGCAGTAAGCCAAAAGTAGAGAGAAGAAGCCGAGTTGACCTACAGAAGCAAAGGCAACATCGAGCAAGGATTAAGACAGAGACAGAGAGAGTCAGAGAGTCTGTGCACTCTAGAGAAGGCTTGAGAGGTTTAAGCACACTCCTATGTAATGCTTGTCATGTATGAGTCTCAGATTGGGCTCATACTACTGTGACCAATAGGGGTCGAGAAACGAGAGTTTGTGTACTCCAGAAACTTGGGGGATCCAAGTACAGTCTTGCTGATTTATATCTGTTGTGTGAGACTCAAATTGAGCTCACTGTTGTAAAAACTCTGCTTTGAAAACATAATAGAGAGGCCACCACTAAAGGCTAGACCGAGAGACGTAGCCCAAGAGTATTGGGTGAACTCCTTATTAAACTTGTTGTGTTTATATGTGTTTCCTGTTATGTTTTCTTTAACTGCTTCATTGCCTATGTATTTCACAATATTATCGATCCGTTGCACAAAATAACATAAGCACATCCATGCGCATGAGTCTGTAATATATTATTGTTTGTCTTAGATCAATTACAGATCATAGTCACTAATAGCTCATCTATTTCCCCAAAACCACATATCAAACACTTTTTTAGTGACATAGTCAATAATCTTGGCACTAACCAAAGACCCTCTTAGCGCGCTTCGTCTATCCTTCCCCACTTCAAGTTTTTGTTCATGGTCCATTAGCCGAGAAGCAGAGGAAGCAAGAATCCTAAGAATTCTTGCTAGCCAAAATCTCTATGAGTAAGTGCCATATTAATGTTCATCATGAATATAAATTGTTGTGGGGTTCACTTACACGCTATTATTATTCGGTAGATGAGGTTTTCTCTTAATGTATGAACATAAATACGATTATTTTGTAGATGGGGTTTAATTTTCAATTATTTAGGGATCCCCTTCTAAAAATTTTTTCTCTTAATGCATGACCACAAATTCGATCCAAGGAAATCTGATGACATAAGTGAATTAGTTTTTCGGTTGGGCAAGGAGATTATGTTGGTGTTCATTTCCATTTTTTCCATGTATTTCCATTGGTCATTGGTGCTCTGATTTGTCCCGAGGGAATGCTGGCCTACACTCTTGGCTCCTCTCCATTCCTTTCTATTGGTTAATGGCTCCTGAATGCGCCCAAGTAGATTCTGATTCCATTAATTTTTAATCTCTCAAATTTCATTTTTCTTTTGTAGTGCAGAGTTTCCTTATGGTTTTTAATTCACTTGGTTTCATTTTTTCAAGAAAACAAAATCGAAAATGTTCCATTAGTGAAGAAAAACATGTTTACATATGGTTTAATATACCATATATATATATATATATATATATATATATATATATATATATATATATATATATATCCACAATATGCTTCTAAAACCAAAAATAAAATTGATGTATCAAAGGCAACATGAAGCTCCAAACATAAAACCAAGTCCACCCATACCCTATCAACCCAGAAAAATCAGTAACCAAAATAGATTTACAAAAAAGACCAATTGATATAACGAGATACACTACAACTGTGCAAAAAAAGAAAACATAGATCATAAGACCCATCAAATTGTTGTGTGGAAGACTAACGATGTCTCTGCAAGAAAAAAATATATATTGGATAATAAAGCATCAACACCAATTTATGAAACTTGATCTGATATTTAACCCTCACCTAGAAACCGAGTATTTAAAATGTCCTTGATTCATGGAATCAATGATTGAATTGAACTTGCTATGAAAATGATTGAAGGAAATAGTTTGGAAAATCTCCTTAATCTCTAGAATCCTCTGCATCTAGTTGAACATGAGTGGAGGGGTGAAAGAAAAGCCCATGTTTATCCAATCAATGGTTACATGGGAATCTCAAAATATTTTGATTGCATCCAACTTTAAGAGTTTGGCGCAGTAGAGAAAACCTCATAAAGCAAGGATTTTCGCTCCATTATTCGTCCCATGTCTCCATTCCAACTTAAATCAAAACTATGATCCTCATTTATGTATATAATTGCCCCACAACCACAAGAGTTATTGTCTTCTGCTAGGATATTCAACTAGGCCTTCATTTTCAGAGTCAATTCACTATTTGATTAGCTGTCAGTTTATTTATGACAAGTTTTTTGCCTTGTGCTAGGATATTCAACCAGGCGTTTATTTTTAGAGTTAATTTGTTATTTGACTACCTTCATTTTCGCTCTCTACTGAAATTTTTTCAGGAGTTTGGAAATATGAGGTTGATCACCTGATCCTATTTTTTGCAAATATGTTGTCATAGATCCTAGGTTTTTTTTTTTTGTAGCTAACTCTTCTAATTTCTAGTAGGCTGAGAAGTTTTGTGGAGAGAGTACAAAAAAGTGACGATTTTCCCTCCATACTGGTAAATTCAACAAAACATCCTTGCCTTTTCTAGTATTAAACTACATATTTGAATCTACTTCTCCTTTATTGCTATCCAAAGGACTCTCTAGTAGGTTCTACCAAGAATTTCCTATGTTGTATCTCTAGTCTTGGTCTTACCGACGTATGGCATTAGAAACTCATGGGACAACACTAAGGATACTTTTGAGCCTTTGAGGATGTTCGGTTGAAGTTGGGAAAGAATTTGTGATGTGGCCATTTTCAAATAATGTCCAGAATCCCAAAGCCACGTGCTTGAAATCCAATCGTCGAGTCCGTTCATTTCCTTTGCATTCTAAGATGAAGATTCATCTACATGTTATCCTCAACACAAATCCTTGCATGATATATATTGGAAAGTTTTATGATTTTAGGAGTGATGGATATAAATCTTCTACTAGAGTTTCGAATCATCAATTTATTCCAAAGATTTGACATCCCTATACCTCATCTAATGCGTGGCAGCATTACCCATAGGGATCCTAAATGTGGATCAAATCCTGACTACCAAGGTCTTATTAGAAAAATCCAAAATATTCCAAAACAAAAGACCTTCCTTTATAACACGGGTTCTATCAATGAATTATGGGTTGAAAACTCTCTTTACTAGTGGTATATAACTACAACATATGTTAAGGGAGCTTTCCAAGACTTCGAAAGTTGTTGTTGAAGACATTTGGCCAAGCTGTTGAATTTCCAAATTACTATCTTATCTTTAGAATAATGAATTTTCTTCTTGAACATGATTTAGATCTAAAGAGACCATTGACATTATCATTAGTTTTGCAACAACAAAAGAGACCTTACTTGTTTTATCTATGCCCATTATAAATAATATAAGAACCTCCCCTAGATGTAGAGGAGGCCTTGAACCCTTGCATAAGAATGTTTGAGGGTCTTTGCTTGAAATGATTTAGACCCAACGCCAAGCCATTTGATATGGGTGAATCCATAATGATATCTAATGCCAAGAAAATTGAATCTCCACACACAATCTATGATGTGTAAAGATAAGTAGAGTGTAACAACCTTGGTCAAAAATCCATGTAAAAATTAATAAAGATAAAATAAGACCTTGGTTATGGGACACGTATTCCAAGCTGAATGTTGGGAAAAACATAGTGATGGGGATCACTTGTGATTAATTAATGGCTATGGAAATTGGCAAAGACAATGGAAAAGGCTTTAGAAAGGAAAAGAGGCATTATTTGGCATTTTATTTATGAAAATGATGGAAATTAGGAGAAAAGGAAGGTGAAATGTCACAAGTTTCATGTGAGGAGGAAAATGAAGGAAAATAATGGAAAATTGAATAAATTAGAGGCCTCATTAATAAAAAGGCTTTTGAGGATCAATTCACTTTTGGAGCTCTCATTCTATTCTCTCTCTCTCATACACTTGGACACTTAGAGTTTATTGGAGCACTCTTGGAGGAATGTGGAATACTTGGGATTTGGAGAAAGAAGGAAAAGGAAATGCAATAAAGTGCAAGAGGACATCAGGATCAACAACTACATTGGGGTTTTCTTGCAAGTACCGAGTTTCATGTATGCTTTCCTTTCTAGTTTTGGCATGCATCGCATATGAATTTAGTTATTTGGTTATCATCTGTCATTGGCATGGAGGATTGCCTCGATTGATAGTGGTATTTCTTAGCCTTGACATTTCCTGGATAATCATGGTTTTGTGGATTGTAATTTTGTTTTCTAGTTGGTTCTCATGTTCCTTTGGCTGTGGGTTGAGTTATTAGTTCTTGGAAGCCTTGGTCGCACAAACACTCTGGAAGCCCTGTAATAGCTTGGGTTGAGTTGCTAGTCTTGGAAGCCTTGGTTGGACAGACACTTTTGAATCCCTTGATGGGTTGAGTTACTACTCCTGGAAGCCCAATGACAAATGTGTGTTGAATTACTAGTCTTGGAAGCCCTAGTTGGAACAAACGCTCTGGAGCCCTAGATAACTTGGGTAGAGACCAATTTGATGATGGTTAGTGATGTCTGACCGTGAGGTGGAATCACAGGTGGTTTGGCCTATGGAAGCCCTTGATGGTTTTAGTTGATATTTTTATGAGATCCCACATTCATGCTTAGAATATGGCATGGGGATGATTGAATGAAAGAAAGATTTGGTTCAACCTAGTTTATGGTCAGGTGGTTTGTGGAAGTACCATACCTAGTCAAACTATGCAATCATTAATCCTTGGTATTTTACGGGTAAATATACTTGTTTATATGTGGCTTATATGGCTGATATATCCTTGATATTTCTATTGGTTCTATGCTGGTTATGAATGAGTTTTGTGACAGTGAAAATGTCTAGCTCCTATCATGTTTTGGTTAATCACTAAATGTACAATGAATATATGGCTTAATAGATGGTAGCAGAGTTATTATGATTAGGCAAAAATGCTTCTTAGTGATTCTCAGATAAGTGTGAGACCCCTATACACAAATATGTTGTTTAAACCTGTAGAATGTGTATTTATGACATGTTTGATGAAATTCCTGTCATGGCTAGTTGGGGTCCATTCAGGTCCTTATTCAAGTATTTGAATTTGTATCATCGTTTTGATGTTACTTTTCATTTATGGAAGTTCCATTGAGTTCTGGGTAGTGGCCTGAGTCCTAGCCTTGAAAAAGTGGTATATAATCCGAAGCCGCTCGAACATAGCATCCTGGAAAAGTCCCCAATCACAGGCATGCCTCACTGTGTGAGCGATTGGAGGTTCCCAGTCACATGCATGCCCATGTCAAGGGACTGACTAAGGCTTTAAAGCAAAAAAAAGTCAGTTTGTCTTAGGGGCTGGTCACCTGGATGGGTTGGATGGCTCCTGGGGGTTCTGTTGCATGTGTAGAAAGTTAGGTTCGCTATGTTCCATCTGTTCCACTTCCTTAACTAATACATAGGGAGTTGAATCATATCATAGTAACTCTTCATTACATGTTTATCCCAGTTGGCTGGTTATGTAGATGTGGGAGGAGGGTGTTACAGAATGGTATCAATGCATGGTTCCGTTCTTCTTGGGTGATGTTTGGTGTCCATTTCCCTTGGATGAATGTGTTGTCATATATACATGTCGGTTGCATATAGGTCCTTGAGCTTGTGTTCTATGTGCTTGTTGTGTATGCATGGCACTGGTCATGATTGTAGTGGTGTCGCCATGTGAAAGTGGGTGTTGTTGTTGCTAAATGTATTTGTTGTGAGTATATGTATGTCGTGCATTGGTTATGTGTGTTAGTGTTTATATGTTTTTATGCATGCATTGGATGGATGATCATCATTGTGCATGAAGTCATGGTATGCGGTCAACATAGTCAAACATTGATAACTGGATAATGGCTGAAAATATGCTTATATGTTGATTTGATTATGTTTATATATGTATTTTGCTAATTTGGTCAGTCTTACAGATGAGACATCCTCCTCGAACTATACTAAGGTGACTTGGTTTGTTTTTGATTTGGTTTAGCTGACATGATATACATTGCAGGAAGAAAAGATCAAAGATGACTGACAAGATGGTAGAATACAAAGATTCTCCCTACGAATCAAATGAACATCGTGGTGTTGGGCACTCTTCTGACTTAGCAGACACACTAAGGAGTTTGAAGGAAGAAACAAGGAGTTGTAAAGCAGATACTGATAGAATCATGCAGGCACAAGATAAACAATCATATTTTAATGCAATAGTTCTTCAGAGTTTTTCAGAATTGCAGAGACATGGACCACTTCAGATCAACTATGGACAAGAGGATAGGACTAATGGGGCATATGGCAGTAGGCCATAGTGGGCACAAGTTAGATAAAGATGACACAATCAAGGATGGAAGGTTCTTGGATATGCTAGAAAGGAGGGGTGATGGACATAGGTACTATTCTAGTTCTGCTTCTGATCGGTATCATGGTCATTGTGCATGACCATGAAGTCATGCACAATGATGCATGAAGTCATGGTATGTGGTCAACATAGTCAAGCATTGATAACTGGATAATGGCTGAAAATATGCTTATATGTTGATTTGATTATGTTTATATATGTATTTTGCTAATCTGGTCGGTCTTATAGATGAGACATCCTCCTCGAACTATACTAAGGTACCTTGGTTTGTTTTTGATTTGGTTTAGCTGACATGATATACATTGCAGGAAGAAGAGATCAAAACTGACTAACAAGATGGTAGAATACAAAGATTCTCCCTACGAATCAAATGAGCATCATGGTGTTGGGCACTCTTCTGACTTAGCAAACACACTAAGGAGTTTGAAGGAAGAAATAAGGAGTTGTAAACTAGACAATGATAGAATCATGCAGCCACAAGATAAACAATCATATGTTAATGTAATAGTTCTTCAGAGTTTTTCAGAATTGCAGAGACATGGACCACTTCATATTAGCTATGGACAAGAGGATAAGACTAATGGGGCATATGGCAGTAAGCCATAGTGGGCACAAGTTAGATAAAGATGACACAATCAAGGATGGCAGGCTCTTGGATATGCCAAAAAATATGGGTCATGGACATAGGTACTATTCTAGTTCTGCTTCTGATAGGTATCATGGTCATCATCATTATCATCCTTATATGATCAGAATCTGGATTAGGGGCAAACATTTACTCAAAAATAAAAGTGTTCAAAATCGATCAAAACTTGAACAACTGCGTCCGTCTCGGCGATACAATCCCAAGGCAGCTCGTTTCACTCAAAATTGAGTTCGTATGAGGGAGTTAGAGCCCATTGACTGTTTCACTAAACATGCAAATTTTGGGTACATGGTTGATTGGGATGTTGATTTGGAATCCGTACAGTCCAGTCAGTAAAAGAATATTCCAAGGAATATTCTTGGATAGGTGGACAAGTCATATCGTGTCAAGTGGCATCTTGTTATTGGGTTTGCATTGATGAGGTGGACTAATAAGAGGGTGACATGCGGCAAGCCCAGAGGCCGCCACGTGCCCTCTTAGAGGTCATTAAATTTTTTTATGGAGGCGCCAGGGTTCGACCCCATGACCTCCCCTCCACGACCAAGAATCTCAATCATCTATGCTGCCATTTGGTTCTTAACCATATGGTGGGCGGCTTTGTGATAAATGTTGTGGTTTTATGTTGGTCGGGGCCTAGCCCTAGCCCTGGTCACCACTCGTATGCGGGACCATGGACCAGGGCTAGACCCCATTCAAACCCGACTAACTGCATGCATAGCATTCACGTTCATGCGACATGTGACCACCGGGGAGCAAGCCGAACCTCCAATGGTAAACGCCTTCAAAATTGGCGCATGTGAACTGTTTAGTGAATTTAGTGTTTCTAAATTGATGTCATTAATTGTCAACCCAGGGCTCGTAAGCTGATGAAGTGAAGGTGTATTATATGTACTTAAGCAACCTCTTAGAGTCTTTTGTCATTTGGGGTGTTGTTTGTGGTTAATTTATCTTCCTAGGATGGAGTGATGTTTTTATAAACAGATGAGTGATAGTGTGTGTAAGGTGAATTCTAGATGAGTGAGAGTGTGTGATTAGTGGTTTCTAACTACTTGCTGAAAAGGAAAAGCTTGAAAGAAATAAATAACTTAAAATGAACTGAAAGCAAAGAACCACTTTCTAATGGCATTAGACACCATTCATGCTGCTGCAAATAAAAGGTAAGAAAATCACTTAAAAGACCAATGATAATGTTTATCTCTTCCTAACTCTCTGCCTCTAACACATAGTACTGTGTAAGACACGATTAGGAAGTAGCTAAAGATAAGTCTAAGAAATGATAAAAAAAGAGAAAAATCTACTTTAAAGACTAGTTATAATGTTCAGCTCTCTCTAACTCTCTGCCTCTAACACATAGTACTGTGTAAGACACGATTAGAAAGTAGTTAAAGATTAGTCTAAAAAGCACTCAAAGCCAGCTGTAAGTTATTAGTATTCTGATCTCTAAAAGATAAACAATTTGTGATAAAGAGACCATTCATATGTTAGCAGACAACTTTGAGAAAAAATACTAAAAAATCAGCTATGAAAAATAAGTAAAGGCAGCAACTTGAATCTGTCAACTGAAACTACCACTAGATATAAAGCAAATACACAACACAAAAACAATCCCGGGCTTAAAAACCTGCAAAAGAACAATACTGATCAGCGTAAAATAAAGGCTGGAAATGAAATAACATGAAAGTGAATCAAGCTGTACATATTTCAAAGAAAGAAATGCTGAATGGAAAATAAGGAAATGCTGAACATAAAATACATAAAATACTATACAAGGCTAACATGAACAGGGGCCCTCCATTCATATAACCCAAAGAAGACTCAAGGAATTGTAAACTTTAGAACAGCACTGCTTCTATTACTCCATGTGCAGAAAATTACAGTCAAGAGTGCTAGAACAGCACTATAAAAACAGAGTTTTTGAATGCACTAAAATGATAATGAGTTTATAAAACACAACAACTAAAAAGTAACATTAAGCGTATGCAAACACTAGTTTTTATAGGCATCTGAAAGATGGCCTAATGCATACAGCTAAAACTGAAAAACAAACTAACTGTCATGCGTAATTAAGGTTCATAACACGTCATAAGTCTGCGTGGATGAGCTGGAGGTTCTGGTTGTTATGGGCATTGAATCCAGAGTTGGATTATGTCCCCCACAGCCTGCGTAAGACGGACAAATCACCGTTTGAACTGACGTGACCCAACAGCTTACGTATCATCGTTAAGCTGCCTTTGTTGACCGTAACTTGACCCTCGTTGACCGGAGGTACAAATGACGTGGATGACTGAACAAATAGCACAGGAACCTCGAGCACCTTGATTCCTAAGTGCCCATGTGGCTCATTTGGCAAAATGACACGTGGAACCTTGAGATTAACAAAAAGGCTGCGGGATCATCAGATGGCTGCGGAATCAGCAGATGGTTGCGGAATTAGCAGATGGCTGCAGAATGCCTGTAAATATGTCAAAATATAAACAAAATAGTCACACATTAGCAAAATTCCTAAATCATGCTTAAAGCCATCACATGTAATGATCTGGGTGAGTTTATGCAGAAAATGGAGCAAAAGGGAGAGATGAGTGAGGGAAAACTGTAGGAAATGATGGATAATCAAGTGTAAAGTAGAGACTCTACATACCCCCACTACGAGGGCATTGCATGTCCTCATGCAATCAAAAACATTGTTCAGTCCACCTGCTGGGATGCCTCTGCTAAGACATCCAGCCTTCTCTTCTTTCTCTGTGTGGCCACATTGACTCTTGGTCTTTTCATCAAACACCTGAATTTCAGATTGATTAAAGCTCTGTTTAATTTCCTGCATCTCTTCTTGAGCTTTTTGTTTTCCTTTTGCCACAGTCCCATATGAAGCATGGTGTTATCTTGAACCATCTTGTCCACATTGCTCTGTATCTTCAATTTTTCATTTTCTTGTTTGATGTGGCGATTTAGTACCTCTAGCTCAAATATTTCCTGCTTCAGTGATTGGACTTGCTGCTCCAAAGGTTGAGCAGTGCTTGGACCAACAACTGCTTGTTCTAGCGTCTCCAGGTAATTATAAACTTTCTGTTGATCAGGGTCAACCTCTGGTGACCGCCTTGGGCTAGGTTCATACTGAAATTCGGATCCATGTTCAAATTCAGGCTCATGCTCAAATTCAGGCTCATGCTCAAAAGGACTTTCCTCACGTGGAGGACTGGTCTCAACATACTCAGCGTGTGGAGAACTTTTCTCAAAGTCAGGTTTTGTAGCACCTTTTTGAGGTGTGCTCAAGTCAATGAAGAATGACTTTTTGTTCTCTGTGGCCCCCTTTTTGCTTTGTAACCTGCTGCTCCTTCTCACGGAGGTGGTACTCTGTTTTTCTTTTTGTGCTTTTTGCTTTTGTTTTTCCACCTTCTTGGAAAGGGCAGTTTCATGGAGTTGGGCCAACCTTTGTGCTAAGGGCTGAGTGTCTTCCTCACTAGAATTCTCAGGAGTGAGGTAGGTTTCTTGAGCTATGGATTTTCCTTTATCTTTCTTTTGTTTCTGCCTACTCTCTTTTCTCTTTTGAGCAATTTCCTGGGCAAGTTCTGAAAGGGTTTCTGTGATAATTCCTTGGGCTGTTTGACCAATGTCCACAGCAGGCTCAGGGTCAATCTCATGTTCAGAATGATGTACATCAGTTTCTTCTTCAATCTGTTCTTGGATAGTTTCCTCTTGGACAACAGTTTCAGGGGTAGCCTCTTTTCTTTTTCTTCTACTCTTTCTAGGCACAGAGGTTTCTCCTGCTTCTTCAAAATGGTTTCTCACAAGAAATTTCTCCCAGGTATCTCTTTTTGCTTTCAACTGTTCCTCAACTAGCATCTTAACAAGACCATGATGATACAGATGCAGTTCAATGTTATTTGGGTTCCTTTGGGCAATTGAACACATTTTTCTAAGACTTGAGAGTAGAAAATATGGAAGGTTAATATCATCTCCTAAGAAATGCATCATGACTTTGGCATGGTAAACATATAAAACTCCAAACCTTCCCTCACAAGTAAAGAATTTTTGCACTAATAACAGTAAAGTTGTCCATTCTTCCTTGACATAAGTAACAGGAATCCCTTTTGTAAAAATGTTGGTATCCATACCTAGGTTCTTTAAGATATGCTTCCACTGTTGGTCTTGTACTGATCGGTTTTTAAACCATCTTTCTCCAGTTTGTGGGAGTGAAGTGGCCTGTGCTATACTGCTCTCAGTGACTGTAAACTTCAGGTCCCCTATCTCCACTTGATTATCTTTGTCTCTGAAGGAACGTGCAAAGGCCTTCGTAACCTCTCTGTGGTAACCTCTGAATTTCTGGATGCATTGGAGCCAGTTTGCTTTCTGCAAAGCCTCTTTAACTTGAGGATATCCCTCCAGAAATTTTGAACCCTCGGGTTCTGCCCTTAAGAGTTTACCCATTGGCTCTATGGCTCTGTTCTTAAAACTTTTGGAAAGGGAAGGTTACACGGCCTCAACAGTGGCCTTAACACAGTGAATTTACGGCTCTGTTCTAAATCGTTTGGAAGAAAAAGGGTTACACGGCTTCAACAGAGGTCTTAACACCGTAAATTTACGGCTCTAATGTAACAGCCGTAACACTGATAATCAGAATTAGCAGAGAGGAAGACGTAAAACAGAGTATGGCTAAGGTAGCAGCGTAGTGAGCACAGCAGAATAAGGGAAATGTGGAAATGAAACAGCGTGAATGGAATGATAGGAGCGTAAGAGGGTTATGAAATGATGGGTAGAAACGGTTAGGTCCTTAGGCTTCGGTCATAGATTTACACTTGGCTGCAGGATTGTGACTTAGAGAGACGTAGTACAGTAGTCTACGTCACTTAGGTACGAAAACCTTAATGGAGGAGCAGCCGCAATTGAGTTTCAAAATCGTGATGAATCATGACCGATAAGTGAGGAGAATACGTGGATTTTTGGTCGCATGATGGGAAAGACTGGTAATCATTACATTAAATGGCAAGAAACATAACCCCGGAAACTTTGCAAAATGAGATAACCGTAAGTTTAGGATTTAGATCATACCTCAGATCCGCGCTTGGATTGCCTTTGATTATTTCCCACTAACCCTTCATTGTTTTATTGCTGTTGCATGACTCTTTTCCACTTATTTTTGATGACTTTTGAACTGTAAATTTCTTTTCAAACAGACTGTGTTTTTTTTATGCAGGTGCAGAGAGTTGCGGAATCGTTAGATGGCTACAGAATCTCCAGATGGCTGCGGAATCTGCAGTGGTACCCTCCGGCTGCACAAAATAACTTTAGTTGTCTAAAAAAAAATAACTTTATTGATGGAATGAAATGTAATGAATGGATGGATGGATGGAAAGAAATGAGGTGGAGTGAGAGTGATTAAATGAATGAAATGGTGAATGAAGTGGATGAAATGGCGAAATGAGATGGAAGAGAGAGAGATATTTTTTTTGGAAAACATGAGGTGTCAGGTGACCCTGATTTTCACCTCAGGTTTTCTGCATAAGACTGCCAATCAGAGATTGGTTTTCAGGCTTATACATTTATTCTTTTTTTTTTCTTCTTTTTTTTTTTTTCTTTTTTTTCTTTTTTTTTTTCTTTTTTTTTTCTTTTTTTTTTTTTCAAAAACCAAAGATTAGGCTGATGGAGGAGAAGAATCCTTCTCCACCAACCTGATTGCAGAATCTTCTTTAAACAATTTGACAAACTCTTCTTTTGAGAATGGCTTTTGATAGATTTTCAAGCGATGGCCATTCACAATAAGAGGAGTATGAAATTCATCAATAGTTTTCACTCGAACTGCTCCATTGCTAAAGACTTCATCAATCTCATATGGCCCAAGCCAATGAGTTTGAAACTTTCCTTTGAAGTCCTTAAACTTTGAATCAAACAATAGAGCCCAATCTCCTTTCTGAAACTTTCTTTCTTTGATATGACGATCATGCCATTTAGATCTCTGGTGCTGAACTAGATCGGTCCTTAGAATTGCATCTTATCTTATTTCATCTAGCTCATTTAGCTGGTCCATTCTGTGTCTTTGGGCTTCTGAGAGGCTCATTCCCAATTGGACTGCCATCTTGAAGGTCTTGATTTGGAACTCAATGGGGAACAGGACTTCCTTCCCATAAACAAGTTCATAGGGAGAATGTCCTGTTGTGTTCCTCCATGTGGTTCGATAGGCCCATAAGGCTTCAGGAAGCCTTTCCGCCCAATCTCTTCTATGAAGATGAACAGTCTTGGTGATAATGCCTTCAAGAACTTTATTGGTAGATTCCACTTGGCCATTGGATTGCGGATGGTAGGGAGTAGATGTTTTGTGCTTGATCTTATATTCCTCCATCAGCTTCTCCATCAATCTAGATGTAAACTGGCTGCCCTGATCTGTCACAATTTCCCTTGGGACACCAAAATGAGTGAAAATATCCTCAAAAAGAAATTGAACAACTGAATTTTCAGTGGCAGAAGGCAATGCTTTCGCTTCTACCCACTTAGTAACATAATCAGTACAAACCAGTATATACTTCTTTTGCTTTTATGGAGGATTAATTGGTCCAACGAAATCTAGAGCCCATTTCTCAAAGGGTTCAATGCATACCTGAGGCTGTAGTGGCATTTCATTTGAAGGAGTTGGTCTCCCAACTCTTTGGCAGCTGTCACACCTCTTAACATACTGCTTTGCATCTTTAAAGAGAGAAGGCCAATAATATCCTAAAGAAAGGATTTTATAGGCTGTCCTCTTGTCAGCAAAGTGCCCGCCGCATGGTTCATCATGACATGCCTTAAGGATGTCAGGCATTTCATCTTCCCGAACACACCTTCTGATTATACAATCTGGCCCTGTTCTGAACAATTCATTAGAAATCCAAGAATAATGTGAACTCTCCTGAATGATTTTCCTTTTTTCATTAGGAAATAAGTGTAGAGGAAGCTTCCCTGTAACTAGATAATTAGCCATATCTGCATACCAAGGAGTCTTGTTAGTTACTGCAAACAAGTATTCATCTGGAAACTTATCTTCTACTAGAGAATCCTCATTAGTGTTTTGGATTCTAGACAAGAAATCAACTACTATGTTTTGTTTTCCAGGTCTATCTAACACAGTAATGTTGAATTCTTGTAAAAGTAAAAGCCATCTTGTAACTCTACCATTAGTGACAGGTTTGCTCATTAAATATCTTATGGCAGAGTGATCAGTATGGACAAAGGTTTCATAGTCGGTTATGTAGTGTCTAAACTTATTGATCGCATGTACCACAGCTAAGAACTCTTTTTCTGTAACAGTATAATTTAACTCAGTGGGAGTCAAATTTTTACTGGTGTAATAAATGGCATAAGGGATCAAATCCTTTTGTCCCAAAACAGCTCCTAGAGTTGTATCTGAAGCATCAGTAGAAATGTGGAAAGGGAGTTTCCAATTTGGCCCCCTTAAGATGGGTGCTTCAGATATTCTAGTCTTTAAAGCTTCAAAGGCAGATTGACACTCAGGATCCCATTTAAACTCACAGTCTTTGGTAAGCAATTTGAAAAGAGGAGATGCTATCCTAGGGAAGTTTTCAATAAATCTTCTGTAATATCCAGTAAACCCAAGAAAACTTCTAACATCTTTCTGGCAATTTGGAACAGGTAACTTAGAGATGACTTCCACTTTGGATCTATCAACCTTAATTCCATCTCCTGAAATATGATGTCCTAAAACAATCCCTTCAGTAAACATCATAAAACACTTTTCATGACTTAAAGAAAGATTTGTTTCCTTACATCTTACCAGTACTTTTTCCAAATTTTCCAAAGCTTCTTCAAATGTATTACCATAAATTGTGAAATCATCCATGTATACCTCTACACAATCATGAATCAGATCTGAAATGATTCCTAGTACAGCCCTTTGAAATGTAGCGGGTGCATTGCACAATCCAAAAGGGAGTACTCGGTAGGCAAAAGTTCCCCAAGGACAAGTGAATGTGGTTTTGTCTTGATCTTCAGGTGCTACCTGAATTTGATTATATCCACTAAAACCATCCAAGAATGAGAAATACTTTTTACCTGCTAAAGTGTCTAGTACCTGATCAATAAAAGGTAGAGGAAAATGATCCTTTAAGGTTGCCTTGTTCAATTCTCGATAATCAATGCAAACTCTCCATTTACCATTCTTTTTGGGCACTATAACCAAGGGAGAAACCCATTGGCTATCTGAAATGGGGTAAATGAAGTTTACCTTGAGCAATTTCTGGAGTTCTTCTTTCACGATTTCCCTAAGGTTTGGATTCATCCTTCTTTGTGGTTGCCTAATAGGTCTGATGTTTTCTTCAATATAAATGTGATGAATACAAGTCTTAGGATCGATTCCTTTCATGTCAGTGTATTCCCATGCAAAGGCAGTGGAATGTTTTTGCAACAGTTTAGTTAATTCTTCTTGTTGTGGCCTTTCCAAGTTTTTGTTAATGTTTAATGGTTTCCCTAGAAAGATTTCAACTGTAGAACTACCAAACTCCTCCATTGAGAAGAGAGACATCTGTCTAGAGGAGAGATATTCAATGTCTGCATCTATCTGAAAATGTGTAGAGTCATATTCTAAAGATACTTCAAAATTTTCTAATGTATTTAGAATTTGACTGTCTTCACTAATCTCAGAGATGGTTAGAACAGGTTGAATAGTATCTTCATCCTCTACCCATTCATCTTCTCCTATTTCTGTTATAGCTTTTGCTGGGGGATACAAGTTGAATTTCTTGGTGGAGTTACCATCTGATATATACATGTCCCCAGACCTACAGCTTATGAAAGCATCAGCTGTGGCCAGCCAAGGTCTTCCTAAAATAAGAGGATGTCCTCCTAGATTATTCTTGGGAGTTAAAATCATAAAATCAACTGGATATTCCCAAGAATCTAGAGAGACTGGAATATCTTCCAATACACCATCAGGTTTAATGATTGATCTATCTGCAAGCTGCAGCAAAGTAGGTGTAAAGAGAAGGTTAGGAAGTTTTAACTGATCCATGGTCTGTCTACTCATGATGTTGATCGCGGCTCCTAAGTCAATCAGAGTATTTGGGATTTCAACCCCATTAATATGAGTTTTGACAATAGGACTACCGGGATCCAAATATTTTTGCATGGTAATCTTACCCATCATAATGTCTGCAATTTTTCCAACTAGATGTATCCTTTTGGTATCTCTGGTTCTTTTTCCTGTTTTCTTCAAACTCAACTCCTTTATTGTCTTCGCTAGAATGGGAATTTCCTTAATGTCTTGTAACAAGGGGATCTTGATACAAACATTCTTCAATTCATCTAGGAAGCTATAATCATGCACCCATATCTGCTTTTCCACTCCTTTGTCGATTTGTAATCTTTCAGGAAAAGGAGGTGTAGCTAAAGGTGTAGGTTGCTCAACTATGGGAGTTGTAGAGGTTGATTCTTTTTCTGTTTCTTTTTGGATATTTTGGTTTTGAAGTGATACTTCAGAACCTTTATTGACTTTGAGAGATTCTTCCTCAGAAATGCTTGGTTGTTGAACACTTGTAGAAGGTTGATCTAAGATTCTACCTGATCTGAGTTGTACTTCATTGAGAGGAACAACCATATAGGTAGGGAATGGTTGACCTTCCATCATGTAAGCATTTTGAGGGTTCCTATTATTTGGATTTGGTAATGGCTGAGAGGGAAGTTGATTTGATTTCTGCTGGGATTGAAGCGAGAGTTGAGAATTTTGATTTTGTGGAGGAGGTTATTGTTGTTGAGGGTATGGCAATGATAGTTGTTGACCTTGGTTTGGAAGTTGTGGAGCTTGCTGATTCTGAAATGATGGAGGATATTGATAGAATTGAGCAAATCTCCCATAAGGATTTTGCATGCTTTGCATCCATGCTTGAAAAGCATTTTGAGGTTGAGGCCAAGGTTGTTGCCAAGGATTCCAATTTGGTTGGGATTGAGAATTCATAGAGTTGTTAAACCCTTGATTCTGTGGCCCTTGCCAAGGTCTCCTTGCAATGAAACAGAGAGATTCAAGTGTACTTGCATCCTCTTGAAAGACTGCTTTGAGACCAGGTATTGAAGGACAATCCTTAGTCTCATGAGTTTCTGAGCAAATTACACATGTTTCTACAACGTGTGCATCTAAGGGACATTCCCTTAAAGCATGTTTTGTTCTACATTTCGGGCAAAAGATAGCCAAAGCCTCAGCTTCTTCTTTTTGTTTATTGTGAATCTTAAGGGTATCAAGTTGTTCACTAAGACTCCCTAAGATGTCAGTTTTAAATTCATCAAGCATATTGCCGATTTCAGCCCTACTTACTGATCCTGTTGCAGATTTATTTGCCCTAAGGAGAGAAGGATCTCTAGGCCCTTTTTGAGTTTTTGATTTGCCTCTCGAGAGATGGATACAGAGTTCTGCTATATCATTGAGTGAAAGTTGAGAAATATCCCCTTTCCCCATCATGTTTAGGATATCTATCCATTCATCCCTAATGGCTTTTAATAAGAGGGCTTTTAAGGTCTCTTCATCTAGGGTATTCATTTTTGCTCTTTTTAAGTTATATTGAAATCTTTCAAGTAAATCTTCTAAGCTCTCATCTTCTCTTTGTATCATTTTAAAAACCTCGTTCTTGTGATTAGTAGGCATACAATAGTCCAAATACCTATCCAAAAATGTCTGTTTCATTTCATCCCAAGACCTAATGGATTGAGTGAGTAACCCCATGAACCATTTCAAGGCTTGATCCTTCAGTGTTGAGGGGAACAATTTTAGTTTCTGGGAGTCATCCAGGTAGTCATAAGTTCGACACACCACTTCAAACTCAAACAAAAATGTTTCAGGGTCCTCAGTCCTAACCCATGGAAATTTGGGAGGACAGATGGTGATATTAGATATCATTTTTGGGATTCAACTGCGTTAAGTAAGTCATTCAAACGTATGACCATTTCCATGAGAGGTAGTCGTAACTGACTAATTTCTCATGATTTTTGAGTAGTTCACTTAGCACTCATTGCATCGGGTGATGCTCACAGGGGTGAAGAAGTGGGATTGAAACTAGTGAAATGTGGAGAACGAATCACATAGCATCAATCATCACTTCCGGGGCTTGCACCCGGTAACCAGGACTTCCCAGGAGGTCACCCATCCCAGAACTCCTCTGGCTCAAGCGCGCTTAACTGTGGAGTTTTTCCCACAATCAAGACCACTTAGCTTGCTACCCCATTTGCAAAACCTTAGCAAGTATTGTGCCTCATGAACCATTCATAGCATTCATGTTAATGCGACATGTGACTAATTTCTCATGATTTTTGAGTAGTTCACTTAGCACTCATTGCATCGGGTGATTCTTCACCCCTGTGAGCATCACCCGATGCAATGAGTGCTAAGTGAACTACTCAAAAATCATGAGAAATTAGTCAGTTACGACTACCTCTCATGGAAATGGTCATACGTTTGAATGACTTACTTAACGCAGTTGAATCCCAAAAATGATATCTAATATAATGCACTGCGTAAATCCCCATACTTAAATTCAAAAAGAGTCAAGGGATCTCTACTTGAATGGTTCATGAGGCACAATACTTGCTAAGGTTTTGCAAATGGGGTAGCAATCTAAGTGGGCTTGATTGTGGGAAAAACTCCACAGTTAAGCGCGCTTGAGCCAGAGGAGTTCTGGGATGGGTGACCTCCTGGGAAGTCCTGGTTACCGGGTGCAAGCCCCGGAAGTGATGATTGATGCTATGTGATTCGTTCTCCACATTTCACTAGTTTCAATCCCACTTCTTCACCCCTGTGAGCATCACCCGATGCAATGAGTGCTAAGTGAACTACTCAAAAATCATGAGAAATTAGTCAGTTACGACTACCTCTCATGGAAATGGTCATACGTTTGAATGACTTACTTAACGCAGTTGAATCCCAAAAATGATATCTAATATAATGCACTGCGTAAATCCCCCATACTTAGATGGTGATATGTTCTTCATGGTAGCTCGGGAATCCTCATTAACAATGGGAAAACCAAATGAATTATCCCCATCTCTATTTCCTCCTCCAAGGGGACCTCTACCTCCATTATTGTTGTTGTTTCCTCCTCCTCCTCTACCTCTACCTCTACCACCTCCTTCTTCCTCGGCCATGATGGTTCTCCTAGGGATTTCAAAATCTTCTGGTTCCTCTACAAAAGGTGAACGAGAAGAGATTTCTCCTTCTTCTTCAGATGATTCCACTTCTCCTATGACAATTGGTCTTTCTGTAGGAGAAAGAGAAGAGTCTCTTCCTGGTTCAAACTCAATAGAAGGTGTAGGAGAGTCAACTCTTGGCTCTTGAATTCCAGGAGTGCTGGTTGGAGATAAGGGAGGTGTCTCTTGTCTATCCCTTGAAGTAGATGGACTTGTAAAAATTGAACTTTGAGCTCTAGCTAAAAACCTTCCTCTAGAATCTCTAGCTCTATGCATGTCATTTTTTATTATTTTTCTTCAAGTCAAGTCAATAGTTCTTTTTCTGATCTGCCAGTTCACTCTAGGTGCAAGAAGAGAGCATACTCAAGAAACTATCAAATCAATAACTTTCTCTTTTCTGATCCTTCAGATCACCTTGCAGTGCAAGAGGAGAGCATACTTCGATAGGTTATCAACTTCTTTCCTTGAATTTTTTTTATGTTTTTTTTTATAAGAATATGGCTACTTAATTTCACTTCCCCGGCAACGGCGCCAAAATGTTTAGTCAATTTAGTGTTTCTAAATTGATGTCATTAATTGTCAACCCGGGGCTCGTAAGCTGATGAAGTGAAGGTGTACTATATGTACTTAAGCAACCTCTTAGAGTCTTTTGTCGTTTGGGGTGTTGTTTGTGGTTAATTTATCTTCCTAGGATGGAGTGATGTTTTTATAAATAGATGAGTGATAGTGTGTGTAAGGTGAATTCTAGATGAGTGAGAGTGTGTGATTAGTGGTTTATAACTACTTGCTGAAAAGGAAAAGCTTGAAAGAAATAAATAACTTAAAATGAACTGAAAGCAAAGAACCACTTTCTAATGGCATTAGACACCATTCATGCTGCTGCAAATAAAAGGTAAGAAAATCACTTAAAATACCAATGATAATGTTTATCTCTTCCTAACTCTCTGCCTCTAACACATAGTACTGTGTAAGACACGATTAGGAAGTAGCTAAAGATAAGTCTAAGAAATGATAAAAAATGAGAAAAATCTACTTTAAAGACTAGTTATAATGTTCAGCTCTCTCTAACTCTCTGCCTCTAACACATAGTACTGTGTAAGACACGATTAGAAAGTAGTTAAAGATTAGTCTAAAAAGCACTCAAAGCCAGCTGTAAGTTATTAGTATTCAGATCTCTAAAAGATAAACAATTTGTGATAAAGAGACCATTCATATGTTAGCAGACAACTTTGAGAAAAAATACTAAAAAATCAGCTACGAAAAATAAATAAAGGTAGCAACTTGAATCTGTCAACTGAAACTACCACTAGATATAAAGCAAATACACAACACAAAAACAATCCCGGGCTTAAAAACCTGCAAAAGAACAATACTGATCAACGTAAAATAAAGGTTGGAAATGAAATAACATGAAAGTGAATCAAGTTGTACATATTTCAAAGAAAGAAATGTTGAATGGAAAATAAGGAAATGCTGAACATAAAATACATAAAATACTATACAAGGCTAACATGAACAGGGGCCCTCCATTCATATAACCCAAAGAAGACTCAAGGAATTGTAAACTTTAGAACAACACTGCTTCTATTACTCCATGTGCAGAAAATTACAGTCAAGAGTGCTAGAACAGCACTATAAAAACAGAGTTTTTGAATGCACTAAAATGATAACGAGTTTATAAAACACAACAACTAAAAATTAACATTAAGCGTATGCAAACACTAGTTTTTATAGGCATCTGAAAGATGGCCTAATGCGTACAGCTAAAACTGAAAAACAAACTAACTGTCATGCGTAATTAAGGTTCATAACACATCATAAGTCTGCGTGGATGAGCTGGAGGTTCTGGTCGTTATGGGCATTGAATCCAGAGTTGGATTATGTCCCCCACAGCCTGCGTAAGACGGACAAATCACCGTTTGAACTGACGTGACCCAACAGCTTACGTATCACCGTTAAGCTGCCTTTGTTGACCGTAACTTGACCCTCTTTGACCGGAGGTACAGATGACGTGGATGGCTGAAAAAATAGCACAGGAACCTTGAGCACCTTGATTCCTAAGTGCCCATGTGGCTCATTTGCCAAAATGACACGTGGAACCTTGAGATTAACAAAAAGGCTGCGGGATCATCAAATGGCTGCAGAATCAGCAGATGGCTGCGGGATGCCTGTAAATATGTCAAAATCTAAACAAAACAGTCACACATTAGCAAAATTCCTAAATCATGCTTAAAGCCATCACATGTAATGATCTGGGTGAGTTTATGCAGAAAATGGAGCAAAAGGGAGAGATGAGTGAGGGAAAACTATAGGAAATGATGGATAATCAAGTGTAAAGTAGAGACTCTACATGAACACACCGCAATGGCTACAGTAAATGACTTTCCACAACTTCTAGCATAAAGTGTGGGTTGCGCTAACCTTCACATGTGTCCACTGTTGCGGAGACCACCATGGTTAAGCCTAACAGTTAGCCTAACCGTGTCAATTAAATGCGCAACAATTGCGCGCTAATCCCAGGTTGTTGCTAATTAACCCACAATTAATAATGAATTTAACTCTAGTTTAATTTGGCGGAGAATTCAGCAGACCCTCCTAATTAGGCAGAAACTCCAAGTTCAATGGAGTTAACTGGAGTTCCTCCAGTTTTAGTGGAGGTTTACTACGAGAAAATTGTTTATGTCATAACTTGGGCAAAATTCGACCAAATGAGGATCAAGAAAAGGTGTTCCTAGATGATTTTGACATTCTAAACATAATGGAATAAGTTGTAGAGGTAGAGAGGCACTTATGTATGTGATTTTTCCACGTTGAAGTTTAAGGAAGCCTAGGGCCACCAGGAGAGGAGGTCAAGCCTAGATCAGTTGTGGTCCAATTGTAGAGCTTGGAGAGTCATATTTGAGGTTTTTGAATGGTTTGAGTCCATTGAAGCAGGTTTTAGTAGTTGAAGAGCATTGTAAATTGTACTTTTTCCATTTTGAGCCAATACAGAGGCCCAAGCCACAGAAGCTGGACCAAGGAGATGTAACCCAAAAGGGGTGAACGCCTTTATCAAAACACTGTGTTAAGTGTTCTTCTTGATGGTTTGCTGTACATTTACTTACTACTATTCAACACTTGTCTTTTATGCTATTCTTCTCATGATTCTAACATAAAACTGGGCATAAATTTACCTGTTTCCAATCACAAAAACCATAAGGGAACCTACACACATGAAGAAATTGACAAGAATTTGTTTATAAATCTGAAGTTGAAATTAGAAAAAAGAAAAACTAACATTCAATAATAGATCAACTTGGTATCAGAGAAAAGGTTATTTTCTTGATTGCTTGAGTTTTGTGCAAGTAGGGTGTAAATGGTTGCAGATTTGTGAAGCTTTTTGATGCATTGTGAGTGTGATGGAAACTTCAACAAGTGATGTTTCTAATCCCTCTTCCTTAGCAATATTTTTTAATGAAGAGATGTTACAAGAGTTTATCATCATGAGAGATATGGTGCAAGAGCTGTATGAATATAGGAAGGAGAACACTATACTTCAAGAGAAGTTGATGGCCATGAAGGAGGAGAAGCAAGAGCTTCTTGAAAAGATGCATGAGATGGAGATTCAACTCCATGATGCCAAGGAAACCCTAGTCAAGTATGTGCATGAAAATGAGGTATGCAATTCAAGTTTATCTTCAATTTCCTCTAAAAATGAAAGTTTTGTGCTTTTGAAAGGCACACTAGAGGAATAGGGTCCAAATTATTGATGGAGATGGGATATGAAGGTAAAGGGTTAGGCAAACATGCACAAGGCATATTTGAGCCAATTGTTGTTGAGGAAAGGCATAGGTATTTGGGTCTTGGTTATGGAAAACATGATGGAGAATGATCCAAAGCCAAGGAGGCACATAAAAATGTTCCAAGAAGGACTTTCATTACATGTTCATTACCTCAAGCTTGTGAAGTTTGTGTTCATGAGGAATGAAAAAGTTTTATACCCACTTTGCAAGAAGATTTTCATAAGAATGAAACTAGTGGAAAGGGAAAACAAGAGGATGATGGAAGCTCTAAGGTCATTGAAACCATTGTTTGTATTCTGAAGAGAGCCACTACCTCATCAAATTCACCTCCTCAAGAAGGCGACAAAGGTGAATGTGCAAGGTATAAATTTTCCTTTAATCATGTTTCTTGTTGATTGTGATAAACATGGTAAATCCTCACATAAGAATTAGAGAGAATTTACATGTTCTTTTTGTGGTTGGAATAACCATACTATTTCGAGGTGTTGGAAGAGAATAGCCATACACAAGAAACTTTCAAAACAAAAGAGATAGAAAACCAGAGGTCCACTGGATAATGGAGACCATATTGAAAAGAAGTTGCAATTATTTTGCACTCATTGCCATAAGAAGGGTCATCTTGTAGACAAATGTTGGAATTTGCATCCAACAAGTCATCCACGATAGTTGAAGAAGGTAGAGAGGGATTTTTGCAAGGATGGAAAACATGATTCCATAATTGATGTGAATCAGGAGGATACACATGATGAAGTATAACGGAAAGAAGTTCCATTGAAATGGTTTGGAAATAGATGGTTATATTTCTTAACCAATTAAGGCCTTGAATTTCTTTTGATAATTGATGCAAATATTGCCTTGATGATGCATTTCTTGTTATTTGAATGCATTACTTTTCTGTTGAAAGTATGCTGCAACTTGTATGATGCAAGATGTTGAAAGTAGAGTTATGTTTGAATCACCTAAATGCTGCAAATAAGGCAATTTATGGTTACAAATTTGTATGTGAATGCATTCTTGATATTACATATTTTCGCCAGGAAGGTGTGTGAAAGTGGGGTATGTTACTCACTTCATTTGCAGCAAATTTGTCAATTCAAATCTTATGTACCCATACATGTTTTTGGGCTTATTGTACTTGTGATTATACTTGAGGGAGAGTTGAAGAATTGTACACATACATGAGAGTTTGTGTGTGTGTGAACAGTGGAATTGTTGCTAGTTTCATTTTGTTTGGTCACATGTATGCCATATCAACCTGGAAGAGTTGATTTTATCTCCAAATATGAAAGGGATATGTTAACGTATTATTGCATGAGATGTGAAATTCTTGTTTTTCATGCAAAGAATCATCAAGTTGTTGTACATGCTTATGTTTGGCTCTAAAATCAAGTCATTTTCTTAAAGAAGTATGTTTTGTTGACTTGTGTTAGTCGATGGCTTGTACACCAAGATGCAAGAGTACATGGTGATGTTACATGATGTGACAATTGGTTCTTTGAAGGAGCAAAAGAAGAGGTTGTCAATCTGCATTTCTTGCACAATGTGTTTTTCCATTTAATGGTTGTATTTGTGACAAGATGTCATAGGATTTTGGAAGGCCCATTCTTGAGCACGATGCTCATGCTTAGCCTTCATTCTCAAATCATGACATGAGTAGCATGTTGAACCGGAGGATGATAGAGGTAAGAAGCGAAAGTGGACGAGATGCCAAAAATTTGCAGCCATTGAAGGCCGTTGTATGTGTTGACACCAAGATTTTTAGTGGGAATGCTATCAGATTGTATTAGTTTTCCAAGCACCGAGGGATCAATGTGGTATAGCAAAGGTATTTTGCAGCCAGAAAGTTTCCAACAAGTGTTGGATTGGGTCAGCAACAAAAGGATAACATTGGTTGAGGGACATAGCCATTTGCAAGGCAGGGCATGCCAGTAAACCTGAGTGATTGTCATGGAGATTTATTCAAGTAGAATCAATTGATAGAACTTGGGAAGGAGAAGAGTATTCAACTCTGATCAGATAACCAAGTTCTGTGGGTCAAAAATCTTGTTAGTGGGAAGGATTGATTGGAATCTGGATTAGGGGCAAAAATTTACTCAAAAATAAAAGTGGTAAAAATCAATCAAAACCTAAACAACCGTGTCCATCTCGGCAATATGATCCCAATGCAAATCGTTTCACTCAAAACGGAGTTCGTATGAGGGAGTTAGAGCTCACTGACCATTTCATCAAACAGACAAATTTTGGGTACATGGTTGACTAGGATGCTGACTTGGCATCCGTATATCCCAGTAAACAAAAGAATATTCCAATGAATATTCCTTGAAATATTCCAATGAATATTCTTAAAATATTCCTAGATAGGTGGACGAGTCATATTGCGCCAAGTGGCATCTTGTTATTGGGTTTGCGATGATGAGGTGGACCAATGAGAGGGTGACACATGGCAAGCCCAGAGGTTGCCATGTGCCCTCTCAGAGTTCATTTAAATTTTTTATGGAGGCACTGGAGTTTGACCTTGTGACCTCCCCTCCATGTCCAAGACTCTCAACCATCTCCGCTACCATTTGGTTCTTAACCATATGGTGGGTGGATTTATGATAAATGTTGCGGTTTTGTGTTTGGGGGTTAGGGCTGGGGCCTAGCCCTAGCCTTGGTCACCACCAGCAGGCAGGACCGTGGGCTAGGGCTAGACCCCATCCCCCTCTGCTCTACCGCTAATTTCCAGCATAACATTCACGTTAATGCGACATGTGATCGCTGGGGAGCAAGTCAAACCTCCAATGGTACCCACCTTCAAAATAGATGCATGTGAACACACTGCAATGGCTACGGTAAATAGATTTCCACAACCACCAACGTAAATGTGGGTTGCGCTAACCGTCACATGTGTCCACTATCACAGAGACCACAAGGGTTAAGGCTAATGGTTAGCTTAACTGTGTCAATTAAATGTGCGGTAATTGCGTGCTAATCCCAGATTATTGCTAATTAACGAGCAGTTAATCATTGATTAAACTCCAGTTTAATTTGGCAAAGAATTTGGCAGATCCTCCGTATTCGGTGGAAACTCCAAGTTTAGTGGAGTTAAGTGGAGTTCCTCTAGTTTTATGGAGGTTTACTAGGAGAAAACTGTTTCTGTCATAACTTGGGAAAAATTCGACCAAATGAGGATCAGGAAAAGGTGTTCCTAGATGATTTAGACATTCTAAATACAGTGGAATAGGTTGCAGAGGCAAAGAGGCACTTCTATATGTGATTTTTCCACGTTGAATTTTAAGGAAGCCTAGGGCCATTAGGAGAGGAGGTCAAGCCTAGATCAGATGTAGTCCAATTGTAGAGCTTGGAGAGTCATATTTGGGGTTTTTGAATGATCTGAGTCAATTGAAATAGGTTTCAAGAGCTATAGAGCATTGTAAATTGTATTTTTTTTTCCATTTTGAACAAATACAGAGGCCCAAATCATGGAAGTTGGACCATGGATATGTATCCTAGGAGGGGTGAAATCCTTTACCAAAACAATGTGTTAAGTGTTCTTCTTGATGGCTTGCTATACATTTACTTACTGGTATTCAACACTTGTATTTTATGCTATTTTTCTCATGATTGTAACATAAAACTTAGCATAAATTTACATGTTTCCAATCACAAACACCATAAGGGAACCTATGCACATGGATCAATTGACAAACATTTGTTTATAAATTTGAAGTTGAAATTAGCACAACAAAACTAACATTCAATAACAGATCATTATAGGAGGAGCGATAGGGGATATTTTCCGGATGAATTCAAGAAAGAGATGCCATCTACATTCGATGGGGAAATGAAGAAAACACAGAATTCAAAAGCATGGTTTCTTGGAATGAATAAGTTCTCTAGATTGCATGATTAATTAGAGAAAATGAAGGCTAGGATAGCTACATTCAGTCTTAAAGGTAAAACATATATCTGGTGGGAAGATGTAAAGAATGTTAGAGATATTTATGAGAGGAGTTGACTTGGAGTGAATTTGATAGACTATTTAGGAAGAAGTATCTATTGGAGAGGTACTATGATGATAGGGAAAATAGTTTAATGAGCTAAAGATGGGCTTTATGACCGATGAGGAGTACACAAACATATTTATGGAGTTGTTGAGATATGTGCCTTACCTCAAGGAGGAGAAGGCCAAGATTCAAATATTCATCAGTGGGTTGCCGATAGCATTCAAAGGCAAGATTGATTTTGATGAGCCTAGATCATTGGAGGAGGCCATTTGGAAGCTAAATAATTTTTATGAGCAATCAAAGTGAAAATACGAGACTAAGAAGGACTAGAAAGGTAATGATAAGAATAAAGGGAAATGGTATAAGAAGTAGTAAGGCCTTAGGACAAAGGTAACAAAGAGAATGCAACATCACACAAGAAGTTCAATGCATCTGACAAAGGGCAGGGATTTCAGTTTGAGGAGAAGAACAAGGGTGCAGGTTGGAAGCCTATACAATGTTGGACTTGTGGCAAAGATCATCACAGGAGATCTTGTCCATAACATCAGGGTGGTAGACTGCATATTTACAGTGCTCACTAAGCACAAACAATGGGGGATGTTGGAAAACGTGTTTCTCAAATCTATGCAGTGGTTGATAACAGACAGGCAGATCACCAAGCGTCTATTATCGAGATGGATGGTAAGCTTTATGATCATGTTGTTTCTATTTTGATTGAACTTGGATATAATTATACTTATGTTAATCCTGACTTGGTGGATAAGTGTGGTTTGAATAAATAAGTGCATGCTGAATCTTGGTTAGTAAAGTTGGTTACAAGTACCAAGAAGCAAGTTCATCATTAGGTAAGAGCTTGTGCATTTGAGTTGAATGGTATGTCTACATCAACACATTTGAATTTATTGCCATTGGGTTCGTATAACATGCTTTTGGGTACGGACTGGTTGTATCTCCATATGACCAAGGTGGACTATTATGAAAAATATATTGAGTTCTTGGATGAAAATGGAGAACAAATTATCTTATAGGGTAAGAAGAAGGCAACATCAGTAGAATGATAACAACTATGCAGGCGAAGTGTAGTCGCAGGAAAGGGCGTGTGTTATTTGTCGTTCATATTTCTAGTGAAAATGGTAAGGAAGTTGAGGATGTAGATATCTTGAGCAGGTACTCAGTTCTACAAATTTTCAGTATGTATTTCTCGCAAAGGTTTCAGAGTTATCACCTCATAGGGAAGTGGATTTTTTCTATTGAGTTGGTATCAGGGGCAACACAGCTAGCATTAAAAGCACCATACATGATGAACACCCCAGAGTTGGTAGAGATGAAGTTGCAGTTGAAGGAAATGCTTGAAAAAGGATACATTAGGCCAAGTGTATCACCATGGGGCACACCAATATTGTTTGTGAAGAATAAGGATGGTACTCTCAGGTTGTGCATTGAATATAGAAAGTTGAACAAGGCGACCATTAAGAACAAGTATCCATTACTGATGAGAGATGATTTTCTCGATATGTTGAAGGGAGTAGTAGTGTTCTCGAAGATTGGTTTGAGATCCGGATATCATCAGGTACACATCAAGTAAGATGAAATTCATAAGGAAACTTTTCGGACTAGGTATAGACATTATGAGTTTTTTGTAGTTCCATTTGGTTTGACTAATGCTCCAACTAGTTTTATGTGTTTTATAAATAGTGTGTTGCATCCTTATCTAGGCAAGTTCTTATATTCATTGATGATATATTGGTATATTCTAAAAATGAGGAAGAACACGCTGAACATTTAATAATAGTGTTCATATTTCTAAGAGAGAATCAATTGTATTATAAGCTTAGAAAATGCAGTTTCTTTGAGATAAAGGTACATTACTTGGGGCATGTTTTATCCAAGGAAGGCATAACAATAGATCCAGAGAATATAATGGCTATCATGGAATGGGAAACTACTAGGAATGTGGATGAGGTAAGATCATTGATGGGGTTAGCAGGTTACTAAAGGAGGTTCATCAGGAACTTCTCTCACATTGCATATCATATCATGTCATTGCAACAAAAAGGTAAGAAGTTTGAATGGACAGAATAATGTGCAACAAGTTTTGAGCAGTTTAAACAATTGTTGAAAATTTCTCCAGTGTTAAAGATTGAAAATACTGACAAAGAGTTTGTGGTATGCACAGATGCTCGTAAGAGAGGAATTGGTGGAGTTCTTATGCAAGAAGGACATGTAATATGCTATGAATCACAAAAAATGAATTTGCACGAGAAAATTATCTGACACATGATCTTAAGTTGGCAGCGATCATCCATGCATTGAATATGTGGATGCACTATCTTCTTGGCAAGAGATTTGTACTGATGAGCGATCACAGTGGATTGAGGTATCTATTTGTCTAACTAAATTTGAATGCTAGGAAAGCTAGATGGATTGCCACGATCTGCGAGTTCAACTTTAAGGTCAAGTACATTAAAGGTAAAGGGAACAGGATTGTAGATGCTATTAGCAGGTGAATACAGGTGAATCACATAAAAACTATGAGTTCTTATGGGACAAATTTATAGGCTCGATCTTACAAGAAGTTCAATAGGATAACAGGTACATTGTGCTTACGCACAGGTTACAAAAAAGTATAGGTACAGGAATAGGTATAAGTACAAGCACATGTATAGGTGCAGATATAGGTGCACAGGATATGGACTATCGTCTCATAGCAGATGGATTGGTCAAATTTAGGGACATGATATATGTGCCAGATGAAAACAAGATCAATAAGCTTATCTTGAGGGAGTTTCATGTGAAACTGTATTCAGGTCACCCAGGATATCAAAAGACATTGACAATGGTGAAGAAGTTCTACTATTGGCCGAAATTGAAGAAAGAAGTGGCAGAGTTCATGGCGCGAGATGCTTGGGATGTCAAGAGGTAAAGGCACAATGTAAGCATCCATGTGGGTTACTACAACTGATCTCGATTTGAGAATGTAAATGGGAGGTAATTTCAATGGAATTTATCACAACTTTTCCAAGGAGATATATACAACATGACTTTATTATGGTTGTGGTTGACATGTTGAAAAAGGTAGCACACTTCATTCTAGTAAAGTCTTCTTATTCAACCAATGATGTAGCATAGGTTTTCATCAAATATGTAGTGAGTTTGCATGATGTCCCTAAGAATATTGTGTCAGATAGGGATGTTAAGTTCATTTATAGGTTATGGAAAGATTTATTTGTAGGTTTGGGTACAAAGTTGGCCTTCAACACAACTTATAATCCACAGATAGATGGACAGACAGAGAGGGTCAACAAGATATTGGAGGATATGTTGAGGATGTATGTGATGCATCAACAATGAAAGTGGGAAGAGTATCTTCCACTGGTAGAGTTCGCTTACAACAATGGGTATTAGGAGTCTTTGAGGATGAGTCATTTTGAGAAACTCTATGGTTAGAGTTGTAATACTCCTATTAGTTGGAGTGATACAGTTAATAGGGTATTGATAGGACTGGATATGTTGGTAGAAATGGAATAGGAAATGTAGGTAATCAAGAAGAATCTAAAGGAAACATAGGATAGACAAAAAAAATTATGCAGATCAGAATAGGTTGTTTAAGGAGTTTCAGGTTGGGAACAAGTTTACTTGCGCATCAAGCCCAAGAAGATGTCCTTTTGGATTGGATCATGTGCCAAGATGGCACCTCGGTTTTCTGGACCTTTCAATATTCTTGAAAGGATGGGACTAGTAGCCTATCGACTTGCATTGCCTCTGATAGTGAAAGATCATGACGTTTTCCATGTATCATTTCTTAAAAAGTATGTTAAATATGCTAATCATGTGATTGAATGGTCTGTATTGCAGGTGGATCCAGAAGGAGAATTCCAGCTGGAACCTCAGTCTATATTATAGAGAAAGACACTCATGCTCTGTAACTGAGCAATTGAGTAGGTTAAAGTGTAGTGGAAGCACTTTGGGCTTTATGAAGCTACTTGGGAGACGACAAATCATATGCAGGCTATGTATCCTTCTCTATTCACTGATTGAGAGAATGTCCTTGACATATGCCTTTGGTATATGATTGGTATGATTTTTAGGTATATATACATATGTATATAGATGTAAATACCACCACGAGTTGTGTTATAAAGCTCCAATAACTGGTATGGGTGTCATGTCATTTTGGTTTTCATGTTGTTATGTTTTCATGTTGGTTTTCTTCTCAGCAGGTCGATTATTTTAAACACTGCAATGAGCTAAGTTATAAATCTCCATGGGCAATATTTTTTCTTTCAGTAGCCTTGTTGGTTTTAGGTGTCTGTTATAGACATTTTTGTGCCTCGCGTCATGGAGCATGGAATGTCAATAATTACAGGCATCCTCAGTCCCTAAACATGTTGTTCTTACCCCTAAAAGAACAAGGTCATCAAACAACAGCACTTCCAATCAGTTCTACACCTGAAAACACTTCAAAACAGGCTTATTTTGGATCATGTCAGCTGCTCCACTGAGATTCTGCGCTGGAATGCAACTGTTCCTCCTTGTACCTGCGCTGGAAGTCAAGATTAATGAAGGCTACCTGCGCTGGGCGAGATTGGCCAAGTGGCACAGTCATTCTGCAAGGTGTCAACTGCCCAGGAAGCTTCCAAACTGACACTTGGTTCATGAGATTCGCCCTGTGATGAGTAAGAGGTACTTGATCACCATGTGTAAGCAAGGATCTCCAAGTGGACTCAAGGACTGAAGTTTAACTGAAGAGGGAGAGGACACAAGGCAGCTTCATGTCAGTCTCAAGCTAACTCATCCTTTCCTCTTCTCTCCTATATATAGAGCTCTTCTATGAGGTCTAAGGAGGCTGGAATTTTGTGTAAAGCAAGGAGGTGCTGTTGGTTTACAGTTAGAGCTATTGGGTGATTGTTTTACTAGAGGTGAAGAGGAGAGTTCTTGCTGCTGGGGAGGTGCTGCTGGATTGGAGCCATCATCATTGGTTGTAACCTTCTCAGAACCCTGTTACTTCTATCAATAAAGTTTTGCATGTTCTCCTATATACTTGTATTGCATAGATGTATTGTGTTTACATGTATATTTGATGCACCCTAATCCATGCTTCAGTTATGAGTACATGTATCTTGTAGTTTGCTCTCTTGTTTTGTGCAGGATCTGTGTGTAGCTGGACCGGCAAAGAGAGCAAGGAGCTGGGAACAAGAGACAAAGAGAGAGGACAAGGATCGACTAAGCGAAAGACACCAGGTTGGTTGACCTTCTTTTCATTCTCTCTGTATTTTCATAAAGTGAAACATCAAAACTTTACTTTCAGTTGTTGCTAAAGACTGTCACCTTTAGAGTAGGGATAGGGTCATCCGCATCGAATACTTTTCCCCACAACAAACTGGCGACTCCACTGGGGAGCCTAGTATCTTGTTGGTGTTTGTAGTATTTTGCTATTCATTTCTTGAAGAAAAGAGTACCAAATCGAAAAGCTTTTGACTATATCAAAAGCGAAGTAGAGGGACTGCTACTCTTGCTCCTTTGCTGAGCAAATTCAAGATTTGAAGAGCTAATCTACAAAAGACTCTTTACTCTTTGTGATAGATCTTCATCCTCTTGATCATCCCTTAGCCTGTACTTGACCTATAGCTTTTTATTTCAGCAAAAACAGTGCATTTTTGAGCTTTTTATGACCCGGAATTCTTTGCAGACGCAACTCTCGTGTGTCAGTGCAGGCTGTCCACAGGCAGTCTGCATTACAGCGCAGGTGCTCCCTTCGGGAACTGCGCTGAGAGTCAAACTGGCAGACTAGAACCTGCGCTGGTCCAGTTAGCCATTGTCTAGCTCAGCTTTCCCTTTGTGTCTTGGCCCTGTTTTCACTGAATTTTTGCTGATTGCTTGCTGGTCATTGTACTTGCTGTAGAGCACTTCTCCTTGACATTATTCCGCCTCAGTTGTGTGATGAAACTGTGAATGTTCTTTCAGTATTTCTTGTTTCAGTTACAGTTTCCCATTTTGAAAAGCGAACCAGTATAGCTGTGACCTCTTAGATCCTGAACTGTAAAAGTATCTTTGTGATCTTATGAGCTAGTTTTATTACTGTTCATGGCTGTTTGAGTTTGTTTGTTTTTCATATTATGGTTTGAATTCACATATTTTTAGTGTTGAAACAAGTACCTGTAAGGTGTCTTTTCATTTTAGACGAAACTTGTTTGTTTACGCTTCAAATTGAATTCGAAAGTTACATAACAATTTCCTTTTGTCTACATCAACATTAAAGGAGAAGAAAAGAAATACATGCATCTTGCATTTGCATTTTTGATAAGTTTGGGTGTCTGATCTAGGAGAAAGTGCATTAGTTTGTGCTTTGTGCTCTGTGTGGAAAGATATTGTTTTTCTCTCCCTTCAGTAGCTAGGATTTTCAAAGCTAAAAAGATTGTGAAAGCTTGCTTATCATTTTAGCTGCATTTAGGAATTTGTACCAATACATCTCGTGGTGATCCTGAAAGACAAACTGATAAACAAGATCAACTTAAAATATATTGAATGAATCTAAAAACGCATTGTAACATAACGCTCACAATAGAGGTCTAGGTAGAGACGTGTTCCGGCGTCGTTAAACGTAGTGACTGTCGATCTCTACGAAGGTGGGTGATTCCTCCTGAGGGACGATAGCACTAATACGGACTTGAGCTCCCGCGTACCGTCGCGTATATTGGGAGACCCCTATAGGCAATTATCCTTTATCCTTAGGAAGCCGTGTCGACCGCCCTACTAATCGCGATGCAGTGAACACAGCATTCACGAAGATCGACCACCCGTACCGTAAAACGTATTCTGTGGTTTCGCGAAAGGTTTGGCACACCCTCTGCCTAGATCTCCAGAGCAGTTTCTTTTGGCCCTTTTCAAACTCTATAACTGAAAAGGTCCAACCGAGCATTTGTCACTTCGGGCTCGTTAATACATCGAAGGCGATTAGAGTCATCTTTAGCTTTTTCTCGACTCTTAAAACATGAAAAAGCGAAGTTGTGTCTAAAAGCGTCTAATAAAATTCATTCAATACGGAAACATAATTCCCCTTTTTGTATTTTAGTTGATCAAGTAATCCGCAACCGTGGAGGAAAGTCAATTAAAACTCCGTCGTTCGGGGAGACTCGCGAGTCAACCGTCTTTGTCTCCGGAACCGAAAGTAGTACGGGCAAAGCAAACTCGCTGGACCAGGTCAAAATCTCCTGTTAAAGTCAGAACGGAAGTTCCAACAACATCTGAGATTCTGGTCACTCCCGATATTTCTGGAATCCCTGCCTCTATTGAAGAAGTTCAACGGCAACAGAAGGACAGTTGTACTGATCCTAGTCTGAAAACAAGTACTTGCATAACTGAACCAGTTCCATCTGAAACCGGTCCACAGAGTCTTGTTGTTCAAACAACTGTCGCTGTCGAAGCAACCCCTTCTTCGGCACCAGAAATCTTTTACGGACCTGACGGTCTTCCTCTTCCTCCTGGTCTGATTGCAATAGAGGAAATCGTAGAGGACCAGCAAGCAAATACTCCAATTCATTTTGGAGTAGGTACCCCTCTTTTTCCTTCTGCATCAGAAGTTTGTCTATCGCCACCGGAAGTTTCTGAAGAATCGTTAGGAAGTTTATTGGATAGACTTAAAATGTCTGAACAACCGTCGACATCTAGGACTGTGCCAAATGACACAGCGATAGCAGAAGCTCCTGCTGTCACTCCAACGATGTTTGCCGGCATACCATCCGTCCCAACTAGTTCTCATCAACTAGAAGGAGTCCACCCAGGGACTATTATGACAACTTGGTCTGTTCCAGTTTGTTCTACCGGTATAATACCCGGTAATTCTTATGTTGAAACTAGACAAATTGATCCCTTTGGGAATCATTTTAGACCATCCAGTCCTCAAAGGCAATCTATGCCCGTGAGCTCCGGATTGTTACCGTATGGGGGGCAATATGCCCTTTCACTTCCTCTTCCGGGGGGATACCCATACGGCAGTTTTCAACCAAATTCAAGTTTAGCTGAAGTAACGACGAGTAGTTGGGTACCTATGTTACCCCAACAGCCAAGAGTTGTATATTCCATGCAGCAATGTGTACCTATGTCTAGTATCCCGACGACGCCAGCAATTGTAACCGTGTCGCAAGTTCAATCGATGCCTGTTGTATGTCAACCACAAGTTGTAATGCAACAGCCAATTGACCCTGCAACACAACCACAATCGCCAACTGCCGGGACGACACAGATACAAACGGGAACCATAACCCCGCATCTTGGTCCGTCGGTTAGTGTCGCACAGCAAAACATGGCTTCACAACCATGGATGGTGCAATACCAACAACCTCAGTTTCAACAGGTGTACCAGGGGTCTGAGCAACAGATCTTTGCAAATAGTGGGCAACCCTATATTCAGAATGGGTTAAACAAACCACTTTACAGTGGCCAAGCCCACCAACCATATCAGTCATATCAACATCAGTTGCATTATACTGGTGTGCAAAGACCTACTGCTCAGGCAATTCCATCGTATCCTGGGTACGCCTCGCCAAACCTGAATCAGCAGTTGCCATTTGTGGCGACCTTAGAATTACCAAATTTACATCGATTGACGAACGATCCAATCGCCTATGCCCATTGGTGGCCAGCGATTCCTCACAAACTTCCTTCGGACATTCCTAAATTCAATGGAAATCCGGGCGAAGACCCGTCGAATCATGTGATGACATTCCATCTGTGGTGTTCGTCGAATACCTTGAATGATGATTCAATAAGGCTTCGCCTTTTCCAGAGGACATTGACTGGTCCAGCGGCTAAATGGTATATTGAATTACCTAGAGCCTCTTTCGACAATTTTAGCTCCCTAGCCACGACTTTCTTAACACACTTTCAGTTACCTATAAGGTACGAAACTGGAACTGAGATCTTGGCCAATTTCAAGCAGACAACGGCCACACATATATCTGATCATATACATGAGTGGCGTCGTCGTCGCAGAATGGCAAAAACCTATGTTCCAGATCAGCTATTAGCTGAGTGGTTTATAAAGTCGCTTCTACCGGCAATTACAGAAGATGTGGCCAAGGGGGGTGTCGTAACAGAGGAGCAGGTTATTGCTCGTGCTCAATATTTGGACTTAGTATATACTCAGTCGGGCACGCTCTATGATAAGATACCTGATGCCCCCAGACCAGAATTTTCAATCCCTCCTCCTCCCGGATCGAATAGTGACTCTCATGCCGGTGATGGCGTGATTGGAACTGCAAACGCTAAGTCGACAAGGGATTCGAATAAGAAAGCCCGTAAGACTTCGAATCAAAAAGCAAATCAAGAGATTCTTGCTTCGGAGGTAAATGTTGTATCTACGGATAAAGACAAAAACTCCAATCAACCAGGAAGCAAGAAGAAACAAAACAAAGGGAAGAAGAAGAAACAAGGTGGGTCATCCCCTCAAAAAACATCTTCAAGCCCTCCTGGGCAAAGGAAACAATTTCCTCCATGTCAAATATGCGATGAAAATCACTCGACAAAGAACTGTCCGTTCAAAGCTGAGTTAAAAAGGTTCTTTAAAAGTTCCCAAACATCAGCTGTGTTGACTGATCCATTTCCTAACCCAGGTCAAAATATGGTTGATAATGGAAATGCTTCCCCGTCTCAAGTGCTTATGCTGTCGGTTTCTAAGCAAAATGATGCTTTGATATCGACTAGGAATAAAGATTATGGGAATCCGCCAGTGTCGAACGACAAAGGGAAAGATCAACCCAGTAGTTCGACAACAACTTCGGCAGAAGTTGTACCCCCCCTCACACATGAATTAACAATAAAGCCGCCTAAGGGAGTAGTCCACAAGTCGACATTCAACCCTCGCGCTAGAGCGGTGCAACACTATAATATAGTGGAGGATTTGGCCCAATCGCCATCTGCTATGTCAACTCTTGAGGTACTACAGAATTGCCCATCCCAAAGACAGGCATTGTTATCAGCAATTGGTGGAGTGGATCCTAAAGATTCCAATCTTGTATCCTTTGATCACAAAGGATATGATCCTCAGTTACCAGCGCAATTAGCTTTCCTTATTCAAGTGAAAGCACTCAACAAAACTGTTCATAGAACAATTATTGATGAGGGAGCATCGACATGTATCATGTCGACGAGCTGCTGGAAAACTCTTGGATCTCCAAACTTGTCGCGATCTTCGACGACATTGAAAGCATTTGACGGTAGGTCGTACACTCCGTACGGTATCCTAAATAACTTTAAGGTTGAACTAGGAGGAAAAACAGTGGAAATTGATGTTGAAGTCATTGATGGCAATCTTGACTATAACATTCTACTGGGAAGACCATGGATATATGCCATGGCAGCTGTAGTGTCGACATATTTTAGGAAGATCGCATTCCCGTTTGAAGGAGGGATTACGATCGTCGACCAACAGAGTTTCCTCCCTAATGGTTCACAAGTTACTGGAAGCATTCCCCTGATCCATGGGAGCGACCATTCAATACAAGATATAGGAGTAGGCTTGCTAAAAGATCCCACAATGATGGGAACTTTCGCGTTGCCACCTCCATTCCATGAAGGGAATATCCCGTTTGTAGCAACATGCAACATGGTATCTTCGTCGAAGGTCGCAAAAGACAAAGTCTTCATGGATCGTCAAGTGGTGTTGCCACCTAGCCCTATTGAAATATTGTAGCAATCAATGTTTCAGGCATGGGAGGCGAGCCCAAATGAACGCTCGTCAAGCGTTTGGGTAGATAGGTCCGAAGAATATGGTACCCCATTAGATCCATGGTCAAAAGTTCATGGGACTGACGAAGGAATCTTACAATCAATGATGATTGAGGGGGCACCATGGAATGATCACCACCATCATTCCCTTCTTCCAGAATGTGAAGAAGAAACTCATCACGACCTATACCACCCTTCAGTGTTTGAATTCCTAACAAATACTGTAAATACGGTGGATTCAGAGAGAAACCTATCCAATATTGAAGAGACCATAGCCATAAATATCTCGACAAAATCTGATGTTGTTGAGAATATTCATGTCGGCAAAAGTTGTTCCCCTTCAGAACTGGAAATATATAGTGCTCTCTTTCGCGAATTTAGAGATGTCTTTGCATGGTCATATGATGAAATGCCAGGCATTGACTCGAGCATAGTTGAACATGAAATTAAAATGTATCCTGATGTCAAACCAGTAAGACAACGGCTTCGGAAGGTACATCCGAAGAAAGCCGCTGCCATTAAGGCAAAAGTTGAAAAACTTCTCCATGCTGGATTCATCTACCCGGTTCCTCTAACCGATTGGGTATCGAATATTGTCCCTGTTATGAAAAAACAAGGGACGATAAGAGTGTGTGTCGACTATAGGGATGTAAACAAAGCTTGTCCAAAGGACAACTACCCTACACCCTTCATCGACCAGATAATTGATGAATGCGCCGGATGTGAAATCTTTTCCTTTATGGATGGATTTTCCGGGTATAATCAAATAAATATCCGCCCACAGGACCAGTCTAAGACTGCATTTATTTGTCCGTGGGGCACATTCGCTTATCGAAAATTACCCTTTGGATTGAAGAACGCAGGGGCGACGTTTCAGAGGGCAATGAATTATGCCTTCCATGACATCAAGAACATCGTTCAACCTTACCTCGATGATCTTCCGGCTCATTCGCGGAAGCGGACTGATCATCCGCGGCATTTGAGAGCAATATTTCTACGTTGCCGACATTACAAGATAAGACTCAATCCACACAAGTGTGTGTTTTGCGTCGGTTCTGGTCGTTTACTTGGATTTGTGGTCTCTAAGGACGGGATTCGTCTCGACCCCTGTAAGGTTCAGGCAATCATTAATTTGCCTCCACCTTCAAACTTGCTTCAGATTCAGAAACTCCAAGGGAAAGCAAACTTTCTGAGGAGGTTCATTCCGAATTACGCAGAACTTGCCAAAGGTTATACTCGTCTTTTGAAAAAGGATGTACCTTTTGTCTGGGACTAGGTTGCACAAGCTTCCTTTGACGCTTTGAAAGATTGTCTAGTAAGAGCATCATTAATGTACGCCCCAGACTATCAAAGAGATTTTAAACTGTATCTAGCTGCAGCAGATACGACCATTGCGATGGTTTTAGTGCAAGAAGTCGATGGAATCGAACATCCTATTTATTATTTAAGTAAAAACTTAAATGATACAGAAAGTAAATATTCCTATGTTGAAAAACTAGCGCTTACTGCTGTTCAAGCGATTCAAAGGTTTCGACATTATGTCCTCTTTAGGAAAACCACCGTTTTGTCAGATTGCAATCCCATGACATATATACTGTCGCGACAGTTGCTTGGGGGCAAATATTCAAAATGGATAGCAATCCTTCAAGAGTTTGATTTAGATTTTGTAAAATCCAAATCGAAGAAAGCTCTAGTTTTCGCGGAATTATTATGCGATCTCCCATCGTCGTCCAACGATGAAACATCAGAAGAGTCAATCGTGGATGAAAATTTGTTTATGATATCAGTAAGCGATGAGTGGTATGGAGATATCATTGTTTATCTCCAAACCCAAAAATTCAGGTCTAATACCTCACACTCGGAACGGAAACGTATACGATACCAATCAAAAGACTACATGATCGTCGGTGATACACTTTACCGTCGTGGCGTCGATACAGTTCTGAGGAGGTGCCTTACCCATGAGGAGGCCGAAAAAGCCCTGAATGATTGTCATTCGGGCGCGTGGGGGGGGCATCAATCTGGATATGCAACAGCACAAAGAATCTTACGAGCAGGATATTTCTGGCCAACTATGTTTAAAGATTGCATAATAGCTGTCAGAAGTTGCCATGCATGTCAGATCTTTGATAGCAAAACCAGAAGACCGCCCGCACCCTTACAGCCGATAGTTGCTGTTGGGCCCTTCGCCAAGTGGGGCATCGATTTCATGCAATGTAACCCCACCTCGACCGGGGGGCATGGGTATATTATAGTCGCTGTTGACTATTTTACCAAATTGGCCGAGGCGATGCCTACATTGGATAACACTGGTGAAACAGCTGCCCTTTTCTTTTTCAATCATGTAGTCGCCAGGTTCGGCGTTCCGCAAGCTATAGTGACAGATCATGGATCGCATTTTCGCAATCACATGATGGTTGAATTAGCTGCCAAACTAGGGCTATCTCATGACAGCTCTACCCCATATTATCCACAAGCCAACGAACAAGTTGAGGCAATCAACAAGGTCCTGAAGCGTATGTTGCAAAGGATGATCGGGGTTCACAAGAGAAGATGGCATCTAATCCTGTACTCAGCATTATGGGCTTACCGAACCTCGGTAAAAAACGCCACTGGGTTCACACCATTCCAATTGGTGTATGGCCTAGAGGCAGTATTACCGATCCAGTGCGAAATTTCGTCTCTTAAACTCGCAATTGACCTCCTCCCCGGAACCTCAGAAGAAGAGGCTCGTTTCTTGGAATTGATCCAATTGGATGAAAACCGTCGTGACGCCGCTTTGGCGAACGAAGCCCATAAGAAACGAGTCAAAGCGCAGTTCGACAAAAATGTCAAACCGCGCATCTTCTCTGAAGGTGACTTGGTTTTGCTTTACGACCAAGAATCCGATAAATTAGGAGCAGGAAAATTTCAGTCCTTATGGATGGGTCCTTATATTGTTAAAAGGGTGTTAGCAAAAGGAGCCTACGAGTTAATGGATTATGACGGAATACCACTGGCGCAACCCCGTAACGGGTTGTACCTCAAGCGTTACTATGCCTGAATAGTAACCTGAGTGCTTTTGTTGTATTTTGTTTTCGCTAAAATGTTTGTTTCAGTTAAGTAATCCACCCTTCTCGTTTGTTGCAGATGTCGAATTATTCTGAAACATATGTGGGATATGCTGACGGAGCGAGTCGTAGTACGCGGAATTTGTCCTCCGCAGCCTGGGCCATTTTTGATCCAAGCGGCGAGTTAGTGAGTTTCAGAGGTGTGTGTATTGGACGATCAACAAACAATATCGCTGAGTATAGTGCATTGATTGAACTCCTCTCTGACACCATTGCTCATGGTATACGCCAACTAATTGTTAGGCTAGACTCACAACTTGTGATACTACAACTCACCGATATATATTCAGTCCGCAATCCAGCTATTTATCGACTGTTTCTAAGGGTTAAGATTTTGGAAAGAGAGTTTGATTCAATTCAATACCAACATATTTCCAGAAACTTGAACACATTAACAGATTCATTAGCAAACTATGTATTAGATAGACATTTACGACATATATAAAAAGAGATGCATCGGTGCTATGCAAGTGGATCACAAATAAACCAAAATAAACTCCGAAAATCAAAATATATAAAGCTGTTTATAGTTTGTACATAATGTGCTGTAATCAAAACAAAATTGGTCATATGACCTAGAACTCAAAAAGATGCTAGGGGGCACCCTAGCCTAGTGGTGCTCATGAAAGTACGTCACGGTCTGTGCAATCATGCGCAAGAGACGAGTCCATCGTCTAGGCACGCCGATAGTGTGCCGCTGCAACTGTAAAGGTAACTCGTCAATCTGTACATCCGGAAGACCACGAGTAAGGCTCTCAACCTGCTCCTGCACAGCTGCAAGTATCTCAGTATCACCAAGGTCGCGAATAACAACTCTCCTAGCAGGCTCTGCTGCTGGGGCAGCAACTGACGATCGTGGACGAGCTACTGGACGAACAGGACCAACATCTGCATGCACCCAAGAGTTTAATCAGTTTTGAACAATAACATCATGAATAAAAACAATAAACAGTGATATGGTCAGAGATTTTACCAATAGCGCCCCATTGCTCGCCATCCGAAAGCACCAAGTCCGGATCACCTCGGTAGTCCATACCCACATATGGATACTCAGAAAATGCCATCTCCTGACGCTCGAACCACCTAAAGAAGGACTCAGTGAAAGTAATATGAGGTTGACCAGCATGCCGGGACATATGGTCAACCCACCTCTGCATGCGTGGCTCAGTCGGAGAAGGCAAATCAAGCATGATGTACTGAGGTTGCATCAATGGGATTTTCTCCAAGACAAAGGCAGTCAGAATGGAACCAAATCCAAAGTTCTTCAGCCCCCCGTCCTTTACCTTGGTCAATTGACTTTTCATCTGAACAAGTACTGCATCACACCAGTTAAACACTTTCGGTTGGAGAGACTCCAAAGCATGCTGCATATAAGACCTGTTGGCAACATTCAAAGCTGCGCTGCCTGCCATCCTACCAATGGTAAACAGAATGGACCTGAGAGACCTGTCAGTGATGTCACGGATATTGATCTTGCCGTCTTTGCTCGGCTGTGAACCTTCCCTGCAATACTGACGAATGTAATCCTTTGTGGAATTAGTCCCTCGGACCGTACCTGACAAAGAAATGGGGGCACCCCGCCTTGACAACCCAGTCAAGAAGTACATGTCCTCTATGGTCAAGGGGATGGTTTTCCCCCTAATCTGGAATACTTGGTTAACAGGATCCCAAGCATCAAGCATATACTGCAGTAAAGAAATCTGTGCTCTCATGCTAGAGATACGGAAGAACTTCAGCAGTCCACAGTTCCGAAGCGCGTTCACCGTAACTGGGTCATGGAGTGCAACCATGTCCTCTGCTTCATGTTCTCGTTCTCCCCATGTAAGGGACATTTTGGTAGAAGTTCCCTGCAATCAAACAAGAGAATGAGTAAGTTCCTGATTTTGATGAAAATCTGGCGAAAAATCATCAAAAATCTCATGCAAAATCAGCTTTTCTAAGCCCAGCGCAGGCAGAGAGTCTTCCCCCTAAGGCTGCCTGAAATACAGCGCAATTTTCGAAAGGGGAACCTGCGCTGATGCCAGGGCGCCCTGATGAAACCCCTGGGGCTCAGAAACTCTGAAAAACATGCATGAAACTGAAAAAGGAAACCATGAAAGTGAAGGGCTAAGGTTTAGCTCCTACCTGGTCCAAACGGCGCCGAAAATCGTCCACAGAATCTCCCGGAATCAGCTGGTGAAAATCAAGGAAGAAGAGGCACCTCCAGAACTCCAACAAGCAAAATGCAAATGAAATGGTAAATGAGAGGTAAAAACCCCTTTTTATGACTTTTTACACAGTTTAAAGTTAAATATTAGGGTTATAATCTCGTTTTCATGCGAATATTATCCATTTCTAACAAAATTTGTTGCAGCAATTGATGATGAAGTACTACATTTGAAAAGAGAAAAGCTAGTAAAAGTAAAAAATTAAATTTGACCATGAATCGAGCAGTTTTTAGAAAAGTGTGAGCAAAGTTTCCAGCAGAGTCCAGGCTCATTAAAAAATGAACCTATCCCGGTAAACAACCATTGCGATCATAAAGCTATCAGCCTTAAAAAAAACCCTGGTCGTGTTTTCATCCATCACCTCCACTGTCATTTGGCCGATCGTTCACCCCCATATGTGTGTTTACCCCTTTTGAGGAACATCTGCAAAGAGTGGTTTCACCTAGCCATCCTTGTGACATTACCGTGATTGGAAAATTCCAATTTGTACCTGGAATCTGTAGCTATCCCTGTTTATCACTCGTTCCTCAAAAGACGAGTCTTCTTTGAGCTCTTTTCACTGACTCGTAAAATATGAAAAGTTTGCCGAGTTTTGGCCTTCCATCTCGTTAAACGACCGGAACGCTATCCCTCCTCTAGATTTTAATCTTTTTGGACCTGAGGGATTATTGCACAAAAAGATCGAGCGCTTGTCTTGTTCAGCTCGTAAAAGTACCGAACAACCATCCCTTCTGTATTGTTTTATACTTTTTCGGACTTAAGGGATTAGATGACGAAAAAGGAATTATAGAGTTAACTTTCCGTACCTTTTCAGACTCTCTAAAAATGAAAAGGACCGAGTTTTCTTTGTCGTTAGACTCGTTAAAATGATTAAATAGCGACAAACTTGTCTTTAGACGAGAACGAGTTTCCCTATCGCTAGGCTCGTTAAATCATAGCGATGGGCTTGCCCGAAGGGCAGGTTATAGAACAAGCATATGTTATCCTCCTCAAGCTTGACAAAAATAAAGAGGTACTGGTCAGAAATGACTGGGGAAAAATTGGGAGAACATCAAAGTTTAAAGGTAGCAAGTCACTCTTGAACATGACACTTTTCCTCCGTACCATATCGGGTTGGGTTGTTTCATTCACCGGTCTCATCACCATGGTCCTCGCCAAACCATCCACATTTGGGGTAATGCTACCGATCCATCGCATCAGTGTCGTTATATGTTCAAGAGGGGTCATTCTGAAAGTGTCAACCGTGTCCCATCCACTGCCATACATTATCCTTCATCCATTCATGATCGCCACCCTGAATCATATGTCACAGTTTGTTTTCACCTCCACTAAAGTCATTAGCTCCGTTCCATGTCATTGATGTGGGATTCATTAAGGCCCTCCTTTGACGGATCGCTTCTTGTCGACTTCAACTCATTATCCAAGAAGTTGATCTAGGAACACCCCCATCAGTACTTTGAAGCTTGCATGCCTCAATGGCAAGTTTCTCACTTCCGGCGATAGGTATACATCAATGACCTTCGACCAGAAGATTTTGCGTGGCGTTCGACGCCAAGTCCTTTATTCACGCCACGTGAATTGTACTGCAGTACCTTGAGGGTCATTGTCATTATTGGTGATTCCTCTCGCGCTTGTTAACGGTTTTCATTATTGACCGGTAATCAAGCGATGTCTTTCCATGTTCGACTTCAGCGCAATTCTCACATGGATCGACTTGTACTTAGAGTGAAGATCGAACGAGTTTGAAGACCCCGGATCTAGTTCCATCCATCCGGGCTGCGATACATATTCAGGAAATATAAAAGCATTTGCCATGTACATCATTGCAGCAGATGATCATCCTATTCAAAGGATGATAATTTCAGCAGAAAATTATCAGTCTATCTTCAGATGATCGTCTGCTATATGTACCAAAATGTATTTATAAAGCTGAGCATGGGAATGCCCGCCTCAGCTAGATCATGAAAATTGAATGAAAAATAATGTATTGTATTGTATTGTATTACAGGGCGCCTCCTCAGCACTGGAATGAACTTCGGACCCTCTAGCTAAAGCATTTCACCCGATAAACGGCCTCATACTTTAGGGGGCAACTGTTATAGACATTTTTGTGCCTCGCGTCATGGAGCATGGAATGTCAATAATTACAGGGATCCTCAGTCCCTAAACATGTTGTTCTTACCCCTAAAAGAACAAGGTCATCAAACAACAGCACTTCCAATCAGTTCTACACCTGAAAACACTTCAAAACAGGCTTATTTTGGATCATGTCAGCTGCTCCACTGAGCTTCTGCGCTGGAATGCAACTGTTCCTCCTTGTACCTACGCTGGAAGTCAAGATTAATGAAGGCTACCTGCGCTGGGCGAGATTGGCCAAGTGGCACAGTCATTCTGCATGGTGTCAACTGCCCAGGAAGCTTCCAAACTGACACTTGGTTCATGAGATTCGCCCTGTGATGAGTAAGAGGTACTTGATCACCATGTGTAAGCAAGGATCTCCAAGTGGACTCAAGGACTGAAGTTTAACTGAAGAGGGAGAGGACACAAGGCAGCTTCATGTCAGTCTCAAGCTGACTCATCCTTTCCTCTTCTCTCCTATATATAGAGCTCTTCTATGAGGTCTAAGGAGGCTGGAATTTTGTGTAAAGCAAGGAGGTGCTGTTGGTTTACAGTAAGAGCTATTGGGTGATTGTTTTACTAGAGGTGAAGAGGAGAGTTCTTGCTGCTGGGGAGGTGCTGCTGGATTGGAGCCATCATCATTGGTTGTAACCTTCTCAGAACCCTATTACTTCTATCAATAAAGTTTTGCATGTTCTCCTATATACTTGTATTGCATAGATGTATTGTGTTTACATGTATATTTGATGCACCCTAATCCATGCTTTAGTTATGAGTACATGTATCTTGTAGTTTGCTCTCTTGTTTTGTGCAGGATCTGTGTGTAGCGGGACCGGCAATGAGAGCAAGGAGCTGGGAACAAGAGACAAAGAGAGAGAGGACAAGGATCGACTAAGCGAAAGACACCAGGTTGGTTGACCTTCTTTTCATTCTCTCTGTATTTTCATAAAGTGAAACATCAAAACTTTACTTTCAGTTGTTGCTAAAGACTGTCACCTTTAGAGTAGGGATAGGGTCATCTGCATCGGATACTTTTCCCCACAACAGTGTCATTGAACATCGAGGATGGTGTTCCCCCAAGTGGGAGGGTTCTGTAATAACCCTGGTAAAAAATCCATGTAAAAATTAATAAAGGTAAAATAAGGCCTTGGTCATGGGACATGTATTCCAAGCTGAATTTTGGGAAAAACATAGTGATGGGGATCACTTGTGATTAATTAATTGCTATGGAAATTGGCAAAGGCAATGGAAAATGATTTGGAAAGGCAAAGAGGCATTATTTGGAATTTTATTTATGAAAATGATGGAAAGTAGGAGAAAATGAAGGTGAAAGGTCACAGGTTGCATGTGAGGAGGAAAATGAAGGAAAATAATGGAAAATTGAAGAAGCTAGAGGCCTCATTAATAAAAAGGCTTATGATAACTAGTTCACAGACTTTTGTTAGTTCAATTTTGGATCTCTCATTGTATTCTATCTCTCTCATACTCCTAGAAACTTAGAGTTTCTTGGAACACTCTTGGAGGAGTGTGGCATACTTGGGACTTGGAATAAGAAGGCAAAGGAAAATTAGGAAAGCACAAGAGGGCATCGGGATCAACAACTACAGTGGGTGTTTCTTGCAGGTATGGAGTTGCATGTATGATTTCCTTGCTAGTTTTGGAATTCATGGCATATGCATATGGTTATGATATGCCATTGGCATGGAGGATTGCCAAGATTGATAGTGGTTTTGCCTAGCCTTTCCATTTCCTAGATAACCATGGCGTTGTGGGTTGTACTTTTGTTTTTCGGTTGGTTCTCATGTTCCTTTGGCTGTGGGTTGAGTTATTATTTCCTAGAAGCCTTGGTTGGACAGATGCTCTAGAAGGCCTGTAACAACTTGGGTTGCGTTACTAGTACTAGAAGCCTTGGTTAGAAAAATTCTCTGGAAGCCCTTGGTGTTTTGAGTTACTAGCCTTGGAATCCCTGTTTGGACAAAGGCTTTGGAAGCCAAACAATAATTGTGGGTTGAGTTACTAGTCTTGGAAGCCCTGGTTTGAACAAATGCTTTGGTGCACTGGACAACTTGTGTAGAGACCAATCTGGTGATGGTTAGTGATGTCCAACAGGTGGAATCACTGGTTGAGGGTTGAGGTGGTTTGGCCTCTGGAACCTTTAGATGGTTTTGATTGATTTGTTTTATGAGATCCCACATTCATTCTTGGAATATGGCACGAGGGTGACTGGCTGAAATAAATATTCAATTCAGCCTAGTCTATGGTTGGGTGGTTCATGGAAGTCCCATACCTAGTCGGCTTATGCAATCATCAATAAAAAATCTTTGTGGGTTGAGTTACTAGTCCTGGAAGCCCTGGTTTGAACAAATGCTTTGGAGCCTTGGAAAACATGTGTAGAGACCAATCTGATGATGGTTAGTGATGTCCAACCGTGAGGTGGAATCATTGGTTGAGGGTTGAGGTGGTTTGGCCTCTGGAAGCCTTATATGGTTTTGATTGATTTGTTTTATGAGATCCCACATTCATGCTTGGAATATGGCATGAGGGTGACTGGCTGAAAGAAATATTCAATTCAGCCTAGTCTATGGTTGGGTGGTTCATGGAAGTCCCATACCTAGTTAGCCTATGCAATCATCAATAAAAAATCTCTTTCTCCTTCATATTTTATGGGTAAATATACTTGTTTATATGGCTTTTATATACTTGATATTTCTATTAGTTATATGTTGGTTATGGATGAGTTTTATGATAGTGAAAATGTATGGCTGCCATCATGTTTTGGTTAATCAATGAATATATGGATTAGTATATGGTAATATAGTTATTGTGATGAGGCAAAAAGGATTCTTAGTGATTCTCAGATAAGTGTGAGATGCCTATGCTCGGATATGTTATTTAAACCTATAGAATGCATATTTGTGACATGTTTGATAGAATTCCTATCATGGCTAGTAGGGGTCTAGTTAAGTCCTTGTTCAAGTATTTTCATTTGTATCATTGTTTTGATGTTACTTTTCATTTCTGGAAGTTTCATAGAGTTCTAGGTAGTGGTATGAGTCATGTCCCTAAAAAAAGTGGCACAAAATCTGAAGTTGCTGGCACATAACGACCTGGAAAAGTCCCGGGTCGCAAGCATGCTTTGTTGTGGGAGCGACTGAAGGTTCCCAGTGGCATGCATTCCCATGTAAAGGGAGAAAATGAGGTTTTAATGCATTGAAAAGTTAGTTTGACTCAGGGACTGGTCACCTGGATGGGTTGGATGGATCCTTGGGGGTTTTGTTGCATGTATAGAAGGTCAGGTTCGCTGTGTTTCGTTAGTTCCGATTCCTTATCTAATACATAGGGAGTTGAATCGTATCATAGTAACTCTTCATCACATGTTTAGCCCGCTTGGATGGTTAATTGGGTAGATGTGATAGGAAGGTGTTACACAAAGACAAACAAATTTCCACACACCTAAGGGGGCCCATAGACTATCCAAAGTGCCTGATGCATAGGTTTGAGACAAGTAATCTTAAAAAATCTACATGAGCAAGTTCGGTGAACTCAAGTTGGAAGAGCCTTTGTCTTGGAAGGAAGTATTTGGAAAAAACCAATGTGATTTGATGTGGTGTGGAAACCACCATATAAGGATCCTATTATATAATTACAGAAGACAATGTGGAGGGAGACCTTAGTGGCTAGGGTAAAACCCTAGTCATGTCATATAAATAGGAGTCCCTTATTTTCTTCAGTCACACACAAACACACACATGAAAAAACATAAAGGATCGATGATCCATCTTAGAAGAGAATATGGTGAGGGAAGGTGATGAAAACATGAGTCCCTTCTTTTCACCATACATACACACATACACACACATATAGATATAAAGATATTATTTTTTGTAGTATTTTGAAAATAGAATTACAATGTATCAAACAGAAGATAATACACTATAGATCATGCATATAAAACCATGAACTGCACTTTTCTCATCTAATATCATCAAAACAAATTACATAGATAAGATTATAGATGAGAATGGTATGAAATAGGGTAGAAAAATCTTGTTGCTTGTACTCCTAGATCTCACAATCAATTTCCCTAGTCAACCTCATTAATAACACACACACTTATAAATGATTTGATCATCCATTTTAGAAGAGAATGTGTAGATATACCTTAAAAAATTATCTATTCTACGTGAAGAAAGCGCGAGTCCCTTCTTTTCATCACACACACACACACACGTAGAGACAATGAAAATATTTTTTTGGAGCATTTTAATAATAGAAATCCAATGCATGAAACACACAATAATACACCATAAATCATACATATAGAACCATGAACCATAGTTTTCTCATTCTATTTCATCCAAATTTATTACGTATATAAGATGATAAATGACAATGGTAATAAAAAATACGAAATTAGGTAGAACAATATCATTGCTTGTACTCCTATATTTCACAATCAAACTTGTTAGTAGCACACATATAAACGATTTGATCATCCATCTTAGAAGAGAATGTGGAGAGAGACCTTAGTGGCTTGGGTAAAACCCTAGCCATGCCATGTGAAGAAAACATAAGCCCTTTCTTATCATCATGCACACATAGACGTATATAGAAAAATAAATTATTTTTTTGGAGTATTTTAAAAATAGAACTACAAGGTGTAAAATACACAATAACATACCCTTGGCCATACATATAGAACCATGAACTATAGTTTTGTCATCAAAACATATTATACTTAGATAAGATGATAGATGGGAATGGAAATGGAAAATACGAAAGAGGGTAGAAAAATATCATTTCCTATACTCCTAGATCTCACAAGCAAACTCATTAGTGATACTGCCATCAATGTTGACCCTATGTTTTTTTCCTTCCTCCAATTTATATTGTTTTAATTATGCATTGGATGGTGTGGCATTAGCTCTAGTACAAATGCATTAATATAAAAATATTGAAACTTTGAAAATATTTGACTAATGCCAATGCAGGGGATGCTATTGGCCAATTTTGGGAGGTAGGGCCATAGTTAGGACACGTATCATGCTAGTGCCCACTACCCAAGTCACAAATACCTAGGTTTTTGACACTGGGACACATGACACATGGCCTACAAGTGGAGTATCCCATGACTTAGTTCCCAGTGTTTTTGGGGAATAGTCTATTTTCAACTGTTTACCATGAAGGTGGGTGAATTATTAACCAAAAAATTTGGGAATTAAAGCAATCTCTCATAAAATGATTTATATTTTGTACATATAAAATTATGATTTCATTAATTCAAACCTAGATACATAAAAATATGAAATAACTTCGGGAATTTTTTTCCAGATGTTAAAATCTTGGCTTTCACTTCCTTGTAGTATTATTAAAGTATGTATTCATCTATTTATGGTTTATTAATAATGTCTAGGCTTTTTCGTTGTTCTCCAAACCTTTATTTCAAAAGTTTTCCTCTATGCAAAAACTCTGAGTTTTTTTGGTTTGCAACATATCAAAGTGTGAATTCTACCCAGAGGGTGTCTAGATTGTCCAGGGTTTTGAAATATTGCCATTGAATGTTGTGCATAAAAAGTACTAGAATAGAGGTTCATATTATTTCCCCTCAAGGTTTACATGTATGCAACATTTCCCGCAATTTACAGAAGAACATCCCTCTTTTCAAATATAGTTGGATATCTACATGAATGATATTATTATTCTGTCAATTGATGATAGTTAATACATTGTTTCATATTAGGAAAAAAATGAAAAGTAATAGTGGCCAAAAGCTATGATTTAGGATCTAGACTCTAAAAGTAGAACTTGCAAAAAACAAAGGAGAAGTAGGCTCTTCAACAAGTTTATTTCAACATAATTTGCATTATTGCAGATACAAGGTAAACAATTGACTACAAGACAAATACAATTATATAGAGAAATGAACAGAGGTCAAAGAACAGAGATATCATTTAATTTTATTTTTTTTTGCTAATATGTTTTCAAGTTATTAAGTTAAATGGTACATTAACGAAGAGAGGGTGGAAGTATTGCTAGTTTACAAAATGGATTATTGTCAACCACTAGATAATGTTCTTCACAAATGGTTAGCTTTCGCTTCCAATCCATCGGAAAAAGTGGTTCCTATTAGAAGCTTTTCCTCGGCACTAGGTCTTGTCCTAAATATTTGTGGGTGGGATTTGGTAATGGGTGGTAACAAAGTCAATATTTATACTATTTAGAAAACCAATAGTATAGACCCATAATTATTTTCTATACAACATGTGCCTGTGTTTTTTGCCTCAAATGATTTTATGGTATGATCTTTGCATTAAGTGTCTATATATAGGCATAGTTTATGTTTTTATTGCATGAAAAAGTTATTTTTATTAGAATTGCAGAAATAGATAATGATATTTCTTGTTGAGGTGACAAGTCAAAGTGGTGGAGATATTACCATGATAGTGGAGGATGGCCAATACTAGTTTTCCTTGCTTTAGCTATCACATATGACCGCTACCAACATAGCCTTTTGTGACAACCAGTGTTTGATTAAATATTCCAAGTATAAATCCAACTACAAAATTATTGTGATACGATTATTTGGAATGGTAGTAAACATATATACAAAATGTTCACTATTGGACAAAAGGGCCTTTAAAACTAGATATGGAAGAAGTCAGGAGAGAATCAAGATCACAAACTTAAACACTATTCCCCTAGAACTATTTGACTTGTTACTTATGTTTCTTTTTCTATCTAATGGAGTGGCATTTCAAAAATTTGGAATCCTTTCTGCTTGGAGAATGGAATAATAGGAAAAATCTTTGTTTTTCATCGGAAATGGCTTCAGATGCTTGCATACTATTGTATCACACCTCAATCGCTTCATGCTGACTTTTCATATTTTCACAAATTTACTGTTGTCTTTCATTTGTTTTGGTAATATTAAATTATCAAATCTACCTGGTCCTTCCTTTAGCAATCTCTCATATCTTGGTTTCCAATATGATGGTGGGTCGTAGGATACCCATGCTAGCTATGTACATTTTTTGAAACCTAGTAAATGTGCCATTCAAACTGCTATCAATGTATTCCTTCTGTTCTTGTACACTTTTTCTTGACCTTGTGGGGCCCTGGCCCTTTATATCCTTTATATCTATTGGGACTTGTCTTGGTGATTGTTGGTTCACATAGTGAAAGCCTTCATCCTTCTCAATGTCTCTTTTCATACTGACTTTTAGGCTTCTATTAATTACATTTTCATTTCCAATTCCTTACAATGTTGTCATGAGAAACAAAGACAAATAGAGTTGCTTTTGCACTAAAATATCATATTTTATCTTAAAACAACATGCATCAAGGGTTTTTCATCTCTCAGGACATATAATGATGTCCAACATGAAATTGAATTTCATATTTATGTAATTTGATCTCACAGTTTCCATGGGGGATATTGAAAACATTCTGCTTATTTGATTTATGTTTATTTTTGTTGGTGTTTGCCATCACTCTTAGTTTTTTTGCTATGTTTCAAGTGGACTTGTAGTTTTTTTCATCAAAACATATTACTTAGATATGATGATTGATGGGAATGGAAATAGTAAATATAAAAGAGGGTAGAAAAATCTCTTTTCCTCTACTCCTAGATCTCACAAGCAAACTCATTAGTGGTACAACCATCAACGATGATCCTATGCTTTTTTCCTTCCTCCTCCAATTTATATAGTCTGAATGTTGCATTGGATGATGTGGCATTAACTCTAGTACATATGCATTAACATGAAAATATTGAAATGCAGGGGGCAAGTACTTATCAAATGTACTTGTTAGTGAAATATAATGTACTTATCATATGAAACACACTTTATTATTCTACATTGTAGATTGAAGTGTAGGAGGTCTTATAGTCTATAATGGTTAGTAGAGATTGGCCTATATATGTGGAATCAAAGACATGTCAAAGTAAAAATGTGAAGTAAGTGATCTTCAATGATGGCTAGTGGGTACAACTCAAATAAAATGTCGACTTCAGAATGCCCATAGTGGAAATGGTTGAGAAAATTTCAAAATTATTTTGTTGTCGATGGTATGCTAAGGAAAATCAATTGCCATTATTCATTGGAGAGGCCCTACACTAATTTTCTTTGAACAAACTGAGTTCATTATATAGAATAGGAGTGATGAGTTGAATACCCCTCTCCACATGGCCACATTGAATTTACCCAGAAATGGGGTTTGGAGGGGTTGGGGAGGTTGCTACTTCCATAAATGGAGTTTGGAGAGGTTGTGGAGATTTCCACTCTTAGATAATTCTAAGGTGAATGAGGGGTTCAAAAAAGGAATCTCAAGATTTATACTCCAAAGGAGGTGAGGATAACAACAACAATTCTTTATCTTGTCAAACATAGTCACTTTTTCAACATATAAGAGGCAAGTAACAATAGATTGATGCCAGGGTGCAACAGAAGCTAATGCCTACGATTTTTCTTCCAGTGTGCTTAAATTCCTTGCTTAATGCACTTCCTCTATTTTTGTGTGGTAGATGCTTATTTTGTAGCTTGGCATCAATACCATATTAAAGTTTCACATGCACATATGTAGAACACTTGTAATGAGAGGAGGGAAATTTGATATAGTATTCAATGTTTAATTATCAATACACAATGATATCTCCATGAGAGAGAGATGTAAGTTAGACCAGTGCGATTGGAAAATAAATCCATATAGAAAATAAATGTGAATTAAATGCTTAAATCACTTTATAAATGCTCATAATTCATAATTACTCAGTATCTGCCAGTGAAGTTTTGCTAGGTCATGTTGGTGGTTGGTACCAAACATACATTATGTGCTTCTTCAAGGGAAACTTCATTAGTGTGCAACTCTTCTTGGTGACTTAGGGTCCTTGTTTTTATTTCAGTTCTTAGTTAGGGATTTGACCTCCTAGATGCTAACTATGTAGCTTGGTATCATTACCACATCAAAATTTCACTTGCACATATGCATAACACTTGTAGAGAGAGGAGAGACATCTGATGTATTATTCAATGTGTGTAATTTTATCCATACAAAATGATATCTCTGTGAGAGAGAGATGTATGGTAGATAAGCAACATTGAATAATGAAACCATGAAAAAAGGACATGTGACTTAATTAAATTGAAATCAATTTACTTCTTTAAATGCTCATAAAACAAACACACTAAGTATCTTCCAGTGCAGTTTTTCTAGATCATGCTGGCAAATGGTGCAAGAATGATATTATATGTTGCTTCAAGGAAAACTTCATTAGTGTGCAACTCTTCTTGGTGACTTGGGGTCCATGGTTTTATCTCATTGATTGGGCATTTGGGGTTGTCTTTGGATTTCAACTTTATTTGCAATCTGGTGTTGGATGTATTTCCCCCCTAACAAAAGAAGAAAGTACCAAGTATAATACAAAATATGAACTCTAAAACATTAACTCTCATTTAAGGGTTGAACAGGAAATATCACAAACAATTGTATCTGGCTTGTGTTAAAACATTCTCTCACCTTCCGAGCTCTAGTTTTGGTTGAATACGGAACATGTCCCACATCGAGGCAAATTAGAAGCTGAAAGAACTATGTAGTAAAAGAGTTGGAATCTATTCATAGTTGACACAATTAAGCTCCTTTGGTCCTCAGTACTAAGTATAAGACATTATATGACCACTAAATCATAAACTATATATTTAGTGTCTGAACTAGAAATATCACTAAAAATTGTATCTAGCCTTTGTTGGAATGTTTTATCACCTTCTCAACTCCATTTTTGTTAAATGAGGAAGATATCCTCCATCAAGGGAAACTAGATTCTAAAAGAATTATGAAGTAAAAGATTAGAATCCATTCATAGTTGAGGAAACCAAGCTCTTTTGATTCTTCGATATCTCATTTGTGTAACATTTTGTTGTCTGCCACTTATCTTGAAATGAAATTTGAGTTTCTAATACTTTGTTTCTAATTTCTATTTTTCTTCATTTGTGTCTACTGGTACTTAGGAACAATTTAAGGCTAAATTTTTCACGTTGTTACTAGCTTTTAAATTTTATTTTCTACTCTGATTATCGATTTGTCTTGTACTGGTTGGCCTTTAACAAAATCATGTCAGTTTGGCAACCATATTTTTATATTCACAATATTTAATAACTAAGTAGGTGCATGCAAAAGTTGCATGTGCATACAACTATGCATGCCAAGGAAATATGAAATCATTTAGGTTATATGAAAATGAGCCAATTGCCTTATGTGAGGATTCTTGGTAAGGCATTCTTATCACTATTGGACATTTCAAGGTAGAAGTTCATTGAAGAATTGACAAACATAGGAATGTTAGTATGAATTTTGAATTAGAGTACCTTGACTTCTAATTTAAGAGTATATATTAGGATCAAACTATAAATGTAATTTTCTTTAAGACATTTGTGCCAAGGTTGAAGTATTTTGGGTTTCTTAGTCTATTTGGTTTAGAAGTACATTACTTGGTTTCAAAAATTTATTTTTACTGCTTTTTTATGTGTGGTTTGTTGCTTGAGATTTACTCTAATAATTTTTTTTCCTTGCAACCATGCTTTAGAATGTATGTTTTTGGAGGCCTTGCTGCTTCCATGCATTAGGGAGGGTTTGTCAAAACAATTATAATTGTTGTAATTGGAAGTTTCTTGTAGGAAATTATGAATATTATCTCTAGACTCAATATTTGAGTTACGATATTGTTTCATTATTCTTAAGAAATTGTTTGTCAGGCTGGTTATGGTATCATCAAACACAAAAATGTAAAATAAATTTGCTATGTTGAAACTAGAAAATTACATGCTTGTAGAAAAATACAAAGAGAATCATATGTAGAGGGTGTGCATTTTTCATCTCTCATTCTACCAGCAATGGATGATTATTTAAAACCTTATATGCACGTGTTTCTTAATAAATACAAAAAATGGGTTAATTTGTTCCTTTCAAAATAGCTTGAAGTTGGCTAGATCAATGCGACTGAAGTATACATTACTATCTGTTCACTAATGGTTTGTTTATAGAAAACATGAAACATAAGGGAGGTCTCATAGGAAGAAATTGGAATGTCTCCTCATTGGAGTTTTACAAAGATATGTGGTTTGATGTGTTTGTATCTTAATGTTTTCATGTCCTATTTGTTTCATTCTGTACAAGGAATATGTATTTGGAGTCATGCTCTATTGTGTAAGATTCTATGGAAGCGGTTGTTGTCTTGAGTATGCAAATATTTAGTTTTGTTGTAGTGATTTAATTTTAGCCTGATTATCAGTTCCAAATCTGATTGTCCATATTTTTGAAAAATATTTTGTTTACAATCATATACTAAGAATGTCAAAAAAGAGTAAGATATTTGTTGCTATACATAAATGCACTTGCAATGCATTTTACTTATTCACAATTTTTCAAGGTGCACCATAAAACGCTCTCACATGGGCCAAATGGTATGTATCATAATATCATTTCTAAGGTTCTGAAGTATTGGAATAAAAAAAAATGATGGCCGAAGAAATAACTTTGAGAAATGTCATTGATGCCAAAATTGTATATTTATCTATAAAAATTATGAAAAATTTGAATCAAATGCGAACAAAACTAAGAGAGAGTGAAACACCAAAGGCATCCTTAGTCCAATCATTATAAAGTGTATCCTGGCCAGTGTGGTAAGCAGTATAAAATTTGAAGAAAATGTTGGGATTATGACTAATGTGTTATCCTTGATGGAAACCTACTTGATAAAGATGTTAACATGATGGTTATACAGATACTATAGGTGAGATGGACAAAGGAATATCAGTTCAAATATAGAAAGATAATAATGGTGAAGTTTAGGAAAGTATATGCGGGTCCTGTGCAGATAAGCCGTGTACATATGCGGGTATGGTAAAGAAAAGTTGCACACAGTTTCTGCACCATAGTATTGTCAATATCAGGGATCTTTACCACGGTATTGGCCCATAGTAATGAGAACAATGAAATATATTTTATCCCGTCAAAGAATACCATCAACATTACTAAAGGATTTTCCTAAGGTATTGGCTAAGGCTTATACCATTTAAGGATATGGATATCAAGTGTTAGGTGTGGACGTGATGGATTATTTATGAATGACTTGATATGAAATAGGAGTGCACCAGGGAGCATGGAGATGTATAAAATCTAATAGATCTGAAATGACCACATATTGAATAATCTTCTTATGGCTTGATAACTCCGTGATGATGATATTATGATGTGTGTTTGTAACAATTTACATGTCGAGATTTGGGTTCGACAAATGTTGCACTATGCAACGAAGGTAGTCACGTATATATTCTGTAGTATGGATAGATTTGTACATAGGTGTGGTGAATGATAAGCATGTACATACACAAGTATGATTAATAAGATTCATGTACAGCTATTAGGGTTTTACAGTTTGATCCGTTAATGATGTCTGATTAATTTTATTATGTTTGCTACTATTTGTCGATGAAGTCTCTTTGATGATAACCTGTGTTTGATAATGCTGGCTAGGTTGACTTGTTTATGGAATGATATGTTGAATAGTGACGATGCTACTATGTGATGATTTGTATTTGGTTTAGTGATCTATGATAATTCAATGATTGGTTCAGTGTGACTGTGATTTAGACTCAGTTGTTCAGTATTTTGAGATTTGTATCTAGGTCCTCTTAAGGAGAAGTCCATACATACATGGGCATGACTTAGAACAATAATGTATATATTCTAAAATATGGTTGATCAGGGTTTTGTAGTAGCAATAGTTGGATTCTATGATGGGTAACATTTCTTGGCTTGGTATATTGATGTATTTGATGGTTTATATCTGTTATGGTTTGGTTTGATTTAGCTGTAAGAAATGTTAGAAATTTAATGATTTTATTGGTTCAGTGATTAAGTGATTTGATACAGTAATTGGTTTCATTATTGTTATTTGGTGTTGGGCTTAAATCATGGTAGTGGGTCCAGTCTGAACATATGATGAAAAGTGGTCTACAAGTTTGATGTTTTGGGTCAGGTGGATCTAGTATGAAATATTATGAAATTTGGTTCACAAAGGTGCTGAGGGTTGGAGCCTTTAGTGAGGAAGTCAAAGCTTCCTTCCAGTGGGTGTTGGAAAATGAGTGAAGGTTATAGCTTTCTACAGGTGCGTGCCTGTGTAAGGGTATGAGTTTAAACTATTAAAATATCTTATGATGTTTTACTTTATAATAAAATATGAAGATAGAGATGGTGACAACGATGGTTTTTTCCCACATTGGGCCCTACCCAATCAATTAATAGACTCCCAGTGTTTCCACCTAAAATCTAGGCGTCCTCATCTGTTGATGTGTTGCTTATATGTGATGGTTTATTATATTCTTACTACTCATGGTTATTGATTAATTAAAGGCTAATGAAGTAATGAAACACTGGTTAAAGTAGAACAAATGATGAATTATATGAAAAGTTAGTTAACTGGATATACACCGTTTTCCTTCATCATAGTCACATACATATGTAGTTTACTTAATGACAGTAGCGTATAGAAATATGAATAAGAAATTGAATTTGTTTAGCGAGTTTTAAATACTGATTCACCCCTCCACTCTCTCAGTATTTTTCCCAACAAGAAATTTCCCTTTGACCTTTAGTTTATTTAAACATTTTGATGAGGATTTGATGTAATTGAGATTCAATAATAATGCATTTACATTGAATTTTTTATTATGTTCAAAAGAACTTGAATGAGCTTAGTAAATGTAATTAGTGGTTTCAATGACTCAATTAAATAATTTTAATGGTATAATGGGCACCTGAATTATATATTTTCTTGGCTATGCTTCTGATGGTGTGGGAACAATTCTTGTTTGTACTTTTTTTTTTCTCAAACATGTAACCAATTTCCTCACTCTCTCGCCCTAAGAAAGAGTAAGATGTTCCTCTTGGCTCATGAAAATCCTCATTCAACAATTATCTCTAGAAGAATGAATATTATGAATATGTCACACGTGAGACTTAAACCCAGATGGGGAAAATAACGATTCTTCATGCCAATAATCCAAGATAGTAAACATTATTGACAATTATTGTTTGTAATTTATGGAGAAAACTTGTGATTTCATTAGGCACCATGATATATTCTACGCAATCAAGGTATTATTTTATTCTTGTCAAAGAAATTGAACCTCATGAGCTTATATTATTGTTGAAATATCAAGCTTCAAAGAAGATTTGAGTACAAATTTACAACTTCTAAGTGAACTATGTTAAGATGTAGTGTTTGTAGTTTTTTTTTTTAGTTAGAATTGTTTAATGCTATTAGTGGTTTTTGAAACAACCTTTTCACACATTTAATATTGTGGTCATTGGAAAATGATGAGTGCAAATAGCTATTTGAGTTTGAAATATGATGTGTAACTATTACAGTAGAATCCCTGTTCAAGGTGATGGATTTTAGAAGTTCAAATTTAGGTCATAATTTCTGAAGATTGACATATCAATCTACAAAGGATAATATATAAATATCTAGGATGTTATTGAAGCATAATGTGCAACTTATGGTAATTAATAATATCATAATTAAATGTAACGATATGTAGATGTTTATGCATATGTCTTCAATATACTAATTTTTTATTAATAATGTACTATTTTGGAATGCTAACAGGTGCATGTATCCAGGTTAAAGTCAAATTATTGGAATGAAGATAAACTAAAATGTATGTTGAAAGAAATCTACTTTCCATATATTCAGGTTGGATTTTTTGTCTTATATGCTATTGTAATAAAATTGGTTGGTTGGAGTTGAGGAATGGTTTACACTCCTACATTGTTCACTGTTGGTGAAGGTGAATAAGAGAGAAATTAATTTATAATTAGCCTTATACTTTGAATTGTGTTAGGCCCCTATAATACTAGTGATTCCCCCATTACTATTGTCATTGCATCCATTATTGTTATTATTGTGCTCCTATTGTCCCCATATTGTTATTAGTATGCCCCATAGAAACCCACTATTGTTATTTTTGTGCCCTTATGTTATTACTGTTATGTCGGCTTGATTATATTGTGACCCCTTAGACTCCTATATATAGAAGGGAGGTTTAGTCATTTATATTATCCAAGAATTGTTCATTTGTGTAATGTAAAGGAGATTGCCCCCTCGAAGAGGCTGATTTCTAAGGCGTTGATCTATCTTTTCTATCTTTTTGTGAGCTGGCTTCCTAAAATTTGGTATCACAGCTTTGGATTCTAGGGTTCCGCTGCTCCAAACAGGTCATCATGGAATTTTCGCTATAATTTGTTTTTTTTTTTTTTTTTTTTTTTTTTGTTAATTTTAATTTTTTTTTAATTTTTATTTTTATTTTTATTTATTTATTTTTTTTTATTTATTAATTTTTTTTTTTTTTTTTTTAATTTAATTTTAATTTTTTTTTTTTTTTTTTTTTTTTTTTTTTTTTTTTAATTATTTATTTTTTATTTTTTATTTTTTTTTATTTATATATATATATATATATATATATATATATATATATATATATATATATATTTTCTGCGACGTTTCAGAAACTACAAAAAACCCATTTGAGCCAAAATCATTCTGAAATTTAGGTCCAAATTTCTAATATTTTATCACTATATTTGCGGAGATATGATATGAGGAAGTTAGGGTATTTGCAGACTCCCGAATTACATTCCAAGCATGTGACCTGGGGAAAATCATCATAACTTATGTTTTGAGCATAATATTGAAATTGCGTAAGAATTTTGAGAAAGAGGACGACCTGTAGTTTTATGTGTATCAGTTTCAGGTACTAAGGTTGAAACAATGACACGTGGCACGTTGTATAAGTTCGCTCTACTAAACTAGTCTATAATCAGGTCACCTTGGGAGATTTGGCATAACTCTTCCTTGGAGAATCCAATATTGATGAAACATGTGGGGTTAGAAAGAGGACTCATAGGGCTACTGCAGGATGATATTTCAGATATTCAAGATTCACAGTTACAGAGATACGACAGATTTAATATCAAGCTCTTACAAAGTGTAAAAAAGGTGTGTAGTTTTTTTTTTTTAATTTTTTTTTAATTTTTTTTTTTTTTTTTTTTTTTTTTGCATAAGATTGGTTTGAAAATTAGTTTGAAGGAATTAAAAGGGAATAGTGAAGAATTATTAGCATTAATTAATGCCCTGAAGAAAGAAAATGGAAACACCTAGTAAGCAACTTGAAATCTCTAGCATGAATCGTGAAGAAGAGGAAGAAATGCAACATGATATATCAAAATTACAAGATCAAGTACAACAAATTTCACTGTCACTAAAGGTAAATGAAGCCAATATAAATGGCATGGAAGCTAAGATGAACGGCATGGATGCTAAGATGAATGGCATGGATGATAAGATGGAAGAATTGAAGATAAATTTGAATACGTTGCTACACGAAATGGTCACTAATGGTGAAAGAGTAGTAAAGGAAACTCATGATGAGAACAAAAGAAATGTTAACCATGATTTCATAGACTCTAATGTTGTATTGAAGACTCACCATGTTCCAAAAATCGATATGAGGAAGTTTGATGGCAAGGATCCCGGAACATGGATACTATAGATGGAGCAATTTTTCAATCTTCATAATGTGCAAAACACACAAAAGGTATGTATTGCAACTTTATATTTGGAACCAAATCAGTTCGTATGGTATTGATGGCTTTTCTCTCGTAAACAAATTGTCACTTGGACAATTTTTATGGAAGAAATGATAGCACATTATGAGGATACAAAAAGCAACACCTTTTTTAGCCAATTGATAAATCTCAAACAAAAGGGTTCAATGAGGGAGCAGATTGAGGACTACCAAAAATTGAACACAAGGGTAAAATATATTCCAGAGGAGCATAGGATTGATGTGTTCATAAGGACTTTAAAGGATAATATCCAACATGAGGTTCGCCTTTGGGAACTTGATTCATTTGAGAAGGCATTCAGGTTAGCAAGAAAAATGGGAAACAAAATTATGGAAACCAGGAAGCCTACCACTCACAATTATAAAGATGGAAGTGTTGGTTCCCCTATCCTTGCACAACCTACAAGGTTGACACCACAACAATTGGAAGAAAAAAGAGAAAAAGGATTTTTTATAGTTGTGATAGAAAATATACTAAAGGTCATAAGTGTGCTGAGAAGAAATTATTCTACATAGGTTGTGAAGAGGAGGAAGAAAAGGAACAAGAAATGTTAAAAGAAGAGGATATACTCCAGGAACAAAACCTAGATAAAGAATGAATGAATCTGACGATATCTTGTAATACATTGGCTGGAATTACCACTCCTCAAACTATCAAGATAGAAGGACATATCAAGAAGAAAAAGGTAATAGTGTTGATTGATTCGGGAAGTACCCACAATTTTATTCATTGTAAGATAGCAAAGGAATTGAATTGCTTCCTATATCCAACACCAGAGTGTCAAGTGATGCTTGCAAGTGGAGGAACCATAAATTTCTTTGGAAAGTGCCATAATATCAAGCTATCCTTGGGAGAATATGTATTGAATAGCCCAATGCTTTCCATTCCAATGGGTGGTGCTGATGTTGTACTAAGAGTCCAATGGCTACAATCCTTGAGTACAATAGCTTTTAATTTTAGAGAACTTTTCATGAAATTTTGTGTGGAAGGAAAGGAAGTTGAATTAAGGGGTATTGCAAGGAAACTGGGAAAGATAATCAGCTCTAACAGTATGAAAAATCTTCTAAAGAAGGAACAATGAGGTGTAATTGCACAATTATGTTGGCTAGAGTTTCCCACATCGATGTTAGGATATTCCAACACATAGGATATAGTTAAGTTCAACTTGGTCTAGTATAGAGTTAGGTTAGAGTTAGGTAAAGTGTGTTTCTTTACCGTTGTACATTTTGTAACTTACAATCCGACGGTCACGATATGTAGTGATCCGACGGTTCACTCTCACCTCGGTATTACCGACACTTGATCCGTGGCTTGACACCCGATTGGTCCATGAGTTCTATTTAAAGCGCATGGAGGGTCATTGTTCGGGTAATCCATGCATGAGAGAAGCTTATGTAAATTTTCATTCTTTGATTAATAAATTTCCTGTAGTACCCACGTTGGGACAGGCCGTGGACTGTTTCCCTCCTTGCACTCTGAGGGTTTTAACCACGTCAAAAATACTGGTGTATTGATTTGAGATCTGGTTGTGAGCGGTGTCCTTTTGGTATTCTTTCTGTGGAAGTTACCCTGTAAATTCCTACATGGTATCAGAGCTATTTGAGGGCCGCGTCCGTTGGTGATCCAAATCTGAAGCCGGTAGAACTGCATGCGGCTGTCGTTTCCTAGATCTGTTGTTTCTGACTGCTTTCGGGCTGAGAGGACTGCTCTGTTGCGTTCGGAGCATCTGTTCCAGTGAGGAACCCCTTTCGTTTCACGCGAAAAGGTTTCAGGTAGCCCTAGCTGCGTCATTTTTCAGATCGGGAGGTATACAGTGTTTTTTTTGCAGTTTACTGTTAATTTCTCTCTGCTTATTTCGGTCTCAGTTTATTTAGCCTTTTTTTTTAACCGGATCTATACCTTTCATTTCTGCGTATGCTCTTTGCCCTGCGACTCTGTGCGATCTGGGCAAATCAGAAACAGAAAGGAAGGATTTTTCTCATGCGTATGCTCTTTTCCCTGCACCTTAGTGTGATCTCGGAAAATCAGAAACATTGAGAAAAATATTTAGTTTTTCGGCTAAAGCTAACCTTGAGATTTTTTTTTAAAAATTTCTAGTTTTTTGGCTAAAGCTAACTTCGAGCCGCAAGGTTCGTTTTTCTTTGCATATTCGTGTTGGGTTTTGTGTTTTGTGTTTTGTAGGGAAAAAGAGCTTTCTCAAGGCAAGCACGCAAACCGAGCCCCCCCCCCCCTCTCTCTCTCTCTCTCTCTCTCTCTCTAATTTTTTGTATAGATCAATTGGTTCAAAGATATTTTTAGAGAGTAGAGGTCTTGGGTTCAAGTCTCCATTTTGTGGGGGCGGATTTTTTCATTCCCGCACATTCGCGCACTTTGCCGGCAACGTCAACAAGTTTTTTTCAAAAAGCCATAACTTCTTCATCCGGAAGCCTTTTTCAGAGCCGTTTTTTTTAAAACCGCCTATTTTTTCGAGATCTATCCATTGGAACACTTACTTTCAGCATCTTCAGCTTCAGTTTTTTTCAAAAAATGGAAAGTCCATGCCAAGTCATTCTTGACAGCACTAACTACTTCCAATGGGTAGAATACATGGAAGATTTACTTAGAAGTAAAGGTCTCTTCAGAATAGCCACAAACCAAGAGAAGAAACCAACAGATGAAGACAAGGCGGCAAAATGGGAAAATAGACAAGATCAAGCACGTGGTTTGATAGGGATGTCTATTTCTCCTGATCTTAGATTCCACATTGCAGGACTTGAGACTCCTCATGAAGCATTAGAAAAACTTGCTAAAGTTTTTGGGATTAAAAATGAAATTAGAGCCCATCAACTTGAAAATGAGCTGCTTACTTTGGATCCTAATAATTTTTCTTGCATTGAAGATTTCTTGTCCAAATTCAAGACCCTTAGATATCTCTTGGAAGGTGTTAAAGTTAAGAAAGAAGATGGTAACCTTATTTATTCCATCCTTACTAAGTTGGGACCAGCCTACTCTGTATTTGTTTCCACTTTCCATTCTACAAGGGAAGCTTTCATTTGTCAAGGACAAGACTACAAGGCCCCTTCCTTTGACTCCTTTTGTGATTCCTTAATAAGAGAACAAGAAAAACTCTTACACCTTGGTCTTCTTAATCTTGGAAACTCTTCCACGAAAGCGTTAGCCGCCCAGCAGCACCCAAATTCAAAGAATCCTAAGAAGTCATATCCTCAAAAGAATGGTCCTAAACCATCTCAGCCTCAAAATGAAAGATCATTTCAGCAAAATGATAAGACCAATAAAAACAAATGGAAGAAGACTGATAGACATTGTAACTTTTGTAATCGAGATGGCCACTTAGAATCTAAATGCTTTAAGAAGATGGAAGCCTTGGAAGCCGCAATGAAGAAACATAACATCCATCTGGAGCCTACTTCAACTTCAACTTCCGGAACGGCACTTTCTGCATGTCATCGTCAATCATCTCAGTCTGGTTATGCATTAAATGTATCTTCTTCTTCTTCTCATTCTCATGAGTGGCTCATTGATTCTGGAGCCTCTTGTCACATGGCCAAAAACCAAGCCATGTTTTCTTCTTTAAATGATTGTAACACCAAAAATATATATATTGGTGATGATAGATCTCTTAATGTTGTAGGGACTGGAACTGTTCATCTAGACAATGGTCAGTTCAATGATGTATTATGTGTTCCAAACTTATCCTGCAACCTTCTATCTGTCTATCAGATAACTCATTCAGGTGAAGGTAAAATTGTTGAATTTTCACCTCATGATGTTGTAATCAAGGATCTAAAAGATCCTAAACAGATTCTAGCTACTGGTCTTGCTGATGATTCCAAAAGGTTGTATAAGTTTCACAACTTTGGGTCATCCCATCTTCCCTCAGTATTTGTTGCTCATAATGATGAAGTGAGCAAACTTTGGCATGAGCGGTTTGGTCACTTAAACTATCGCTCCCTTCAGCATCTATGTAAAGAAAATATGGTGACAGGTCTTCCTATGGTATCTTGCAAAGATGGTGTTTGTTCCGGATGTGTACTCGGAAAACATCATCGGGACAGTTTTGACAAACGTGCCTCTTGGCACGCCTCAGCCCCTTTACAGCTTGTGCACAGTGATTTATGTGGTCCTCTTCCTGTTGCTTCATTCTCTGGCTGCAAGTACTTCTTAACTTTCATTGATGATTTCTCCAGACGCACTTGGGTATACTTCTTAAAACTCAAGAGCGAAGTATTTACAACTTTTTTGGCCTTCAAAGCATTTGTTGAAAAACAATCTGGACATCAAATTCTTAAGCTAAGAACTGATAATGGTGGAGAATATGTTAAAAACGCATTCATCAACTTTTGCACCGAAAATGGAATTCAAATGCAACATACTGTTCCATACACTCCACAACAAAATGGTGTAGCTGAAAGGAAAAATCGCACCTTAAAGGAAATGGCTAATTGTATGCTGCAATCTAAAGGACTCAGTCTTAGTTTTTGGGCCGAAGCAATTAATTGTGCAAATTATATAATCAATCGCACTCCTACTAAGGTTCTAGAGAATATCACTCCAGAAGAAGCTTGGAGTTCCATTAAACCAGATGTAAGTCACTTTCGTGTGTTTGGAAGTGAAGCATGGGCCCATATTCCAGATGAAAAGCATAAAGCTTTAGAACCTAAGAGTGAGAAATGTACTTTTGTTGGATATTCTGAAGATGTAAAAGGTTATAGACTTATTCCATTTAAGTCCAAAAATGTTATCATTAGAAGAGATGTAAAATTTGATGAAAATAAATCGGCCTGCGAGCCTAGTCCGGCGGATGTGCCACCTCTTCCTATCTCTTCTATCTTTGAAAACATTTCTTCTTCTGATGATGAAAGCGAGGATGATAATCCTCCCCCACCTTCTCAGGATCCTCAACTTCCAAGATGGGTCCGTGCTACTCGGGATGCAGCAGGTGATCTTGCCGGTGATCCTACAGATCAGCGACGTACACGTTCTCAGTTTGAAAGAGCCTCTTCTTTACTGGCTCAAGCTCCAGTAAATCATGATCCTGACACTTTTGCAGAAGCTTCAGGCCATCCACATTGGGAAGCAGCTATGAATGAAGAATATCATTCATTGATGACAAATGATACATGGGATCTTGTTCCTCTACCAAAGGGACGCAAACTTGTTAGATGCAAATGGGTTTACAGAACCAAGTATGGACCAGATGGGAAAGTTGATAAACATAAAGCTCGTCTAGTTGCTAAGGGCTTTTCACAGGTTGAAGGCATTGACTACACTGAAACCTTCTCTCCAGTTGCCAAAATGAACTCTATCCGCCTTGTTCTTTCCCTTGCTGCCTCTTTAAAATGGGAAGTCCATCAAATGGATGTTAAATCTGCCTTCTTGCATGGGGACTTGCAGGAAGAAATCTATATGGAACAACCCATTGGCTTCATACAAACAGACTCCAGCCTCGTTTGTCGACTTAAGAAATCCCTTTATGGCCTCAAGCAAGCTCCTCGGGCTTGGTATGCCAAAATGGATAGCTTTCTTTTAGAATCTGGCTTTTCTAGGTGTCATTCTGACAATACTGTCTACACCAAGAAAGTGGGCAACTCTCTTATCATCCTTGTTCTTTATGTTGATGATCTTATTCTTACTGGTAGTGATCCCAACCTTATAAACCATGTGAAGTCCAGCCTTAAAAAGAAATTTGAAATGACAGACTTAGGACACTTACACTATTTTCTCGGTCTTCAAGTCTTGCAATCCCAAGAAGGTATTTTCCTTTCCCAGTCCAAGTATGCTTGTGATATTCTTCGTCATTTTCACATGGAAGACTGTAAGCCAGCCCCTTCTCCCTTTCAGTCTGGAGTCAAACTTTCAGTCTCTTGTACTTCTCCTGAAGTTGATGCTACCTTATACCGTCAACTTGTCGGAAAACTCTTGTATTTAACCCATACTCGTCCTGATCTTTCCTTTGCTGTTGGCCTTGTTGCTCGTTTTATGCAAAACCCCCGTGAAAGTCATTGGAAAGCAGCTAAAAGAATACTTCGTTATGTTCGAGGTACAGTACAGTTTGGGATTCATTACAGTGCCAAAGCAGCTCCTCTGTTAGTTGGTTTCACTGATTCTGATTGGGCTGGTGACCTTGATGATCGGAAGTCTACTGCCGGTTATGTCTTCACTCTTGGTTCAGGACCTATTACATGGGCTTGTAAGAAACAGGCTGCCATTTCTCTTTCGTCAGCAGAAGCAGAGTATCGTGGTGCCGTGGAAGCTAGTAAGGAAGCCTTGTGGCTTCGTCAGATCCTATCAGAGTTTGGCTTTGAGCAGCAGCATCCAACCACACTTTGGTGTGATAATCAAAGTGCCATTCAGCTATGCAAAGATCCAGTCCAGCATCAGCGCAGCAAACACATTGAACTACACATGCACTTCATCAGAAAGCTCATTCATGACCATGTTCTTGAAGTGCAATATTGTCCAACAGATGATCAGGTTGCAGACATCTTCACAAAGGCTCTCACAGAGGCGAAGTTCACTAAACTTCGATATATGCTTGGAGTTCAGGAAGTTGTCACTAAGGGGGGATAGGCTCTAGTGCCTCCTTCCTTCTCCTATTGTGTCATATTTGTAAATCCTTCAATCCTATCCCAAGTTGTTCTTAAGGGGGGATGTTAGGATATTCCGACACATAGGATATAGTTAAGTTCAACTTGGTCTAGTATAGAGTTAGGTTAGAGTTAGGTAAAGTGTGTTTCTTTACCGTTGTACATTTTGTAACTTACAATCCGACGGTCACGATATGTAGTGATCCGACGGTTCACTCTCACCTCGGTATTACCGACACTTGATCCGTGGCTTGACACCCGATTGGTCCATGAGTTCTATTTAAAGCGCATGGAGGGTCATTGTTCGGGTAATCCGTGCATGAGAGAAGCTTATGTAAATTTTCATTCTTTGATTAATAAATTGCCTGTAGTACCCACGTTGGGACAGGCCGTGGACTGTTTCCCTCCTTGCACTCTGAGGGTTTTAACCACGTCAAAAATACTGGTGTATTGATTTGAGATCTGGTTGTGAGCGGTGTCCTTTTGGTATTCTTTCTGTGGAAGTTACCCTGTAAATTCCTACAATCGAAATCATCTATTTCTCCAGATCTCCAAAAAGTCTTGGACAATCATTCCAAGGTATTTGAGACTCCCAAAGGTCTCCCACCTATTTGTGATCATGATCATGCTATTCATTTGATTCCAGGAAGTGTTCCTCCAAACATCAGGCCATACATATATCCCTATGCCCAAAAGAGTGAAATTGAATGTATGGTTGCAAAAATGCTAGAGGTTGGTATAGTTCAACCTAGTCAAAGTTCTTTCTCTACTCCAAAGTATTGGTGCACAAGAAGGATGGATCATGGCGCATGTGTCTAGATTATAGCGAGCTCAACAAACTCACTATTAAAGATAAATTTCCCATTTCTATCATTGATGAATTATTGGATGAATTGCATGGATCAATTTACTTCACCAAGTTGGATCTTCGTTCATGATATCATCAAATCAGAATGAAGACTGAAGACATTCCAAAAACAACATTTAGAACTCATGAGGGTCATTATGAATTTTTGGTCATGCCTTTTGGCCTTACCAATGCACCTTCTACATTTCAAGGTTTGATGAATTCCATTTTCAAACCCTTCCTTATAAAATTTGTGTTAGTATTTTTTGATGATAAACTAATCTAAAGCAAGTCTTGGAAGGATCATGTTGAACATGTTGACGGGGTGCTCAAAATATTGGAGGAGAAACAATTATATGCAAAAGGCTCCAAATGTTTCTTTGGAGTACAAGAGGTGGAATATCTGGGTCAAATTGTATCTCATGAAGGTGTTAAGGTAGACCCTAGCAAAATTAAAGCCATTAAGGAATGGATAATCCACATCCATAAAGCATCTGTGAGGATTTCTTGGGTTGACAGGGTATTATCACAAGTTTGTTAAGAATTATGGGAGGGTAGCAGCACCTATAACAACATTATTGAAGCAAGATGCATTTTCATGGACTCCAGAAGAAACAAAGGCCTTCGAACATCTTAAAGACGCAATGTGCCAAGCACCGGTCTTAGCTACACCAGAATTCACAAAAACCTTTATTGTGGAATGTGATGCTTCAAGAAATGGAATTGGTGCTGTTTTAATGCAAGATGAAAGACCCATTTCTTTTGAAATTCGTCCAATCAAGGGAAAGTATTCACACAAAGCTATTTATGAGAAGGAAATGTTGGCAATACTACATGCACGTAAGAAATGATGACCCTACCTAATGGGAAGACACTTAAAGGTAAAAATGGATCACGATAGTCTTAAATACTTTTTAAAATAAAGATTATCCTTTGAAGAGAAACAAAAATGGGTCACGAAGATGTTGGGTTCTGACTTTGAAATCATCTACAAAAAAGGGAAGCAAAATGTTGTGGCAGATGCACTCTCAAGAAAGGATGAGGATGTGGAAGCATTGTTGTGCGCAATTTCTATTATCTAACCAGATTGGATAAACAAATCAAGGGAGGAATGGAAGAATGGTGAAGAAGTGTGGGCACTCATTCGAAAGTTACAACAAGATCCCAGTACATATGATACATTTAGCTGGAAAAATGATTCTTTATGGTACAAAGATCGCTTATACCTATGTAAGAATTCCCAACTCAAACAAAATATTCTTATGGAATTGCACACTTCTCCCTTAGGAGGCCACTTAGGATTTTTAAAAACTTACCACAGGGTTAAGAAGGATTTTTTTTGGGATGGCCTTAAATAAGATATTCAAAAGTTTGTGGCAGAATGTTTGGTTTGCCAACAAATTAAAGTTGAAACAATTAAGACCCTAGGTCTATTACAACCTTTATCCATTCCAAGCCAACGTTGGGAGAAGGTTTCAATGGATTTTATCACAAGTTTACCCAAGTCCGAAGGAAAGAGTGTCATCATGGTCATAGTTGACAGACTCACCAAGTATGCACACTTTTGTGCATTATCACATCCATTTAAATCCAGTACAGTTTCTATTGCATTTATGGAAACAATTCAAAGGCTACATGGAAACCCAAAGATTATTGTAAGCGACAGAGATCCCATTTTCACTGGAAATTTTTGGACATAATTATTTTCTTGTCTCGATACTCAGTTAGCTCATAGCTCATCTTATCATCCTCAATCTGATGGGAAAACTTAGATAGTAAACAAATGTTTGGAAGGATATCTTCGTTACTTTTGTATCTGATAAACAGACACAATGGGTCAAATGGTTGCCTCTGGCTGAATGGTGGTATAACACTTCCTTCCACACTGCCGCAAAAATGACCCCATTTATGGAACTTTATGGATATCATCCACTATCCATCACATCATATTTAAGAGAAAATTCTAAGGTTCAACCAATGGAACATCACATCGAGCATCAACAACAAGTTCTCCAACTCTTAAAGGATAACCTCATGTTAGCTCATAATAGAATGGAACAACAAGGAGATCAACATCGCAACGAAAGAAGTTTTGATGTAGGTGATTGGGTATTCCTACGACTACAACCATATAAACAAATGTCCCTCAAGCAAGCTAAGAAGGATAATAAATTATCACCAAAGTATTATGGTCCATACAAGGTGTTGCAAAAGATTGGTACTATGGAATACAAATTGGAGCTTCCTGCAGCTTCCCGACTGCACCCAATTTTCCATGTTTCATGTTGAAAGAAGGTTATAGGTGAAAAGCTCCCAGTTCAAACAATATTGCAGAACTTGGCGAGGAAGGAAAAATCATATTGGAACCGGAAGCAGTCATAGAAACAAGAATTCAATAGCTACGAAATCGATCAATTTCAGAGTATCTCATCAAGTGGAAGAACTTATCTGCTGAAGATTCCACATGGGAGGATTAAAATTTTATACAGAAGCCTCCAGAACTACTCAAGCATTGAGGACAACGCTTTTCGGAAGGAGAGGGACATGTCAGGCCCCTATAATACTAGTGATTCCCTCATTATTATTGTCATTGTATCCCTTATTTTTATTATTGAGCCCCTATTGTCCCCATATTGTTATTAGTATGCCACATAGAAACCCACTATTGTTATTTTTGTGCCTTTATGTTATTACTGTTATGTTGGCTTGATTATATTGTGACCTCTTAGACTCTTATATATATAAGGGAGGTTTAGTCATTTGTATCATCCAATAATTGTTCATTTGTGTAATGTAAAGGAGGTTGCCCCCTCGAAGAGGCTGAATTCTAAGGTGTTGATATATCTTTTCTATATTTTGTGAGTTGGTTTCCTAACAAATTGTATATTCTTTTATTTTCAGAAGAGAAACTCAATATTGATGGTAAAAAATGGGAATTGAAGAAAGAGGAGAAAAATAACACAGGAGAAACAGATGTAGAAATAGAGAGAGAGAGAGAAGAGAATTGGTTTAGTGACACCCTTAAAGCTAATATTCCGCATGAGATCTAGACTGATGGTAAAGTATTTAGAGTTGGTGAATTCACTTGCAATGCCTTGGAAACACAATGTTAATGTTTTGAAGTGATGAAACAATATTTCATGTGTAAATTGTAGTACAACTAACATTAATTTGGAAAATCATATTGTAATACTTGACATTTCATATAATATAATTTATGTGGTTGAAATTATTTATAGTTGTACTTGATATTATTTAGTTTTGTCATTAACATATATAACTTTTGTGTTTTCATATTAGATGAACATGCAGATTGTATGCCATTTTTTTATTTTAGCAATAAAATCATACTAATTAATTTATGTTAATTAGTAATGAACAAATAAAATCAATCTAAAACTACTAAATTAGTAGTCTATATTGATTAACTATGAACACAAATAAAATAAATATACATAGACTAAATTAGTTGTGTATAATAATTATTAATGAAAGTAAATGAAATGAATATAAACTACTAAATAAATCGTTTATATAATGAATATGAAACTACCAAAAAAAGATAAATGACCACTGTAAATGATAAAGTTTGTGATTACAAATGATGACTAAATTTTGCATATATACGACTATTAATAACTAATTCACAATATCTGATAAAATGACCAAAATTTAGTCATATTTCTTTGGTCATTAATTGGTTTCAAACAATGACTAAATTTTTCATATATATGACTATTAATAGATAATTTACAGTATCTTATAATGTGACCAAAATTTTGGTCAGAGTTGTTTTGTCATTATTTGGTTTTATCACGTGATCATATAGTAGTATATTTTGTTGTGTATTTGGTCATTAATTGTGGAAATTAATGATTAAATCAATGACTAAATTAATAATCAATTTTATGACTAAATACACTACTAGATGATAAATTTGAGACAATCAATTAATGACTAAGCTAAATACGACTAAAAGTTGGTCGCTTTATAAGATACTCTAAATTAGCCACTATTGGTCACCAACTAAAAAATGGTCATTTATATGCAAATTTTAGTCATTTTTTGTAACTAATTAGCCATTTTGTACTAGTGAATTGTAATTGTGTGAGGACACAAAACCGAGTTGGGTTGGGGGAGTTTCAAGCCTCACAATTGTCCTAATTTTTACCCATACAACCTTATTCTACCCTCTATTTTACAACCAAAAATAGACTTTATGCATGCATTTTTACTTTCTATTATTGTGTTCATGAGATTAGAAATAAAAATGCTTATTTTTAAAATAGCTTCATAGATGAATATTGTCATGACTATATGCCCACATTTTTGTTATCCTAAGTAATTATTATTATTATTTACTTTTAATTAATTATAAGGTGCAATTGGTACATGTAAATAGGTGGTCCTAGGATTCCTACACTAGTTCCCGCACTTTATTCTTGCATTAATCCCAAGTCTAGTTCCCGCACTAGTCAAAGAAGTCTATTGGGAAATGAGTTTGGTTGGAAGTCAAAGTCAATAGGAAAAGAGAAAGGGTTTCGTGGAAATCAAGGAGGATTTGCACACCTTCTACTGATCTCCATATAGAAGCAATAATTTTGATCTTCAACAGTGTGAGAGGAAATCAGATCTGAGCATATCAATGATTTTTTTGAAGATCTTTAGTTGGTAGGATTTTGTTTATCAGTTATATTCTATTCTAGTGGAGGAATGCCTTGCTGTTGAAATGTGGCAACAAGAATATTCCAATTTTAATTTTTCCTTGAATTAAAATTAAGAATTAAAATTCGAATTTAGTCTTACCAGCTGCTTGGAAAATAACTAGTTAATTCATCTTCAGTTAATTAGTTGGAGAAATTCAAGCTAGAAGTCTTTGTGAAGTCATGCAACAATTAGCCCTTAAATTAAGGATATTATCCCTTAATTAAGGAGATAAGGATGAGTTATATTTGAGTTGTAGTTAGTTAGCTCAGTTAACTGTGTTAAGTCTAGTTAAATTAGTTCCAAACTGGTTGAGGAGCTAATTGTGAGTTCAGTCAGTTAATGTATGCATGCATCCAACTAGTGTACTCCAGATAATTGAAGATTCTCTCATCAATAACTCATTCATGTCTATTCTGAGAAAAACCCAGTTGAGATTAAAGATAGGGACAGTGTACTATTAGTTGCATGATTTTTCCTATAAACAAAACTCATGCATGCATAAGGAATTCATTTCTTGAGATTTGCGCAATTTTACAGGGTGTAAGATCAGTGTGAGTGATCAGTGTCACACTTGGTGACAGTTGGATCACCCAAGAGAAATTGCGCAAGGAAATAGGAGCTTGGAGGGCAGAGGAGAAGGCATATGAGCAATCTATTTTGTCAGTGAGCACCAATGAGGGATTGTACTGAGAGCTGGCTAGTTGTGAGAGCTAAAGCTTTATGTAATCCTGATATAATTCCACTTGTATGATAATACAGATAGTGGGGTTTTTTTAGTTGAGGCCTTCCCTAGAGTATTATTCTATGTTTCATGTGCATTGATTCTTCTTCTGGTTATATTTGTTCCGCTTGATCTTGCTCAAGTCTATTAAGATTACGCAAGTTTGATTGTAGAAGTAGATTAAAGTATTTTGCTTTAGTTATATTGCATAATCAGGTTAATTTACAGTGATAATTTCTACATGGTATCAGAGCAAATATTACCGAAGCTGTGAACATTATACTAAGAAGAGATTTCAAAGTTTGAAGTTCTTGGTTGTAGGTGCAAAAATCAAATTCTTATCATACTTCAAAGTTGACCAATGGTGTTCAATGGCTTGAGATTCGAGTATGCCTTGGATGGTAGCTCGAATTACATAGCATGGAAAGATAGCATGGAGGCTGTATTAGAAGAAAACGTCTTGAAGGAATTCATTGATCAAGAAATCCAAAAGCCAACTTCAACTAATGCATAAGTGTTGGCTGAATGGAAGAAGTGTGTGGTGAAGGCGAGACGGATCATCCTGGAGGGAGTTTGAGACCATATTGTCTCGAGTCTCCATGGGACAGATACTCCTTTTTCAATGTGGAGGACGTTGAAGGACCTATACTAGAACAATAACGACTAGAGGAAATTGGCGCTCAAGGTTTAAAGAATCAAGATGGAGAAGGGCGATACTATTTGCACATACCTGAACAAGCTCACCACCTGTAGAGATGAGCTTAGTAATGGGGGAATAACTATTACAGATGATGATATGGTGAGCCTCACCCTCCTCAGCCTTCCAAAGAGCCGGAATAGCTACCAGGATTCTGTGAATGGAAGGAAGAAACTACTGGATTGGGAACGACTATGGTCGGATCTGTTGTAGGAGGAGATCAACACAAGAGATGGTTCTTCATCTAAGAATGATGATGAAGAAAATGCCAGAAGGCAAGGAAAGGGAAAGGCAAGGCTTCCCATTCCAAATTGAATTTTTCTCATGGAGGGAAGAAGGTTAACAAGTCTAAAGTGAGATGCTTTAATTGTCACAAGATGAGACATTATGCAACTAATTTCCCATTGAAGAAGTCCAAGAAGGGATCCTCGAAAGGATATGAAGGTGAGGCATTAGCCTCTCAGTTCGAACTGGACTTTACCCTCATCACATGCATGGTTTCATCGATGGTGGGTTGTGTTTGGTATCTTGATAGTGGAGCCTCATTCCACATGGTTGGCGATAAAATTTTATCCAGTACCTTGGAGGAGAAAGACCTTAAGATGCGCATAGAGATGGGTGATGACAGAAAGTACAATGTTTTAGGAGTGGGCACGGTTGCTTTTCAGAGGGAGCATGGATCTCCTCTCACCTTGATAGATGTGAAGTATGTGTCTGGACTGAAGAAGAACTTGGTATCGGTCGCGATGTTGGAGGACAAAGGCTAAGATGTTGTTATCAATAAAGGAAAGGCGTTCCTAAAACACATAGCCATGGGTCAGACCAAGAGGATTGGGATTCAAGTGAAGAATCTCTTTAAACTAGAGGTGGATGATTGTGCAACATTGAGTTCGAAAGTAGAATTGGTGCAAAGCTAAGACATTGGCGAGTTATGGAATAGGCGGTTGGGCATTTTTCATGCTGGGGCCTTGAAGATAATGCAACAAATATCTTCTGGAATTCCCAAAGGTAAACTTGAGAAAGTTGACACATGCAAAGGCTATACCTTGGGAAAGTACACAAAGTCTTCCTTTCATGATCGAGGTAGTCGAGCAGAAGCTATCTTAGAGCGAGTTCATACTGATTTGTGTGGACCATTCTTGACGGCATCCACAATGAAGAAAAGGTATTATGTGATTTTCGTTGATGATTTTTCTCGTAAATGTTGGATTTATTTCATGCAGAAGAAGGACCAAACCTTCTCAAAGTTTTGTGAGTTCTGTTAGACTTCGTCTCATGTCAGAGATTGATTCTTCTTCAAAACCCTGTTTTGAAGAAGAAATCATTTAAATGTGTTGTTTAGATTATGTAATTTGTTCTCCAGCTCTTCAAAAGGCAGCAGCGACTTCAAACTCCTATTCCTGCACAAGCACAATTCAAAACATCAACAACACTCAGAGGCAAAAAAACTATTTGGAGAAATCTCACTAGAGATCCCGAACACCTGTTTGGAAATGGTCATAAATGAATTATTTTACAAGAAGGAGTGGATTGGTCCATTTCTTCAGGCATTGACAGAACCCAAGTGGAAAATGGACATACATGGACACCCAAATGGACACCCCGGTGTCTGTGACCTTATTGCGACATACATGGACACCCCGGTGTTCATGATCTTATTGCGGCATACATGGACACATTTTTCAGGTTGATTGACAGATCAGGCTGTCTTTTCCGTGACCAGGGTCACCACATGCATGAAGGGCTGCCAGCATCTACATCTGTGACTTCGTGGCAGCATTCTCAAGCGGCTTCATTTTCAGGTTTACTTGAATGGTTAATATGGAATTTTAGCATTACCTGATCTATTGTTTGTACAACAGATTAGAGTAGGTATTGTAAATAAATAAGCAGCCATAAGGGCAGCATCTTGTTTTAGTTTGCTTGAAGATTGTTCGAGTTCAGTTTTAGTTGTGTTGATGATGACTCCATTGCCCAATGGGTGGAGGCACTGTCTGCTCTCCCAAAGTTCTACGGTTCTTGGCACCTCCAGGAAGCTGCAGCTGCCATCCCAAATGGAGCTGATGTTAGACTCCGTCTCATGTCAGAGATTGATTCTTCTTCAAAACCCTGTTTTGAAGAAGAAATCATTTAAATGTGCTGTTTAGATTATGTAATTGGTTCTCCAGCTCTTCAAAAGGCAGCAACAACTTCAAACTCCTATTCCTGGACAAGCACAATTCAAAACATCAACAACACTCAGAGGCAAAAAACTATTTGGAGAAATCTCACTGGAGATCCCGAACACCTGTTTGGAAATGGTCATAAATGAATTATTTTACAAGAAGGAGTGGATTGGTCCATTTCTTCAAGCATTGACAGAACCCAAGTGGAAAATGGACATTATTTTGACCTATCTTTTGAAGTATTTCTCACGGTATATCACTAAGAGTGTGGGAACTGATATTAAAGCAACTGTCATACAAGATATCTTCAATTTCTTTTCAGCTGAACAAATGCAAGGAACATTTCAGCTGGTGCAGTGCTACTTCTTCGACAGGGTTTGATTCCAACAATTGTGGAACGTACTGCCACTATGTTGGAGGAATGGAGAAAATTGGTGTTGTCTAGTGAAGCAGTAGTTGAAGTGCTCAAGGAGTTCCGCAATCTGACAGCAGATGTTCTTGCTCACACAGCATTTGGAAACAGTTATGAAGAGGGAAAACACTTTTTCAATATACAGGATCAACTAATAATACTTGCAGCTGAATCATTTCGTAGAGTTGGTATTCCAGGCTTCAGGTGATAATTTGGAGTTTCGATGGAAGCACCATCATACAATCTCAAACCACTCAAATGTATTATAAATATAATCGCTTTTGGTTATACACAAATTTTCTCTCCAGATTTTTATCTTTTGGTGATAACAGTAACTTCAGAAGATTTGTAATATTTATTTGACCGGGAGAGATGGGATTGCTTCAATGGAATATTTATCCTCCCTTTCAAGCTCATCTGCTGATGTATAGTTTAGATAAGTGATGTCTGTAATTTTCTTGATCTGAAATATACTATATAGTGTGCCATGATTTAGAAGATTTTATAATATGCGGCACTGGCTTTTGTAATGTGTGAGAGTGGCCTCCTTGACAGATTCCTGCCTACAAGAAGGAAAAGGAAATGTTGGAAGTTGAAAAAGGAACTCAGAGGATGCATTGTGCAGGTCATTGAAGCTAGGGAAAGAGAATTCAATTAATGCTGGAAAATTGATGTTACAGATTGATAGGTTTGGTCGTTTTAAAGTGTGGCATGGTGGTGGATCACTTTTAGTTGCTGTGTCATTTTCCTGTGTGTTCGAGACTTGCTTGGTATGTACAATTCTTGGGACAAACTCTATTAAAGTACGCACAATTGGATATAGTATCTTTGCTGCAATCTTCAACATTGGATGGGCTACTACTCAAGTCTCTCACATGGCAATTGTGAATTGCGTCACAGCAAATTCTACTAGTAGGGTGGCTCTCTCCGCAGTTGTCATAATGCTTTTACCATGGTTGCAAACCTTTTACTTTTTGTAATTGCATTCATCGTGTTCAAATTTATATCAGGTAATGATTCTGTTGGCATTGAGAAACAATATCGCTGGATTGCAGTTTTATCAATTATTATTGGCAGCCTTTTTGTGATCGTATTTCATGTTGGGGTTAAAGAGCCGAGGTTGCAACATCACAAAGAACCGAAAAGTTGGAAAAGGATTTCATGGTTTTACTGGTTCAAAAAGGTTTTTTATTTATCAGGTTGCTTTGGTTTATATGCTTGCTTGAGTTATAACGAATGTTTCACAGGCCCTACTTGCTTTCTACCTTATAGATGATCTACATATGCATGAGTCCTCTAAGGACTAGATATCGACCTAAAGCCTTTTTCCCAGTGAATGTTCCTAGCGGTGATCCTCATTTATGGGTTTCAGAGGAAGATGATCCAGACAATTAGCATGTGCAGGTTTTCCGTTCAATTGATTCTGGATCAGTAAAAGGTGTTCCAAAATCTGTCACAGAAGCACAAAGTCAGAATCTTATCTGTGGACAAGATCTGGTTATAGACGCAAGTACGCAGTGAATAAATTTGTTTTAGAGGTAGATGCTGTATCAGTTTTTGGGACTATCAATAAGTGAGGAATGTGATTAATTGAGCTTACAGGGCCAAAGATTGAATTGACATGTATATAAATCAGACCTGCTTTGTTGTAATGGCGTGGACCAATATTGCTATGCATTGAGCAGTATTGTAGATTCAATGTTGAGTTGAATATCTGGGTTGAGTGTTGGGAATGTATATGCGCACAAATAAATCGTGACCAAGGTGTGGTCAAATCCTTGGCGAGAATTTCCATCTCTGTGCTAATGAATCAAAACACTAATCGAAGTGAAGAGATTGCTATTTGAAATAAAATCAAATGCTGTGAACGTTGAGTTCCATTGCTGGATGAGATCAAATGTGCAAGTCAAACGAAACCCTGTTGGTTGGAGATACATGTGAATGTATGGAGAAATATTCGCTGAAGCAGAGGAACGTGGTCATACTTGGGATAGGCATTGTTTGATAGTTGGCATTGGTCGCCTAGTTTTAATCCGGGCTCTTAAGCTGCTAGAGCAACGTGGGAAAATTTTGCTCACGTCTTTGACACCTGATCCTTCACTTCAGCCAAAAATAAATAAAGACACCTGTTACCAGATGAATAGGATTCGATTCCTATTTCCAGACTTTATTCAACGAGATCTGCGCTCCATGTGTATTAGTCATCAGAGGATTTTTAGAGGGACGTTGTATTATTTTAGGATAGAAAGCTGTTCTCTTTTCTAATTTATTGTAATTGTTCAAATAGCACCCAGATTGTGGGTCGATCTGTTGTTTTTATTTTAGGATAGTTTATAAAAATTTTCATTTGTAAAAAAGAGAGAGGAGATTTTTCTGAGTGCTGGGAGCTAGAGGAAACTGAGCTTCATTGTGCAGTTTTGTAACAGAGATTTTTAATGAGAAAACCACAGCTCTGATTGCTGAGATTCATGTGGTATGTTAATTTAGCATAAGTTTTCTCTTTGTCTCATATATAAAACTGTTATGTTTCATTCACCTCATGATCATTTCTAATTGAGCAAATGAAGTGTTTAGGTAGGAATTCATAGTATTGTATGCTCCTCCTATAAATTTTCTCATGTTCAATGTTTTCTTCTGTTTGACAAGGATTCAAAGTTATTGTTTTCCCTTGTCAGCTCCTCACCAGTCTTGCCATCCCATTTAAAAAATCTAGATTTGATGCTAAATTCCTTGCCTACCTTGCCTTAGTCGTCAACCTGTGTTGTTTATTATATTTCTCTGTTTGAAGCTGTGATTTTGCCCATGCAGCCCAGAAAAACCCCGTCATTAAAAACCCCCAAATCAACCATCCTTGTCAGTTTACTAGCCTAATATCTTTGATCCTAATTGGTCAGCTTACCCCATTGAGAAAATACCTTGAGTCTGACTGGAGAGAGCCTTCTCCTTCCTCGTAGGGCTAGCTACGAGATGTAATGGTTTGATGTTGCCTTGAAGGTTTACCTTCCTCAGCCTAGGGTGAAATCTCAAGCGCTAACATAGTGGCGACCATACTGGGGAGAACATTCAACTTGTTGATTGTTTTGTCCCGGTACATGCAATCAAGATACAGATCTGATGCTGATGGTGGACAGCTGTCAGACACTCATGCAGCCTGAACCATTCACCCGGCGACTCCAACTCGATCCAGACATTCCAGTGCCTGTTGATATGTTCATGCAATGGTAGGGTATGTGGCAAACCAATGGTAGGGTATGTGGCAAACCCCGCACTTTGTGAAGCTCTAAACGAATTTAGAGAATGCTTAGTGGATATTGAAATTAATGAAGAAGTTTTAAGTTTTTTCCTTCAATGTTTGAAATCTCCGAATTATCATCCTAGCGTCTGTGAGTTACTTGTTGAAAGAATCGAGAAGGAGATTCAAGATTTAGATGAGCAGATCCAGTCTTATGATTTCGAAGACCCTAAAAAGTTCTTGGAAATCCTTCCTCCTTCACAACAAGAAATGACAGACTTGCGTATAGAGGTATACATTGACAGTGTGCAGCTGGAAGCATGTGTTGCAAAGTTGGGGCAGCCAACAGAGTCCGGTGTCCGTGATCTTATTGCGGCATACATGGACACATTTTTCAGGTTGATTGATAGATCAGGCTGTCTTTTCCGTGACCAGGGTCACCACGTGCATGAAGGGCTGCCAGCATCTGCATCTGTGACTTCGTGGCAGCATTCTCAAGCGGCTTCATTTTCAGGTTTACTTGAATGGTTAATATGGCATTTTAGCATTACCTGATCTATTGTTTGTACAACAGATTAGAGTAGGTATTGTAAATAAATAAGCAGCCATAAGGGCAGCATCTTGTTTTAGTTTGCTTGAAGATTGTTTGAGTTCAGTTTCAGTTGTGTTGATGATGACTCCATTGCCCAATGGGTGGAGGCACTGTCTGCTCTCCCAAAGTTCTGCGGTTCTTGGCACCTCCAAGAAGCTGCAGCTGCCATCCCAAATGGAGCCGATGTTAGACTCCGTCTCATGTCAGAGATTGATTCTTCTTCAAAACCCTGTTTTGAAGAAGAAATCATTTAAATGTGTTGTTTAGATTATGTAATTTGTTCTCCAGCTCTTCAAAAGGCAGCAGCGACTTCAAACTCTTATTCCTGCACAAGCACAATTCAAAACATCAACAACACTCAGAGGCAAAAAACTATTTGGAGAAATCTCACTGGAGATCCCGAACACCTGTTTGGAAATGGTCATAAATGAATTATTTTACAAGAAGGAGTGGATTGGTCCATTTCTTCAGGCATTGACAGAACCCAAGTGGAAAATGGACATTATTTTGACCTATCTTTTGAAGTATTTCTCACGGTATATCACTAAGAGTGTGGGAACTGATATTAAAGCAACTGTCATACAAGATATCTTCAATTTCTTTTCAGCTGAACAAATGCAAGGAACATTTCAGCTGGTGCAGTGCTACTTCTTCGACAGGGTTTGATTCCAACAATTGTGGAACGTACTGCCACTATGTTGGAGGAATGGAGCAAATTGGTGTTGTCTAGTGAAGCAGTAGTTGAAGTGCTCAAGGAGTTCCGCAATCTGACAGCAGATGTTCTTGCTCACACAGCATTTGGAAACAGTTATGAAGAGGGAAAACACTTTTTCAATATACAGGATCAACTAATAATACTTGCAGCTGAATCATTTCGTAGAGTTGGTATTCCAGGCTTCAGGTGATAATTTGGAGTTTCGATGGAAGCACCATCATACAATCTCAAACCACTCAAATATATTATAAATATAATCGCTTTTGGTTATACACAAATTTTCTCTCCAGATTTTTATCTTTTGGTGATAACAGTAACTTCAGAAGATTTGTAATATTTATTTGACCGGGAGAGATGGGATTGCTGCAATGGAATATTTATCCTCCCTTTCAAGCTCATCTGCTGATGTATAGTTTAGATAAGTGATGCCTGTAATTTTCTTGATCTGAAATATACTATATAGTGTGCCATGATTTAGAAGATTTTATAATATGCGGCACTGGCTTTTGTAATGTGTGAGAGTGGCCTCCTCGACAGATTCCTGCCTACAAGAAGGAAAAGGCAATGTTGGAAGTTGAAAAAGGAACTCAGAGGATGCATTGTGCAGGTCATTGAAGCTAGGGAAAGAGAATTCAATTAATGCTGGAAAATTGATGTTACAGATTGATAGGTTTGGTCATTTTAAAGTGTGGCATGGTGGTGGATCACTTTTAGTTGCTGTGTCATTTTCCTGTGTGTTCGGGACTTGCTTGGTATGTACAATTCTTGGGACGAACTCTATTACAGTACGCACAATTGGATATAGTATCTTTGCTGCAATCTTCAACATTGGATGGGCTACTACTCAAGTCTCTCACATGGCAATGGTGAATTGCGTCACAACAAATTCTACTAGTAGGGTGGCTCTCTCAGCAGTTGTCATAATGCTTTTACCATGGTTGCAAACCTTTTACTTTTTGCAATTGCATTCATCGTGTTCAAATTTATATCAGGTAATGATTCTGTTGGCATTGAGAAACAGTATCGCTGGATTGCAGTTTTATCAATCATTATTGGCAGCCTTTTTGTGATCGTATTTCATGTTGGGGTTAAAGAGCCGAGGTTGCAACATCACAAAGAACGGAAAAGTTGGAAAAGGATTTCATGGTTTTACTGGTTCAAAAAGGTTTTTTATTTATCAGGTTGCTTTGGTTTATATGCTTGCTCGAGTTATAACGAATGTTTCACAGGCCCTGCTTGCTTTCTACCTTATAGATGATCTACATATGCATGAGTCCTCTAAGGTTGTGGTGCCTGCTATTATCTACATTTGCAGCTTTATGGCCTCCATATTTTTGCAGGAGTTAAAATGGACTAGATATCGACTTAAAGCCTTTTTCCCAGTGAATGTTCCTAGCGGTGATCCTCATTTATGGGTTTCAGAGGAAGATGATCCAGACAATTAGCATGTGCAGGTTTTCCGTTCAATTGATTCTGGATCAGTAAAAGGTGTTCCAAAATCTGTCACAGAAGCACAAAGTCAGAATCTTATCTGTGGACAAGATCTGGTTATAGACGCAAGTATGCAGTGAATACATTTGTTTCAGAGGGAGATGCTGTATCAGTTTTTGGGACTATCAATAAGTGAGGAATGTGATTAATTGAGCTTACAGGGCCAAAGATTGAATTGACATGTATATAAATCAGACCTGCTTTGTTGTAATGGCGTGGACCAATATTGCTATGCATTGAGCATTATTGTAGATTCAATGTTGAGTTGAATATCTGGGTTGAGTGTTGGGAATGTATATGCGCACAAATAAATCGTGACCAAGGTGTGGTCAAATCCTTGGCGAGAATTTCCATCTCTGTGCTAATGAATCAAAACACTAATCGAAGTGAAGAGATTGCTATTTGAAATAAAATCAAATGCTGTGAACGTTGAGTTCCATTGCTGGATGAGATCAAATGTGCAAGTCAAACGAAACCATGTTGGTTGGAGATACATGTGAATGTATGGAGAATATTCGCTGAAGCAGAGGAACGTGGTCATACTTGGGATAGGCGTTGTTTGATAGCTGGCATTGGTCGCCTAGTTTTAATCCTGGCTCTTAAGCTGCTAGAGCAACGTGGGAAAATTTTGCTCACGTCTTTGACACCTGGTCCTTCACTTCAGCCAAAAATAAATAAAGACACCTGTTACCAGATGGATAGGATTCGATTCCTATTTCCAAACTTTATTCAACGAGATCTGCGCTCCATGTGTATTAGTCATCAGAGGATTTTTAGAGGGACGTTGTATTATTTTAGGATAGAAAGCTGTTCTCTTTTCTAATTTATTGTAATTGTTCAAACAGCGCCCGGATTGTGGGTCGATCTGTTGTTTTTATTTTAGGATAGTTTATAAAAATTTTCATTTGTAAAAAGAGAGAGGAGATTTTTCTGAGTGCTGTGAGCTAGAGGAAACTGAGCTTCATTGTGCAGTTTTGTAACAGAGATTTTTAATGAGAAAACCACAGCTCTGATTGCTGAGATTCATGTGGTATGTTAATTTAGCATAAGTTTTCTCTTTGTCTCATATGTAAAACTGTTATGTTTCATTCACCTCATGATCATTTCTAATTGAGCAAATGAAGTGTTTAGGTAGGAATTCATAGTATTGTATGCTCCTCCTATAAATTTGCTCATGTTCAATGTTTTCTTCTGTTTGACAAGGATTCAAAGTTATTGTTTGCCCTTGTCAGCTCCTCACCAGTCTTGCCATCCCATTTAAAAATCTAGATTTGATGCTAAATTCCTTGCCTACCTTGCCTCAGTCGTCAACCTGTGTTGTTCGTTATATTTCTCTGTTTGAAGCTATGATTTTGCCTATGCAGCCTAGAAAAACCCCGTCATTAAAAACCCCCAAATCAACCCTCCTTATCAGTTTACTAGCCTAATATCTTTGATCCTAATTGGTCAGCTTACCCCATTGTGAAAATACCTTGAGTCTGACCGGAGAGAGCCTTCTCCTTCCTCGTAGGGCTAGCTACGAGGTGTAATGGTTTGATGTTGCCTTGAAGGTTTACCTTCCTCAGCCTAGGGTGAAATCTCAAGCGCTAACAAGTTCAAAGCTTTGGTCGAGAAAGAATCTGGGAAGAAGATCAAGGCCTTGAGAAGCGACAATGGTGGAGAATATGTCTCTCAAGAGTTTAAGGACTTCCGTGCAGCGGAAGGAATTAAACGGGAGTTGATGGCACCTCATAACCCACAGCAGTATAGGGTGGCTGAGAGGAAGAACATAATGATTATAGGAGCAGCACGGGTGATGCTACATGACCAAGGGCTACCGCTTCACTTGTGGGCAGAGGCATGCAACACAACGGTCTATTTGCAAAATAGAAGCCCGCATCACATACTTGGGATGAAGACACCAGAGGAAGATTTCTCCGGCAAGAGACCAAATGTGGGTCACTTCAGGATCTTTGGCTCATCGATATATTGCCATGTGACAAAGGACGCATAGAAGAAGCTTGAGCTGACAACAGAGTTGGGGATAGTTGTGGGGTACAATGATACACCTCATAACTATCGGGTGTACTTTCCTACCAGTTAGAAGACCGTGGTTCGCAGAGATCTCAAGTTTGATGAGAATAAGGCCATGCGAGTTTCCCTTGAGAGGGAGCTCCAACTACAAGATGTGGAGGAACTGTTGGTTCCTAAGGAGGAGGAGCCTCAGACTGATTCGGAGCAGCCACATGCAGAGGTTCCAGGAGTGGAGACATCCACTCAAGTAGAATCTTCCAGAGATGGACAGAAGCACACAAGAGAAGTTGACAGATTGTTGGAGGATGCGAGAGAGAATGTGGGAGCACCATCTTCTCAGCATAGATAGAGGAGGTCACCTGATAGGTACATTGGATACATAGCCCTTATTGAGGAATGTGTTGATACCGAGCCATCTTCCTTTGAGGAAGCAGTGAAACAACCGATTTGGGTTGATGCTATGGTGGAGGAGTATGACTCCATCATTTGGAACAGTGTTTGGGATGTGGTTCCAAGACTGGAGAACAAGTCAATTGTGGGTTCCCTTTGGCTTTACAAAGTAAATCAAACTGCTGATGGTAGTGTGGAAAAGAATAAGGAAAGATTTGTTTCTCGTGGTTTTTCATAGGCCAATGGGATAAACTATGATGAGACTTTTTCTCCTATCACAAGGTACTCATCTATCAGATCGAAGTTGGCACTATTAGCACAGATGGGTTGGAAGATCCATCAGATGGATGTGAAGACCGCATTCCTCAATGGCAATATTGAGGAAGAGGTGTACATAGAGAAACCAGAAGGTTTTGAGACCTTTGATCGTGATTCACATGTGTGCTGACTCAAGAGAGCTTTGTACAGGATGAAGCAAGCACCTCATGCTTGGTACACTATGATCAACAACTACTTCACTGGGTTGGGCTTCACAAAGAGTGAAGCGGATGCCAACCTATACCACATCATTGTGAAAGGTAATTCATTGATCATTGTTCTTTATGTTGATGATCTCATATTAATAGGTGATGATCAGTTGATCATGTCTTGCAAGGAGGACCTTGCAAGAGAATGCGAGATGGAAGACATGGGTCTCATGCACTACTTCCTTAGCATGGAAGTGTGGTAGAAGGATGGGGAAGTGTTTGTGTCTCAGGGCAAGTATGCCAATGAGATACTAAGGAGATTCCACATTGAGAAGTGCAAGCCCATACAAACTCCTCTAGCAAGTAACCGGAGGAAGCAGGATGCTACTTCAGGTGAAGTAGTAGAGGCTACTGTGTAGAGGCAGCTTGTGGGTTCACTGATGTATTTAGTGAACACACGACCAGATTTGTGCTATGCAGTGAACCAGCTGAGTCAAGCTGTGGTTCATCCTACAAAGATGTTTTGGAAGGCAGCTAAGCATGTTTTGAGATACCTCAGAGGCACATCTCAGTATGGATTATGGTAGAGACAGACAGAGGGAGTGAAGCTATAGGGCTTCACTGATGCTGATTGGGCAGGGAGTCCATCAGATTGGAAGAGCACATCAGGAGGAATTTTCAACCTTGGGTCAGCTGCAGTTTCTTGGTACAGTAGGAAACAAAGGTTGGTTGCACTCAGCTCAGCAGAGGCTGAATACATGGTTGCAAGTCAGGCAGCATGTGAGGCGATATTGATGTAGAAAATTCTAGTTGGTTTTTTTTATCAAAGGATGGATCCAACTGTGATCTATTGTGATAATCAGAGTTGTATCAAACTCTCTAAGAATACAGTATTTCATGATAGGTCCAAGCACATCAACATGTGATATCATCATCTCAGAGACTGTGTGGCAAGGAGGATCATGATGTTGTAGTATATTTCGACAGAGGAGCAAGATGCTGACATTTTGACAAAGGCATTGTCAAAGTGTAAATTTGAGTTCCATAGAGACAGGATCGGGGTGGCATATAATCCCTTTCTTGTTGAGAGGGAGTGTTGAAATGTGGCAACAATAATATTCTAATTTTAATTTGTCCTCGAATTAAAATTTGAATTTAGTCTCACTAGCTACTTGGAAAATATTTAATTAATTCATCTTGAGTTAATTAGTTGGAGAAATTCAAGCTAGAAGTCTTTGTGAAGTAATGCAAGAGTAATCCCTTAAATTAAGGATATTATCCCTTAATTAAGGAGATAAGGATGAGTTATATTTGAGTTGTAATTAGTTAGCTCAGTTAATTGAGTTAAGTCCAGTTAAATTAGTTCTAACTGGTTGAGGAAATAATTGTGAGTTCACTCAGTTAATGCATGCATGCATCCAACTAGTGTACTCCAGATAACTGAAGATTCTCTCATCAATAACTCATGCACGTCTATTTTGAAGAAGACCCAGTTGAGATTAAAGACAGGGAAAATGTACCATCAGTTGCTTGAGTTTTCCTATAAACAAAACTCATGCATGCAGAAGGAATTCATTCCTTGATATTTGTGCAATTTTACAGGGTGTAAGATCAGTGTGAGTGATTAGTGTCACACTTGGTGACAACTGGATCACCTAGGAGAAACTGCACAAGGAAATAGGAGCTTGGAGGGCAAAGGAGAAGGAATATGAGAAACCTATTTTGTTAGTGAGCATGAGTGAGGGATTTTACTGAGAGCTAGCTAGCTGTGAGAGCTAAATCTTTGTGTAATCTTGATATATTTCCACTTGTATGATAATATAGATAGCAGGTTTTTTTAGTTGAGGCTTTCCCCAGAGTATTATTCCGTGTTTCATGTGCATTCATTCTTCTTCTGGTCATATGTGTTCCGCTTGATCTTGCTCAAATCTATTAAGCTTCTGCAAGTTTGATTGTAGAAGTAGATTAAAGTATTTTGCTTTAGTTATATTGCATAATCAGGTTAATCTACAGTCAGAATTTCTACACTTGCTCTGCCTTATATTATTGTAAGAAACTTATATATATATGAAGTCATGGGAAATATATAGGTTGGTGATACTATTGTTCTTATCGTATGAAATAAAGATATTTTTGGTATCACCCAGATATTCAGGGGTTGGATCGTTATGTATTGATGTACTGAACAAATAACTTTTATTAATAAAATGGAGCTTAATGTTAGGCTTCAATATATTCTCATGTTCTATCCTGTGTTGATCATTGAAACACTGTAGTTAATCTTTTATTTACAGGGAAATGAGCTAGTTGGCTAGTGCCTAACCAATCCATCTCATCATCCCTTAGTTAGTTCACTGTGTTTGTATATTTTATATCTTGTTTACTATTATGGTTTGTAATCTTGCATGTTATTTCCCACAAAAAACAGTATAAGATATCTCTGGTAATTTTATTGTGTTAATGTATAGGAGGTGTAATATTGGGGTTGTATTCATTTAGATCTAGATAATAGATATGAATGTTTGAAATATTTTCAAACTTTGCTACAAAATTTGGTTTTCTGTGTTGTCTTGATCTAGACCTAGAGTTTATATGTGCATATTTTAATGAAAGAGTGTCCAATGGTCTTTTTTTAGCTCATATATGAAGTTACCTTTGTATCATGAAGCATTGCAACCTTGTGATGTGTAGATATTCCTCTGAAGGTTAATCATAACAAACATTTGAATATTTTTCTGATTGCATGACAATATTATTGAATATTTGTAAGTATATGAAGGTTTAAGTTTGTTGTCAAGTGGTTTTGTTGAGCTAAGGATGTAAATTGAGCATGTATGTTGCATAGATACTGGAGTGATATTATTTCATAAAAATGTGTGTTTCAATTGATTTATTTACCATATACCTATGATGAACCTTGAAGTTTCAAAGTTATAATATTCATCTTTGGTAAGGTCGGCTATTTGAAATCCTTCCATTGTTGGGGATAGATAAAATGAGATTGTTTTGGCCTTATTTCAAATATATTTATACTCGAAATGATTTTAACTTTGAAGGGTTGAATTTTGTGGGTTCATTTGTGTGATTATTTTTCAGTTTAGGAACACAACAGTGAAGTGCAGAACAAAGTCCCCTATATACTCCTTTTTTGTTGAATATTTCAAATAGCTTGGTGATTCTTTATTTAATTTTAAAACCAATAGTATTCATTATAAAGAAGGCGATTTGCACAATGAGATTTGGTTATGGTTGTTTTCCTTTTATAAATACACAGTTGAAATATATAGAGTGTCTTTTCGCTTGAACCGTTTGGTTTTTTCCCAAGTAGGGGTAAATCCTTTTTGATGCTTTGCATGCAACCTTGAAGTTGAAAATAGTTACCTTCATAGCACGAGTTTTGATTGATTGATTAGGCTTGTCAATTTTGTCATAGACTTTCTTTAATATTCATCTTAAAAGGCTTGAATGATTTATCTTCTTCATTTGGGATTAAGCAAGGTTATTTCATGTTTCATGACTGTTTTGAAGCACATTAGAACATTAATATTTTCATCACACAAAATAGAAAGTGAGTGGTAAACTAGACTACAATGCAAAGTGTGTTTAGTACACGAATAAGGCAAATTGATTTACTCAGTTCAAGAATTATTTAATGAAGTGTATGGTTTGTCTGAGTGCTTGTTTGCAATATTGTTGAAAGTTGAGTTTAATTTGGAAGATTTATTTTAGATAGGATCTCATTTCATTAGAGTATTGGTGAATAAAGAAGCCAACACCCAAAAATATCTTGGTGTTGCCACGAAAGCGAGTATAAGAATGTTAAATTAGAGTTTTCAACCTTTTGCTTTAACAAAACTTGGATAGTTTGATTATTTTATATAGGTATAGGGTTTCTTTGCAAAGTTTGATAGGTCTACATTTGGCATTGACTGTGTTACGCCTTGAAGCTTACAAAGCCCTAGTTTGAAAATTAAGTGTTCAGGATTGTAAGAGACAATCTTAGCACCCAACAGGGGTTTTGTTGGTTGTTTCACTTTAAACCCATATATTCCCTTCATGTGCCAACAATATATACCTACAAATTCTCAACCAAGAGTGCAACCTTAAGATATTTCTTATGGAAAATCTCAACCACATTCTAGTAAAGGATGAGAGAGAACCAGTTGTGCTATACAACAAAAATGAGAAAGGTGGTGAACTCTACAAATTTCAAAAAAAGAGTTGTGTACATGTTCGATCTTGGGGAGTGAAGTAAGACTTGAGTTACCCACATGGATGAAGGTCAATAAGAGACAATTAGCTAGTTAACTGACATTTATTTAGGCTTAGGGATTAAGCAATGGTGAAATGTAGTTAATCTATTGCATGGACATATTCTTGGTCATGTCGTACCACTCTACCTATAATGAAAGGGTTTTCTAAGCTCAAATATATGCACAACACAATTTCTCTTAGCCATTATTTGTTACTACGTGTCTAAAGTAGAGTTGTGTTGCCAACAATGAACATCACCTAATTATTTCGATAAATAGGTGTTTCAATGATGCTAATTATCACAAACATACAATGAATGGGAGTTTGAGTGACACTAAATAATACACATGTTTTTCTCACAAATAGTTCTAGGACCTATGTGAAGCATTCAGATCTCACAAGGTTATTCAAGCTAAGATTATGGTTTGGATGTTCATGGTTATAGAATGGCCAACATTCATGTTCCACATAGGATTATTTCCAGGGCTCTACTGTTCCTTGCCAAAAATCTCCATAAGACCCATTATGATAGGGACTAGGAACATTATGGATTTTATGCTTGTTTATAATATGGTGACTTCAAGTACATTATGTAAAGAGTTAAGTTATTTACTTATCTTAAATATTGAGAGTAGTTATATATATGACTATAATATAAGGAAAATGTATTTAATTTATAGCTATTTGTAATATAATGATTTCTAAAAAAAAGCTATTAGAGTTTAATAGTTACAATTTATAATAATTAAATACTGTAATAATAAATGATTTTATTAGTTAATATTTAAAAGTTAGTATTTAAATGGTATATAATAGTTATGTTATAATAGTTAACAATGTAAAATATCAAATGGGAACCGTAAACTCAAACAAGAACTCTAGCCAAAAAACCCCCAAAAAACATGAAAAACAACCCAAAAACAAAAAGTGTGTATGACAGAATAATGCTTTTTTTAAGTGTATATTTTCAACATTTTTTAAAAAATGGCAGTAAAAACCAATTTTTGTGTGAAAAAGAGATGAAAAAACACATTGAAAATGAAAAGTGTTGATGCTAGAATAATATATATATATATATATATATATATATATATATATATATATATATATATATATATTTCACGGTACAATTTCAATGCCTTTTAGCAATGGTGTTAAAGATAAAATAATGGGACACAAAAAACCTTAAAATTCCAATAATTTTCATCCATTCCGTTAAATATAAAATACCATGAGTCTAAAAAACGCTAAAATTTCAACTATTTTCAACCATAGCATTAAAGTTAAAATACCATAACTCAGAAAAACCTTAAAATTTTGACCTTTTTTGAATCATGGAATTAAAAAACCTTAAGTTTTCAACATATTTCAACCATGACATTATGAACAAATTATATGACTAAAAGAAACTTTAAAAATGAACACCTGAATGAAAGAGTCATTATTCCAAGAGTATTTTTTATCATTTAAAGGCTAAAATTATCTCTTTTAAAATCTTAGCCTAAGACAACTTATCCCATTGTAGTAAAAACTTAAGAATAAACCATCAAAATGAAGTATCCCATTTTAACGAGGCCTTAAAATTGCAACATTTTTTTAACTATGGTATATCAAATGATAACAATAGAAATATCAGTATAATTTAAAAATTCAACATTAATTTCTAATAAATTTTTTACTTTTAATCAAAATATCTATACTTGTAGATTGAATGAAACATAAATTATTTCTCTAATTTATTGTTGCATTGTGGATACTCTAAAAAATGAATTCATCATAATTAAAACATATAATCCAACAAACATAAAAATGATATATAACTTAATGTAAGATCATATGGAAGTTACAATTTTTATTTCAAGTTAGCATGCAAACATCATTTACGTAAAGCGTCTCATACAATTACTCAAAACCACTCATATGTTCTGGTACACCATTAGAATCTACATCTTCAGATGAATGAATGGATGCAGATGGAGATGATCCATATTTTTCTCTTTCATTAACTAGTGCCCCATCTAAGTCAACATGAATTCCTACCATTTCAGGTTTCAAAAGTATTCTAGATCTATGCCTGGGTTCAATAGACTCCCATATTAACACTGTTTCTTTTGGTAGCAACCTCTTTAGAATCTCTATGGTCCTGAAGCAAAGAGTTTGTCTCATTGTTAAATTGAAGTCATAAACAAGTATGTTAACATCCTCCAATTTTAAGAGGTCTATGCGGCGACGATTTATATTTGTACCCTTTCTTTTTCTCTTTCTACCAATTTTTTTTATCAACTACCATATCTGATTTGTACACACCATTGAATGGGTGTGTATTTGTGGCATTTTAATGTACTTCAACATGTGCAACACCTTTATTTTCTTTAGTGATATTTATAACCTTGACAACCTAGAATGGATAGCCATGTGGATCTCCATTTGCTAACACTGAAATCATGTAACCCTCCTTAACATCATGTGCAAAACCCCTGTAAAGGTCTTCCATGGCTTCACATTGTGCATGTGATCTTCTAGAACCAATATACATTTCTATTTCCTCTACACGTGAAGAATAATAATACCTTGAGATTGTTGTTGTTCAACAATGTTTCTTTCCTCATGTTCATTTGACACATTTTGTGGCCAAATAAATGGAGTCTTCATAAGTATATCTTGATTTCTTTCTCTTGAAATGATATCACTTTGTTTATTGAAAAAATACTCCCACCAAGCATAATCAACAACATCAAACTATTCATATGTATATATAATAGATTTTTTATTTTTTTCCAAGCATTTAGAATAATTTATATCTCTCTTATGCTTTTGTGCATTTTGGATTTCAACAACTGTTTGTAATAAAAATACATTTGATGCAAATATTGGATGATCTGGAATGAAATTCAAAAATTCCAAACTTGATGGCAACCCCCATTCTGTAGTAGTTGAATACTTCTTGCCCCATATAAGTGTTTTCCCATCATTTTTTAATACAAAATTGATGTTGGAATTTAATGTCATTAAGTTGTTCAATGTATTTCTCATCACCATGCGATCCAAAATTAACCTTCACATGTTAATAGTTTCTTCCAACGCATGGAAAATAGGCCCTGGAATGTATGATTTCTTAATACATTCAATTAATGATGGTAGGCTCCCAACATCCTTCCTCCTCAATGTTACTAAAAAACGATTGAACATATGATTAATATGGTCATGAGTGTGCTCAAAAAGAAGGAAACCAACCTTTACCTTTTGAAAATTTCCCAATTCAATAAGCATGTTTAGATATAAAAAAAAAATGGCTTTTGTTTTCACCACAAGTGTTGTCCAATTGCAGATACAAAAAATGAGGAATATTACCAAACCAATGAGAAAATAAATCATGAATTATGGTTATGGTCATACTTTCATCATTATAAATATTTTGACCTATGAAGTAAACCCTTTGCGACATTTTCCCATTAACACCATACAACCGACCAAGTGAAACTAGATAAAATTTTCCTCTAAATTTTTTAGTGTGCAGACAAAATGTGGTAGAAGTGTTTTCTTATGGTTCATGCCATCAATTATCAAAGCCGAATATTTATTTGAATTATCATAACACTTCTTTCAATGCTTATACGAATTTTTCCTTTCACTTGTTTACTAATTGTGATGCTCTTGAAGTACTTTGACAATGGAATCTGCACAAATCATAAAGAAACCTATTAATAAGTACATTTTCATAGTTGATAACTATACAATTTTAAAAAATAATGTTATGAATGCATACCTCTTTCTTCCCCTTGACATTTATCCCTATTTGATATAAGAGAATCACATGTATTGCAAACCCCCATCCTTGTCTTCTTAGGAATACAGATATTGTTGAATTATTTCCATTATATCTTTACAAAATATTGATATGTAATAAAATGACCATCTCCTTCAACACCTTTTGCATATTATTTGTATAAGTTGTAGATTTCTTGTCTTGATAAATTATATGGAATATGTATTCCATCTTTATTTGGCATACAATATCCATGCTTTGAAAGGAAATCTTGTATCCATGACATTACAATATTTTCTATTGGCCCAAACTCTTGTCTATGACATACTTAATAAAATGTGGGATACTTTTCCAATTTTTCTTATATTCTTGATAGATGAAAATACCAATTGAATGAAACATTTTGAAAGCCTTTCTATAGAGCAATAAACATGATAATCATAACATGACAATGTAGATTGCATGCAACCCACTAAATAATAATTTTGTATGCTTTTATTCATTGACAAATATCTCTTCCTTTTATCCAATGAAAACTTGAAATCCATATGTTTCAAGCAATCCTTTTGACAACGTTCACTTGAAATCTGAACTTATTCTCATGAGATATTCTTCTCTACCCCTTGTATAACTAGAATATATTAGATTGACATGAAAAGGTATACTCCTACTCCTAGATACAATATTTGCTGGCAACGTCTCCATTTCATCATCCTCTCTATAAGCATTTTAATCATCATTAGGAGGAATATTATCCTCGCTATGATAATTCTGAACATAGTTAGGAAATTCATCACCATCATTGCTTGGAAAATATTCGTTACAATCCTCACATGTAGGAAATTCTTGACTACCATCATCTATGATTTTGAAATACTAACTTGAAGGATATTCTTCACCATATTCATCCATGCTTTTGAAATCCTCACTTAGAGGAGTCTCATCATCATTGTTTCTACCTTTCAAACCATTGCTCGGAGGAGATTCTTCATGATCCTCATCTCTGCTTTTGAAATCATCGCTTGGAGGAAATTCATCATCACCATGAGCGCTAAGTGGAAGATTTGACTCTCTTTTCATAGTAAAATTATCATTTGTAGAAAATTCTTCATCTTCCCTTTGTCAATGGTGCTTTCATAATCCTTAGGATTAGGACTAAGTGGAAAATGTGTCTCTATTTAATATAAATTCTTCATCCCGCCCTTTGTCAGTGCTTCTCTCGTAGTCTTTAAGATTAGGACTAAGTGAAAAATTTGACTCTTTATTTACCGAAAATTCTTCATCTTGCCCTTCATGAGTGTTGCTCTCATAGTCGTTAGGATTATGACTAAGTGGAAAATGTGACTCTCTATTTACTGGAAATTATTGATGCCTCCCTTCAATATTTCTTCTCTCATAGTCCTTAGGATTAAGACTAAGTGGAAAATTTGACTCTCTATTTACTAGAAATTATTCATCATGCTCTTCGTCAATGTTTCTCTCATGGTCCTTAGGATTAGGACTAAGTGGAAAATTTGGAAAATTTGACTCTCTATTTACTGGGAATTCTTCATCCTGCTCTTTGTCAGTGTTGCTCTCATATTCCTTAGGATTAGGACTAAGTGGAAAATTTGACTCTCTATTTACAATAAATTCCTCATCCTGCCCTTCGTTAGTGCTGCTCTCATAGTCCTTAGGATTAGGACTAAGTGAAAAATTTGAGTCTCTATTCATAGTGAAATAATTCCAATTATATTCATCAATATGAATAAAGTTGTTACGTGATGAAGATGTTGATGTTCCAGAAACAGAAATCTCACTATTAGAAGAATCCATGACTTTCAAACAAAAGATGTTGAATGAGACAAATGCACTCTCTCCCAATTATAATTTATATCTTAGAGAATAAAAAGTTCCCTCCGAAACCCCCCCGCTACCCCACCCCTAAATTTTCGCCATAATTTTTCCCTCCAAAATTTCCTTCTAAAATTTATTTAAAAACATTCTAATAAAACTTTATCTTGAAAATTTTGACCCTACTTTCTATTCAACTTTTCCACACAATTTTCCTTTAATACATTTCTTTGAAATTAAAATAAATCTTTTATTTATATTATGTAACATTAACTAGATAATTAAGTTAATTTTTATAAATTATATTTTATTTTTTATCCCACATTTAACAAAAGTTAGCGTAAACCTATAATATTAACTAAATATTGTTTTTTTTCTTAATTTTAATTTTAATCCCACATTCAAGAAGCGATAAATTAATCATGTAATCTCTGTTATATAATATCTTTCATTCTTACTCTTCCTTATATCACATCAAGTATTTTGGAGGTTTCGTTGAAAATCTTGGAGCGATTTTGCGGAGGAGCTACATTTTCATCAACAAGACATTCAACGGGAGATTTTCACATTTCAAAGGTTAGTTTCCCTTCTATTTTAACCATTTAAAGAGGAATTTAGGGAAAATAGGTTGTTTTATGCTGAAAAATGTTTATTTATTTATTTGTCCTCGGGGGAAACTCAATTCATTAATTCAAAATTTAGGAAATCGTTGAAACAAGGCAGACCTAGGTTCAAATCCCATTGAGGTGACTGGTTTATGGCAAGGAGGACAGGTTGTAAACCCTCAGAGGTTTACTAGTTGTTACATATCAGGCAAGCTACTAAGTTCCTCCAAGATACCAAAAAAAATAATATATGTATATATATATATATATATATATATATTTAACATTTATTAAAAAAAAAAATATTTATTTTTTTGCCCGAGCCAGGCTCGCTTGCGATTTTCCTGCCCCACACTGAGTGAGGGGTGTTAATTTTGGGAATCGGTCATGGCCTGCCCAGGGCCCGCGGGCTACGGGCTTGGGTGAGGGAGAGTTGTGTGTAACTTGCTTTGACCCAGGCACGTGGCCCACAGGCCTTAGGCAGGGACGCAACCCATGGGCCCTATGAAGGCCAAGTTTGATTCCTAGAATCAGACTTGGCTCACCTAAGGCCTGTTGGTTGCATGCTTGGGTGGGGGCGAGCTACACCCAGGCCCATGACCCACAGACCTTAGGTGGGCGAGCCAAGTCAGATCCCATGGCCCTTGGGTTGCGGGCTTGAGCGGGGACGAGTTGCACCCAAGCCCACAATCCACATGCCCTGCGTGGGGGCGAGCTACGCCTAGGCCCGTGGCCCGACCCAGGCCCACGACACACAGGCCCTGGGTGGGCCTGTGTGCGCCCTAGGTGGGGGCTATTTTTTTTTATATTTTTTTTGTTACGAGAATTTATACCTACAAATAAGTATATCTTCCCTAAGTGGGTAGTTACACTTATAACAATTGAAGTAAAGATGTTTAACCTGTTCCTACAATAAACGAATGAGATAAAGGAACCTACTTGTGATCATTTGCTTCCTTTGATCTCCTTTGAGTTGCTCCTGTCGCTTCCACTCAAACTGAATTCGCTCCATTGGTACCTACTAACATAAACAGAAGACGACAACAATCAAAGCATATGATCTATTTATTGTAAAAAAATGGAATCGACAACATTTGAACATATATTCATCATAAATATAGACAAAAGTATTAGAAAAAGAACAAACAACTTTATTGATTGATAGAAGGAGAATTTACACCCAATGTGGTTCGATCTCGTGTCACTCATCCAACTTAGTCCAAACCCTCATCACACCCATAGTAACGTCAATCCAGCAGCATAAAATTACTTGAAAATGATTTGAAGTTTCTAAACCAACAATATTTCTCTATAATATCCAAGCTCTAGCCACTTGATCACTATGATGAGTGTTCAATTTATAGGGAAATGCAAGTGGTTTTGTCATAAATTGGGTATTGAATGGTTTTCCATAATTGGATAGTTATTTTCCATGGAGAAAGGGTGAGAGGATAGAGGGTTGAATGATCCATAGCCTATCCAAAATTGAGCTCATAGGATGAGATAGGAGCTGGGCATCCTTCTAGAATGCTCTAGAATCAAGGAATATTCCTAAAATCCTATGCCAATTTTGCTCATCCTCCCCCAACGGATGTTTAAGTGGGCCTATGTTCTCTGCAATGCAGGTCTGAATGGGCCTACTTGCTATGAAGAGTAGTTTCCCCTGACCAAGAGTGTGTTGGTGTCCCAAGCAGGCATTTCAGTAGGGTTTCAAACTAGGAAACTTGCATGGATGAAAGCATTCAATATGATGACTTGTCTAGGGCATGTAGAAACTGAAATTAGGGTTCAATGAGCCCTATTTGTACTGATATGATCTTCGAGAGTGATGTGCCCAAATAGACCTGTAACAACTGCTCCCTAAAGCATGAAGTAGAAATGATAATGTTGAGTGATATGCTTTATGATGTGATGAGGAGGATATGAAGTGGATGGTGAGCTGCATCAATTACAATACATAATATCATGACATTTTTGAATTTTTTCATGAATTTCTAAGGGAAGGCATATCCATACTCATCACATCATATAAACTTTTCATTACATGTACATAAATTAGATAGTTGTCTACAGATATAGACCCATGATAGGATGAGCATCTGTGTAAAGCCATCGTATAGATGATTTAGTACTCTCCCGAAATTGCAGCCCAGATGGATGAAACTAGATCCGGGTTCTTCTATCTCATCCAACCGTTTGCTCAGGTACGAGTCTAACCATGTGAAAATGTGATTTGAAATTGAACATGGGAAGACACCGTCTGATTACCAGCCATTGATGTAAGCCGTTAACATACGCGAGAGAAATCACCAATAATGATAATGATTCTCAAGGTACTACAATATAATCTGCATGGTGTGAATAGAAGTTTTAATGTCGAACACCATACAAAGTCTTTTGGTCGAATTCCTGTGATGTTAATCTGTTGCCGAAAGCGAGAAACTTGCCATTGATGTATGAAAGCCTCAAGGTATTGGAAGGGTGTTTCTAAGTCAACTTCCTGGATAATGTGTTGATGTCGACAAGAAACGACTTGTCACAGGAGGGCCTTGATGTATCCCCCATCAACGACATGAAACAAGTGTAATGATTTTGAAGACAAAATGTGACTAACGAAACAATGTTCATGCATGAAAATGAAGGTTTATGAGTATTGCGATGGATGAAGTTTACTAAGTGACTTCTCTTGAACATGTCGGTGACATTGAATGAATTGGTAGCATTGGCCCAAAGTCAAAGTGATGGATGGTGTGATAGACCATAGGTATGATAACCATCAAGTAGATAACCCAACCCAAATAGTCACAGAGATGAAGTGAAAGTGTCATGTTTAAGAGAGACTTGCTACCATAAAGTGATTTATCCCTTTTCCCATTTTTATTAGTCATTGCTGACCAATACCTCTTTATTTTTTAACAAGCTTGAGGAGGATAACATATGCTTGTAGTATAATTCCACCCTTCGGGTGAATCCATCGCTATGTGATGTTTTAACGAGTCTAGCGAAGGTGAAACTTGGTCTTGTCATGATGTACAATTTTTTCGCTATTTGATGCTTTAATGAGTTTAACAACAATGAGAACTCAGTCCTTTTCATGTTTAGAGAGTTTGAAAAGGGACAAAAAGAAAACTCCACAAGTTCCTTTTTGTAAATTTGTCTCTCAAGTCCAAAAAAGCCTAAAATAATACAAGAGAGAACCTATTAATCATGTTCGATCAACGTATTCCTTTTTTGTAAATAATCTATCTCAGTCCGGAAAAGGGTTAATCTTATACTGAGTAGATGTCATTTCCAATCCGTTTACGAGCTGAAAAGGACAAGTGCTCGAAAATCTTGTAATGTTTCAAGAGTCTAAAAAGAGCTTAAAGAGAACTCCACTTAGAGGAACGAGTGGTGTCTAGGATAGCAACTGGTTCCGGTGATGTTGGAACTTCTCAAAACATGTTGATTTATGCGAAGAGGATGGCTAATAAGACCACTGATTGCAACTGTTCCTAAAAAATGGTAAAACAACCAAGTGAAAGCGTATGATCGGCCAAGCAGATAGTGACGATGGAAGGAGAAAAACCAAGGCTCATCTGACGGAAGAGGATGATAGAATGGCAATCACGAGGGTTGAAATGGAGATGGGTTCATTTTTACACAAGTTTGAACCATAGGGAACTATGATTGGATTCAGTTTCATGTTTACACAAGCTTGAAACGAAAAACTATGCTTGGATTCAGTTTCATTTTTACACAAGCTTAAACCATGAAAAAAGCTATGCTTGAGATTGGTTTACATGCCCCCAACATGATGACTCAATTCTAGGTGCATACCCCCCAAGTTTCATTACATTCACCTAAGTAGACTACTCGTGGTTATCAGGTGGATGGAATGAAGGTTCATTTACGAGATCAAGTGAAAGCCTCGACTGAGATTTCACGAGACCTAATCAAAGACTCGAATTGGAACTTTGCTCTAGGGGACCTTGTTTCATTTTTTATTGAGCTTGGCATAAGACAAGGAACTCTGCTTAGATTCCTTGTTTCATTTTTTAACGAGCATGACACAAGACAAGGAACTATTCTTAGATTCCTTGTTTCATTTTTTAATGAGCTTGACACAAGACAAGGAACTATGCTCTGGGACCTGTTTCACTTTTAAATGAGGTTGACACAGTAAAAGAACTATCCTCATATTCCTTGTTTCATGTTTTAACGATTTGTTGAGGGCCAAAAATATCTTCCTCAACATTGGGGGATAACCACCCGGTGTAAACCTTAAAGTAGCTCCTTTTCCATTTGGAGTAGTGGCTCCGACTGGTTTAACTAGGTCGAGTTACCTTTTCCCTATTGCTATTGGTTTACGATGTATCTTTAACTACCAATAGACAGGGATATCATATCACTTCTTCTTACTGATCGGGCAAGAGAATGACCCTTAAGCTGATTTGGGTTCAGCCAAGCCACAACTACAATTTTGCCTCTTTGAGAGGAGGACTTAAAAGAATGTAGAACTTAATCTAAATGCAAATTTATTCTATAATGCAAGCAAAAGAAACTAATCCTAATCCTATCTCAATTAGGTAGATATAGATCTAACCCAACTAAGAGCAAGATAATTAAATGATAGAGATTTAAATATGTCTGGCTTTTAGTTAATATCAAGCTAATGAAGTAGTTCAATTAACTGACATTTGTGAATACCAAAACACATCCTATTGAGACCTCTTAACTGAAATAATAAACCAACAACATTCAGGGAGTAGTTCACAAAAATGATATTGATTGTCAAATTAGTAAATCCAATAATTAAACAATAATATGCGGAAATAGTTCACAACACATCGCTATTTAATAAATCAGTTTTATAAGACATATTTCTGAGTAAATAGTTACTCAGAAATCAGAATTTAATCCATAAGAGAAGAGATACATAATAACAACATTGAGACAAATTACCCATATCAACACAAGTGCACAAACATGAATAAAATGACACATTCTTGTTATCATAAAAATGAAACTAGTATTTGAAACAATAGTATTAGAAATACCAATTTATTGAATCCATTTCTCTGACCCTGGTCTCCAACAGTCCTTTACATTGCTTGAACTTCTGCTTTCAAAACTAGAGCTTCAATAGTGCAAACTCTGCCCATCATACATAATTCAAGATACAAAGGAAAAATCCTCAATAATCTTCAGATCTAAGATTTTCTCTCCTCCCTCCTACAACTCTAAATTCCTATTGTAGAAGTGCTTTTAGAAGTCCAAAATTGCAGAGGAGAGTAGTCTTTAATTACATTCTACAATATGCTATTTATAATATTTCCAAAGGTATTTTTAAGAAGAACGTTTGTTGAAGAATAAATCTGTCTAATCAAATTTTATTTGTTCAAAATTCCAATCTTTAATTGCTGGAGCATTCTCATTGATTGAGATCCTTTTCTCCATATCTCTTCTACTGTTTTCCTGCAAAAAGAAATCAAAATAAATTAAGATGCAATAATAGAATCAAGATGCCATTTCTGGCATTAAAACAAATCCAATCACATGCAATTAATTAATTGAAAAGGAAATTTGAGATTTCTATTGATACATATGATGATTTTAATTGGCCAAGGATATTATTGATGAATGAATCTGTACTTAAAAAAGGCTTGGGAAAATGAAAATGAAGAAAATAAAACTAAGAAAATTGATTTTGTTTAAAAATTCAGAGCTTGATCTTCTGCTTGATTTTAGACTCAATAAATGACTAAATCTGTTAGTGAAACCTCCTTAGAAATGTTCTCTTTGATTTTATCTTTCCAATGAACCATCGTGGGCCTCATTTGGCCAATTAAAACTCAATCTATGAGCCTCTAAAATTGATGAGTCAAATCTCGCATAATTCTGGAAATTTTGTTGCTGGGCTAAAAAATATTTTTTTTAATTAAATTCTAATCCTAAATTTGATTTTAATTATCTAATAATTAATTTTAATCTAACTATAAAACAAATTAACTATTTATAAACTAATTAAATAATTAATATTAATCTAATTAATAATTAATTTTAATTTAATTAAATTAATTATATCTTATATATCAATTAATTTAATTAATTCAAAATTTAATATTAAATATTAAATATTTAAATTAATATTAAATTAAACTAACCTACCATATTGATTCATACGTATGAGTGAATTGAATTTTGAAAATCGAATTCCAAGTTTTATAATAAGACTTTGTATTTTCCCTTTTGACTTTTCGCAATCGGAAGAATGAAGTGTATTAGGCTTTTTAAAATTGTCACATATGTAATATGTGTGATGCAATGGATCAATATTAATATTTTCGATGCGATGAACTGATATTAATATTTGCGATGCAATGAACTGATATTTTATTAAAATAAAATTTACATTTTTTATTTGGGATTTAAAATAACTGTGAGTTGGTGTTATTATGAGATGAATATTGAAATGAAGTGGGGACTATTTATAGTTGTATTCCCTGTTATAAACTATAATCATTTTTGGTATTTGATAATCTTAAAAATGAATTACAATTTGGCTTAGTTATTTAGGGAAAAATTAAAAAATTAATAAAGATTCAATTAAAGATTAATATTTACAATAAATGTATTTTTTAACCCAGATGACACAATTGATTAAACTTCACAGGAGTGTTATTTACATTCTAGTTGACCAAATGAGGTAAAACAAGTATCAATGGAAAGCTTATAAAAAATTGATCTCAACAAAGTTATCAAAACAAGAATCTAAAGAAAATGAAAAATTAAGAAAATCGTAGGATAATAAAAGTCTTAAAATGTGTTTAGCTAGAAACTTTGTGGAAAGGGTCCCCATTGTTTGAAGTAAACAAGTCAATAATGGGGGGGTTGTGTTTTACCACAACACGAGCTTGACACAAGACAAGGAACTATGCTCATATTCCTTGTTCACGACCCATAAGAGGTTATGGCTTCCAAGAGGTTTTCATCAAATGGGAGAACAATTCTCTGGAAGGGATACGTAGCAAGGAATCCATTAGAGAGATTTGGTTCCAATGCTCCCGGTACATAATGCACAGCATCACGGAATTGATCATCAGTTGATGTAGGCATGGAACAGGTTGCCACATAATTGACCTGTGGTGGGGAAGATACCATTGGAACAAAATGACCATTTAGGGAAGATGGTTTTCTAGAAGTCATATTTGGGCCGGGAAATGAAAGCTAGTCAATGATGACAATTTTTCCTTCATGCGGGAAACACCACTCTAAAAAGTGTTGAGACGATAGCTCTCATGTCATAAACATAGTCACACCCAAGAAGTAAATTGTAATATAAAGGGCCTGGGACTACCATCACATTGAGATAAACAATTTTTCCTCCCAAAGTAATAGGCAACTGAGGAAGGATCCCTAATGGTTGACTGGTTCCTCTGTTAAAAGCAAACAAATTCTGGGTAATAGGCACAAGTGGCGGTGAACCAAGCATCTGCCAAGTAGTGGAGGAAAGGATACTCATAGATGCACCTTCATCTATAATAGTGCTAGATACAATCATATTATAAACCTAAACTATGATCTGGAAAGGCACATCAGAAGGAAGGCGACATCTTGCCAGTCGATTCCAATCAAAGTTAGTGACCAAACTACTTGGAGTGGGTACTGTAAGAATGGGAGAATTACTCCCTTGAGTTACGAGAATGGGAGGATTTTCCTCCTATATTGATGGAACACGAGGGTTTCCTCCAAGATCATTGGAATCTAAAGAAACAAAAAGAACCTAAGTGGTATCATACTCACTCTCTACGGGAAAGGTACAACTAACTGAAGGTGAAATTAGGTCAATTGTTTCTTCGACTTGTGATTGGTCAGGTATAGAATTATGGGATTCACATTCAGAGAGTGTGGGTTTAACGGATGGTTGATTTGGGCAAGGAAAATTTTAAGGATAGAAAATTTTCTTGAAGTTTAGAAACATTGGCGAATCTCACTAATCCCTAATATGCAAACTATAAAATCTTTATTGATATAAATGTAAAATTATTCAAATTTATAATGATTTTATATATAACCTCTATATAATGTTGGCGATTTTTAAGGTAAAATAATTTTATATTCTAAAATTTGGGCGAATTGTCTTTTACAAAATTGGAAATTAGCGAATCTTTTTTGTGGAAAAATCATGGAAAATTAGCCCACTGGGCGAACATTAGCCCCTAAAATTTTCCATGGATTTGGGTCAGTCACTTCATCAATTAGTGAAGGATTAAAGGAGAGTCTCCTGTAACCAGATGGAAGTCACTGTGGAGAAGCAGGATGGTTATCTAACACTTTTTGGGCTTCATCCAGATAGGGACAAAGGTGAATGGGGTGATTCCCTTCGCATAACCTACAAGGAAACTTAACTTTACCCTTCTCTCCATGAAATTTACTACCACTAGTTGATGGTGTGTCACCAACATGATCTCCAGAAGTTGATCACATAGGATGATGTGAACGAGAAGATCATTCTTCTAAGATCTGAGGAATACCAGAACAATTTCGAAGAAGATGGTCTCTCGTATAAAGTTTGCAAGGATATCTAAGTTTGTGAGGATTATCAGATGGTTTCTCATTAGAAGTTGCATTCGAAGCAATGGTTGCTTGGTTGCCCCCCTACTGAATTTTCTTATTCTTCTTCCCTTTCCTCTTCTTCTTATCCACCTAGTTACTAGTGTCAATACTTTCACTAGGCGAAGAGAAAGAAGGGGAGGAAGAAACAACCGAAGAAGGTAAACGGTCAACTTTAGGATCAACTAGAGGTTGATTTTTCCCAGTTGTAGGAATATTCAGTTGCTGGGCCAAGGAGGTTGAGAACAACCATACTAGCAAGATGATGGTGAATCCCAGAAGGGACAATGTAGCCATATAAGGAGCACCAATATTTTTGGAAGGAGGAAAAGGACTAGGATTCCCATCAAAAGGAATTCCTTGATCGGTGGAATTCAGAGTTGTTTCCATATGTCTCAACCTAAGATCAAATAAGGAGCGACGTGGAGGATGTTATCCACGTCAGTTAATTTTATTTTAATCAAAATAACATAACAAAAATGAAAGAGGCATAATCTAGGAAAAATGATTACCATGTAATTGTGAACTACAATATACCACCTCAGTAAACCAAGGACTTAGCATACGTGCAGGAAATCCCCCCAAATGTTGTTTTCGGTGTATCATAGTATACAAGGTGGCCGACTTGGTTACCTATTGATGGATAGAAACCTAATGTAGTCCTCCCAAATATACCTGAAAGTATGTGGAGGCCCAATCCATGCTAGCGCCATCTAATGTGAAACCGCACAGTGAGAGCATCCCCTTATACTTTTTGTACTATAACATCAGTCGATATACCCGAAAGTACGTGGACGAGCTATGATATACTTACTTACGTGGAATGAGGTATCACATTCGGAATGTATTGTAGACCATTAGCAACAACTGATATGTTTAACGACATCAGAACACGTCTCTAGCCTAGACCTCTAAATGTTATGCGTTAAGTTACAATGCTCCATTAGGTTAATTGAGATAAATTTTCGTTGATCTTGTTTAAAAGTTTTCCTTTTAGGTTCACTGCATGATGTTTTCTGAAACTCCTAGAATTCAACTAAGATGAGAAATATTCTTTTCATTTGATTTAAACAATGAAAACCATAACTAAAAGGGATAGAGCAATCAGAATCTTTAAGCAAAGAATATAGAACACATTTAATGCAAATTTCCCTATACCATTCCAACAAGCACACACAAACTTCTAAATGCATTATGCATGTTTTTCTTTTTTATTCCTTTAATGTTTAGATGAACATAAAGAAACTAAATGCACAAATGGTCAATCAATGATTTTCATAAGAAACGAAGACTTTACGATAGTTTCTTTTTCAAAGAAATGAAGACTTTACGACAATTATTTTTCAGAAAAGTAAAGACTAATCAATATAAGCTAGCTTTGACAATGAATTGATAATGATAAAGAAATATCTTAAGAAACACTAAAAAATCAAGTTCAAAGTAGGGCTAGGAAAGGAAATTCAAATTGATTTTAGAGCCATAGAAAACATTGATCTTTCAACAAACAACATCAGAAACAACTTTGGAAAAATCAAGCAAAAGATGGGTTTTTTGGATTGACAGGGATCAGCGCAGCCCTGAGTGGGAAACAATGCGTTACAGAGCACTGTCTCTAAGCTAAGGCTACTCTGCAGCGCACTATGTCAAGAACAACACTGCGTTGATGCCAGAGAGCACAATTAGGAAACGTTTAAGCACAATTTTTTGACCGAAAAGGCTTCAAAATGACTGAAAAGAGATCAATGAAGTCAAGTAAAGTCTACTAGGATGTAATATGATAAGGGTAAACTACTAGGAATGATGGTCATTCCCCAGTATGGTCGCTAATTTGTTATACGGAATTTATACCTACGGATAAGTATATCTTCCCTAAGTAGGTAGTTACACTTAGAAAAATTGAATTAAAGATGTTTAACCTTTTCCTACAATAAACAGATGAGATACAGGAACCTACTCGTGATCCTTCGTTTCCTTTGATGTCCTTTGAGTTGCTGATGTTGCTTCTACTCAAACTGAATTCACTCAATTGGTACCTGCCAACATAAACAAAAGACGACAACAATCAAAGCATATGATCCATTTATTATAAACAAATGGAATCAACAACATTTGAACTTACATTCATCATAGATATAGAAAAAAGTATTGGAAAAGGAACAAACAACTTTATTGATTGATAGAAGGAGAAGCTACACCCAATGTGGTTCAATCTCGTGTCACTCATCCAGCTTAGTCCAAACCCTCATCAAACCAATAGCAACATCAATCCAGCAACATAACATTACTTGAAAATGATTTGAAGTCTCTAAACCAACAATATTTCTCTATAATATCCAAACTCTAGCCCCTTGATCACTATGATGAGTGGTCAACTTACAGGGAAATGCAAGTGGTTTTGTCATAAATTGGGTATTGAATGGTTTTCCATAATTGGATAGTTAGTTTCCATGGAGAAAGGGATGATAGGATAGAGGGTTGAATGATCCATAACCTATGCAAAGTTGAACTCACAGGATGAGATAAGAGTTGGGCATCATTCTAGAATGCTTTAGAATCAAGGAATATTCCTAGAATCCTATGCCAATTTCGTTCATCCTTTCCCAACGCAGGCATAAGTGGGCATAAGTGCTCTACAACACAGGTCTAAATGGGCCTAGCTACTATGCAGAGCAGTTTCCCCTGAACAAGGGTGCGTTGGTGTCCCAAGGAGGCATTTCAACAGGGTTTCAAACTAGGAAACTTTCATGGATGAAAGCATTCAATATGATGACTTGTGTAGGGCATGTAGCAACTAAAATTAGGGCTAGATGAGCCCTATTTTTACTGATCTGATCGTCGGGAGTGATGTGCCAAAATAGACCTGTAACACATGGCCCTTGGGTTGCGGTCTTGAGTGGGGACGAGTTGCACCTAGGTCCACAATCCACATGCCCTAGGTGGGTAGACTAAGTCTGATCCTAGGGCATGTGGGTCACGGGCCTAGGTGGGGGTGAGTTACATCTAGGCCCGTGGCCTGCCCTAGGCCCACGAATCACAGGCCTTGGGTGGGTCCGTGTGCGGCCTAGGCGGGTGCTAATTTTTTGTTATATTTTTTTATGTTTTTTTTGTAAACTTGCATTTTAAAAGTTTAATGCTAAATTTTAATAGTTTTTTTAAATTTTTTATTTCATAATTTACAATTAAATTTTAATTGTTTTTAAACAAAAGTATTTTAATTGGATATGTTTCTGTTGTTTTTTTTTTTTTTTTTTTTTTTTATACATTTGGAGTTTTTTATTTTATGTTTTTTTTAATCAAATTATAATAAATACATTTTTTTTTTTTGTTGACTTAAGACATGGGTTTATATATATCTATGTTGTAGGAAAATTGCATCAAAGAATGTCTCTGTGAATATTTTTGGAACAAGGGCATCAATTACATCATCTAAAGTTGTAGTTGGGCCCTCAAAGAATACTGTTGAATGAAACCAAACTAATACACATGGTAAAAGTCAAGAAACTGGCCCCTCAAATGACATGAAGATTATTTCAGAATAGAAGATGACACAAGAATTAAAAAAATAAAATAAAATTACATGGCATGTTGAAGATAACGAAAGAAACGAAGGTGTGTACATATATCTATATGCTGGTATGATTTACAATGGCTGAAGTTATGAGGTGATGGGAAGAGTATGAGACATATGTTTACTGTCAAATACATTCCCAAGTCACATGAGAAGAATATATATCATTTTGCAATGATGAATTATTGTAGTATACCTAAGGGGGATAGTATGGGGTATAGAGGGAGGTACTCAAGGGAATAATAATAAATAATGTGGTTAACCCGTATCATGTAAGGTACCACAAGTAGCTAGCAATAATGTGATAATAGAAATATACCCAAAAATAACAAGAGAGAAATAGATAAAATTCAGATATTTATTAATATTAGATTCCTTGAGGTTGGGTAACACTATACAATCATTCCTTAAGGAATGAGAACACTCCACAAGCCATATGCTTGCCAATACAATAATCCTTGACATCTCTCAATGGGAAGTTTCTAGTCTCTATATATGATTCATACATACAATACCGTGGGTCATTACCATGATTCTCTCAATACCATATATCTAATACCATGGGTTCATCACATTATTGCTAACTACTTGTGGTCCCTTACATGATATGGGTTAAGCACTTTATTTATTACTATGTACCATCCCATTATTACATTATTCCCTTGGGTACCTCCCTCTGTACCCTATACTATCCCCCTAGGTATACTACAATTATGACATAGATGAATATTCTACAAATATGAGCGAACAAATCGTAAACGACATTGCACAAAATAATGTTAGTTTGTTTATTTATATTTGTGTTTTGCGTTATTGTAAGTATCATTACATTTTTTATAACTTATTTATTATTGACACATTATATTTCGTTTAATAGGATTTTGCTGAGGGTCTTTCAATTATATTGGGGGAATTTATTATATAGAGCAACATATTATGAATGTGGTCAGGTATTTCCACTTAGAGACAAAAGAATATAGGAGAAAAAATCCCTGAAGAATACTTCATGAAGCTACAAGAGTACATACAGGGGATCAATAAATAATTCCTATAGTGGATCAATCTAATAAAGTTAGACATGTTACTTTTGAAGATGAGGAAGATGAAGCTGAAGAATATGTTTCCATTATTGAAAATGAGATTAGAACTGCTATTGAAAAGGAGAAAAGCCATAAAAGATAAAAACAAAAAATGCCCAAGAATGTCTCTTTTAGTTGATGATGAGCATATTTCTTATCCAGAAGAAAATATTATAATGGATAGGAGGAAAAAATCAAAAGTTGGTCATTCTGAAAAAATCATGGGTAGCAGTGAAGATCATAGTGGAAGATCAAAAGGCAGTAGGGAAATCATAACACCGGGTGCTGATTTAGAGGATGGAATTATTAAAAAATAAATAAAAAAAATTCATTCGAAATTGGTTGATAAAGATAAACTTAATTAAGGGTGGCTATACATTTCAACTTAATATCAGCCAATTCTATAAGCCAAATGAAGGACAATCTAAATATCAAATTAGAAAGCCACACCACCTACATCTTCATAACTTGAAAACATTGATGAAATACAATCCATATGGATATGTGGTTGATTATTTTCTTCTTGTTGATCCAATTCAAGTTCCAAACAAAGAGGCATTTGATAAGTCAAGATGTTTTGAATACAAATATTATGTAATTGGGGGGAACCATTCTACAGAGGCTAGAAGACAATTGATGGAGGAATATCACAATAAATCACATTTTGAAACAATGAAATGTATCATTTATGTTGGTTTAATTGATACAGAAGAAAATTTATTGGCATGGGATCATAATACAAATAATGAGTATAGAATGTCTATGAATTTCATCCAAAGGGTCAAATTTATTCATAGTGAATTTGAAGAAAAATGTGGTGGGGATAAGACAAAGGTTAGTCTAAGATTTTGAAAGGAATGTTGTATGGAAATAGGTTATCAAATTGAGGAAAAAATCAATTCAAAAGGTGGAAAAGTAAATTCATATATATTCATAGGTATGCATAACATTTTATATTTGACATTTAGAACTAGAGAGATATGGGAATTGATTAATGATATTTTTGACATGTGGGAGAATATTTCCTTAAAAAACTAGAAGGTTAAAAATTCTAAACCATTGATATGTACCAACAGTAAACCAGGTCCTAAAATCAAGCACCTTCCAAATGATATGACTATCACACTTTGGAAAAAAATGCGAGTGAAGGATGAAAAACTTGTCAAATAGCTATTATATCATGTGAAGTCAGGTGAATTATCATTGGACGAAATGTGCGAGGTATTTCAAAACTAAGTTTGTTTAATTATTTTTATTTTTTTTTGGATTATAATTTTATTTTAAATATAAGATATTGTTGTTGGTAGTATTTGTTATACATATCACTATATGAAAATTTTTTAATTTATTTATTCAGTCACAAGGTTTATATGAAAATACAAGAACATATAGTTAAATTGTTGAATGAAGATAGTTGAGATGACGTTGTACGCAACTACTCAGATTCAAGTTCTACATCAACAATAATAGATTTTTATCTTGCATTGAAAAAGGCATGTTGATTTACACATTCATTTTATCCATATGTATACTAATTTTATTTTATTACTTATATATATATATATATATATATATATATATATATATATATATATATATATATATATATATATATATATATATATATATATATATATATATATATTTGTTTATTTCATTAAATATATCGAAGAAGGATGCAAATGGAGTACAAGATAGTTTCAAAACCTTTATTGAAAAAATTAAATTGGAAAGGCTGAGAAAGCAGCATCTTAAGAATGTTTAACTTGATCCTAGTCTTAATCATTTCATTTGGAATGGGCTCCAAACTATCCAATATCAAATAATACAAGGTGATTGTGAAGACATTGCAAAACTCATACTTAAAAGGGATTATTCCCTAGTTATTGCATATATTCCTCATGGTTTCAATTTCCCAAACATTGGATATGATAATGAGCCTTATACTTATCAAGATTTTAGTAAAGTGGTTACAAGATTTCAACAAGTCACAACATCACCATTTTGGAGATTTGTGACATTTCATTCAGAGACACAATTTACAATGTTATTAAGAAGCTTCAAGGGAAAAACACACTCAAGGATGTAACTTACATGGTAATACATTGAAGTTGTATGTTTGATTAATGTTAAAAAAAATATTTATGTACAAGTTAAATAAACTTTTAGTATTTCAATTTACAAGAAAAATTCAAATCTGGTTGGTTGTGTAACTTAGCCAATTGTAAGTGGTTGTGAGTTCATATCTATGTCATAGGGCTCAACATATTTCCTTCATATCTTTTTCATAATATTTTCTCATATCGCATATAAGAAGGCCCAAAGAGGCCAATGACAAACCTAAGAACTGAGGCCCATAGGCATTGTTACCCCATAAGATTGATGCCCATGAGGGGGTTATTTTTTTTTTGGAAAATATTCACATTATATTAACATTGAATTATACATAGAGTACATGAAAAAAATCTTGGGGGGTTTTCAACCATCACCCATTGAGGTTCTCTGCCCTTGGAGAGAGAAACTAGAGAACCTTTCCAAAATTTTCAAATCATGTCTTTTGCAATGCATCATTAGAACAATGTTTAAGCTAAACATTATAAAATTTAGAACCCTCGTTTTTTTGTGGGACCGAGCCACTAAGAGATAAATATTGAAGAGAATACAAAACATAAAAAAAATCATTGCACTATTCCACCACAACAAAAAACTGTGGCTAATCCTCAAGCTACTCAGTCCTTCTTCTATCCCCATGGATCTGGAACCTCCATCCTTATTGAGGTTGTTTTCTTGCTCCTGGTATAGAAAGCACAAGGGTAAACAAGTAACCTAGTTTCCTTAAATCTATTCGAACATAGTAGGAGGGGTCAACCATATCACCTCTCCCCACAACAGTGCTCTCCAAAAGAGAAACATGACCACCACTGTTGCTACGGGTCTAGGTCCCATGCCTATAGTTAGTCTAATTTAAGGGTGTAAATTAGATCATCAAATATGTTATCAATCTGAAATTTGTAAACTTAGAAGCACAACAAAATCTATGGTTTAGAGACTAATTCTAAAATATTAACACTTTAACTAACTTGAGATCTTTAGCATTATTATCAAGGACACTTCAATCTCTCTTACAGGAGATGGATTCAAAAATATTCCAATGAGAAAATCAATACCTTTCAATCATTAATTACTTTGAATTAAATAATTAATTAACCAAAATGAAGCAATCCAATCACACATAAGCAAAATGAGAAATTTTGACAATTTTAACTATTGAAAGTGAAAGGAATATCAAGCTCCTTTATAGGAGGTCAATTCATAATATTTCTTATCAATCATAACAGTAGCCAAATCTGTCAAATGATAAATAAATAACAAATAAACAAAATGAAATTGCAGCAAACTTAAAAACTCATACCATACAATTAAAAACAAGTGCACATGCTTGGTGATGGGGGCCCTTCATGCTTTGCTTGCACACTTAAGTTGAAAACTAGCTAAAAAAACTTGAAGAATAGACTAAGAATCATCCATTAAGCACAATACAGGTATAAGAAACTCTGAATTATTTCACTTTATTAAATAGCACAAGTTCATCAAATTAACATAGCATAATATATGTCTTCCTCCTTCAAATGCCACTTATTTATACAAGAGTTTTTGTAACAAATTAACTAAAAATATTCAAATGAATTTATGACAATATTAAATAAAGGCTATAGGTCAAATTCACCCTCTTATCACTAAAATTTTGGATAAATCCCTTAAAATAAAAAATTGCGCAATTTTATGCTTAAAACAGGGGATTTTCTGCATGACTGACCTAGTTTGACCAACGTTGACCGAGCACCTCCGTGAATATTTTGAGGAGAAAAATTGGAATTTCACCATCCTTGTACACTGAGGATTACCTAACAACCTTCAGATTTCACCCAATTGTCCTGCACATATAAAAACCATGGAGCTATTACGAGAAGTTGCAACATCCCGTAATGTGAAAACTTTGTTTGAAATACCTCCCAAATCCCTTATTGAACCCTTAAAAATTTTGATTTAGAGGGTTTGTTTGGTCAATTTAGTGATGTCTAAATTGCAACTTTTAAATGTCAACCCGGGGCTCGTAAGCTGATGAAGTGATGTGTACTGTATGTACTTAGGCAACTGTTTCTTAAGTTTTTGTCGTTTTTATTTTTTAAGTTTGTTTTCAAATCTATTTCTCCTACAGTGATGTGATGGAAGTGAAATAAAGTGAGTGAAGTGTGTGAGATTGTGATGAGTTCTAAATGATTTCTTAAACTTAAAGGTAATCTACAAGAAAGCTTTGAACAATCAACTGAAAGGAAATTAACTCTTCAAAGAAAATGAAAGCATCAAATAAAATACCAATGGCATTGGCCCAGTTTCTCTACTGCTGATAAAAATGAAATTGAAAATGACATCTACATTAACTCAACTAAAAACAAGAACAACTACTTTAACTCTTCAACTAAATCTTAAGCAATGTACAACCTAAGTGACAAATCACACTACTTAAATTTCCCTTAACCTTTCTGCCTTCAGCTGGATTGATCATATAAGAAAGAGTTATGAGCAAGTTAGCAATGTGAGTCTTAAAACAAGATAAACCAAGCTGTACTTAATTGATATTCTGGCTCTACTGAAAGTTAGTTGATTATGATAAAAAGAGCCATTAAAGGATAAACAACTTGATAAGCTATGAGCAGAAAATAAAGTGCAAACTGAAGCAATGATACTAATGGAAATCAGAGATAAAGATCAACAGTCTAGGTAAGACGATCACAAATGCCACTAGCTGCAAAAAGAGAAATAAGAAAACTGTCCCAGGCACCTAAGAAATCTGCAAGAACACACTGATCGGTTATAAGCAAAAATGCAGAAATATAATCAACATAATTCAAAGTTATTTACAGCTATTGTACATGATGAAAACATAACAATCAAAAGCATTTTATACAGCTATTATACATAAACTGATAAAAAGAAACGCGAGAAACGAAAAGCACTGTACAGGCCTTAGTAAACAGGGGCCCTCTGCCTACTCCATCCAACGTAAAAGAGCAGTTACACGCTTAGAAACAAAACGGTGTTCTCATATATTATGGAGCAAAATAAAGAGTACAGTGGGAGATCAAAATTACATTACATCGACTAACTATTCAGCGTGTAGAGACGCTTTATTTATAGCAGCAGAAACAAAACTACTTAGCACAAACTACGCTATTCTATCAGCTGTGAGAAAAACACGTAATCTAGCAAAGTCCTCGGATTTAGGCAACGATCGAAGTGGACATTAAATCTTCTGTTGGATTCATGTTCTCCATCATCTGCGTGGCTGAGGAAGAGGCCAACTGTTCTTCACGTGCTCAAAAATCGAACACGCAGAGTCGTGCCACCGCCAATGACCTCTGTTTGACCGAAGTTGCCCCCTCGTTGACCATGGGTTTTCATGACTAGTTTGGCTGAGCTGGAAGGACACACACCATGTCCTTGGTTTCACGAACTTGCCCATGTGGCTCTTCTGCCCGGAGGACACCTGGAACATGCCGTTTAATAAAACAGCTGCGGAATCCGGGATTGGCTGCGAAAACCCTGTGTGAGCTACGGAAAGTGCATCACTTGACCAAAATTCTAAACCAACAACACAGTCATTAGCATAATCAATAAACCATGTAAAAGTCCTAAAATACAATGATTTGAGCAATTTTATGGAGGGAATGAGTGGCAAATGAAGGAAATGAATAGGAAAAGGAGGCTGAGAGGATGTGTAAAGAAGTGCAGGTTTGAGGCTCAACATACCCCCACTGTGAAGGTGTTGCATGTCCTCATGCAACCAAAACAATGTCATTGTTGTTCAGTCCATGTGCTCAGATGCTTCTGCCAAAACATCTAGCCTTCTTTTCTTCCTTCTTGTTGCCAAAATTGTTCTTAGTTTCTTCTCTAAGCACTTGAATTTCAAATTGATCAAGGCCCTGCTCAGTTTCTTTCATTTTCTCTTCAATTTTCTATTCTTCTTTTGCCAGAGTCCTAGGTGAAGCATAGTGTTGTCATGGACAATTTTGTCCACCTTGCCTTGTTCTTTCAATGCTTCGTTTTCTTGTTTTATATGCTGGTTCAGGACTTCTAGCTCAAATACCTCTTGTTTTAGAGATTAAACTTGTTCATTAAGAGGTAATACAGTGCTTGGACCTGCAACAAATTGCTCTAAGGTCTCCAAATAGTTGTATACCTCCTGCTGGTCAGGGTCAATTTCAGGTGATCTTTTTGGGCTATGCTCAAAATCAAATTCTGTTTGAAATTCTGGCTGAAAGGGGCTCTCTTCCCGTGGAGGAGTGGACTCTCGGTCAAGCTGAATTGGAGCCTTTTCAGGTGTACTTTCCCCCAAGTCAATGAAATGTGTCTGTTTTTCCTTAGTCACACTCATCCTTTCTTTAATTCTACTGCTTCTTCTCACTTGTGCACTGGTGCTTTTTGGTTTGGCACTCTGTTCTTCTTTTTGTTTCTTCTTTGAGAGGGCAGAAGTTTGAAGATGTGAGAGTCTATCAGCCAAAGTTTGATAGTCCTCCTCTATTGAAGGCTCAGGTGATGGACATGACTCTTGGACAATTGCCTTCCCTTTCTCCTTTTTCTGTTTCTTAGCTTTATTTCTCTCTACCTCTTCTTCTTGAGTAGTCTCCTGAGTTTCTACAATAGGAGGATCTTGGGCTACAACATCTCTTTTCATTCTCCTACTTCTTTTTGGGACTCTAGGAGAGCTGCTAGCAGAAGCTTCGGTTACCTCTTGAAAATGATTCCTGACTAAAAACTTTTCCCATGTATTATTGTTGTTTTCCAATTGGTCCTCTATGAGAATTCTAATAAATCCATGATGATACAAGTGAGGTTCAATATGGCCTATATTCTTTTGGACAGTGGAACTCATTTTTGTTAGGATTCTTAATAGAAAATAGGGTAAATTGATGGCATATCCTTCTATGAAGTTCATCATAATTCTAGCATGGTACATATACATAGTGCCAAAGCGGCCCTCACATGTAACAAACTTTTGCACAAGTAATAACAATGTAGTCCATTCTTCCTTAATCACATGTACAAGAATCCCTTTGGTGAAAATTGAGGTGTCCATACCTGGGTTCTTTAACATATCTTTCCATGCGAGATCTTCCACTGTTCTGTTCTTGAGCCATCGGTCTCCCACCTGAGGTAAGCCGGTTGCTGTTGCTATGGAGTTCTCTGAGATTGTGAATTTCAGGTCCCCTACTTCCACAATATGTCCATTGAATGACCGAGCAAACGTTTTCGTTACCTCCTTATTATATCCTTTAAATTTTTGGATGAACTTCAACCATTTTGCCTTCTTTAATGCTTCCTTTGTCTGTGGGTATCCTTCTAGATACTTTGAGCCTTCAGGTTCTGCTCTAAGCAGCTTCCCCATATTCGGTTTTCAACTTCGGCTGAGGATTTTGACTGTATATTAATACTCAAGGAGGATACTCACGAGAACAACAGGTGTATTACGGTCGTAAGTGGAATAGCCGCAATGTAATGCGAGGCAAAATGGGTTTAAAACAGGACTGTGGAGGTTAAAACAGAGCCGCGGGGTTTAAAACAGAGCCACGGGATACGAAACAGAGCCGTGGAGTTTGAAATGAGAATGGGAGAGTGGAAATGGTGTGAGTGAGTAGAAGACAAACACAAGAATGAAGTCAAATGCGTGCGGAAATGGGGTGATAAGGAGTGGAATAATGGCCGAATCCCTTGGAGTTTGGGTGGCTTACACACACGTTTCAGTTATTGGCTGCAGAGATCGTGGTAGAGAAGAGACATAGTACGATAGGTCTCTTCCTCCTTGTATGGCTAATAATGATAGCGCAATCCCAACTTGAGTTTAAACTTCGGGTGATTATGAGACCGTTAAGAGGGTATGAAGTGGATGAAGGATTATCGTGGAGGAGAAGTGGGATGATCTTGCCCAATCATTGCATTTAGTGGTTCTGTCCACGATTTACTAATTATACATAAAATGACATTTAAATGGTTGTTTGGAGAAAAATTTTGATCATACCTTCATGGGTTTACCATTTATTGATTGAGGTTGCTGATCCATGATTGCTTTTTGTTCCTGCAGGTGTCTCCTACCCGTGTGCCTTTGGTGATGATGATGATGTTGATCTTTTTGAAACAGAGTGTTGCTAGCTATAGAGACAGAGTGGTATTGGCTGTGAAAATCGTTTCTGGCTGCGGAAACTGGTACGAGCTGCGGAAACGGTTTCCAGCTGCGGAAACTGAACGTCTCCCCTGTTAACTGCACAAAGTTAGAAAAAGACTAACTGAATGGAAATAGTCCTGAAAGGGACTTTTATTAATGGAATGAGATGGAGTGAATGGAGTGAAGTGGAAGAATGAAATGGAATGAAGTGAAATGAAGATGGAAAATGATGAAGATGAAGTGAGGATGGAGAGAGATTTTTTTTGGAAAATATAGAGTGTCAGGTGACCCTGATTTTCACTCCATATTTTTTGTATAAGACCGCCAATATGGGATTGGTTTTCAGGCTTATACACATTTTTTATTTTTATTTTTAATTCAGAAAGAAACAAAGATTAGGCTGATGGAGGAGAAGAATTCTTCTCCACTAGCCTCATTATAGAATTTTCATGGAATATTTTGACAAAGTCCTCTTTTGAGAGTGGCTTATGATAAATTTTCAATCGGTGGCCATTCACAATAAGAGGAGTTTGATACTCATCAATAGTCTTGATTCGAACTGCTCCATTACTAAAGACTTCATCAATCTCATATGGCCCAAGCCAATGAGTTTGAAATTTCCCTTTGAAGTCCTTAAACTTTGAATCAAACAGTAGAGCCCAATCTCCCTTTTGAAACTTCTTCTCTTTGATATATCGGTCATACCATTTAGTTCTTTGGTGCTGAACTAGATCGGTCCTTAGAATTGCATCTTGTCTTATTTCATCTATCTCATTTAGCTGGTCCATTCTGTGCTTTTGGGCTTCTGATAAGCTCATCCCCAACTGAACTGCCATCTTGAAGGTCTTGATTTGAAACTCAATGGGGAGCAAGACTTCTTTCCCATAAACAAGTTCATAGGGAGAATGTCCTGTTGTGTTCCTCCATGTAGTTCTATAGGCCCACAAGGCTTCAGGAAGCCTTTCTTCCCAATCTCTTCTGTGGAGATGAACAGTCTTGGTGATGATGCTCTCAATAACTTTGTTCTTAGATTCCACTTGACCATTTGCTTGCGGATGGTATGGAGTAGACTTTCTATGCTTGATTTTGTATTCCTCCACCAGCTTCTCCATAAATTTAGATGTAAATTGACTTCCTTGATCTATCACAATTTCTCTTGGGACACCAAAACGAGTGAAAATATCCTCAAAAAGAAATTGAACAACTGAATTTTCAGTGGCAGAAGGCAATGCCTTGGCTTCTACCCACTTAGTAACATAATCAGTGCAAACCAATATATACTTCTTTTTTTTAGATGGTGGATTAATAGGTCCAACGAAATCTAGAGCCCATTTCTCAAAGGGTTCGATGAGTACCTGTGGTTATAGTGGCATTTCATTTGAAGGAGTTGGTCTCCCAACTCTTTGGCAGCTGTCACACCTTCTAACATATTGCTTTGCATCTTTGAAGAGAGAAGGCCAATAATATCCTAAAGAAAGGATTTTATAGGTCGTTCTCTTGTCAGCAAAGTGTCCGCTGCATGGTTCATCATGACATGCCTTAAGAATGTCAGGCATTTCATCTTCCCGAACACATCTTGTGATCACACAATCTAGCCCTATTTTGAACAATTCATTAGAAATCCAAGAATACTTTGAGCTCTCCTGAATGATTTTCCTTTTCTCATTAGGAAATAAGTGTGGAGGTAACTTCCCATTAACCAAATAGTTAGCAATATCTGCATACCAAGGAGTTTTACTAGTTACTGCAAACAGATATTCATCTGGAAACTTATCCTCTACGGGAGAATCTTCATTAGTATTTTGAATTCTAGACAAGAAATCAACTACTGTATTTTGTTTTCCTGGTCTATCTAACACAGTAATGTTGAATTCTTGTAGAAGTAAAATCCATCTTGTAACTTTGCCATTATTAACAGGTTTGTTCATGATATATCTAATTGCAGAATGATCAGTATGGACAAAAGTTTCATAGCCTGTTATGTAGTGTCTAAACTTGTTGATTGCATGAACAACGGCTAGGAACTCTTTCTCAGTCACACTATAATTTAACTCAGTGGGAGTCAAATTTTTACTGGTGTAATAAATGGCATAAGGAATTAAATCCTTTTGACCCAACACAACTCCTAGAGCCGTATCTGAAGCATCTGTTGAAATGTGGAAAGGGAGTTTCCAACTTGGCCCTCTCAAAATGGGTGCTTCAGATATTCTAGTTTTTAAAGTCTCAAATGCAGATTGAGAGTCAAGATCCCACTTGAATTCACAGTCTTTGGTAAGTAATTTGAAGAGTGGAGATGCTATTTTGGTGAAGTTTTCAATAAATCTTCTATAATACCTAGTAAACCCAAGAAAACTTCTAACATCTTTTTGACAATTTGGAATAGGTAACTTGGAGATGACTTCAACTTTAGATCTATCAACTTTGATTCCATCTCCTGAAATATGATGTCCTAAAACAATCCCTTCAGTAAACATCATAAAACATTTTTCATGACTTAATGAAAGATTTGTTTCTTTACATCTGACAAGGACTTTTTCCAAATTTTCTAGTGCCTCTTCAAATGAATTACCATAAACTGTAAAGTCATCCATATAGACCTCTACACAATCATGAATTAGATCATAAACGATTCCTAGTACTGCCCTTTGAAATGTTGCAGGTGCATTACATAGTCCAAAAGGAAGTACTCGGTAAGCAAAAGTTCCCCATGGACAGGTAAATGTAGTTTTGTCCTGGTCTTCAGGTGCTACCTGAATTTGATTGTAACCACTAAAACCATCCAAGAATGAGAAATACTTTTTGCCTGCTAGAGTATCTAATACTTGATCAATAAAGGGTAAAGGAAAGTGGTCCTTCAAGGTTTCTTTGTTCAATTCTCTGTAATCAATGCAAACTCTCCATTTACCATTATTTTTGGGTACTATAACCAAAGGGAAAACCCACCGCTATCTGAAATAGGGTAAATGAAGTTTACATTAAGTAAATTTTGGAGCTCTTCTTTCACTATCTCCCTAAGATTTGGATTCATCCTTCTTTGAGGTTGTCTGATTGGTCTACTGTTTTCCTCAATATAGATGTGATGAATGCAAGTCTTAGGATCAATACCTTTCATATCGGTATACTCCCATGCAAATGCAGTAGAATGTCTTTGCAAGAGTTTGGTGAGCTCTTCCTATTGTGATTTTTCCAAGTGTCTATTGATGTTTAGTGTTTTTCCTGGAAAGATCTCAATGGCAGAACTACCAAATTCTTCCATAGAGAAAAGAGACATTTGTCTAGATGATAGACACTCTATGTCAGAATCCAACTGAAATTGCGTAGAGTCATATTCTAAAGATGGTTCAAAATTTTCTAATGTGTTCAGAATTTGACTATCTTCACTAATCTCAGAAATGGTAAAGACAGGTTGTATAGTATCTTCATCATCAATCCACTCATTGTCTCCTATTTCTGTGATTGCTTTTGCTGGAGGATACATATTGAACTTCTTTGTCGAATTACCATCAGAAATATACATATCCCCAGACCTACAACTTATGAAAGCATCAGCTGTGGCTAGCCAAGGTCTTCCTAAAATAAGAGGATGTCCTCCTAGATTACTCTTGGGAGTTAAAATCATGAAACCCACTGGATATTGCCAAGAGTCTAAGGAGATAGGAATGTCTTCTAATACACCATATGGTTTAATAATTGATTGATCTGCCAGTTGCAATAAAGTAGGTGTAAAAAGAAGGTTAGGAAGTTTTAGCTGTTCCATAGTCTGCCTGCTCATAATGTTAATAAAAGCTCCTAGATCAATCAAAGTATTTGGTATTTCTACCCCATTGATATGTGTTTTGACAATTGGACTACTGGGGTCTACATATTTCTGCATAGTAATCTTTCCCATCATGATGTCTGCAATTTTCCCTACCAGGTGGATCCTTCTAGTATCTCTTGGTTTCCTTCCTGGTCTTTTAAGGCTCAACTCCTTTATTGTTTTCGCTAGAATAGGAAATTCCTCAATGGCTTGTAACAAGGGAATCTTGATACAAACATTCTTCAATTCATCTAGGAAATTATAATCAGGCAACCAAATTTGTTTTTCCACTCCTTTGTCAATTTGTAATCTTTCAGGAAAAGGAGGTGTGGATAGAGATGTAGGTTGCTCAACTATAGGAGTTGTGGGGGGTAATTCTTTTTCTTTTCCTTTCTGAGTGTTTGGGTTTTGAAGAGATGCTTCAGAACCCTTATTGGCTTCAAGAGATTCTTCCCCAAAAATGCTTTGCTCTGAAGATTTTATAGAAGGTTTGTCCAAGACTCTACCTGATCTGAGTTGTACTTCATTGAGAGGAACAATCATATAGGTAGGAAAAGGTTGTCCTTCCATCATGTAAGCATTTTGAGGATTCTTATTGTTGGGGTTTGGCAATGGCTGAGAAGGAAGTTGATTTGACTTCTGTTGGAATGGAAGCAAGAGTTGAGAATTGGGATTCTGTTGAGAAGGTTGTTGTTGTTGTGGAAATGGTAATGATAGTTGTGGATTTTGATTTGGAAGTTTTGGAGCTTGTTGGTTTTGGAAAGATGGAGGATATTGGTAGAATTGAGCAAATCTACCATAAGGATTCTGCATACCATGTAGCCATGCTTGAAAAGGATTTTGCGGTTGGGGCCAAGGTTGTTGCCAAGGATTCCAATTTGGTGGAGGTTGAAAATTCATAGAGTTGTTAAACCCTTGATTTTGTTTCCCCTGCCAAGGTCTCCTTGCAACAAAACAGAGAGATTCAAGTGTACTTGGATCTTCTTGAAAGACAGCTTTGAGTCCAGGGATTGAAGGACAATCCTTGGTCTCATGATTCTCTGAGCAAATTACACATGTCTCTACAACTTTTGCTTCCAAGGGACATTCCCTTAGAGCATGCTTCTTTCTACACTTTGGGCTAAAGATGGCCAAAGCCTCAGCTTCTGCTTTCTGCTTATTGTGAATCTTAAGAGTGTCTAGTTGTTCACTAAGACTCCCTAAGATGTCAGTTTTAAATTCATCAAGCATACTGCCAATTTCAGCCCTACTTATCGATCCAGTTGCAGATTTGTTTGCTCTGAGGAGAGAAGGATCTCTAGGCCCTTTTTGAGTTTTGGATTTCCCTTTTGAGAGATGGACACATAGTTCTGCTATATCATTGAGTGAAAGTTGAGATATATCTCCCTTCCCCATCATGTTCAAAATGTCTATCCATTCATATCTAATGGCTTTTAACACAAGGGCTTTCAAGGTCTCCTCATCTAAGTTGTTCATCTTTGCTCTTTTTAAATTGTATTGAAATCTTTCAATCAAATCCTCCAAATTTTCATCTTCCTTTTGTACCATTTTGAATACCTCATCCTTATGATTGGTGGGCATACAATAATCCAGGTACCTATCCAAAAATGTTTGTTTCATATCATTCCAAGACCTAATGGATTGAGTGAGTAATCCCATGAACCACTTTAGAGCTGCTCCTTTCAGTGTTGAAGGAAACAATTTGAGTTTTTGAGAATCTTCAAGATAATCATAAGTTTGACAAACGACCTCAAACTCAAATAGGAATGTTTCAGGGTCCTCATTCCTCATCCCATGGAAATTTGGGAGGACAGATGGTGAGATGTTTTTCATGGTGGCTCGGGAATCCTCATCAAAAATAGGAAACCCAAATGAATTATCTCCATCCCTATTTCCCCCAATGTTACCTCGACCTCCTCCATTGTTTCCTCCTCCTCCTCCTCTACCTCTACCCCTACCAAATCCAGTTGATCCTTCCTCTGTCATGATGGTTCCCTTGGAGGCTTCAGAGTTTTCTGGTTCCTCTACTAAGGGTGAACGAGAAGGAATTTCTCCCTCTTCTTCAGATGTTTCTACTTCTTCAATTACAATGTGTCCTCCTAGAAAAGGGTCTCTTTCTTGTTCAGACTCGATGGATGGTGTGGGAGAGTTAACTATCGCCTCTTGAATTCCAGGAATCCTAGGGCTAGGAGTATGGGTTGGAGATGATGGAGGTGTCTCTTGTCTATTCCTTGGAGTAGATGGACTTGTAAAAATCGAACTCTTAGCTCTAGCTAAAAACCTTCCCCTAGAATCTCTTGCTCTATGCATGTCATTTTTTATTTTCCTTCAAGTCAGGGTAATAATTCTCTTTCTGATCTTCCAGATCACTCTAGGTGCAAGAAGAGAGCATACTCAAGGAACTATTAAACCAATAACTTTCTCTTTTCTGATCCTCCAGATCATTCTAGGTGCAAGAGGAGAGCATACTTTGAGAGGTTATTAATTTTCCTTTCTTGAAATTTTCTTGTTTTTTTTTTAAGAATTGGCTACCTAATTTTCACTTCCCGGAAACGGCGCCAAAATGTTTGGTCAATTTAGTGATGTATAAATTGCAACTTTTAAATGTCAACCCGGGGCTCGTAAGCTGATGAAGTGATGTGTATTGTATGTACTTAGGCAATTGTTTCTTAAGTTTTTGTCGTTTTTATTTTTTAAGTTTGTTTTCAAATCTATTTCTCCTACAGTGATGTGATGGAAGTGAAATAAAGTGAGTGAAGTGTGTGAGATTGTGCTGAGTTCTAAATGATTTCTTAAACTTAAAGGTAATCTACAAGAAAGCTTTGAACAATCAACTGAAAGGAAATTAACTCTTCAAAGAAAATGAAAGCATCAAATAAAAGACCAATGGCATTGGCCCAGTACCTCTAATGCTGATAAAAATGAAATTGAAAATGACATATACATTAACTCAACTAAAAACAAGAACAACTACTTTAACTCTTCAACTAAATCTTAAGCAATGTACAACCTAAGTGACAAATCACACTACTTAAATTTCCCTTAACCTTTCTACCTTCAGCTGGATTGATCATATAAGAAAGAGTTATCAGCAAGTTAGCAACGTGAGTCTTAAAACAAGATAAACCAAGCTGTACTTAATTGATATTCTGGCTCTACTGAAAGTTAGTTGATTATGATAAAAAGAGCCATCAAAGGATAAACAACTTGATAAGCTATGAGCAGAAAATAAAGTGCAAATTGAAGCAATGATACTAATGAAAATCAGAGATAAAGATCAGCAGTCTAGGTAAGACGATCACAAATGCCACTAGCTACAAAAAGAGAAATAAGAAAACTGTCCCGGGTACCTAAGAAATCTGCAAGAACACACTGATCAGTTATAAGCAAAAATGCAGAAATGTAATCAGCATAATTCAAAGTTATTTACAGCTATTGTACATGATGAAAACATAAAAATCAAAAGCATTTTATACAACTATTATACATAAACTGATAAAAAGAAATGTGAGAAACGAAAAGCACTGTACAGGCCTTAGTAAACAGGGGCCCTTTGCCTACTCCAGCCAACGTAAAAGAGCAGTTACACGCTTAGAAACAAAATGGTCTTCTCATATATTATGGAGCAAAATAAAGAGTACAGTGGGAGATCAAAATTACATTACATCGACTAACTATTCAGCGTGTAGAGACGCTTTATTTATAGCAGCAGAAACAGAACTACTTAGCATAAACTACGCTATTCTATCAGCTGTGAGAAAAACACGTAATCTAGCGCAGTCCTCGGATTTAGGCAACGGTCGAAGTGGACATTAAATCTTCTGTTGGATTCGTGTTCTCCATCATCTGTGTGGCTGAGGAAGAGGCCAATTGTTCTTTACGTGGTCAAAAACCGAACACACAGAGTCGTGCCATCGCCAATGACCTCTGTTTGACCGAAGTTGCCCCCTCGTTGACCATGGGTTTTCATGACTGGTTTGGCTGAGCTGAAAGGACACACACCATGTCCTTGGTTTCACGAACTTGCCCATGTGGCTCTTCTGCCCGGAGGACACCTGGAACATGTCGTTTAATAAAACAGCTGCGGAATCCGGGATTGGCTGTGGAAACCGGGATCAGCTGCGGAAACCATGCGTGAGCTGCGGAAAGTGCAGCACTTGACCAAAATTCTAAACCAACAACATAGTCATTAGCATAATCAATAAACCATTTAAGAGTCATAAAATACAATGATTTGAGCAATTTGATGGAGGGAATGAGTGGCAAATGAAGGAAATTAATAGGAAAAGGAGGCTGAGAGGATGTGTAAAGAAGTGCAGGTTTGAGGCTCAACAGGGTTTCACATTTAAATTTGACTTAATAGAGGCTAACAAAATATCGATTTCTATAATCGATGCTCTTGAAAATCGATGACCAAAATTGTAGATATTTTGACATGGAATTTTCAACAAAAAAATTATTATTTCCCTTATTTTGGCAGAGAAATGAGGCTTACCTCTTTCAACGCATAAACAAAATCCTCCTTGAGTTATTTTCTGCTTCAATGGCTCCACCACGGGCTTGTATCCAACTTTGGTGCACTTGGTTTTGGGCATTCACAAGTTCAACGTATTCATAGGAAATTCATAATCAACATTTTCTCCCAATTTAATCCTACATATAGGTTTTCAATTTTGGGCCGAGTTCAACTTATTCCACAGGCCCACTGTGATCATCAATCCACTCCAGCCAGGCTCAACAATAGCTCTCTACTCAACAATATCTCAATGACTCTCAAAACTTGTCTTCTCCAGCATTTTCAAAATAACATTCAACTCTCTCCATATGCGATAGCTCTCCTAGCATTCACGGAAATAAAATTCAGTTCTCTCATCATTCACTAACAGGATCGTCACTATACTTACTCAACGATCATTTTTAAATCTCATTTGACTTGGCACTATAGTATCGACATTATAAAACATTGAGAACTCCTTCTTTGGCATCTTTTGAAAGTCATTTTTGAATTTCATATGATTTGATGACTTGTCTCAGATTATGAATTATCATCATCGAATTTACTATAGGTTAGGTGTCAATAACAAATAATTATATCCCGTGGTGTCACTTAATTTCTATCAGCAAAGAGATATCATGTCTTTAACATAAGGTCCTGTATGTGTCTCTTTTGATATCATAACATAAGTCTTATGTGTTCCTTATATATTGACAAATGGAATTGTCAATATTCCTTATCTTATGTTTCAAACTAACTCTTCATAACTTACACTTATGTTTTAAAATTCTATATACTTCTAAAAATGAGTGCCTTGTTCCTTCTAATGAGTGCCCTATTTTTCTTATAATAAGTGCCCTGTTTTGCTGCCTCTCTTTAAATAATTATTTTTGCCCATGTTGTAATGTTTTAACATCCTTCAAAGGAGCATTTTGGGTTCATGATTGGTGTTTTAAAGGTAGGATAAGTATGGTAAGTAGGATAAGAGTAGGATAAGTAGAGTAAGTAAGGGTAAGTAAGTGGAGGATGAACTAGGGTAATCAAATAAATGAGATGAATGAAATAATTAAATAAATACATTATCACTACTTTAAAATGACAATTTTTTTCAAAAGTAATGCATTTAAAATTAAATTTCTTACTGATTTTGCAATGACTCCCTTAATGGTTTCTGTAGCAGCTGAAGCTTTGTAGTCACTGGAGTTTTTCTATTCCTTTGTAGTTATAGATTTCAAATTTTATTGTTGAAGTAGGCTATAGGTCCCTTTGTCAAAGATGTTATTAAGATATCTTTTCAGGACCCTTTTAAATTCCTTTGATTGTCTTCAAAGGTTGATTGGAAATCAAGGTCCTTGCAATTGTTGATGTTTTCTTCAAAATAGGTCCCTCTTATGATTGTACTCTTCAAAATAGGTCCCTTTGATAATGAAATATGTTGCAAATAGATGTAAGTAGAAAACTTCAAAATTATTTACACCTTCCCCTCTACTAAGGAGTTGACTTGTTCTCATGTTTGTAAGGAGAATTCCTTTTATAAATGAAGTTACCCCATTTTTTTTTGTGAATTTTCACCAGCCAATTTAACTTGGTTTTCTAATGAAAATTCTAAGTTTATGTTGTGCCAATTTCCTGGTTTTCACAACTAAACTCCTTTTTTTTTTTACTTTATTATTATTATTATTTTGATGGCTAAGAGGGAGGCTTGGTAGACACAAAATTGTAGGGTAAGCTTGTGAAGGAAAATAGATGGAAAGTGAGATGGATGAAATCAGAGTTTAATATGAATGGATTACGAAACTTGGAAGAAGGAAAATGACATAGAGCAGGGTGGATGAATGAGATTATGAATAATAGAGATTTTGAGAGGCTTCTTCAATAGTTGATGTGACTTTGAATTTGAGCTTGAATTCTTGTTTTGACGATTCATTTCATGGATTTTGCCTTGATCTCAATTCATCTTCAAGTATCCTTCAGTCATCCACTGGGAGGTTTTTGTAACAATCCTCAAGAATTTAGAACTCAATGTGAGATGATATTCTACTTTTCTTAACTTGAATATTTCATACTCTAATGTATGGATTTCGAAAACTTTGACTTTGAAAATCACTTGTTCATATATTTTATCCTTTGGACTTCCTAAGACCTATAAAAATTGAGCATTGCCTGCAATAAAATGTGAGATTATGGGAGAAGAAAGGTGATCAGTCTTTCTCCTTCTAATAAATACGTAAAATAAATGCAACACTACTTAAAATAAAAAAATCCAAAGAAGATAGATGAATAAAAGTGCATTTGTTTACCTGTTGAAAAGTGGTGGCCAACCTAGATTTCCCAAAAGTATTTTGTTCACAAAATCTTCATTTTATGTCCAATTTAAGTGATTCCAAAGTTAGATTGAAGTGGATTCATAGGGCTATATCCCGTAGAAATAAGTTTTCAAAGTGGGTTTCAATTACATGTCAAACCTAATTAGGAACACCTTTCTTGATGGGATTCCACTTGGAGATTAAATTAGACTCATGTAAGTACCTCAAATATAAACATGTTTTTAGTATATCTTGATTTGATATCTCAAACTTACTGATGAACAGACCTAGGAGCCAGAGTTTAACTGTGTTGGTTTTAAGACATGTAGTTACTAAATGTGGCATAAATTTTTCATATGATCTCCAATTTGGATGATTCAAATTGTGGCTTAAAATAGACTTGAATTTATTTCTCCCTTATAAACAGGTTTTTAAAAGAACATGATTTGATATGTGAAATATGCCATTGAATAGTGAATATGTAGAATTGTCACAATGCAAATTTTATGACAAGTAGTTAGTAATTTGAGCAGAAAATTTTCATATGATGTCGGTTTGAGGTGATTCAAATTTAAATGGAAATCAGGTTCTAAGGGACATCTCTCTCAGAAATATCTTGTAAAAATATGTCCATTAAAACCCTCAAATCATAGCTATACTAACTCTGTTCTTGAATTTTTTTTGCTTGAGACCTAGTAATTATTTTGACCATATTTTTTCCATTTGAGATGCAAATTAAAAAAATTCATAAGAGGTTAGAAAATAGATTTCAAGGGATTCTTTATGCAGAAACAAGTTTTAAAAATAAGCCCATATGGTCCTCCAAAATAGGATTGTCACAACTGCATTTTGTCATAAAATCCTCTCAAAATGAGTTTTATTCATGCAATATTGAACTAACTTTATTATGCAATTTATTTTATTTATTCATTTATTCCTCTATACTATCCTATGCTATTTGGAAAAAGAAAATATTCCCTCAAGTATAAGAGAATTTCCAATGCATCCATTTGTGTAACAAGATCATAAGTAAAGTCATATCTAAGTTTGAAAAATATGCCTTAATGAATGCTTGGACATGAGAGATCAATTGTTCATACAAATTTGATGCCAAGAAATGTCAAAAAATGGAGTGGTATGGTGGCCTAGTGACTCTTCAGAACCAATTTTTGATATGATCTTTGTCTCCTTGGATTTCCTTTGTTGTCATAGTATAAAGTTATTCTTAAATTTGTTCTTTACATCCATGAATGCACAAGGAATTTTGTGATAGAAATGAGAGAAATTCTTCAATCTCTGGCTCTAATGTTTCATCATCATTGGCATCCAATGACTCTTTGTCCTCCTTACAAGGTTTACTAGAAAAATCTTATAGGTTGTTCTTTTGTGAATCATCTTCATAGATGTCTTTCTCCCTTTCTATCTTCTGAAATGAAAACTAATCCCTAGTGAGAATTCTAAATTGTGGACAAGTATTTAAGAAGATCCTTGTGGTGGCATACCCTCCTTCAATGAATAAATTGTTTAACATCCTCTTTTCGAACATTGATAGGTCTTGTCTTGCAAATGGATTAGAAGTTGGAGTTTTTTTTTTTTAGTGGTTGGGGGTTTTGTTTTGTGTATCTACCCTCTTCATCTCTTTGTCTAGGCATAAAGAAACATAACTATTTTTTATTTATTTATTTTATTTTATTTTATTTTATTTCTTATTTCTTATTTTTTAAATAGAAATGTAAATGAATTAACTATGTGCGTCCCCGACAATGATACCAAAAATATCAGTCTCATTTAAGGGTATAAATTAGATCATCAATTCTATTATCAATCCAGAATTTGTAAACTTAGAAGCACACCAAAATCTATGGTTTAGAGACTAATTCTTAAATATTAACACTTTAAATAATTTGAGATCTTAAGCATTATTGTCAAGAAAACTTCAACCTCACATACAGGAGATGGAATAAAAAAGCTTCCAATGACAAAATCAATACCTTTAGATCATCAATTACTTTTAATTAAATAATTAATTAACCCAAATGAAGCAATCCAATCAAACAAACAAAATGAGAAATTTTGACAATTTTAACAATTGAAAGTGAAAGGAATATCAAGGTCCTTTACAAGAGGTCAATTCATAATATTTATTTTCGATCATAACAATAGCCAAATATGTCAAATGATAAATAAATAACAAATAAACAAAGTGAAATTGCAACAAACTTAAAAACTCATACCATACAATTTAAAACAAGTGCACATGCTTGGCAATGGGGGCCTTCCATGCTTTGCTTCCACACTTAAGTTGAAAACCAACTAAAAGAACTTGAAGAACATGCTAAGAATCATCCATTAAGCATGATGTTGGTATAAGAAACTCTGAATCAATTCACTTTATTAAATATCACAAGTTCATTAACTTAACATAGCATAATATATGTCTTCCTCCAAATGCCACTTATTTATACAAGAGTCTTTGTAACAAATTAACTAAACATATTCAAATGTATTTATGAAAATCTTAAATAAAAGCTATAGGTCGAATTCATCCCTCTTATCACTAAAATTTGGGAGAAATCCCTTAAAATAAAAAATTGCCCAAATTTTATGCTTAAAATAGGGGATTTTCTACATGACTGGCCTAGTTTGACTAGCATTGACCGAGCACCTCCATCAACCTTTTGAGGAGAAAAATAGGAGTTTCACCATCCTTTTACAATGAGGATTACCGAACAACCTTTATATTTCACCCAGTTGTCCTACACATATAAAAACCATGGAGTTATTACGTGAAGTTGCAACATCCCATAATTACTACTAAAGTTTTAATTTTAAAGCAAGACTTTATCAAAATTTAAATCATTAAAAATAAATGACATATGTACCTGATTTAATTAATTTCGAAGGTTTTCTGGATGAAAATAGAATTCGGAAATGGAAAATGAAGGAAAAAATGGCTTATATGGTGCAAGATAAAACACCAAAAAGTGATACCCAACACCTATCCCTGAACGTTTCTCTTTTCGCCTTGGTGTACCCACTCCTTCGTTTGGAGGGTAGTGGAAAATATTTTGTCTTGATTCCTTCTTAAAGATACTTGAAGGGTTACTGGGTTGGGGTGGATGATACTTTTTCAACCAGCCATCCCATTTCCTCAAAGTGATTCAAACTCATTCTACTGGAAAGAACAAGGATTCTAATTGATTTCAACTAACAGTTAGGGGTAAGTTTTCCCTCTCCTGCTATTAACTAAGGGGGAAGAATCTCATCCTACTGCTACAACTCCTAGAGTGGGAATTGTCTCAACACATTTCCATCATATGGACTCACAAAGCCTTCCTTTAAGTGTTTTCAAGCTACACTTACTATTGAGAATATAACATCATGTGAGAACCATTTATGTAAGTAGAGGGGACCCTCCCTGGTCCTGACCACCCATTACAACTTAACCAACTCCAATGGACGAAATTTCTTTTTCTATATCCATCGCTCCTGACTCTTCTAGCATAGCCTCTTCTTCCATAACCATGTCACCTTACCATGGCCACTCCCTAAGGCCCCTTGTTTCATCATTTCCTCCATCTCTTTCAATTCTCCATCATGTCCCTCTCTTAATTCCCTCATACTCCTTTGATTTGGCGCCAATATTTCACTCCTCCTAGTTCCAACTTAAACTACCGTCTTCTACTCTAATCCTCTATTACTCGAAGACTTCCTTTCACCAATTATTTCCTTCCTCAATCATCCATTGGGTGGTATTTTATAGCACTATAGACTTCTCACTCCTTCATCATGGTTGCTTGTGACCTTGATTCTGCCATTATTCACCATTATGGTTTTCTAATATGAATCACGTTGAGTTCGCATAAACATGGTTTATCATCTTCCTTCGGTTAAACTTGATACCATGGTTCAGATGTGCTACCTCTCTTTCCCTAGCGAGTCTCAACTTAATTTATCTTTTTACCTCGGTATTAGCCTCATTGGTGTTTAGTACCTTGCAATTCCAAATTTTAATTTAACAACTGACATGTTATCTTCTGCAACAAAAGAATGATTCAACAATCTGCCTAGCCACTTTCTTTCGCTTCAAAGAATATTACAATGCATGGAATGAATACTTTATTACAACTCCCATCACGTGATCCTGACCTTCATATGAGTTTGTGAGACTTCACATGTTAAAGTACGTCGACACTTGTTAGGCCACTATACTACTAGTGTAACCCCTTATTGTTATTAGTACAACCCCCTTATTATATTTTTGTACCCATGTAGTCCCCATATTGTTACTATTATGCCCCATAGAAGCCCACTCTTGTTATTATTGGCTCTTACATTATTATTGTTATGTCGACTCTGATTATATGATGAGCCCTTAGACTCCTATATATAGAAAGTGGGTCTTTTCATTTGTATCATCCAAGAATTTTTCATTTATGTAATGTAAAGGAGGTTGCCCCCTCGAAGAGGCTGAATTCTAAGGCGTTGATCTATCTTTTATATCTTTTTGTGAGCTGGTTTCATAACATTTGGTATCAAAGTTGTGGATTTTAGGGTTTCGCTGCTCCAAATAGGTCATTGTGGAATTTTCGCCATAACTTTTTTTCTGTGAAATTTCAGAAGCGAAACAAAAACCCATTTGATCACACTGAACCTCAGGTCCAAATTTCAGGGCTTTTCGCTCTATATTTGCGGAGATATGAGCTGAGGAAGTTGGTCTCTTTGCAGACTCCTGAATTACATTCCAAACAGGTGACCTGGGGAAAATTGTTATAACTTTCTCTCTGAGCATCAGATTGAAATTTTGTAAGAAGGTACAGAAAGAGGACAAAATGTAGTTTCTTTTATATATTTTTCAGATCCAATGGTCGAAACAATGAAACTTGGCACTTCATAAAAGTTCTCTCTTCTAGAAAGGTCTATAATCAGGTCATCTTGGGAGATTGTGCATAAGTCTTCCTTGGAGAATCTAATTTGGATCAGACTGGTGGCAATGGAAAGAGGACACAGGGGGCTGCTACAGATCACAATTTCAGAACTGGATGATCCGAAATTATAGAGATACATCAGATTCAATTTTTTTTCAATTTTTGCATAATCTTGGTTTGAAAAATTAGTTGAAGGAATTCAAAGGGCATAGTAAAGCATTATTATCAGTAATTGATGCCCCGAGGAAAGAAAATGCAAACACCTAGTAAGCAACCTGAAAGCTCTAGCATGACTCATAAAGAAGAGGAAGAAATGCAACATGATATATCAAAATTACGAGACCAAGTTTAACGAGTGTCACTTGCACAAAAAGTAACAGAATCTAAGATGGATGGTTTAAAGAAAGGTGTAGAAGCTAAGATGGATTGTTTAAAGAAAGGCGTAGAAGCTAAGATGGATGGCATGGAAGATAAGATGAATGGCATGGACGCTAAGATGAATGGCATGGATGCTAAAATGGATGGCATGGATGATAAGATGGAAGAATTGAAGATAAATTTGAATAAGTTGCTATAAGAAATGGTCACTAATGGTGAAAAGGTAGTAAAGGAAACTCATGATGAGAACAAAAGAAATGTTAATCATGATTCCATAGACTCTAATGTTGGACCAAAGACCCACCATATTCCAAAAATCGATATGAGGAAGTTTGATGGCAAGGATCCCACAACATGGATATTACAGATGGAGAAATTTTTCAATCTCAATAATGTGCAAAACACACAAAAGGTACGTATTGCAACTTTATATTTTAAACCAAATCAGTTTGTATGGTATCAGTGGCTTTGCTCTCGTAAACAAATTATCACTTGGGCAATTTTTACGGAAGAATTGACAACACATTATGAGGATACAAAAAGCAACACTTTTTTTAGCCAATTGATAACTCTCAAACAAAAGGGTTCAATAATGGAGCACATTGAGGAGTTCCAAAAATTGAACATAAGGGTAAAAAATATTCCAGAGCATAGGATTGATGTGTTCATAGGGAATTTAAAGGATAATATCCAACATGATGTTCACCTTTGGGAACCTGATTCATTAGAGAAGGCATTCAGGTTAGCAAGAAAAATGGGAAGCAAAATTATGGCAACTAGGAAGCATACCACTCACAACTATAAAGATGGAAGTGTTGGTGCCCCTAGCCTTCCACAACCTATAAGGTTGAAACCACAACAATTGGAAGAAAAAATAGCAAAAGGGCTTTGTTACAGTTGTGATAGCAAATACACTAAAGGTCATAAGTGTGCTGAGAAGAAATTATTCTACATAGATTGTGAAGAGGAAGAAGAAAATGAGCAAGAAAGGTCAAAAGAAGATGATATACTCTAGGAACAAAGCCTAGATAAAGAAGAAATGAATTCGACCATATCTTGTAATGAATTGGCTGGAATTACCACTCCTCAAACCATCAAGATAGAAGGACAAATCAAGAAGAAAATGGTAATAGTGTTGATTGATTTAGGAAGTACCCACAATTTTATTCATTATAAGATAGCAAAAGAATTGAATTTCTTCCTATATCCAACACCAGAGTGTCAAGTGATGGTTGCAAATGGAGGAATGATAAATTGCTCTAGAAAGTGCCATAATATCAAGCTATCCATGGGAGAATATGTATTGAAAAGCACAATGCTTTCCATTCCAAATGGAGTTGCTAATGTTGTACTAGGAGTCCAATGGCAATAATCCTTGGGTACAATAGCTTTTAAATTTCAAGAACTTTTCATGAAATTTTATGCGGAAGGAAAGGAAGCTGAATTAATGGGTATTACAGGGAAACTGGGAAAGATAATAAGCTCTAATGGTATGACAAAGCTTCTAAAAAAGGAACAACGAGGTGTAATTGCACAATTATGTTCGCTAGATGTTTCCACATCGAAATCATCTATTTCTCCAGGTCTCCAAAAATTCTTGGACAATCATTCCAAGGTATTTGAGACTCCCAAAGGTCTCCCACCTCTTCATGATCATGATCATGCTATTCATTTGATTCCAGGAAGTTTTCCTCCAAACATCAGGCCGTACAGATATCCCTATGCCCAAAAGAGTGAAATTGAACGTATGGTTGCAGAAATGCTTGAGGCTGGTATAATTCAACCTAGCCAAAGTTCTTTCTCTGCTCCAATAGTATTGGTGCACAAGAAGGATGGATCATGGTGCATGTGTCCAGATTATAGGGAGCTCAACAAGCTCACTATTAAAGATAAGTTTCCCATTCTTGACATTGATGAATTATTGGATGAATTGCATAGATCAATTTACTTCACCAAGTTAGATCTTCGTTCAGGACATCATCAAATCAGAATGAAGACTCAAGGCATTCTGAAAATAGCATTTAGAACTCATGAGGGTCACTATGAGTTTTTGGTCATGCCTTTTGGCCTTACCAATGCACCTTCTTCATTTCAAGGTTTGATGAATTCCATTTTCAAACCCTTCCTTAGAAAATTTGTGTTAGTATTTTTTGATGATATAGTAATCTACAACAAGTCTTGGAAGGATCATGTTGAACACATTGACAGGGTGCTACAACTATTGGAGGAGAAACAATTATATGCAAAAAGATCCAAATGTTTCTTTGGAGTACAAGAGGTGGAATATCTGGGTCATATTGTATCTCATGAAGGAGTTAAGGTAGACCCTAGCAAAATTAAAGCCATTAAGGAATGGGAAATCCCCACATCCATAAGGAATTTGCGAGGATTTCTTAGGTTGACAGGGTATTATCGCAAGTTTGTTAAGAATTATGGGAAAATAGTAGCACCTCTAACAACATTGTTGAAGAAACATGCATTTTCATGGACTCCAGAAGCAATAAAGGTCTTCGAATATCTTAAAGAGGCAATGTGCCAAGCACCGGTCTTAGCTACACCAGACTTCACAAAAACCTTTATTGTGGAATGTGATGCTTCTAGAAATGGAATTGGTGCTGTTTTAATGCAAGATGAAAGACCCATTGCTTTCGAAAGTCGTCCAATCAAGGGAAAGTATTTACACAAAGCTATTTATGAGAAGGAAATATTGGAAATACTACATGCACTTAAGAAATGGAGACCTTACCAAATGGGAAGACACTTTAAGGTAAAAATGGATCATGATAGTCTTAAATACTTTTTAGAAAAACTATTATCTTTAGAACAACAGGAAAAATGGGTCACAAATATGTTGGGTTATGACTTTGACATCATCTATAGAAAAGGGAAGCAAAATTTTGTTGCAGATGCACTCTCAAGAAAGGATGAGGATGTGGAAACATTGTTTTGTACTATTTCTATTATCCAACCAGATTGGATAAATGAAGCAAGGGATGGATGGAAGAAGGACGAAGAAGTATGGCCACTCATTCAAAAGTTGCAGAATATCCCAATTCAAACAATATTGCCAGAACTTGAAGAGGAAGGAAAAATCATATTGGATCCTGGAGCAGTCACAGAAACAAGAACCCAATAGCTATGAAATCAACCAATTTCAGAGTATCTCATCAAGTGGAAGAGCTTACCCACTGAAGATTCCACATGGGAGGACAAGAATTTTATACAGAAGCGTCAAGAACTACTCAAGCATTGAGGACAACACTTTTTAAAGGAGAGGGGCATGTTAGGCCCCTATGCTACTGGTGTAACTCCTTATTGTTATTAGTACAACCCCCTTATTATATTGTTGAACCCATGTATCCCCATATTGTTACTATTGTGCCCCATAGAATCCCACTCTTGTTATTATTGTGCCCTTACATTATTATCGTGATGTTGGCTCTGATTATATGATGAACCCTTAGACTCCTATATATATAAAAGGGGTATTTTCATTTGTATCATCCAAGAATTGTTCATTTATGTAATGTAAAGGAGGTTGCCCTATCGAAGAGGCTGAATTCTAAGGTGTTGATCTATCTTTTATATCTTTTTGTGAGCTGGTTTCATAACAACACTGGTGCTCTTGATCCAAAATATTGTGACTCCTGCCCTTAATTTTGTTGAAGATTTTCCATTCAAATACTTAATTATCTTCTTGTCCCTAAGTTCTTTATTTTGTACTCGTTTCTTACATAGATCAATGCTCATTTCTAATCATATTATCATAATCTTCTACTGTGCAATTATATGAATATATTCCCATATAGAAAGAAATTCTTGAATAATGTAATCTCAAACAATTTTTCTAGCCTTAATTAAAGAAATATTACCTGTCAATTTGAATTTCAACTCTTTGATTTCATATTGACCTACATTATGCTTACTTGTAAGCTAATTATTATTTTCATTTGCTATGTTTAACTACCTCTCATTTACATTCAACTACTCCCTTACAAATACCAAATCATCTTGGGTGAGTCTTTAGTTCAACTTCTAAAATTCTAAGCTCTGCCATGACCTTTGTTAATTTCTCTAAGAGGTCACCTAATTCAGCTGGAACCACAATGGTGCAAACATAATTTTTAATTGACTATTGTAGGCTCTGAAATTGTTCTTGCAAAATCACAATTCCTTTATTTCTGTTAACTACTTATCCTAATAAAAACTCTTTTTCTTTTTCAACTTGAGCCAACTCAGTGGTTTTAGCATGGTTAGTCCCAGGAAATTTTAACTTCTTCCTTAATGATAGCACCTTAGATTTTTGTTCTGCGACAGGGTCCTGATGCTATGTTTCCATACTAATTCTCATTTTATAACTCCTTTCCTTAATTTGTTGACAATTATTCTGCAAAGTTTCAAATGAAGAAGGAGTCTCTTCTATTGTGAATACCTCCAAATCAGTGGAGATTGAATAGGAATAAGTGTGCACTGGATTTCCCAATTGCATTTGAAAACTAGATTCATTTGAAGGTCCTTCTGTTCGTTTCATTCATATTTCTTCTTCATCCTCTATTTGAATTTTAGTCCTCTTCTGTGACTAGGAATTATCCATCTCAATATCTATCTATTCAAGAGCAGTCATCTTCAAATTGTTCTCTTTTACCATATGGGTTTCAACATCCATTCTTTGTTGCACCCTGCCACATGGCCAAGTTTCTTGATTTTCCATTTTCTCAATTTCTAGTTTTCTTTGACAAATATAAGATGCATAACTAATTTCCACCCTTTTGTTAGAAGTTATATCATGAGGGTCATATTGCCACTTTTCTCCTTTCTCAAAACAAGAATCCTTCATCATCACTCCCACATGTGTAAGGGCTTGTATGTTGTTTACAATGAATGGCCCTAAATTCCTTTCTAGCATGAATATATAACCTTTTCATGCAGGAACAAAATGTAGTTGGTCAACACTAAGACTTTGCCTTATAAATTTGTAATCAAATGGATCTGTGCTAGTATTCTTCCATGGCCTCTATGGGTTGCTAGTCCATCTTGACACTACCCTTCTGAGCCTACGATCGAACTTCTCCTCCTAAGCCCACAAGAGTTGTAAAATACAAAAAGGGTCGTGAGGAAATCAATACTCCTCTATGATATGCAGGCCAAGGCTCACCCTCAAGAGTGCAATATCATATCCAACAACATTGTGAAGCTTGTCGAAGACCTCCAATACTACTCAAAATGAAAGGCTACCAGAGCCTCTAATGTAAAGTCACTAGTTATTATAGTTAGAAGATGAGGTCGTCCCCGACTTCCATATAAAGCCACATGAAATGTAATGGGATTTACAATAGCATATGCTCACATAGACCCTGTCAAACATGTTGTCTCCCATGTAATCATCATACATGTAATAAAAGGACTCGTATATTAAATATTGTCATGGTTGAATCTGGTTCCTATGAACTATTATGGTGTGTTTAACCTATGTACATTTGTTATTTATTATCCATTTCAATAGAAATGTTATGTAATTCACAAGGCATACCATTCCAAGCCAGGAATGCATTATAATCTTGTTCATCACATTTATAAGCACCATGTCAATCCAAAAATACAAACACATGCTCATTACAGTTATCAACATCATTTCTATCCATAATACAAATGCATGTTCAATAACATTACAAGTACATAAAAAAAATATCTTGGAATGTGTTGGGATAGATTCCAAAGACTAAGGGGCTTGGTTTAGGGATAAAAAACCAACTTCCATTTGAAACAGGGACTCCAGAGGATCTCCCTCCATCCATGATCCACTCAACAGTCAATAGAACATAGGGATTCCACAGGCCAACTTCCTCCACTCCAGAGATACCAAGGGAATCCAATGAGTGACCTATATATCCTTAAACAACACACAATGGTTCCACCCACTTAGGGATATCCAAAATCCATTGTAAATCAACGACAAGAAGGTTTTAGTACATCCCCCTCTAGGAATCCAAGGACACAATCCTCCACCCACACCATTGAGGGAACCCAAAGAAAACCATCTCCATCCTCTGGCTTTATAGGGACTTGAGAGGCATTGTTCATCACCAAGGAAAAACCACCTATCTACCAATCTTTCCAACCTAAATTAGTATTACTGTCTTTCTTTGTTTTTCTCCTCTTCTTGCTCGATAATGAAAATTGTATGGCTGGGCATGTGAGTGAAAATTCTATCTAACTGAAAGTATTGAATGAGATTGAACCCTTCTTTTCTTCTATTATTTACTTTTTTGCATAGGGATTGACTTCCCTATCCTTCCTACCTTTGCAATCTCTTACCATATAGCATGGTCCTCATCATTCTTGCTTTATGAGTATTTCTCATGGAAAAATGGCTTGCATACTTCCTTGTAGCCAAATTAAATTCATAACCAGTCCATTAAGGCTCACCAACCAACCCTTTAATGGTTGTCCCAAAAATAGTTCAGATTTCTGCACAAGAAACCCACAGATATCTAAGGCAAGCAACCTCCTCTTAGTTATGGAATCCATGCCCTTGACTTAGTCCCCCCTTTTTTAATTTTATTTTTGTAAAATATTTTCAATGAATTTTATGATAGAACCATGGTTGGGGCTGTTACAAAATTCAAGAGAAAATATCCTCATAGGCAAAAAGACTAGCCTTGAAATGAAGGCTGGTCGGGTGTGCATTTTTGTGAGGCAACCCAAAATTTCCTTGCTTCACTAAAATGCATATCCAAGCTTCATTTATTATCCAATATGATTGATTAAAATTGTATATTTCTTATTTAATAATTTTATACACTTTTTCATTGTCATATCTTTACTTTGAGCTTAAATATTTATACTTTAGATTGCATAACACATTCTAATTTTTTCTTCGACTTGCCTATGTGAAAGTTGTGTATAAGTGGGAAACATAGCTATGTAGAAATTTCTACAAATTCTCTAAAATTCTCGCTCTAAGACCATGTAGAAAATATGACTGTAGATTAACCTGATAATGCAATATACCAAAGCAAAATACTATAACCTACTTCTACTATCAATTTGTGAAAGCTTAAAATTGAGCAAGATTGAGCTGAACAAATATAGCCAGAAGAAGAATAATCAATGCACATGAAACACAGAAAATACTCAGGGGAAAGCCTCAACTAAAAACCCCACTATTTGTATTATCATACAAGGTGGAAACACATAAGAATCATACAAAGCCTTAGCTCTCATAGCTAGCCAACTCTCAATACAACCCTCTTGGATGCTCACAGGAAATAAAAGCTTCTCACAAGTCTTCTCCTCTTCCCTCCAAGCTCCTATTTCCTTGCGCAGTTTCTCCTAGGTGATCCTCCTGTTACCAAGTGGAAAAATTCCTATCAAGTGTAACACTGATCTCACACCTTGTCAGAATTGCACAATCCTCAATGAACCTTACCTTAACTACATGCATTAGTTTCCTTTATAGGAAAACACATGCAACTGATAGTACAATGTCCTTGACATTTAGCTCAACTGGGTATTTCTTAGAATAAACATGCATGAGTTTCTAATGAGAGAATATTCAGTTATCTGGAGTACACTGGTTGAGTGCATGCATGCATCAACTAACTGATAAATCACAATTAGTTCCTCAAATAGTTTGGAACTAATTTAACTGGACTTAACTCAGTAAACTGAGCTAACTAATTACAACTCAAATATAACTCAATCTTATCTCCTTAATTTAAGGGATAACTGTTGCATGACTTCAGAAAGAATTATAACTTGAATTTCTCCAACTAATTAATTATTTCCAAGCAGTTGGTGAGACTAAATTCGAATTTTAATTCAAGGACAAATTAAAATTGGAATATTCTGGATTCTAATTTTATCATTTCTTGTTGCTATTTTCAACAAGTTATTTAGGATATTTGTCAGACATGAGACAAGGCCATATCCTAAGGTTAGGAATTTTCCAATCATGTCTCATTTCAAATTTCATTACCAAGAGTGTAATTAGTTTGGCTTGAGAGTGCATATTTGTTCCAACTGTGATCATTGACATATATGATAAGTTTCTACTCCAACAAACTTGGATTTCAGTGTATAACACTTCCTTTATGAAAATTACTATGGTATGTTGCATAAAATGATTTTATATTTAGGTTGTTATGATCATTATCACACAATCAATAAAGTATAGGTTGTGGTGTGTGTTTATTTGAGGCACACAAACCTATACTTTAACCCTATGAAATCGATCCAATTTGGCATATTCTTGCATAAAAAAAATTCTATGTGAAAAATTAATGTTATTTATGAGTAAAAAAGTACCCTTCAAGTTGAATCATTCAATTTGGCCTTGAAATGAAGGTTGGGCGTGCATTTTTGTGAAGCAGACCAAATTGTCTTGCTTCACTAAAATGCACATCCATGCTTCATTTATTGGAAAATGTGATTTTTTGAAATTGTAGATTGTTTATTTAATGATTTTACACACTTTTGAATTGTTATATATTTACTTTGAGATTAAATATTTATACTTTAGATTTCATACAACATTCTAAGTTTTACTTCGACTTGCCTTATGTGAAAATATGTATGAGTGGGAAACATAGTTATGTAGGGTATTTTTCATACCTGATGCAAGGCTATATCCTAAGGTTTGGATTTTTTCAATCATGTCCCATTTAAAATTTCATTACCAAGAGTGTATTTGGTTTGGCTAGGGAGTGCATATTTGTTCCAACTGTGATCATTTCCATATATGATCAATCACTATTTTGATAGACTTGGATTTCAAAGTATAACATTTCCTTTATGAAAACGACTATGGTATGTTTCATAAAATGGTCTTATATTTAGTTTGCAATGATCATTATCACACAGACAATTAAGTAAAAATCATAGAGTTATTTTAATTGAGGGACACAAACCTTGACTTTAACCCTATGAAATTGATCCAATTTGGCATATTCTTGCACAACAAAAATTTCTATGTGAAAAATTAATGTTAATTATGAGTAAAAAAGTAATCTCCAAGTTGAATAATTTATTTTTTCCTTGAAATGAAGGTTGAACATGAATTTTTGTGAAACATGCCAAAATTTCCTTCCTTCACTAAAATGTACACCCAAACTTCAGTTATTGGCCAATCTGATTGATTGAAATTACAGATTGTTTATTGAATTATTTCACACATTTTTGAATTATTATATGTTTACTTTGACCCATAAATAATTATTCTTCATATTTCATACAAAATTCCAAGTTTTGCTTCAAATTGCATTATGTGAAAGTTGTGCATAGGTTTTTCTTTAAATTTTTATTGAGCACAACAATTGTCCTTTTAATTCATCGCAGTAGTTCCAACTCTTCACATTAATTGTCAATCCGGGCAGGTTTTTTTATTGCAAGACTATTATGCAAAATATATGCAAGGGAAAATAATGATTAGTGCTAATGAATCTCAAACTCCATTGTTGTAATCACACTCTTAGAAATTCAACACTCTGGCTATTGCACTCTCAAACCTTGTTCACACTCTCAAGAAATAAACATACAATGTAGAATAAAACCAGTTTGTCACACTATCACTCTTATTCAGAAAATAAGAGCACTCCTAGAAATCATTCTCTTAGAAAATGCCAAAACACACATTCAAATTAAATGAATGCATCATCAAACTATGACGAGAATCAAATAACTATCACACTAACAAAGGGACCAATCCAGGACCCATGTTGTTACACAATATGAAGGTTAGGGTTCCACAATCATTAAAGCATCAACAAGTCTAATAATAACAGTAACAATAATCACACATGAATTATAACGAAGAGGAAATAAATCAAATAGTTATAACACCTTCCTAACTAGTGATCCCTACTAAGAAGGAGGGCCCTTCCTTCCTATCAGGCGCTAGTACACTACACAACACACAAGATAGTCAAGAAAAAGGTCTGGTACCATTCCACAATTTACTAATGTTTATTATAATTGTTGCATGTTTTAGATCATTGGAATCACATATAAGCTGTAACTTAATTGAAATTGTATTATGATATATATGTACACTTTTATATGATGTAATATTATTATGATTCCATTTCATATGTTGTAATATTAGAAATATAATAGAAATATTAAATATTGCATGAAATAAATAATAACTTTTCGTTTTGAATGTTTTTTTCTTGCAGAACATAGGTCTTTTAGAGGATTCAGTTGATCCTAAAATTGATCCATATTGTGTTGGGTCTGATTCAAACACTCGAGACAAGGGCGATGAGGTAAATGGAGAGGACATTGAGGTAGACAATAACAATGATGATAGTGATGATGATCATGATGTTGACGATCATGGTAGACATGACGATGATGATGAGAAATCTACTAGTAGTATCCAGTGAGATTCATCATATAGAATCCATGATGGATCATTGTTGATAAATCGTTATGATGCCTCTTTTCATGTTTATTATCATTTGTATCATTTTCACCTACAGTACCATATTGAGTTGTATAATTTTGACATGTATCATTTTGACTTATATCATTTGGACATGTATTATCTGGGCCTACATTATGTGTAGTTGGTAATGACCAACAATTTTGTTTATTAATAATATAAAAATACAGGTTATAGTTGAAAAAAATTATATTGTTATTTTATTCCAATGTTGTGGTGTGGTTTGTAACTATAAGAAACCTAAAAGAGCTATGCTCTAGAAACCTCTATGAAATATGAATCTCTATAATCATACAAGTTATTTAAGAGGCATGATGTACTTGACTAATTTAATTAAAATAAAAAATATTAAATGAATAAACGGAAGCTATAAAGGAAGCATCATGAGTTGTTAAAATGGAAGCAGAAAGTGGCTGTAAAATGGAAGTAAAATTAGACACTAAATTGGAAGCAATACTTGGAGCTATTACTGGATCTAAATAGGAAGCTAAATTGGTTGTTTAACAAGAGGACAAATTTGAGGCTAATTCAGAAGCAAATCCCAACACTAAAAGGAAACAAACCCTGGACTTAAAAAAGAAGCAAACCCAGGCACTAAACAGGAAGCAAACCATGAGGCTAATAGGGAAGAAGTTCTGGAAGAAAAAAGGAAGAAAAAATGGAGACCAAAGTAGAAGCACACTAAAAGAAATCTTGGAAGCAAAGTTTGGCATTACCTGAGAAGCATAGGATACCAAAATTTCCCTAAGAAACAATTCAGGTAGCCAAAAAATAAGTAATTATGGAAGAAAAACATGGCATTACCTGAGAAGAAAAAAAAAAATTTAGGTAGAAAATAGAGAAGTAATAATGGAAGCAATATTATAATCCAAACTTGGAGTTCCAAAAGAAGCAAACAAATAAGCCATTTAGGTAGTAAACCAAGAAGAAATAATGGAAGCACTATTAGAAGCAAGAAAATACATTTTAATGGAAGCCATATTATCAACTAAAGAATATGCCATAAGGAATCAAATCTAGATGCAACAAACGACGCCATATTGGAAGTAAAACTTGTCATTAATCAGGAAGCTAAAAAAGAAGCTACTTTCGATGTCATGATAGAAGAAAAATGGGAAGCAAAATTGGGAGCAAAACTAGAAGTACAAATGGATATAGCAATGGAATCAAGAATGGAAGAAACTATTTCTGGCACTATTCTCAACACTATTCACAACACTATTCTTAGTGAAAATAAAGATGCTGATGTGAACATGCCTACTTGCGCCAGATATTATGTTTCTGCTTGATGCCAATTTACATGCTTGAAAACACTGAATTCTGATGCTATTTCCAGTGCTAATGACCTATTTTATTGTAGTGCGAGTAGCCAAATTTCAAGTCACTCTCAGGAATGGAGGTATAAAGATGTATTTTTGCATGTACTTGAATTTATTTTTGATGGGCTGAATGAAATGACCTCCCCACTATTGAAGCAGGGCCCAAAGATGTATTCCACACTCGACGAAATCTGTTATCCAAACTTGATCTAAAATCTTTGCATTATTGGAATTATCCAAGATCTTTCCTTCTATGATGTTAGCATAATTACATGAAAGAGCATGTAAAAACCATATGCGAAAACACTTAAAGAAGATGAAACATAAAGGATACCATAAAGAACATGCATGCAATATTTGATAGCAAAGTTTTTCTAGTGTGGAATACATCTTTTGGACCTACTTCGATTGTGGGGAGGATGCTTCATTCATCAAATAAAAAATAAATATAAGTACATGGAAAAACATATCATTATACCTCCATTCCTGGGAGCAACTTAGATATTTGGCTACTTAAATTGCAACAATCACAACACCAATAGATCCATCTCATCCTCCTGAGACTTTTGACTGTAAGCATGACCTACTTCTGACGGGTGCATTGTTGTATCAAACTTTGTGCCCAACAATTAATGATGAAGGAAAGTTTCTACCATGACTCCTAAATTCCATTTCCCATATGCAAAATCTAGCTGCACCAATGCAATCCTTGCGAAATTCTAGTTAAAATGGGTATAACTTTGAACCCATTCTACCACTATCAATTTTGGTCCCATAAGGAATCATTTAGATTCCTCAGAGATTCTTCGTGATGTTAGAAAAATATATATTACAGAGCAACGGAAGACATAAAATATTGCAAAAATATAAACACAGAAAACACACAAAATAAGAGAGACACAGATATACGTAGTTCACCTAGTTTGGGCTACGTCCACGGAAAAACAACTATTCCTTCCTTTTATATTATCCAACAAACTGAAGAGATACAACCTACAATAGATCCGTTGTAATTCCCTCTTTGCACTCAATCTCCTCTCTCCCTCACTCAGAATACAGATCTACATAGTCGCAATACAATTCCCTCATATATAGCGAGGGGTTGCCTTATAGGGCAAAAACCCCTAAATTAAATATAACTTCTATCGTCAGATATCTGCCTAATGAATGGCCTAAATTGACTACGAAATTACAACATTTTACAAGGCAATTTTACATCTATTCTTAGCTTTGGGGGCACTGCCCCCGATCCCCCTGCCAAGGGGGGGCTCCCAAAGGTCACAACCGCCCCCCCTGGACCCCCTTTGCAATGAATATTTTACTAGTGAAGTTGCCACCCCATTATGAACTAGGGTCCAATGCGGCGATACCTTTGAATACAGAAGATAATCAGGCTCCACACCCAACAATCTCCCACTTGGAGATTTATTATAGAAACTCCACCACTACTTCATTTTTTGGACAATGACTCCACTTTGGACCTGGCTGTTTCTCATCTTCTTCATCATACTTGAAGACCAATTGAAGCTAAGAAGATCATAATTTCTCCCTGGTTACAACTTTTGTTAACATATCTACAGGATTCTGGCTAGTGTGTATCTTTTCCAACTTCAACTGTCCATCTTCCAACGTTGACCATATGAAATGGTTCTTGAGTTGTATATGTTTAGTCTTGGAATGAAATGCAGAGTTCTTTGCAAGATGTATGGCACTCTGGCTATCACTGTATAACTTTCCCAACTCCTTCTTCTTACCTAATTCATCCAGAAACATTTGTAAACAAATCATTTATTTACTAGCCTCTGTAGCAACAACATACTCTGCTTCTGTTGTTGAGAGTGGAACAACACTTTGCAGTTTTGAGACCCAACTGACAGCTATTCCACTTACAATAAACACATACCCTGTTGTGCTCCTCCTGTTATCTCTATCACTCGCCATATCTGCATCAACATATCCCTATAGAGCAATGTTTGAACCACCAAAGCATAATGCTTGATTTGTGGTACCTCTCAAATACCTGAGAATCCACCTCACCGCCATCCAATGTTCTTTTCCTGGATTGTTCATGTACCTGCTTACAACTCACATCGCATGTGCAATATCAGGCCTTGTGTAGACCATTGCATATATTAAGATTCCAATTACTGATGCATATGGAACATTAGACATATGAGTCATTTCTTCTTGAGTCTTGGGACACTCATCCTTACTTAGTTTGAAATGGCTAGCCAAAGGTACACTAACTATTTTTGCATTCTGCATATTAAACCTTTTCAACAACTTTTCTATGTACTCACTTTGAGACAATTTTAATTTGTGATTATTCCTGTCTCTAGTTATTCTCATACCAAGGATTTGTTTTGAGCACCCAAATCCTTCATTGCAAATGAGTTTGCTAATTTTCTTTTGAGCACATTTATTTCCTACATGTTAGAACCTGCAACAAGCATGTCATCTACATACAATAACAATATAATATATCTACCATCATTTTTCCTTTTGAGATAAACACAATGATCATAGTGACATCTAGTATAACCTTGTTCAGACATAAACCTGCCAAATTTTAGATACCACTATCTTGGAGCCTGTTTTAAGCCATACAAGCTCTTCTTCAACTTGCACACTAGTTTCTCCTTTCCTTTTACCTCATTTCCTTGTGGTTGTTGCCTATATATCTCTTCCTCCAAATCCCCATCGAGAAAGTTTGTCTTTACATCTAACTGCTCAAGATGTAAATCTTCAGCTGCTACTAGACTTAAAATAGCTTTGATTGAAGTCATTTTAACAACAGGAGAAAATATCTCATCAAAGTCTATACCCTTTTTTTTTGCAAACTCTTTCACCACAAGTCTAGCTTTATACCTTTTTCTACCTCCATATTCTTCCTTCAACTTGTAAACCCATTTATTCTGCAATGTTATTTTACCTGCAGGCAACTTGACTAAGTCCTAAGTCTGGTTATGTGCTAAGGAGTCCATCTCTTCTTTCATGGTTTTCTCCCACTTCTTCCTGGTTTCTACCTGCACTACTTCTTCATAACATTCTGGTTCACCAAAATTAGTAAACAATACATAATATAGTGAAGGAGAGTATCGTTCATGGGGTCTACTTATCTTGGTAGATCTTCTAACACCACTTTCAGGTGTTTGAGGTGCTTGATTCTATTGTGGTTGTTGTTATGGCTGTTGATCATTATGATTTTTAGGCACCATCAATTTCCTGTGATCTCGCAAAGCACCGTGTATTCTCTGTTTTATTTTTCATGTTTCTTTTCCTGCAACTGATCCTTATACAAAACCTTTTCATTGAATATGAAATCTCAGCTCCTAATTATTTTGTGTTTTTTCATAATCATAAAAGCGATAACCAAAATCATTAACACCATATCCAATAAAGGTACATTTCTTTGATCTTTCCTCAAGCTTTGTTCTATTTTCTTTATTAATGTGGACAAAGGTTTCACAACTAAAATTATTTAAAAAGGAGTAGTTTACCTTTTTACTTGTGCATGCCTCCTCTGGAATACCACCATCCAAGGAACTTGAAGGCCCTCTTTTTATTAGATAAGCATCAATAGCTACAACATCTGCCCAAAATTGTAAAGGCAATCCCGCATGCAATCTCATGCACCTTGCATGCTCCATGATTGTCCTGTTCATCCTTTCTGACACACCATTTCCTTGTGGTGTTCCTGGAACTGTTTTCTCTCTATGAATTCCACTCTTTGAACAATACCTATCAAACTCTTTGCTGCAATATTCACCTCCATTGTCTGATTTGAGACACTTCAACCTTTTTCCTATCTCATTTTCAACCAAAGCTTTCCATTTCTTGAAAGTATCAAATACATCAGATTTATTTCAAATGCAATAAATCTAGGTTTTTCTGGTTGCATCATCAATAAAAGTAACATAATAACGAGAGCCACCAAGAGATGATACCTGAGCAGGTCCCCATACATTTGTATGCACGATCTAATTTTTCACTCTTCTTTTCTTTCCCAACTCTAACGAATCTGCCTCTCTTCTGTTTTCCATAAACACAATTCTCACAGAATTTTAAATCAACATGCTTCAAACCTGACAAAAAATTTCTTGAGTGAAGAGTCTGCATCCCCTTCTCACTCATGTGCGTGAGTCTATGATGCCACAATGCCGTATCTTCTCCCGTAGAGTTTAAAACATTAACAGAATTAGAAATACCATTGCATAAATACAATGTACCAACCTTTCCTCCTTTCACTCTTACCAGGGATCCTTCAGTGACCTTCCAGGTTTTATATGTGAAAGTAGTTACGCAACCTTCACCTCCCAACTGCCCTGTTGAAATCAAATTTTCTTTAGATCTGGAACATGCCTTACCTCCTTCAATAGCCACTTATTTCCATTTTGTTGTTTTATGAAAACTGTAACCATTCCAATGATTTTACAGGGTTTATCATCACCCAATCAAACCTGTCCAAAATCTCCTTGAACATAATCATAAAAATGTTTCCTATTAGGTGTGGCATGGAATGAGGCCCCTAAATCTACCACCCAGGCATCAATAATATTTTCTAATAAAAGAATCAAATCATCTTGCAACACATCACCTGTTACATTTGCTTCATGATTACTTTCTTGCTGCGTGTCTCCTTCTTTTCCCTTTCGAGACATGCAGTCTTTATTTAGGTGTCCTTTCTTCCCACATTTCTAGCACACTATCCCTGATCTAGACTTGGATCTGCCTTTTCTTGATTTACTGCGATATCCAGGCTCTTTCCTCTTTCCATTTTTCTTCCCCTAGTCTCTGCAGTCAAAGAATTACCTGATGTCTCACTGGAGCTTTTCCGTCGCATTTCCTCGCTAAGGATTGAACCGACAACATCATCAAACTTTCAAGTACTAGATCCAGAGACAAAGTTACTAATGGCCATCACTAAACCATTCAAACTTTCTGGCAATGAGCACAGAAATAACAGAGCCCTAACTTCATCATCAAAAGTTACCGCTACAGAACTTGAATGACTGGTAACTATATTAAACTCATTTAAATGATCAACAACAGATCCACCTTCTGACATCTTCATATTAAATAAACACATAATAAGAAATACCTTATTTGAGGCCTAGGGTTTTTTATATAGTTTGGCCAATGTCGACATTAAACCCTTTGTTGCCATTTCCTTTGAAATATTAAATGCTACTAATGCCGCTAGGCACAACCATATTATTCCAAGTGCATTTTTTTCGAGAATATCCCATTCTGTTTCTGTCATACTCATTGACTTGTTTGTCTTTCCGCTTAATGGTTGGTACAGATCTCTCTGATACAGATAATCTTCCATCTGCATCTTCCACAACTAGTAGTTTTTGCCATTAAATTTTTCAACCCTAAACCTACCATCTTCTGCCATTGCTCCCACTCGAATCAGGAACCCTTCTCTCCTGCGAGTTTATCAGCCAAATAGACCTTCGACTCTGATACCAGTTGTTAGAAAATTATATATTACAAAGCAATGGAACACATAAAATATTGCAGAAATATAAACACAAAAAATGCATAAAACAAGAGAGACACAGATATACGTGGTTCATGTAGTTTGGGCTACATCCACGGAGAAACAACTAGTCCTTCCTTTTATATTATCTAGAAAACTGAAGAGATACAACCTACTACAGATCCGCTGTAATTCCCTCTTCGCTCTCAATCTCCTCTCTCTTCCTCACTCAGAATACGGATCTACATAGACGCAATACAATTCCCTCATATATAGCAAGGGGTTGCCTTCTATGGCAAAAAACCCTAAATTGTACATAACTTCTACCATCAGATCTCCGCCTAATGAATGGCCCAAATTGACTATGGAATTACAAAATTTTACAAGGCAATTTTACATCTATTCTTAGCTTTGGGGGGGCTTCCCCCGATCCCCTTGCTGGGGGGGGGGGGGGGGGGGGGGCGCTCCCAAAGGTCGCAGTCGCCCCCCCTGGACCCCCCTGCAGAAAATATTTTACGGGCAACGTTTCCGCCCCTATTACGAACTGGGGTCTAATCTGGCGATACCTTTGAATACAGAAGCTAATCAGGCTCCACACCCAACACATGAAATATTCAGAGAATATTCCCTAATATATGCTTTGGGAATATTCCTAGAATCTTCTTGAGATTCATGTCTGTAATAGCCTGTGTGTGCCCTCCTCTCTCATGCATTCTCTGTGGTTCCCTTTGAATCATTCGAATGGAATTTTATAATAGAGTGAGGGTGAATAATGCAAAGTATGTGGTTGGAAGAATGGTTGGCATAGTCATATTAAGTTACTTGTTGTTGGGGAGGTTTTGGGTTCAAAACCCACAAACTCCCATTTTTCTTTAATATAGTTTTAAAGCCTAATTTTGGTTTTAATATAGTTTTCAAACCATATAATATATGGTAAAAGTATATACACATTGTAATGACTCCCCGAACCATGGGAATAAGACAAAAATGGAGGTTACGCCATTCCAAAGCCACTTGGGCCTAATTTGAGTTGTGATGTGGTGCCATGTGGCAGGCTCTCATTGGTCCACAACATATGCCACCTTTGCCACCTACTTTCTATGTGTTGACTTGTGGTGTTGCCACACCACCTACTTATGGGTCCACCTAGTTTGTTAACTAGGATGCCACATAAGCTATTTGATTCCCACCATGCCCGTTGACTTTGCTACCACGTGGCAGCCTATGGGAGTGCCATGTGGTTCCCTAAGTTCACTTTTTCATTGAATTTTTCCTAGTTTGACCAAAACTCTGACTGCCCATAAATTCCACATACGAACTCATTGGAATTAGCTCATTGAGCTCTACAACGTTATGTTATTTCCATGAAATTTTGAGCACTTTGATTTTTAAGGTTTTCTGGAGCCACCTGGATCACAAAGACCTCTACTTCTCCAAAGCCTTCTACACTTAGGGTCTTCACAAGACCACATTCTATCAAAGTTATGCTTCTTCAAACTATATGATCATAGGCTACAAGGATACCCCTTCTAACTATGTTCTCATTTCTTCAAGACAATAGTACTTAGGGCACACTTGGTAGCCCTCACAATTATGACTCAACATATCATGAGTGATAGTACTTAGGTCATATAAGTGGATGCCACCTAACAATGATATTACACACCAATATCATAATACTAGGGAACACAAACATTGTTGTTCAACACCCTTGTTAACAACCCTTTCCACGCCAACAATTCATCAAACACAAGATAAAAATCTTACCTCCTTTTAAACCTTGGCACAATTTCTTAGGATCCTCGGTCCTGGGAAATAATTTGAATGAGTTTCTTGGCCCTAAATGACAGAATTCTGAGGCCACCTCAGACCTTGTGGCTACTTCAGTCATTGAAACATGTGCTAAACTCCTCCACAAACTTGCAGTCTTTTACATTGTTCCTTGAGGGGACTCAACCCTCACTCAACTTAGTCTTCCACCACAAAAAGGAATCTCGAACCTCCTTCAAACATAGTATTTTAAGTTTTCCTTGCCACATAAGTTTACCAAAAAAATATAACAAAAATATGCCCATAACATTCCACAAAGAGACCGTCACAAGCTTGACTAGCCATTACATAAGACAAGAAACCAAAACAGGCCCTTCTCTCCTTTCTAACTCAACTCCTTTGAAGTCTATGTTCTTGTGAATTCTACTCTTGATGAATTGCACTTGTGGTGATGAAAAAATGAGCCTCATCTCACCTATACTTATAGTGTCTTTGGTGGCCTCAAATTTCACCAAGATGCATGAACTTTAGCCAAAGCCAACTTGAAGTTGAGTTTAAATCAAACCCCACTAGCATAAGAGATACAAATTCTTTCATTTGGTCTTTTTCCACATCATTTAATCCTCAGGTGCCTCTTATCCCTTCAGGGATTCCCCTCATGCTTTCAATGAATAAACTATCATTTTCCCCTTGGGTCTTTTGCCCACAAATTTGGGTACAAAGCCCACCACTTGGGTACATTTCCCACAAAGCTCCATTTTCATGCGTCAACTCCTCACAAACACAGTACACTTGGGGTTGTGGGAGTACCTCCCGAGCTACACATTTTAACAATATTATCATCATGTTTATAAGTTAAAATACAAAAGGAGCGATAAAGTTTCCTAGGAAAATAACCCCAGTTCCACGTGACCTCATATTTGTTGGATATAATGTGCATTCCACATTCATTCCCAAACATGGGACGGTGGTGGACTACATAGGAATATCCCATACACATGCCTCAAAGAAATAAAGGTTGTATCATCCTACTATAAATTACTATCAATTACTATCCACCATAATTTAAGCAAGTATTTGCATAAAAACTAAATAGGATAGGAACAAGATGTAAATAAGTATACTTACTAGGATTTACTACCTACCATTGTTTATGTGTGCTTCAACGCTTTAATAAGTAGGATTAAAAATGTGAATGTGCAAAGTTACTAGCGGATACTACCCACCAAAATTTATGCAAGTCCTTGCACCTTAGTAGAAAATTATTTTTTCCACTTCATATAAGAATTTGCAAATTTTCAAGAGTGCACTTGTTAAAGTTGATGTCCTTTTCTTCTTTTTGTAAAAAGAGAATATATTTTAGTACATTTTAAAAGAATAAACTATATATATATATATATATATATATATATAGATATATAAAATTAGTGTCATTTTCTTTTTTTGGTTAGTGGAGGATATATTTTTGTAAATTACGAAGAATATACTATTTTACCAAAGTTGTGATTTATAAATATTCTGTTTTTTATTAAAGTTGGTGTCAATTTTTTCTTTTTGTGAATAGAGTGGGAAATTCATATATTAAATAAAATTATAAATCTCAACATTTGTACAATATTGAATATGAATATTTTCACACTTTGGAGATTATTTTGTTATTGAATATGAATATTTTCACGCTTGGAGATTATGTTGTTGACAAATTTCTTCTAAAAAAAATTATGTAAAATTGTGAAATAATTTATTCTATAAAATATACCAAAATATTTTCTCCAATAATAAAAGAAGAAAATGACACCAACACACATATGTTGGTGTCATTTTCTTCTTTTATTATTGGAGAAAATATTTTGGTATATTTTATAGAATAAAATATTTCACAATTTTACATAATTGTTTTTAGAAGAATTTGTCAACAACATAATGAAAGTGTGAAAATATTCATATTCAATATTGTACAAATGTTGTGATTTATAATTTTATTTAATATATATTTATTAGTGTATTAAAGTTGGTGTCCACATCATTTTTCTTTTTTTTGATAAGATTTGAAAAAAAAATATGTTTTTTTGTTTAAGTGGAAAATGTTATTTCACAATGGATAATATCTTAATTTTTTAACGAGTGATACCTTTTATGAGTTATAAATGTTTGAATAGCTACTTCCACATTTGATATTTAGATTTTCCATATGATGATGACAACTATTAACATCCACCAAGACTTATATGGTTTACCATACCTTAAGAAGATAAGTAATTAATTAGATCTTTGAAATTTTAATTTTATGTTAAAAAAATATTGAGAAAAGTGTTCCAAGATCACCAACGTTTAGTTGACAGGTAAAGAAGGTTGGTAGTGTTACACATATTTTGAAAATTAGATTGAAAGTGAGTATAAGATGGACAATCTAAGATAAAGTGCTTTTCATCTTCAACCCTCTCAGCATAAAAAGGTGATAGAATCTTTAATTCCCAATTTCACTATGAAGCTCATAAGAATTAGTTCTTATCTTAGCAATGTTCATTTTCTTCTTAACATTAGTCAAGGTAGATAGATAATTTTGATTTTTGAGATCAGGGTTGATCACCTCCTTATAATATCTTAGTTTTCTTTCTCCTTCTAACTCTTTATCACCTCATAATTTTTCCTTATATTTTGAAGTAATAAGAGATTATGTTGTTGACAAATTTCTTCTAAAAAAATTTATGTAAAATTGTGAAATAATTTATTGCATAAAATATACCAAAATATTTTCTCCAATAATAAAAGAAGAAAATGACACCAACGCACATATGTTGGTGTCATTTTCTTCTTTTATTATTGGAGAAAAATATTTTGGTATATTTTATAGAATAAAATATGTCACAATTTTACATAATTGTTTTTAGAAGAAATTTGTCAACAACATAATCTCCAAGTGTGAAAATATTCATATTCAATATTGTACAAATGTTGTGATTTATAATTTTATTTAATATATATTTATTAGTGTATTAAAGTTGGTGTCCACATCATTTTTCTTCTTTTGGTGATAAGATTTGAAAAAAAATATATGTTTTTTTGTTTAAGTGGACAATGTTATTTCACAATGGATAATATCTTAATTTTTTAACGAGTGATACCTTTTATGAGTTATAAATGTTTGAATAGCTACTTCCACATTTGATATTTAGATTTTCCATATGATGATGACAACTATTAACATCCACCAAGACTTATATGGTTTACCATACCTTAAGAAGATAAGTAATTAATTAGATCTTTGAAATTTTAATTTTATGCTAAAAAAATATTGAGAAAAGTGTTCCAAGATCACCAACGTTTAGTTGACAGGTAAAGAAGGTTGGTAGTGTTACACATATTTTAAAAATTAGATTGAAAGTAAGTATAAGATGGACAATCTAAGAGAAAGTGCTTTTCATGTTCAACCCTCTTAGCATAAAAAAGGTGATAGAATCTTTAATTCCCAATTTCACTATGAAGCTCATAAGAATTAGTTCTTATCTTAGCAATGTTCATTTTCTTCTTAACATTATTCAAGGTAAATAGATAATTTTGATTTTTGAGATCAGGGTTGATCACCTCCTTATAATATCTTAGTTTCCTTTCTCCTTCTAACTCTTTATCACCTCATAATTTTTCCTTATATTTTGAAGTAATAATATTTTTAATATTATCCTTATTCTGCAAAACAATCTCTTCCTTTACCCCCCAAAAGTCTAGCTAATACTTAGCATCCTTATGTCATCCTTGATTGAGACAAATGTGTGGGTTTTGGCTAGAGTTATAAGCAATTGTAAGAAACCTCTTGGATTCCATGTTATATAACTTATTCTTATAAATAAGATACCTAGTCAAAATCACGCTTTCAATAGGGAAAATGCTTTCTTCAATTAGGAGGATAGGGTAGAGAGTATTTTTTTAATCTTTAGATTATAGGTTATAATTTCTTTTGGATTTTTTTGATCTTCCTCCATGACACTCTAGATATACTACAACCTCAAACCTCATATCCATACAAAATAACAGGAGTGATGAGAGTCTCCAAGAGCATATTTTTTAATCCCAAATTCAAAGATTTTCTAAATTACAATTATTTTCAAGCCCACGGTAACCTTTCCCTTTTCCATTTATCCTTCTCTCAATGCTATAATTGCAATCATTAGAAAAAATTGCACCCTAAAAGTGGCCTCCTAAGGAAAAATAATAAAATAATAGTTAATAAAATAAAATAAGAGTTATGAATTTTGGAGGGAAAAGAAGAAAACCACTTTTCTTTAATTTTATTTGTAGTTTATCGCCTTATACGTTTACTCAAATTTCAAGTGTAAACACTTGTTGGATGTAAAATTAAATTTCATATCCAATGAGTACCCATTATGCATACTTTTTAGAAGATCGACATTAATAAAAGTTGAAGATACATGAAAAAAGTGTGATTTGACACACATTTTTAATGCATCTTCAATTTTTACCACTGTGGGTTTTCTAAAAAATATGCATAATAGGTACTTGGTGGAGGTAGAATTTAATTCTACATCGAACGAGTGTCTACAGTTGAAATTTGAGTAAAACTACAAGGAGATAAGCCTGAAATACAATTAAAAAAATAAATTTTCTTCTTATCCCTCCAAAATATATACATGTACCTCTTTTTGAATTTGACGGATTTTGTTTGGTTTACATATTACGACATGAAAATTTCAGGGGCAATTTTAGGTTGAAATTTCCTCTATTGTGAGCTTATGATGAATGTCAATTCCAAGATATTTAGCAATGGAACTTCCTCCAAGTATCTATTGTCATATATAGAAATATCATATGTGATCTTTTTGGATTTAACTATCATGAAAAAACTGTTGTTAATATTATTATGCATACCCATTTGGGAGCATAAATCTTGTAGGATTCTTAGTTACTTGCAAAGATTGTAATGGCTCCTCACCAAAAGAACAATATTGTTAGCATAAAGGAGAAGAGTTATGACTATGCAAGTGAGCATGGGGCCAACACAACTTACATCTTCCAAATACGTTTCTAGCTAGTCATTTTATATGAAGGATAGAGGATAAATGGCAATTATTTAATTCTTAGATCCAACCCTCAATGATCTTAAGCTTCACAATAAAATTATTGTGCAACCTTATCATAAAAACCCTAAACTCAAGAGGAATAATTATCTATTCTAGCCTCTTCCGTAGCTTTGTCTTAAGAATAGTTTCAAAAGATTAAGTCATCGAAACAATAGAAGAGATTAGTTTTATTACCACAACATTCCTCTACAATGATCCTAGGAATAATAAGATGTTTGATAGTTGAATGATATCTCCTAAAACCAACTTGGCCTTTATCTCTTTTACCATAGCTTTCAAGCCATAAGTTAATCTTCATTTGCAAAATAATTCCGTACAATTTGGCTAAAATGTGGCTAATCATAATTTTCTCATAATTAGAGGGAATGTTTTTATCCCCACTTTTAAAGATAGAGAAAATGAGGCTCTGCATCGAATTCCTAGGGAATCCTTGCTTCATTCCCAAATTAAAGAGGTTGTGTATGTGAGGGATGAGGATAGGCCCTCCAGGTTTATTTTTTTAGCTTGGTAGCCTTCAATATGCTTAGTGTTAAAAAATTATATATTACAGAGCAATGGAACACATAAAATATTGCAGAAATATAAACACAAAAAAAGCATAAAACAAGAGAGACATAGATATACATGGTTTACCCAGTTTGGGCTACATCCACGGAGAAACAACCAGTCCTTCCTTTTATATTATCCAACAAACTGAAGAGATACAACCGACAATAGATCTGATGTAATTCCCTCTTCGCTCTCAATCTCCTCTCTCTTCCTCACTCAGAATATAGATCTACATAGACGCAGTACAATTCCCTCATATATAGTGAGGGGTTGCCTTCTAGGGAAAAAATCCTAAATTAAACATAACTTCTACCATCAGATCTCCTTCTAATGAATGGCCTAGATTGACTATGAAATTACAACATTTTACAAGGAAAATTTACATCTATTTTTAGCTTCAGGGGTGCTACCCCCGATCCCCGACCCCCCCCCCCCGCTGTGAGGAGGGGGGGCTCCCAAAGGTCGCAGCCGCCCCCCCTGAACCCCCCCCCCCCCCCGCAACGAATATTTTACGGGCAGTGTTGTCGCCACTATTATGAAATAGGGTCAAATGTAGTGATACCTTTGAATACAAAAGATAATCAGGCTCCACACCCAACAATCTCCCACTTGGAGACTGATTATAATAACTTCATCGCTGCTTCATTTGCTCGAAAATGACTCCAATTTGGACCTGGCCGTTTCTCATCTTCTTCATCATACTTGAAGACCCATTGAAACTGAGTAGATTCTCAGTTTCTCCCTGGTTACAACTTTTGTTAACATATCTGCAGGATTCTGGCTAGTGTGTATCTTTTCTAACTTCAACTGTCCATCTTCCAACCTTGACTGTATGAAATGGTACTTGAACTGTATATGTTTAGTCTTGGAATGAAATGCAGAGTTCTTTGCAAGATGTATGGCACTCTGGCTGTCATTGTATAACTTGCCCAACTCCTGCTTTTTACCCAATTCATCCGGAAACCTTTGTAACCAAATAATTTCTTTACTAGCCACTGTAGCAGCAACATACTCTGCTTCTGTTGTTGAGAGTGCAACAACACTTTGCAGTTTTGAGACCCAACTGACAGTTGTTCCACCTATAGTAAACACATTCCCTGTTGTGCTCTTGTTGTTATCTCTATCACTCGCTATATCTGCATCAACATATCCTTGTAGAGCAATGTTTGAACCACCAAAGCATAATGTTTGATTTGTGGTACCTCTCAAATACTTAAGAATCCACTTCACTGCCATCCAATGTTCTTTTCCTAGATTGTTCATGTACCAGCTTACAACTCCCACTGCATGTGAAATATCAGGCCTTGTGAAGACCATTGCATACATTAAGCTTCCAATTGCTGATGCATATGGAACTTTAGACATATGAGCCATTTCCTGAGTCCTGGGACACTCCTCCTTACTTAATTTGAAATGGTTATCCAAAGGCATACTAACTGGTTTTGCATCCTGCATATTAAACCTTTTCAACACCTTTTCTATGTATTCACTTTGAGACAATGTTAATTTGCGATTATTCCTGTCACTAGTTATTCTCATACCAAGGATTTGTTTTTCATCACCCAAATCCTTCATTGCAAATGAGTTCACCAATTTTCTTTTGAGCACACTTATTTCTTTCATGTTAGAACCTCCAACAAGCATGTCATCTACATACAATAACAATATAATATAGTTGCCATCATTTTTCCTTTTGAGATAAACACAATGATCAGAGTGACATCTAGTATAACCTTGTTCATACATAAACCTGCCAAATTTTAGATACCACTACCTTGGAGCCTGTTTTAAGCCATACAAGCTCTTCTTCAACCTGCACAATAGTTTCTCCTTCCATTATACCTCATATCCTTGTGGTTGCTGCATATATATATCTACCTCCAAATCCCCATGAAGAAAGGTTATCTTTAATCTAACTGCTCAAGATGAAAATCTTCAGCTGATACTAGACTTAAAATAATTTTGATTGAAGTCATTTTAACAACAGGAGAAAATATCTCATCAAAGTCTATACCCTTTTTCTGTGCAAACCCTTTCACCGCAAGTCTATCTTTATACCTTTGTCTACGTCCATCTTCATCCTTCAACTTGTAAACCATTTATTCTGCAATGTTGTTTTACCTGTAGGCAACCTGACTAAGTCCCAAGTCTAGTTATGTGCTATGGAGTCCATCTCTTCTTTCATGGCTTGCTCCCACTTCTTCCTAGTTTTTACCTGTACTGCTTCTTCATAAGATTTCGGTTCACCAGAATCAATCAACAACACATAATATAATGAAGGAGAGTGTCGTTCAGGGGGTTTACTTATCTTGGTAGATATTCTAACACCACTTTAAGGTGTTTGAGGTGCTTTTTGCTGTTGTGGTTGTTGTTATGGATGTTGATCATTATGATTTTCAAGCACCATCACTTTTTTTGTGATCTCATCAAGCACTATGTATTCTCTATTTTTTTTTTCATGTTTCTTTTCTTATAGTTGATCCTTATACAAAACCGTTTCATTGAATATGACATCTCTGATCCTAATGATTTTGTGTTTTTCATAATCATAAAAGCGATAACCAAAATCGTTAACACCATATCCAATAAAGGTACATTTCTTTGATTTTTCCTCAAGATTTTTTCTATTTTCTTTATTAATGTGGACAAGGGCTTCACAACTAAAAGTCTTTAAAAAAGAGTAGTTTACCTTTTTACCTGTCCATGCCTTCTCTAGAATAACACCATCCAAGGAACTTGAAGGTCCTCTATTTATTAGATAAAAAATAGTGTCTACAACATCTGCCCAAAATTGTAAAGGAAATCTTGCTTGCAATCTCATGCACCTTGCATGCTCCATGATTGTGTTAGGGAAACTTGACTCAGGATAGAGTCAAAGTTGACCAGGTTAAACAGTGATGATTTTGGGGCACATGGTATTGTGCACCCATAGTGTTCTGCCCGTGGTATTATATGTAATGGAGCTTATAAAAGGCTGGAATGACTTCATTGTAATGTAAGACGTGGAGGTGAACGGTGAAGGCTCACTTGGTCGGATTGGCCAGGGTTTTGGCCAATGCTAATAAGATCTTATTAGGTTGGGTTTTTCCCCAGATTTGGGGTTTTCCCAGATAAACATTTTTGTTTATGTGTTTATGGTTGTTGCTGGTTATTTTTATATTTATTTTGTTAAGTAATTATTTATGTTACGCAGTAAATTTCTTAACAGATTGTCCTGTTCATCCTTTTTGACACACCATTTTCTTGTGATGTTCATGGAACTGTCTTTCTACGAATTCCATTCTCTGAACAGTACCTATCAAACTCTTTGTTGCAATATTCACCTCCATTGTTTGATCTAAGACACTTCAACCTTTTTCCTGTCTCATTTTCAACCAAAGCTTTCCATTTCTTGAAAATATTAAATACATTAGATTTATTTCAAATACAATAAATCCAGGTTTTTATGGTTGTGTCATCAATAAAAGTAACATAATAACGAGAGCCACCAAGAGATGATACCTGAGTAAGTCCCCATACATCAGTATGCACAAGCTTTAATTTTTCTCTCTTCTTTTCTTTCCCAATTCTAAGGAATCTGGCTCTCTTCTATTTTCCATAAACACAATTCTCACAGAATTTTAAATCAACATGCTTCAAACCTGGCAACAAATTTCTTGAGTGAAGAATTTGCATCCCCTTCTCACTCATGTGCCTGAGCCTATGATGCCACAATGTCGTACCTTCTCTTGTATAGGTTAAAGCATTAACAGAATTAGAAATGCCATTGTATAAATACAATGTACCAACCTTTTCTCCTTTTGCTATTACCAGGGATCCTTTAGTGACCTTCCAGGTTTTATCTATAAAAGTAGTCACACAACCTTCACCTCCCAAGTGCCCTATTGAAATAAGATTTTTCTTTAGATCTGGAACATGCCTTACCTCCTTCAATAGCCATTTATTTCCATTTTGTTGTTTTATGAAAATTGTACCCATTCCAATGATTTTACAGGGTTTATCATCACCCAATCGAACCTGTCTAAAATATCCTTGAACATAATCATGAAAATGTTTCCTATCAGGTGTGGCATGGAATGAGGCCCCTGAATCTACCACCCAGGCATCAATAATATTTTCTAAAGAAAGAATCAAAGCATCTTGCAACACATCACCTGTTACATTTGCTTCATGATTATTTTCTTACTGCGTGTCTCCTTCTTTTCCCTTCCGAGACTTGCAGTCTTTCTTCAGGTGTCCTTTCTTCCCACATTTCCAGCAGACTATCCTCGATCTAGACTTGCATATGCCTTTTCTTGACTTACTGTGATATCCAGGGCTCATTCCTCTTTCCATTTTTCTTCCCCTAGTCTTTGCAGTCAAAGCATTACCTGATGTCTCACTAGAGCTTTTTTGTCACATTTCCTCACTAAGGATTTCACCAACAACATCATCAAACTTTAAAGTACTAGATCTAGAGACAGAGTTACTAATGGCCATAACTAAACCATTCCAACTTTCTGGCAATGAGCATAGAAATAACAGAGCCCTAACTTCATCATCAAAATTTACCACTACAAAACTTAACTGACTGGTAACTGTATTAAATTCATTTAAATGATTAGAAACAGATCCACCTTCTGACTTTTTCATATTAAATAAACGCTTCATAAGAAATACCTTATTTGAGGTCGAGGGTTTTTCATATAGTTTGGCCAATGTCGACATTAAATCCTCTGTTGTCGTTTCCTTAGAAATATTAAATGCTACTGATGCCTCTAGGCACAACAGTATTCTTCCAAGTGCCTTTTTGTTTGAGAATATCCCATTCTATGTTTACCACGCTCATCGGATTCTTTGCCTTTCTACTCAATGGTTGGTACAGATCTCTATGATACAGATAATCTTCCATCTGCATCTTCCACAACTGGTAGTTTTGGCCGTTAAATTTTTTGACCCTAAACCTACAATCTTCCGCCATCGCTCTGACATGAACCAGGAACCCTTCTCTCCTACGAGTTTATCAACGAAATAGACCTTCGGCTTTGATACCAGTTGTTAGAAAATTATATATTGCAGAGCAATGGAACACATAAAATATTGTAGAAATATAAACACAGAAAACACATAAAACAAGAGGGACACAGATATACGTGGTTCACCCAGTTTGGGCTACATCCACGGAGAAGCAGCTAGTCCTTCCTTTTATATTATCCAGCAAATTGAAGAGATACAACCTACAGCAGATCCACTGTAATTCCCTCTTCGCTCTCGATCTCTTCTCTCTTCCTCACTCAGAATAAAAATCTACATAGACGCAATACAATTCCCTCATATATAGTGAGGGGTTGCCTTTCAGGGCCAAAAACACTAAATTAAACATAACTTCTATTGTCAGATCTCCTCCTAATGAATGACCCAGATTGACTATGAAATTACAACATTTTTCAAGGAAAGTTTGCATCTATTTTTAGCTTCACGGGCACTGCCTCCGATCCCCCTGCTAGAGGGGACTCCCAAAGGTTGCAGTCGCCCCCTCCGGACCCCCCCATAGAAAATATTTTACAGGCAATGTTTCTGCCCCTATTACAAATTAGGGTCCAATGTGGCGATACCTTTGAATACAGAAGATAATTAGGCTCCACACCCAACACTTAACTTTTCCATAAGTGAGTTTCTTAATCCCAAACTCAATGTCTTCTAAAGAAAATATATCATCTTCTATATGGGCATTAAAAATGGTGTCCATGGCATTAGGGGATTCATAAAGGGCTTTAGGGTAGGAATTCCAGTTCTTCAATGGAATCAAATAATTTTCTTTAGTTTTATGAATTAGAAATTTTATCCAATCTTTCTAGGATTAGATTTAGGGAGGCATAGTAACTTCTCTTGCTTTCTATTGATATAGTACCTTTTATTCCTTTTAATAAGAGCCTTGTAAATATATTTTATTAACTTTTAAAGTTTTATTAGGAGCATGTCTAATCACTCTTTTAACAATTTTAAGGATAAAAAATGCCTGATGATGGACCCCCTTTGGGGTTTGAAACGTCGACAGAATTTACAATTATTATTATACCAAGGATTGGTAGTTTATTATTATTTTTATATAACAAATCAGTAGAGAACTTTCTCATGGAAGCCTATAGGGTTGTAGTGAAATTATTATAGAGGTTGTCAATGTCATCTTTATAAGTTAATAGGTATATATCCCTATTAAATCCTTCAACAATATATTTATTTTTCTTTTTTCAAAAACTGGGTGCCTTTTACTCTCAAAGTGCTCTTGCATGTGACTATTGTGCATGGAAAACTTTAGAGTTAAGGTTAAAGCTCTATGATAAAAGTCAGACTCATGGTCATTTAAGAGGTCAAAATTTACAATTTGGTTGGAAACAAGGATATGAAATATCACATAATATATGACAATACTTCCAAGCTTATGAATACAAGTCAACCGATTGGAGTTTGGCCACTTTATTATGCCATTGCAAATTATAAGGTCTTAGAACTATAGATCTTGACTAAATAAGTACTAAATAAATTCTAGGTCAGGACTTCAGAGTTTCTTTTGTATCTACTAGCTAAATCAAGGTCCTCATCTAGCGAAAGAGGATTACATTGGAATCATTACTTAGGAGAATAAATTAGTTACTTCTAGTTCTAAAATTAAAGTCTCCTACTAAAAGGATATTACCTTCATTCCTGAGATTATGAATATCTTGTTCTAGGGTATTATAAGGATGATTCATATATAGATTAGTTTTCTTATAAAATTTATATTTTTAAGGTGAAACATAACAAATTTCTATATAAATCCTCTTAGCATTATTTTCATATATTTCAATCCAAATGTATCAATTGAGAAGGTTGTGTTGGCATTATGGTACATGTTTTTTCCTTGATGGTAACTCACATATATGATAACTAGATGTATCCATAGGTTAGTGCAGAAATGATAAAGCGATGTATGATGGCAACTCACACTGTAATAGGTCAATTCAGAGGGAACAAAGTAAATGATTATAGCTTAGAATCAAGAAATTGAGGAAATTGAATGTTTGAAGTTGTATACATTTTGTAACCTGGTCCAAGTTGCGTATACATGCGAGAATACAAAATAAAAGACGTGTATACGTATGCAAGCAGTTTCACAGAAGGAAAAGCATGTATGGGATGGAAAATTAAGGTTAAAGAATACCAAGGGTCCATACCATGGTATTAGCCCACAATATTGAGTGGAATAACTGTTACTTGATCCCGTCTAAGAATATCATAGGTTCTAAGTGTTGTTTTGGTTCATGGTATTGATGAAGGCTCTAATTATATAAGGAGGACAAGATCAAAGGGCTAGATGTGCAAGTGAAAGGTTTTTTAGTGAATACTTCTATCTGAAGTATATTTTGTGTTGTAAGGGTTATGGTTATGATATAGATCTAAAACATCTTGTGCACCCTTGGATACAATGTTCGATCAAGATCATGAGACCTGAAATGACTTATCATTGTATGATCTGATAATGGATGGGCTAAATCTGAGTGCTAACATATGTTTTATCCTTTAAATGCTATGATATGGGTATATCTAAAGTCTTGAAAAGTTGCGAAGTTATAAGTCATTATTTGTAGATCTATACGAAGGTTAGCCATGGCGAGGGCACGTACACACGTGGATTCAACACTTCCAAGTATCGTATGCATAGGAAGGGCTTGTTGTTTAGAAATGACTAATCTATCTGATCAATGCTACTGTTTTACTTTTGTTTGTTAATGATGTCTTCATTAGATCTGAAGTTAAACTAATTGTATAATGAGATTGAGTCTGACTGACTGATTGATTGAGTAAGAAGGGTGATATTTTGCTTCTATCTATTTAGAAATCTATAATATGACAGTAGATATTCAGAATGTCTTTAGTTAGTACTGTTTTTGGTTAAGAAGTTTTATGATTCAATATCTTTAGAGGTATATGCAGGTTGAGTTAAAGAAAGTGGAATATACACACAGGTTGTCCTCATTGAAGTAGCGCATAAATTCTGACATATGATTTTTTGAGGTTGCAGTTGGTTTTGGTTATTCATGTAGTGTTCTGGGTTCAACTCTTTGTTTTGGTGACAATGATCTTACTGTTCAAATTGATTTATTGTGTTTTTCTTTAGATTTGATGAGTTTCAGTGATTAGTTGATGTAGTTTTGTTTGATGGTTGTATTGCAGTGGTGACTGATTTTGAGCTTCAATGTTATTGATGTGTATCAGGAGGATCCGGTCTGAAAATTTATGAAATGTGGTCCCTAGAGAATGAGTGAAGGTGGTACCTTTTGTAGGCCGACACCTACGTAGTGGTAATCATATCAACCAGTACAAGAGATAGGGGGTTGTGGATCCCTTGCAATAGCAGCTAGAAAACGAGTGAAGGTTGTAGCCTTTAGTAGGTGGATGCCTGCGTACCGGAAAGAATCTGTACCAGTGAAAACCTTGTAAAATCTTTTAATAATAAGAAGATTGAAGACTGAGACAACAACAACGATGGTTTTTTTCCCACATTGGGTTTCCACCTAAAAGATCCTGGTGTTCATGTGTGCTGCTTATGTGTGTTGATTTATTATGTTCTTACTGCATCTGTTTACTACTTAGTAAATGCATCACACTCTGATTTAAGTTCAATAGACAATGAATTAGGTGTTTTACAAGTTTATTATCTATACACTAGTTTCATTCATTATAGTTGCAGACATACGCTATTAGGCTTTTGTAAAATCACGTATACAGTTTGAAAAAGAAAGTTATTATTGTTAAAGTTTAAATAATGATTCACACCCACCCCCTAGTATTTTCCCAACAATTGGTATTAGAGCAGGTTCTTAAAAATAAGCTTGATTGCTTGAAGGAATATCTCTCAATATGAGTAATCAAGATGGAATGGAATCTATCAGACCACCACTCTTCAACATAAATAACTTAGCATATTGGGAGATAAGAACTAGAGCCTATCTTCAGTCACTTGGAACTGATACTTGGGCAATTGTGGAAGGAGGATACCAATATCCAACAACAGTCCCCACAGATGAAGCAAAACATAAATCATATGAAACTAATTCCAAAGTTGTCAATGCATTATTGGGAAGTCTACTAGAATCAGAATTTGTCAAAGTCATGCAGTTCAACACAACCACTGAAATATGGGACAAAATCATTCAGAGCTACAAATGAGACTCCCAGGTAAAACGTGCTAAACTCCAAACACTCAAAATTCCATATGAAACTCTCAATATGCATAGTGACGAAAGTATTACTAGTTACTTTTTACGAGTATATGAGATTGTAAATTGTATGAAGAATCTGCGTGAAGAAATAAAGGAGGCTACTATACTAGAGAAAATTTTGAGATCTCTATCTTCTAAATATGAGTCAAGAGTATCTGCCATTCAAGAGAAGCAGGATTTACAATCTATTACTGTTGTTCAACTTCATGGAATTTTAACTGCCTTTGGAATGAGGAAAGGAGGTCCATCAAAAATCAAAGAAATTGCTTTCAAAGCCTCTGCAAAGGGAAAATAAAAGGAAGGTCTCAAGGAATCAAGATATATATCAGAAGAAGACAAGGTAAAATTTGTGAAGAAACTTCAACTGGGTTCTGAAATATTTAGAGGTAAGCTTCCCATCAAATTTTTTTCTTGTGGTAGAGTTGGTCATTATGCTGCTAAATGTCCTCATAAAGATAACCATGACAAAGGAAAGAATTCTACAAAAGGTACTAGGAAACAATTTGTTAATAGAAGAAGTTATTATACTCATGAAGATAGTGAAGGCCTATCTAATAGTGATGAAGGCGAATTTGATCAAGATATTAAACTTCTCATGGCTTATGAAAATGATAAGTTTATGGATGCCTTAGAAGAAGAAGATTTTCTTGAATAAATCACTCAACTCAAAATCTGCTTGGAAGAAAATAATATAGTCATAGACATTTTGACACATCAACTCATGGAAAGGGAAAAGCACAATGAAAAATTAGAGTGTGAAGTAATAAGTCTAAGAAAGGAACTTGCGAAGACAACAACTATGAATCTTAGATTTGCTAAAGGATTAGAAACCTTAGATTAAATCATCAAGGTTTAATGTTCTCCTCTTATAAAGACTAGTCTTGGATACATTGGAGAAAAGTCCCAACCAGAAAAGTCTTCAACCATCACTAGAAGCTATCTTGATGTAGCAAAATCTAGTCAACAATATGTAAATCCTCAGTAAAATCCTAAAGGTACTCCCTCGGTAAATCATGCTCATTTTACTCCAAGTGTGAACATTAATAGAAGCACTAACCAAAAGGTGAACAATACCAAAAGATTTTGTGGTCACAAAAACTTCTTCTTTAATGGACAATGTTTTCCATGCCATAACTTTGGTCATAAGGCTGCTCAATGTGTTGCTTAAAAAACTATCATGAATAGAGAAGAAAGAAAACAAAAGAGTGTGGCAGGAATCAAGAAGATCTCTTATAATAACTTTTCACCTCTTGAAGATGAAATTGAATGTTCACTTTGCAATAACTTTGGTTATGAAGAATTTGAATGCAGGAGTGATTTTCGACCAACATATCAAAAGGAGAAACATCATCAAACTCCAAGGTATGGAAAAAGAAGGAATTATAGTCAAAAATATGTGGCATAGCTCTGTTTGTAGAAGGAAAAGAAAATCAATGGTACATTGATAGCGGATGCTCAAAACACATGACAATTAATAAAGATAAACTTATTTCATACAATGCTTTAGAAAAGGAAAATAATGTCTATTTTGGAAATGAATCACTAGCTGTCATTAAGGGTAAAGGTTCTATTTATCTAAAAGAAAAGGTTAAAGCTGGAAATGTTATGTATGTTGATGGATTAAAGCATAACTTATTGAGTGTTAGTCAATGTGTGATCAAGGAAATGAAGTTGTGTTTCGATCAAAAGAATGTGTGCTTTGTGAGCTTGACACAGGAAATACCATAACCAAAGGTACAAGAACTCCAAGAAATCTATATATGCTAGAAGGAGGTCAAGAACAATGTTATCTAAGAAAAACAGAAGAGAACTAGTTATGGCATGGAATATTGGGGCATCTAAGTTTTTCTCAAATAAGAAAATCATGCATGCTCAAGGTTGTTTGTGATATTCCAGATGTCATCATCCTAGAAAGTACCATCTGTAAACCATGTCAATTCGGTAAGAAAACTAGAGTTCAATTCAGTGCCAAAGAAGGATCAACAAGTAAGTCTCTTGCACTCATTCATATTGATTTGTGTGGACCAACAAGGAAAAAGTCACCTCGTGGAGAAGAATACTACATTTTATTCACTAATGATTTTTCTAGAATGTGTTGGATTGGTTTACTAAAACATAAAGATGAAGCATTTGAAAAGTTTAAGGTCTTCAAAGCTTTAGTTGAAAATGAATTAGATCTAAAAATCAAATGTATCACATCAGATCAGGGAGGAGAATTCATATTAGGTGAATTTTTGAATTTTTTGAACAACATGGAATAAAGAGACAGTTCTATGTTGCCAGAACTCCTCAACAAAATGGTGTGGTAGAAATAATGAATAGAACAATTCAAAAAATGGCTCAAGCTATGCTTGTTGAGTCTGGAAATTTTGACACTTTCTGGGGGAAGCTATACATATTGCAGGAAATATTCTCAACAAATTCATGTACGAGAAAATAGTGATAAAAATCCATATGAACTTTGGTATGGTAAGCTTCCCACTGTAAAACACTTCAAAGTTTTTGGAAGCAAATGTTTCATCAAAAAGATTGATGAAAAACTTGGTAATTTTGAAACCAGAGCAGACGAAGGAATATTTCATGGTTATTCATCTAGAAGTAAAGGATATAAATGTTATAATAAGAGACTCCAAAAAATTGTTGAATTCATTGATGTTGTAATCGATGAAGCATGAAGAAATCTGAAATAGGTGACATTAACGAAAGAAGATGATAATAATGAAGACAATGAATGCTTTCCCATGTCAAATCAAAATGATATAGAGCAATAAACCAACGAAGCATCAGAAGAGTATACATCTGAAAAGGAAAAGGCTCCATCCAAGTATGTTCAAAAGAATCATCCAGAATATCAAATTCTAGGAGAAAAAGGGTCTGGAGTACAAACAATAAGAATTCTTGTAGGATCTCCTAGTTATCTGGCCTTATTATCCTCCATAGAACCACAAAATGTAAATCAAGCTAGCAAAGATGAATGTTGGGTTAAGTCCATGAATGAAGAACTTGACCAAATTGAAAAGAATGATACTTGGGAATTAGTTCCTAGGCCTCATGATAAAAATGTTACAAGGACAAAATGGATATTCAAGACTAATTTGAATGAAAATGGAGAGATAATTAGGAATAAAGCAAGGCTTGTTTGTAAAGGGTATGCACAACAAGAAGGTGTAGACCTTGAAGAAACTTTTGCACCTATAGCTTGACTTGAAGCCATAAGAATGTTTCTTGCTCTTTCAAGTTTTCGAAAATTCAAAGCTTATCAAATGGATGTAAAATCTGCATTTCTTAATGGAGATCTAGAAGAAGAAGTATATATTGAACAACCAGAAGGATTCATTCTGGGAAATGATGCAAATATTGTATGAAAACTCAAAAAGGCTTTATATGGACTGAAACAAGCTCCAACGACATGGTATTATCATCTTGAAAAATATCTTCAAAAATAAGACTTCACAAAAGGATCCGCAAACAACAAATTATATACAAAAAATTAGAATGATAAACTATTAATTTTTGTTGTTTATGTTGATGATATCATCTTTGGCAATAATGAAGAATCTATGAGTCAAAAAATTTCTTATGTTATGCAACAAGAATTTGAAATGTATTTACTTGGAGAACTAACCTATTTTCTTGGTCTACAAGTGCAACAAACAAAAGATGGCATCTTTCTCTCACAAACTAAATATCTCAAGCAGATTCTGAAGAAGTACGGAATGGAAGATTCCAAACCAGTATGTACTCCAATGGTAACAGGATGTAGTCTCATTTCTAATGATTATTCTCCTATAGTGAATCAACCAAAGTATAGATCTATGATTGGAAGTCTACTTTATCTAATAGGTACCAGACCAGATATCATGCATGTGGTATGAATTGTTGGAAGATTCCAAGCCAATACGAAGGAATCACATCTACAGGCAGTAAAGATAATATTCAAATATCTCCAAGGAACTCAATAATTTTGTCTATGGCATCCTAAAGATATAGATCTCAACCTTCATGCATATACAGATGCAATTTGGGCTGGGAATGTTGATGACCGAAAAACACTAGTGGAGGTGCATTTTATATGGGATCACGATTAGTATCTTGGTTCAGCAAGAAACAAAGTTTGATTTCCTTATCTATAGTGCAAGCATAATATGTGGTTGTTGCATCTTGTTGCACACAACTTTTCTGGATTATGCAAACATTACAAGATATTCAAATTAAATGTTATCTACCTATCTCCATTTGAGGTGACAATACAAGTGTGATTAGTATTTCAAAAAACCTTGTTATGCACTCTAAGACCAAGCACATACCCATTAAGTACCACTTTCTATGGGAACACGTGCTTGAACAAAAGGTTAAATTAGACTCTTAGAGTATACTCCCTCCAAAGATCAGGTTGTTGATATATTTACCAAACCTCTTCCTAGAGAAGCATTTGAATATCTCATACAAAAGCTAGGAGTTGTTTCTGCCTCATCTTGTTGTTAAAACCAATTTGCTTAATCTACATGTACAAAATCATAGGATTGTTTTCTTTACAGATATTTCATGAAGTAGAATCACATATATACGTGAGTTTATGTGTCGACAGTAGTGTATGTGTTCTTCTGACATAAAAATAGTGGGTCAGATCAAAATCAGTTTCTGACATGTATGTTTAGTCTGATGTTGATGGATACAGTTTGTTGATATGCTTTTCTCATTGATGTTTATTTCATTGATGAATATGCCTTGATGAATGATTTGTTGACAATGCACAGGTAGCACAAGTTCAGGGGGAGCATTAGCCTTCAAAATATTATGCATTGTTGGCATCATGGTTGTTGAATTTAGCTATGGTCTCACTTATTAATGTCATTTGATGAAAAGGTCATGAAAGAACTATGGTGTGATAATATGTCTCTTTCTGTCATAGTCTATTATGGATGATTCCTTTTGGACACATGATGTAATTTGTACCCCCTCTATGCATGGGAAGGATGATGTAATAGTTGCAATTTTCAGTCATGTATGAACATTTGATGTATCCCCACTTGGTTGGGTGATTGATGTATGTATGAGTCATTGACGATAGGAAGTTCATACTCACATATTTGATTTATAGAGTCATGTTATGCTTTTGAAAAATGTTCCTGCAGAATCTACATGTGCTTAGGGGGAGCAAGGACAGTATAATGCATCTCAACATGTACTAAGGGGGAGAATATCTTAGTCTTCCATTTTGCCTTGATGTCAAAGGGGGAGAGTATCTTGGTGTTTTTTGATATATCTAATGGGTTCTACAACTTGAAGTGATCAAACCCAATATGGTTGCCACCAAGTCCAAAGGGGGAGATTTTTTGAATTATGGTGTGTTGTCCTTTATGGAAACTCACATATATGATAACCAGATGTATCCACAGGTCAATTCATAAATGATAAAGTGATGTATGATGGAAAATCACATTGTAACAGGTCAATTTAGAGGTAATAGATTAATGGCACAAAAGAACAAGATGATGGGATAAAGGATTACAGATCAGAATCAAGAAATTGAGGAAAATGAATGTTTTAAGTTGTATACGCTGTGTAACCTAGTCCAAGTCTTGTATACACGTGGGCATATAAAATAAAATACACTTATTCATATGCACACAGTTTCACAGAAGGAAAAGCAAGTATGTGATGGAAAATTGAGGTTAAAGAATATCAAGAGTCCATACCATGGTATTAGCCCACAATATTGAGCGAAATAATGGTTACTTGATCCCATCTAAGAATACCATATGTTCTAAGTGTTGTTTTAGTTCATGGTATTGAAAAAGGCTCTAAGCATATAAGGAGGAGAAGATCAAAGGGCTAGATGTGCAAGTGAAATGGTTTTTCATGAATAATTCTATCTAAAGTATATATTGTGTTGTAAGGGCTATGGTTATGATATAGACCTGAAACATCTTGTGCACCCTTAAATACAATGTTCGTTCAGGATTATGAGACTTGAAATGAATTATCATTGTATGATATGATAATGGATAGGCTTGATCTGAGTGCTAACACATATTTTATCCTTTAAATGTTATGATATGGGTATATCTAAATTCTTGAAAAGCTATGAAGTTATAAGTCATTATTTGTAGATCTATACGTAGGTTAGCCTTAGTGAAGGCACATACACACACGGATTTGGCACTTGCAAGTAGCGTATGTAGAGGAAGGGCTTGCTGTTTAGAAATGACTAATCTATCTGATTAGTGTTGTTTTTTTACTATTGTTTGTCAATGATGTCTTCATTAGATATGAAGTTAAACTAATTGTATAAGGAGATTGAGTCTGACTGACTGATTGATTGAGTAAGAAGGGTGATCTTTTGCTACTATCTGTTTAGAATTCTGTAATATGACAAAAGATCTTCAAAATATCTTTGGTTAGTACAATTTTTGGTTAAGAAGTTTTATGATTCAATATCTTTAGAGGTATACCCATGTTGAGTTATAGAAAGTGGCGCATACACACAGGCTGTCCTCATTGAAGTAACATATACATTCTGACATATGATTTTTAAGGTTGCAGTTGGTTTTGGTTGTTGATGAAGTGTTATGGGTTCAGCTCTGTGTTCTGGTGATAGTGATCTGACTATTCAGATTGATTGATTGTGTTTTTCTTCAGAGTTGATGAGTTTCAATGATTGGTTGATGCAATTGTGTTTCATGGTTGTATTGTAGTGGTGATTGATTTTGAGCTTCAATGTTATTGATGTGTATCAGGAGGATCCAATCTAAAAATTTATGAAACATGGTCCCTCGAGAATGAGTGAAGGTCGTATCCTTCTATAGGTCGGTGCCTACGTACTGGTAATCATATTAGCAAGTACATGAGCTAGGGGTTTGGAGCTCCCTTCTAGTAGCAGCTAGAAAACGAGTGAAGGTTGTAGCCTTAAGGAGGTGGATGCTTGTGTACTAGAAAGAGTCTGCACCAGTACAAAACTTGTAAACTCTTTTAATAATAAGAATATTGAAGATTGAGACTACAACAATGATGGTTTTTTTCCCACATTTAGGTTCCACCTAAAAAATCCTGGTGTTCATGTTTACTTCTTATGTGTGTTGATTTATTATGTTCTTACTTCATATGTTTACTACTTAGTAAATGCATCACACTTTGATTTAAGTTAAACAGACAATGAATTAGGTGTTTTACAAGTTTATTATCTATACATTGGTTTCATTCATTATAGTCATGGACATATGCTTTTTGGTTTCTGTAAAATCACGTATACAATTTGTAAAAGAAATTATTATTGTGAAAGTTTAAATACTAATTCACCCCCACCACCCCCCACCCCCCCCCCCAACAATATTTTTCCCAACAAGTTGATATTAAAAATCCACGCATGAGGAGAAACATTCATTTTTATATAATGGTCTATCCCTCCAATTCCTCTGCAAGAGGATTTCTTGTTCCATGGTGAGCACAAAATAATTCTATCTATGTAAGGGACTTGTTGACAATGCTGGAAATATTCCAACCAAGGGGGTATCCCCGATGTGAAGTACCAATTATACATCACACCATTTGGGGTGGGAGCCCCATCTCGAGTATCAACCCGACTTCCATGTATTTTGTAGATTTTCCTTGGATACAAATTTCAACACAAGAGAGTAATACATAGGTATCTTCAAATCAACGAGTATGCCTTGTGAAATGTTTAGCTACAGAAAAGGGAGAGAAAAGTGGGCCCTTTAAAGACAAGTAATAGTACTATTTAAGAAAAGGCACACAATCACATCCATAAGAATGAATAATTGATCAACTAGTGAAATAGTTCACAAGGAAGCAACAATTATTAAATCAAATACAACACACTTTTAATTATATAAGTACCAAAGCCACCAAAATAGTTAAATTTCCTTAGTACATATGAGAAACAACATACATCACAAACATTCAAAGAACCTTCTTACAACATTCATGACATATGCATGAAATTGTGCTGACTCAACAAGCTTCTGAATTAAGTAAAAGTTATAAGATACATAGAGACAAAAAAAAAACACTAGCCCTAATAGTGGAGCATTAGAGCAATCACTTGCTCCTCCAAAACAACTATCTTCCTCTCTAATGCTTGGTAGGATGAGCCAAGGTGAAACATATTGTGCATGTAAAATGAGGGTGTATTTATAACAAATGGGGTGATCATTCACCTCCCATGTAACTCTTGGACTACTCTCATGATTGTTTGACTTCCCTATTTCCTTTCAACTCCCACATGACTTTTCACATTACATAGATGACCCTTGAATTCCACTTTACATTAAATTTTCCAATATATAATTTACGTAATCCACAAATGATGTGGCACATGATGACTCATGACACTGATGACATGGATTGACTGATGACATGGAAATTTCAAGTCACTCTTTGTTGCTGCTTTTTCTTAAATAAGAGATGCACAATGATTCATATTTATGATATATATTCTTTGTTCCTCATATCCGCCCTCCACAGGGTTGTGAATCAGATGGGGCCTTCATGTGGTCCTTATCTTTGATCTTCTATTGTAGTCTGGTGTTCCTTGGTTTCTCACCTAATGATCATCTTATCTCTTTAGGTACATATGTGCCTTCTAGAATGGTCCTCCTCTCCTTTTTGTCCATCATCATCCTTTCATGATAAGACATAGTACCTGCAACTAAAATCATTTAAGACAAGTCAACATCAGTCCAAAAAAACCCTAACCTAACATATTTCATGATTTCGATTGTTAGGGCTGGAACTGGTGATTGTATGAGTGAATGGATAAGGGGATTGTGTAGTTCCAAAGGTAAGTGTTCAAGACTTGGGCTTGAGACCGTGTAATGCGCAGTTCAAGATGGCCAGGTTCAGAGATTGCGTAGTTGAGGGAGTTAAGAGCTCAAAGCAGGTGCTTGAGGCTTGAAGATGACCATTGCATAGTTCTAGAAGGATAGAGGCCATGACATTGCACATTTGAGGTACTCAAGGACTTAGTCTAGAGGCTTGAACCTTGAGACTATGCAATGCGCAATTGAGGGGGGCTTGGGAAAATGGATTGCATAGTTGAGGGACTCAAGGGCTTAGGATGGAGGCTTGAGACTTGCCTTTTCCCAGTGCATAGTTCTGGGAGGGAGGGAGACCAAGTGATTATGAAATTACACATTTCGGGAGCTCAAGGGTGAGGCTTGAGGAATGAGACTGCGCATGTGTAGTTCAGGCTGGGTTGGAGAGAAAGATTGCATAGTTATAGAGCTCAGGGGTTGGGATTGAGCACTAATATTGTGTAGTGCATAGTTCTACAAGGAAGAGACTATGAATTACGCAATGATAAGGAACAAGGGTGTTGCTTGAAGGTTGAGACTGCACAATGTGTAGTTTAGGTTGGGCAGAATGAGGCTAAGTGCCTCGGTCGAAGAGTTTTCCCAACTGGACTAAGTGTTGGATCAATGACCTAAAGATGAGTAACAAAGGGACTATGAGCACACACTTAGTCCACTTGAGGATATGATAAGTAACTCTCAGAACATATGAACAACATACCTCCCTCAATGCAACAAATTTGTGACCACTCCTACCACATGCGACACTAAATATACAATTTGTGACGATAGTGACAACGCTTGTGTGACAATGCTTAAAACTTTGGGAATGAGTGCAATAAATGTTTACATGATAATAAAAACTCATTATCATAATTATTACACCTTTAAACAAAATCAAAACTCCACTTTACGTGATGAGTGACACTTCCCATTTTAGAGGATGAAATTGTGATATGGAAAGAAAAGTGTGAATGACACTTGCAATACGTGAATGACGATGAGAGCGATTTATGACAAGACGAAGATAACATGAGAACAATTAAAGTGAAATCATGCAAAACCAATAATCGAAAATGTAAAAATGACACTCGTGATAATGAAGGAGCGCAAAAGTGATAATTTACAAAACTCACCAAAATAGAAGTACAAATGTAGTCGAAAGTGAGAGATTTCAATGAAAATGCACACTAACTATCGACATGGGTTGAGCATGGCATATGCATTGTCTTGTTTGACCGCCCTAGGTCTGTTCAAGCTTAAGTGAAATAATGCACTCATGGATTCATCACGGGCTGAGTATGTGTGAGAAGGTGACTTCGACACTCGCAATCCAAGAAGGGAGCCCAAAATATTAACAAAGAATCACCAACCAAGAATTGAATACTGAATGGCCGATTGGAAGATCCCTAGTAGGCTCGAAAATTTGAGTGTAGATAAAATTTTGGAGGTTGTTGTCGCAACGACAACACTTGGCGATACACTGGTAGAACTCCAGCTTCTCTACCTCTGAAAATTATTTATGCAATGTATAGTTCTTCAGGAAGTATTGATTCATTATTCAGATTACCACAACTTCCCCACTTACCCCATGCATGAATATATTCCCCTTTATTACTTTTCTCTGTTGAACACAAACATAAGATCAACAATCATACAATGTTTCAAATAAAGAAAAGGGTAATGAATTTTGCAAGCTTTAGATTTTCATATTGTATTTTTTCATCTTTGGTGTTTCTCTGCTACTAGCAGGCCTAAACAACACTTCAATGGAGTCACTTTAGGGACACAAACATTTCTCCGCTACCAACAGGCTTGAAAAGTACCCCAACAAAGTTGCTTGCTTCACCTCTCTGTTGTAGAAATCCTTTGTCCTCTTTCTTCTTTATTTATTTAGTTTATATAGGATTGTGCATCGACCCTTATATATTTCATGGGCAGAAGAGGGATCCCGAATTATTAAGAGTAGGGGAGGTTTTCCCTTTAGAGAAGCATATAATACCTTTGATATTGGTTTGCTTGTTTAAAATTTACCCTTGTCCTTCTCTACTTGATTGGATCAAATTGAAATCACTGAAACATAAATAATTGAGTGAAGGTGTAAGGTTTCAATGTTAGACACGAGTATCATGGCTCAACACAAGGCTTTCCTTATGCAATGATCATATTTTCTGTTAGAACATCACTGACCAAAAGATGTGACCAAGAAAAAGAAGAAGGATAGGAGGTTAGCCAAATGTTGTAGTGTCACAAAGCCCTTTTATATTTTTCCACATTACCTTTGATCCAAGAAGGCATCTTCATGCAAGGTCTTACAAAATGAAAGGAAAGACAACACACAACAAAAAAAAACAAACCAAAAGAAAAAACAAAAGGAGTCTAAACCAAAACATGATGCAAAACCAAAATGAGAAAATACAAGACAAACCACAGAAAGTGAATGCAGGATGGATGTGTAGGAAAACTAATATGTAACTGGAACTACTACTAACCTAACAAGCTAAAAGGTCGAGTTAGGCATATTGAAATTTCTAATATACCCACCACAACTACTCTTGACCTGCGTACACAAATATATGATCGATTAAAACTAACATAAAGAAATGTACAACATAATAGGTAAGAACTTAAATAAGTTGCAATTTTTTTTTAATGTCTTTCCTGTCAGTAGAAATATAGGCCATAGACACTACTTCTAACAAGTTTGCATTCTTACCTTCTCAATGGGAACCATCATTCAACAAACCTCAGAAGCTTCTTGCGAATGTGTCTTCAACCACACCGAACTCCTTAGCAAGGATGGAGAAAGATTGAAACTTGTTATTTGTGACAGAGCTTTCTAGGTAGGATTGCTCCAACCATTTAGTGTTTGGATCGTAAAATTCGTGACAACCCTCTTGAAAAACCCAAAATCTTTGAAAAGATGAATTTTGAATTAGACGCACGAGATTATGATGAGAATATTATGAGGGGAAATATATATGATCATATTTAACAAGCATGTCAAGATAGTGAGGATTTGACATAAACATCAGTGAGTGCAGAAGTACCTCAACTGCTTGCCAAGTACCTGAATAGTGAGATGTTAAACCATAAAAATCAAAAGAGTAAGAAAATTGTCATTAGATGTGCTGATGGGAAAATAGTAAGTTGAATGACTGTCATTAAAGATAGAATCATGATCAGATGGGCTAATTAAAGAATCAAATTCCTAGTTTGTAATTACCAAAGATAAATTAATTTGAACAGTTTCGCAAATTCTTTTCATAATAGAATCATACTCATCACGTGATAAGTGTAACGAACCATTTTATTGCAATTGTTTACACACTACACTAGCATCGCAATCATTGAAATAAGTAAAATGGAACGTCAGTGCAGGAAACATGTGAAACTCACGAGGATAAAATGAGTGAAGAAGAATTTGATTCATCAAATAATACATGCATTCATTGATAGTCAAGAGGATTTCAGGTGCGATGAAGAAAAAGATTAACATCATAATATTCACAAGAAGGATCAGGAGTTGACTCTTCTCAAAATAATGTGATAGGTATGACTCCTTTGGCCAAATATAATCTTTAGAATAATCAACTTGATATTTCCATGCTTTTGTGAGAGATAGTCTCTCCAAACTTGAGTTAAGAATAATAGTTTTGCATGGAGATGAATCAATCGAAATAGAAGCTTGAATTTTATTAGAAAATGAATCTTGAATTTTTGAAATATTATATACAAAATGTAAAATATACTTCAAGAAGGAATTTATATCGAGTGAAATCATGAAAAAATAAGAGTTTTGTGAAGAAAACTAGACCTAACTCAATTGAGGAATATTATTAGAGTTGCAATATCTTGGCATAACCATAAGCATAAGTTGAAGTGCCTTGACTCCCCGACAAGTCCCAAAAATTTCAAGGATTGTGTTGTAGCCACCATAATTACTCATGACCTGCATGTTGGGTTAACTGTCGTATTTTGGCATGTTTGACTGTCACGCAATGTTTGCAAGCCTATTTAGATGGTTTCAAAGGTATGCATTTATTTATAGAGATTTTATAACTATGTAAACATTCATTGCACCCATACATAAATTCCTGAGCACTGTCGCACAAGTGTTGTCACGGTTGTCCCAAAGTCTATCTTAAGTGTCATGCTTGTTGTATCTTGTCATAAAGTAGTCACGCACAGGGAAATTCTTTGTTAATATGTTTGGGTAATCTATGTTGTCATGTCGTCAAAGTATTCTAAGTGTTTGATCATAGTCAAGGTTCATCACAGTTCATCACCTATCTCACCGATCCCACACTTAGCCATTTTCGGAAAAAACTTCCTGATCGAACAACGTAGCCTCTTCAGGCCTCTCTTGAGCTGCATAATGTGCAGTCTCAAACCTCTAGTTCTGACCTTGTTTCTTGGCAGTGCGCAATGCACAATTACTTTCCCCCAAGATTGCTACACTGCGTAGTTTCTATGCCTAAGTCTTGACCTTGACCTCCAGAATTGCACAGTCTTGTCCTCCATCTTGGCTTAAACTACGCACTTCACATACTCAAGCCTTAAGCTCATCCCTTGAGTAATTTAACTATGTAGTTGCACAAAATACCACCTCCCTTAACTCCCAAAACTACGCAATTGGATCTCCCAGTGTCTATTCCCTCATCCTGACCCCATTGGCTTTCGAAACTATGTAGTCTTGTCCTTCAAGCCTCCCTGAAATATGCACTATGTAGTCTCAGAGATCAATATTTTCCCTTAGCTTCCAGAACTTCACACTGTGCATTCACTGAGTCCCTCTTTTGAGCCTGTCACTTGTTTTGGGCTTAGTTGTTGGATTAGAGTGCATCATCTTAGAGTAGGGGGTTTTCTGATTGATTTCTTCTTGCTATGAGTGAATTGTAGGAACAAGTACCCTATAATGTCATGGAAATATGATGAAGAAGGAGAAGAAGGAGGGAATCATGCCTAAATACTCTCTTGTAGATGACCTGACAAGTTGATCAATTAAGAGAAAGCGAAGGGACACAAGTTTGTGACCCCTATCCAAGACTAAAAATCATTGAAGATTTGCATCTCTAAGCCATCCAGAGGTGAAGAGAAAGCATCTTCAAGAAGACATCCAACACTTAGCAGCAAAAGTGACTTGACATTTCCATGTCACCAAGAAGTCCATGTCAGCAGTGTCATGTCATGTCATGTCATGTGATGAGTGGTCATACACCACATCACTATTGTGGATCGTGTATATAGTATTCAAATGTATTGTACAGTGGAAGTCCATGGGACACACATGGAATGTAAAGAGTAATGTAAGTTGAAAAGTCACAAGAAGTCAAACAACCATGAGGTTAGTCAAATAATCACCCTTGGTTATATATACTCCCTCATTATATGAGCAAAGGACTTTTCACCTTGGCTCCTCCCACAAGGCATTAGAGAGATCAACTAGTTATTTGAGGAGAAAGGAGTGGATCCAATGCTCCACTACTAGGGCTAGTGATGTACATTGTAAACATGTTTCTTGGAACTTTTACTTAAATAACAGAAGCCTTCAAGGCCAACACGTTCTTCATGCATGGACTATGAATGTTTGTAAGGCTATTATATGGATGTTTTCATTTCATGTTTTCTTTCACATGTGCTAAGATAGTTGAACTATTTCAGTTATTTTAGTAATTATCTTATTGAGAATGTGTTGTAATGGTTTTTATTGTTATCCCATCCTGGTGGACTATTCCACATGAAATTGGACATATCTTTCCTTATTTGTTGGTTGTAGCGACTGTCACATCCACTGTGTACTATTTTGTTGGATGTTAGACAGACCCTTCTGGTTCATGTGTATCTCTTCTTGAGTGGTACTATTACCTCTCACTTAGAGTCTCACTCCCTCCCCCCCCCCCCGCATTAGAATAACCTGCAACTGAACACTCACCAGGAACACCTTCTTGCTTTTCGAAGATACCATTGCATCCCCCTCGCTGATAATTAGAGCCAAGGCAAATCTTTAAGAATTCAACAACCAAACCTTTATATCGAATGGGACTCCTACACCAAATGGTGTGAGGTCTAATTGGAACTTCACATTAGGGAGATCCCATGAATGTTATTGGGTCCAACACCATCAACAGATTGTAAAATCAAATTTTGAAGATTGAACCAGGTCATGCATGGTGTGAGGATAACTACTTTCACTAATTTGATTGGATTTTACAATTTTGATAACTAGATTACTCAAGTAGACAGATTCTTCTGATCGAAAATCTAGAGATGTATGAATCAAAGAAATTTTATGACAAAAATGGTTTAAAGAGTTGTCTTCATGCATAATTAGAGATGATACAAGTTGGAAAGGATACTCAATTATTTGACTATTTTCCCTTTCATCATCGATATTAACCTCACTACCTTGTGTCAATTGAGAAGTGAACTCGTGCAATGAAGAACTTGAAGAGAATGGAGTATCTTCATCGCATGTAGATGCATTGAAAACAAGAGAGCACAAGGGATATTGGGATGAAGAGGAAGTTTCGATAAGAGAATTTTCTTTGACTGAAACAGATTCCAGATCTAAATCTCTCAAATTAAAATCTTAATGAGAAACCAAAAGATCAACTGGCGCACTTGGACATTCATCGTCACATACATCAATAGAATTATCATCATCAGAATGATTGTTGCCCAATACTATAGATCTAAAAAACTAATTTCATTTGATTCATTATCAAGATTAATAGATTCAGTATTAGCCAAGAATGAGAAGGCACCATATTCACATGGAGGAATTTTTATGCAGGAGCATCGACATTAGCCAACAATGTGGAGGATTGTCCACATGTTGTGGCTAATCACAGTTAAATTCATTTACTGTTACCGAGAAGGATGACTTCTCAAATTATTAGTTATTGTAATAAATAAGGCATTGTTTTATTTAGATTGGGGATAAGATTTGTTAGCTTAGGTGTGCATGAAATCTAAGAGATAGAAGATTGCTGTTAGATCTCTTAAAAATAGAATATTATTGTTAGATTTTGTTAGAGAAATTATGGAGTTAAAAAGGGGAAAATATAATCGTGTACAAGAGGAGAGGAGAGAGGCTTGGAGTGGAGCGAGTGATCAAAGTGTGGTGGATTGTATTTGGTAACAGAGGTCATTTTATGGTGTAATCTGGCCAAGGCCGAGACCCTGTATTTTATGAATAAATCCAGTATTCTGTGCAGTGCTTTGTTTATTCGGCCCGTGGAGGCCTTGTGTGTTTGGTTGCCTTTTTAACTTTATGCAGTTTCGATCTGTCTGGGTTTTATTCATAAACATAAGAATGCTTGTGCTTAAGGCAAGTCTGGCATAGCTAAAGTCCGTAAACGGAAAAGTCCATTTACATAGAGAATCGGCGCCAAAACCCCTTAGCGGAGCACTGAACGGACTTGAAATAATATTAAGGTTTCCTTCGGAACTCATCGGGTCCGTGTAGTTCCATCGCATCGGAACTTTGGCAAAATCCCATCGCATCGGAGCATCGGTGGAACAATATCGCATTGGAAACCTTAGTAATGAAAGTGGACGCGATATTTTATATATCGAGTTGAATTCCCAAGTCGGGTCTGGATCTATATCGTCAGACGCATATATGTGTATAGTGCGTCGAGCGATCGCCGGTCGCCGACAAAATATTATTGGGCCGAGGCGGATGCGATAGAAACATTAAACTGTAGTGAATTATAGATCGGGTCTGCAACCTCATCGGGGTCATTGGGACCGCGACATGTGTTTATGGTTGTAACAGCCGATATCGGACCTGCCAAAAATTGTAAAGGTATATATATAATTTGAAGTCCGGGCGTTTAAAAAAAAAGTGGGTTTTTGTATGTTTCCATATAGTTTTATATATATGTGGGCACGGTTATAAAACAGGGGGTTTTATATGGTTTCCGCGTATTTATGGTGGGTCGCTCCTGATACACGTATTTATGATGGGTCGCTCCCGATAGATGGATGATGGTGCTTGCGAGCTTTAAAGCTCGGGTGGTGGCTTTCGATGGGTGATTAAGAGTGCCGATAAAAAGGTGGCTTTGATTCCTCATATGTCCATGGTCATAAAAGGCTTAAAGCCTTAAGTGCTTCCGATAATAGGTTGCTACCACAGGTCAAGGGCCAATTTTTATTTGAAAAGGGGATTTTGGGTAATACCCAAGACTACCTTTTCATCAATTTTTTGGTATCAAAGTAGAAGAGATAGTGTTTACAGTAAATTTGCCTCCAAGGAGAGGAATTGGTCGAGGGAGACCAGAACCAAATGCAGTTTTGATAGAAGAGGTGCGGAGTTTGCGTGCACGAATGGAGGCAATGGAGACAGCCCAAAGAAGAGCGCCTGACGAGGGAGCTGAGAGTCCTGCAGAAGAATCTGATACAGATGTGGAAGCAGAAGAAGACAATGAAAATATCAAAATCCTGAAGATGCTGGCAAAGGTTGGAGGCAAACCTAAAGTGGAGATTCCTATGTATGAAGGGAGTCTGAATGCCGAGGAGCTCATGGATTGGATCAGATCCGTAGATCAGTACTTCGATTATGAAGAGGTTGAAGAGAACAAGAAGGTAAAATTTGCAGTCACTAGATTGAAAGGTCATGCAGCCATCTAGTGGAACGAGGTACAAACATCAAGAACGAGAAAAGGGAAATATAAGATCAAGCAGTGGGATAAAATGGTAAGTAAACTGAAAGCCAAGTTTTTGCCGAAAGATTATCATTTGAATCTTTTTAAGCAGATGAAAAATTTGAAGCAAAAAGAAATGTATGTTAAAGAATATACTGAAGAATTTTACAGATTAGGTATCAGAACAGGGCATGTAAAGGATGATTTGGAAAAAGTAGCTAGATATGTTAATGGGCTAAGGTATGAGATCTAAGATGAGATTGGTTTGTTAAGTCTGAAAACTGTTGAGGATGCCTATCAAGCAGGATTGAAGGCAGAAGAGAAGATATTAAGAAAACAAAGTCAAAGGAACAGAGGAAAGAGCTCAGCAAGAGGTAGAGGAGCTGGCCGATCTAGAGGAACACAGCATCAAATTGACACAGGGAGTTCAAGCAGCAGATCACCACAGATGGGTGAATCTAGTAGAGGGAGATTCGTGCCCAGAGGAAGAGGGCGAGGAAGAGATGTTAGGTGTTATACTTGTGGAGAATGGGGACATATGTCACGAGACTGTCCTCGTAACAAGTCAACAAGCCAGAGGGGTGCAAATGTGGCTGAGGCAGAGCCGGAACCACCTCGACTTGTAGAAGAACCACTAGAAGAAGGTGAAGCATTGCTTCTTAGAAGAACTTTGTTAAGATCAGAAAAGGAGATTGGAGAACCTGCGCAAAGGAAGAACTTGTTCAGGACTACGTGCAAGTCAAAGGGTAAGTGCTGTAAGGTTATAATTGATAGCGGGAGTACTGACAATCTTGTGTCTACAGAGATGGTGGAAAAGCTTGGATTAACAAGGAAAGCGCATCCTGCACCTTACAAAGTATCTTGGCTACAGAAGGGTCATGAAGTCATTGTGACAGAGCTGTGTAATGTGGAAATGCAGATCGGCACATACAAAGACGTGATCTTATGTGACATAATTCCCATGGATGTATGTCATGTGTTATTGGGAAGACCGTGGAAATTTGACAGGAAGGCGATTCATGATGGGAGAAGGAATACATATACCATAGAGAAGGATGGAGTTAAACATACGTTGCTGCTAGTAAAGAATGATGTTGACAAAGAGCTGCCTGAAAATAGTATCATGTTGATGAGTGGCAAGGAACTGCTACAAGAGGTTGATAAAAGCGAAGAGGGGCATTTCGCTATCATAGGAAGGCCAAAGATAATTTTAACCTCCACCAATTTAAATGATTTGCCTGAAGAAATTCAATCTGTGTTAAATAGTGTTGTTGGGAAAAGTATCCAATACGGAATGACCCTATCCCACTCTAAGGGTGATAGTTCCTTAGCAACAATCAAAGCAAAGCTATCTGAGATTGCTTCTTTATGAGATGTAAAAGAGGCGAGAAAGAGATCCACTAACCGATGTCTTCCGCTAATGATTGATCCAATCTTCTCTCCTTGCTGCTTGCCCCTAGCTCCTTGCACTTTCACTGGCCCAGCTGCACCAAGATCCTGCAAAATGGCAAGAGAGGGAAACTACAAGAAGCATACATTCATAATTGATTCAAGGACTAGAATAAATCAAATACACAAGTATAACAATACATCATTGAGACACATGCATATAGAAGAACCTCAAATGCTTTATTAATGGAAGAAGTAAGGTTCAGGAAGTGATACAACCATAAGAGGCCCAATCCAGCATCACCTTCCCAGCAGAAAGAAATCTCCTCTTCACCTCCTTCAAAGCAAATCACCCAATAGTTCTAAACTCAAACCAACAACAATTCTTTACATTCACAAGATTCCAGCCTCCCTAGACCTCATTAGAGAGATCTATATATAGGCTTTTTGGAGAAAGGATGAGTCAGCTTAAGGCTGGCATGAAGCTGACTAGTGTCCTCTCCCACTTCAGTTCTTCTTCAGTTCTTGAGTCCACTTGGAGGTTCTTGCTTCCACATGGAGATCTAGAACCTCTTACTCATCACCAGTCGAATTCCCTGATCCAAGTGTCATTTTGGAAGCTTCCTGGGCATTGACACCTTGAGGAATGACTGTGCCACATGTCCAAACTCGCCCAGCGCAGGTAGCCTTCTTTTCAGTTGACATTCAACGCAGGTAGACAGTGGAGCAGTTGACATTCAGGGCAGATGCTCAGTGGAGCAGTTGACATGATCCAGAATTGCCTTGTTTTTGAGTGTTTTCAGGTGGAGAACTTTTATTCAGTGCTGTGGTTTGCTGACCTTGTTCCTCTAGGGGTAGGAACAACATGTTTAGGGACTTTGGATCCCTTAGATTATGGACATTTCATGCTTCATGCTGTAAGGCACAAAAATGTCTATAACAGTTGCCCCCTAAAGTATGAGGTCGTTTATCGGGTGAAATGCTTTATCAGGAGGATCCAAAGTTCATTCAATCGCTGAGAGGTGACCTGTAATAAGATACAATACAATACATTATTTTTCATATTGTTTTCATGATCTAGCTGAGGCGGGCATTCCCATGCTCAACTTTATAAATTCATTTTGGTACATAGAACAGACGATCGTCTGATGGTAGACTGATAATTTTGGTGAAAGTTATCATCCTTTGAGTAGGATGATCATCTGCTGTAATGATGTACATGTCAAATGTCTTCATATTTCATGAATATATATCGCAGCCCAGATGGATGAAACTAAATCCGGGGTCTTCAAACTCGTTCGATCTTCACTCTAAGTACAATTCGATCCATGTGAGAATTGCGCTGAAGTCGAACATGGAAAGACATCGCTTGATTACCGGTCAATGATGTAAACCGTTAACAAGCGCGAGAGGAATCACCGATAATGATAATGACCCTCAAGGTACTGCGGTACAATTCACGTGGTGTGAATAAAGGACTTGGCGTCGAACACCATGCAAAATCTTCTGGTCGAAGGTCATTGATGTATACCTATCGCCGGAAGTGAGAAACTTGCCATTGAGGCATGCAAGTTTCAAAGTACTGAGGGGGTTGTTCCTAGATCAACTTCTTGGATAATGAGCTGAAGTCGACAAGAAGCGATCCGTCAAAGGAGGGCCTTAATGAATCCCACTCAGTGACACGGAACAGAGCTAATGATTTTAATGGAGGTGAAAACAATCTATGAAATATGATTCAGGGTGGCGGTCATGAAAGGATGAAAGATGATGTATGGTAGTGGATGGGACACGGTTGACTCTTTCTGAACAACATCTCTTGAACATATAACGACACTGATGCGATGGATAGATAGCATTACCCCAAATGTGGATGGTTTGGCGAGACCATGGTGATGAGACTGGTGAATGAAACAACCCAACCCGATGTGGTACGGAGGAAAAGTGCCATGTTCAAGAGCGACTTGCTACCATTAAAGCTTTGAGGTTCTCCCAATTTTTCCCCAGTCATTTCTGACCAGTACCTCTTTATTTTAGTCAAGCTTGAGGAGGATAACATATGCTTGTTCTATAACCTGCCCTTCGGGCAAGCCCATCGCTATGTTTTAACGAGCTTAGCGATAGGGAAACTCGTTCTAGTCTAAAGACAAGTTTGTCGCTATTCAACCATTTTAACGAGTCTAACGACAAGGAAAACTCGGTCCTTTTCATTTTTAGAGAGTCTGAAAAGGTACATAAAGTTAACTCCAAAATTCCTTTTTCGTCATCTAATCCCTTAAGTCCGAAAAAGTATAAAACAATACAAAAGGGATGAGTTTTCGATAACTTTAACGAGCCGAATAAAACAAGCGCTCGACCTTTTTGTGGAATAACCCCTTAGGTCCAAAAAGATTAAAATCTAGAGGAGGGGTAGCTCTTCCGGTCATTTTAACGAGCTGGAAGGCCAAAACTCGGAAAACTTTTCATATTTTACTAGTCAGTTGAAAAGAGCTTAAAGAAGACTCGTCTCTTTAGGAACGAGTGATAAAGAGGGATAGCAACTGATTCCAGGTACAGGTTGGAATTTTCCAATCACGGAAGTGTCACAAGGATGGCTAGGTGAAATCACTCTTCACAGCTGTTCCTCAAAATGGGTAAACAATCATATGGAGGTGAACGATCGAACAAATGAAAATGGAGGTCGCAGGTGCAAACACGACCAAGGCTTTTATGGATGATAAATTTACGATCACAGTGGTTATTTACCGGAATAGGTTCATTTTTTATTTAAAAATGAGCTTAAACTCTGGAGGAAACATCGCTCACTGCTTATATTTATTTTTTAACGAGCATGAAGACCGCGTTAAAACTGCTCGGATCTTGCGTTTATTTTTTAACGAGCATGAACTTTATGCTAAAACTGCTCGATTTACCAGTCATAAGATAAGAAATGTCTCCTGTGAGATCTCTATTTTTTATGGAGCTTCATCTTCACTAAGCTTTGCTCCGCTCCTTTCTTTATGCAAGTTCGGAAACAGCTAATCCAAAAAACAGATAAATAATCGCTCTTTGCTTGCACTCCAAAAGGGTTGCATGCCCCCAGGTATAAAATACAATTTCAAGGCTGCCCCTCCTCCTTCTCACCACTGCTTTTCTTTGGGTGTTCACAGCTACTTGTCGTCTTGCTAGTCCAATTTTAACGATACTTGTCTTCTCGTTAATTTTAACGGGTCTATACGATACTTGTCTTCTCGTCAGCCCAACTTTCAACAGATTTTTCGCAAGATCGCAAGAGAACAGCTACTTGCGACAAGAGAGCAGCTACTTGCGACAAGAGAAGAACACTACTCAAAGACAAAACATTTGTGTTATTGAGGGAGGCTTACCTCTTTCGGGTTACCCAAATATTGTCTCGTTAATCTTTCAAACAAAACACTTCCTCGGCAATGCCTACCGAAATAGACAAGGGTGAATGACTGGTGCCAAACACGTAACTTTGACAAAAGAATCTTATTCTAGAACAACCCCTCTTCCATCCATGGATGGGGTACGGACTAGTCATATTCTCTCGCGGAAATTCTACCTTATACCCAAGGTTTTCTCTGCCCGAAGCAGACCAGGATGCATGCCCCCTGGGTTCCAGTCCCATCTTTCCGAATCACTCGCACTCATCGGGAAGAAGGACTGGGGGTGGAGACATTTCTTGATTGAATAGACCATTCAGGGTTGGTATGTGACTATTTGCAATGCGTGATCCCGGAAATGAAAGTTGGTCTATGAGCTTGACCATTCTTCCTTCGTGTGGAAAAAACATTACTCTAAAGAGTGAGGAGACTATTGCTCCCATGCAATATATATAGTCTCGTCCAAGGAGTAGGTTATAATCCAAGGGTCCTTGAACGACCATCACGTTCATTTGAATGGTCTTCCCTTTCAATGTTACAGGCACATTGGGGAGGATCCCTAATGGTCAACTGGTTCCTTTATCGAAACCCGAGAGATTTCTTATCTCAGGCAAAAGCGCCGGGGAACCTAGTGCTTTCCAAGCAACAGAGGAAAGGATACTCACAAATGCCCCTTCATCAATGATAGTGCCAGCCATTACCATTCTGTATATTTGGACTATGATTCTGAATGGGATACTGGCTGGCAATCGGGGCCTGCCTAGTTGGTTCCAATCAAAGGATACAACCAGGTTGCTTGGTGGTGGGACCGAATACACGGCCGGATATGACCCTGACGATGTTCCTTCCTGCGATAAAGGAATGGGTGCATTGCCCTGACGCTCGTCAGAGTCTGTCTTGATGAAAAGAATCTGGATGGTGTCATCCTTATTCTCTTCAGTGAGGGTGTCATTTGAAGATGAATCTTCAGTGACGGTGTCATTTGAAGATGAAACTCCTGAAAGGAGAACCGGGTAGCATTACCCCAAATGTGGATGGTTTGGCGAGACCATGGTGATGAGATTGGTGAATGAAACAACCCAACCCGATGTGGTATGGAGGAAAAGTGTCATGTTCAAGAGCGACTTGCTACCATTAAAGCTTTGAGGTTCTCCCAATTTTTCCCCAGTCATTTCTGACCAGTACCTCTTTATTTTTGTCAAGCTTGAGGAGGATAACATATGCTTGTTCTATAACCTGCCCTTCGGGCAAGCCCATCACTATGTTTTAATGAGCCTAGCGATAGGGAAACTCGTTCTCGTCTAAAGACAAGTTTGTCGCTATTTAATGCATTTTAACGAGTCTAGCAACAAAGACAACTCGGTCCTTTTCATTTTTAGAGAGTCTGAAAAGGTACGTAAAGTTAACTCCAAAGGTCCTTTTTCGTCATCTAATCCCTTAAGTCCGAAAAAGTATAAAACAATACAGAAGGGATGAATGTTCGATAGTTTTATCGAGCCGAACCAGACAAGCGCTCGATCTTTTTGTACAATAATCCCTCAGGTCCAAAAAGATTAAAATCTAGAGGAGGGATAGCTCTTCCGGTCATTTTAACGAGCTGGAAGGCCAAAACTCGGCAAACTTTTCATTTTTTACGAGTCAGAAGAAAAGAGCTCAAAGAAGACTCGTATTTTGAGGAACGAGTGATAAACAGGGATAGCAGCAGATTCCAGGTACAGGTTGGAATTTTCCAATCGCGGCAGTGTCACAAGGATGGCTAGGTGAAATCACTCTTCGCAGCTGTTCCTCAAAATAGGTAAACAATCAAGTGGAGGTGAATGATCGGCCAAATGAAAAGTGGAGGTGACGGTGCAAACACGACCAAGGCTTTTATGGCTGATGAATTTATGGTCTCAAATGGTTATTTACCGGTTCATTTTTTCTGGATGAGCTTGAACTCTGGGGGGAAGCTTGCTCACAGGTGCATTTATTTTTTAACGAGCATGAACTCTTGCTAAAACTGCTCAATTGTGCATTTATTTTTTAACGAGCATGAACCTTGCTAAAACTGCTCGTAGATAAGCTTACATGCCCCCAACATAATAACGCAAATCGAGGTGCATGCCCCCCAAGCTTCATTGCATTCAACTTGGTGATTGGAATGAAGGTTTACCTTTGAGAAAGGGGATTTGTTTCATTTTTTAATGAGGTTGACACAAGATAAGAACCGTCCTCAGCGTCCAAATCCATTAGACATAGAAGGTTTCATATTCCACCGTGGCCACTTCCGCCAGATTACTCAGAGGTGGTAGGGCAAAAGTACCCATTAAGGCAGGGTCTTTTAGGAGACCTACTCCGATATCCTGGATTGAATGGTCGCTCCCATGGATCATGGGAATGCTTCCTGTAACTTGTGAACCATTAGGGAGGAAGTTCTGTTGGTCGACGACCGTAATCCCTCCTTCAAATGGGAATGCAATCTTCCTAAAATAATTCGACACTATAGCTGCCATGGCATATATCCATGGTCTTCCCAGTAGGATGTTATAGTCAAGATTGCCATCGATGACTTCAACATCAATTTCCACTGTTTTTCCTCCTAGTTCAACCTTCAAGTTATTTAGGATGCCGTATGGGGTGTACGTCCTTCCGTCGAATGCTTTTAACGTCATCGCAGACCTCGACAAGGTTGGAGATCCTAAAGTTTTCTAGCAACTCATCGACATAATGCATGTAGATGCCCCCTCATCAATAATTGTTCGATGAACAGTTTTGTTGAGGGCTTTCACTTGAATAAGGAAAGCTAGTTGAGCTGGTAACTGAGGGTCATATCCTTTATGATCAAAGGCCACAAGATTGGAATCCATTGGGTCAATTCCACCTATTGTTGATAATAAAGCTTGCTCTTGGGAGAAGAAATTTTGCGGTACCTCAAGTGTCGACATAACGGACGGCGATTGGGCCAGGTCCTCTATCTGTGCTATTTTCGCACAAGGATTAAATGTCGATTTGTGTACTGCTCCCTTTTGCGACTTTATCATTGGCTCAGGGACGATGGGTTGTTCGGGGGAAAAGTATCTAATGCAGAATGCCTCTATCCCTACTCTGAAGGTGATAGTACTCCAGAAACAACTGAATGCAAAGTTATTCAAAGTTTCTTCTTTATGAGATGAGAGAGGGAAGAAAAGGATGATCTACTAACCGTTATCTTGCGCTTATAGTCGATCCAGTCTTCGCTCCTTCTTGCTTGCTCCTAGCTCCTTGCCCTTTCACCGGCCCAGCTACACACAGATCCTGTAAAAGCACAAGAAAAGGAAACTACAACAAGCATACATCCATAATCGATTATAGGAATAGCATAAATCAAATGTACAAACATCTATTCATCATAAAGATCCATGCACATAGAAGAATCTTGAATACTTTATTGATAATAGAAGTAAAGTTCTGAGAGAGTTACAACCACAATAGGCCCAATCCAGAAACACCTCCCAGCTGAATGAAATCTCCTCTTCACCTCCTTCAAGCAAACACCCAATAGCTCTAATCACAAACCAACAACACTTCCTTACTTGCACAAAATTCCAGCCTCCTTAGACCTCATGAGAGAGCTCTATATATAGGGTTTTGGAGAAAGGATGAGTCATCTTGAGACTGGCCTGAAGCTGACTTGTGTCCTCTCCCACTTTAGTTAATCTTCAGTTCTTGAGTCCACTTGGAGAATCTTGCTTCCACTTGGAGATCAAGACCCTCTTACTCATCATAGGGCGAATTCCTTGAACCAAGTGTCAGTTTGGAAGCTTCCTGGGCAGTTGACACCTTGCAGAATGACTGTGCCACTTTGCCAATCTCGCCCAGCGCAGGTAGCCTTCATTGATTTTGACCTTCAGCGCAGGTACAAGGAGGAGCAGTTGACATTCAGCGCAAATTCTCAGTGGAGCAGTTGACATGATCCAAAAATAGCCTGTTTTTGAGTGTTTTTGAGTGGAGAACTGATTCTCAGTGCTGTGGTTTGCAGACCTTGTTCCTCTAAGGGTAAGAACAACATGTTTAGGGACTTTGGATCCCTCAGATTATTGACATTTCATGCTCCATGCTGTTAGGCACAAAAATTTCTATAACAGTTGCCCCCTAAAGTATGAGGTCGTTTATCGGGTGAAATTCTTTATTAGGAGGATCCGAAGTTCATTCAATCGGCTGAGAGGTGCCCTGCAATAAAATACAATACAATACATTATTTTTCATTCTGCTTTCATGATCTAGCTGAGGCGGGCATTCCCATGCTCAGCTTTATAAATTCATTTTGGTACATATAACAGACGACCATCTGATGATAGACTGATAATTCTCTGCTGAAATTATCATCCTTTGAGTAGGATGATCATCTGCTGCAACAATGTACATATCAAATGTCTTTATACCCTGAATATATATCGCAGCCCGGATGGATGAAACTAGATCCGGGGTCTTCAATCTCGTTCGATCTTCACTCTAAGTACAAGTCGATCCATGTGAGAATTACGCTGAAGTCGAACATGGAAAGACATCGCTTGATTACTGGTCAATAATGTAATTAACAAGCGCGAGAGGAATCACCAATAATGACAATGACCCTCAAGGTACTACAGTACAATCCACGTGGCGTGAATAAAGGACTTGGCGTCGAACACCATGCAAAATCTCCAGGTCGAAGGTTATTGATGTATACCGTCGCCGGAAGTGAGAAACTTGCCATTGAGGCATGCAAGCTTCAAAGTACTAGGGGGGGTGTTCCTAGATCAACTTCTTGGATAATGAGCTGAAGTCGACAAGAAGCGATCTGTCAAAGGAGGGCCTTAATGAATCCCACATCAGTGACACAGAACGGAGCTAATGACTTTAGTGGAGGTGAAAACAAACTGTGAGATATGATTCAGGGTGGCGGTCATGGGTGGATGAAGGATAATGTATGGCAGTGGATGGGACACGGTTGACTCTTTCTGAACACATCTCTTGAACATATAACGACACTAATGTGATGGATCGGTAGCATTACCCCAAATACGGATGGTTTGGCGAGGACCATGGCGATGAGACCGGTGAATGAAACAACCCAACCCGATGTGGTACGGAGGACAAAGTGTCATGTTCAAGAGCGACTTGCTACCATCAAAGCTTTTCGAGATTCTCCCAATTTTTCCCCAGTCATTTCTGACCAGTACCTCTTTATTTTTGTCAAGCTTGAGGAGGATAACATATGCTTGTTCTATAACCTGCCCTTCGGGCAAGCCCATCGCTATGTTTTAACGAGCCTAGCGATAGGGAAACTTGTTCTCGTCTAAAGACAAGTTTGTCGCTATTTAATCATTTTAACGAGTCTAGCGACAACGACAACTTGGTCCTTTTCATTTTTAGAGAGTCTGAAAAGGTACAGAAAGTTAACTCCAAAATTCCTTTTTCGTCATCTAATCCCTTAAGTCCGAAAAAGTATAAAACAATACAGAAGGGATGAATTTTCGATAACTTTAACGAGCCGAAAAAAACAAGCGCTCGACCTTTTTGTGTAATAATCCCTCAGGTCCAAAAAGATTAAAATCTAGAGGAGGGATAGCTCTTCCGGTCGTTTTAACGAGCTGGAAGGCCAAAACTCGGAAAAATTTTCATATTTTACGAGTCAGATGAAAAGAGCTCAAAGAAGACTCGTCTTTTGAGGAACGAGTGATAAACAGGGATAGCAGCAGATTCCAGGTACAAGTTGGAATTTTCCAATCACGGCAGTGTCACAAGGATGGCTAAGTGAAATCACTCTTCGCAGCTGTTCCTCAAAATGGGTAAACAATCATATGGAGGTGAACGATAGGCCAAATGAAATGGAGGTGGTGGGTGCAAACACGACCAAGGCTTTTATGGCTAATAAATTTACGATCACAATGGTTATTTACCGGAATAGGTTCATTTTTTATTTAAAAATGAGCTTAAACTCTGGGGGAAACATTGCTCACTGCTTATATTTATTTTTTAACGAGCATGAAGACCGCGATAAAACTGCTCGGATCTTGCGTTTATTTTTTAACGAGCATGAACTTTATGCTAAAACTGCTCGATATACCAGTCATAAGATAAGAATTTCTCCTGAAAGATCCCATTTTTTATAGAGCTTGCGCCTTACCAAAGCTATGCCCTTTGGCAAATTTTGACCTTTGCCCCTCATCCTTTCTTTATGCAAGTTCGGAAACGACCAATCCAAAAAGCAGATAAATAACCGCTCTTTTCTTGCACTCCAAAAGGTTTGCATGCCCCCAGGTATAAAGTAAAATTTCAAGGCTGCCCTTACCTATCCGATAAAACATTTGTTTTAAAGGGTGAGGCTTGCCTCTTTCTGGTTACCCAAAGAATGGTTTCGTTTGCTGCCGCAAACGAAACTCTTTCTTCGGTGATGCCTATCATTAGGTTACTCAAAGATGGTTACTACTTGTTGCCGCAAAGAGTCCCCTTCTTTGGGGGCTGCCCCTACTTATCCTCTAAAACATAGTTTTAATGGGTGAGGCTTGCCTTTTACCCAAAGACGGTTACCATTTGCTGCCACAATAGAATCTCTTTCCTTGGTAGCCTACCTTTTTAGACAAAGATGAATGACACTTTACCAGACAAGTAACCTTATCAAAAGAATCCTATTCTAGAACAACCCCTCTTCCATCCACGGACGGGGTACGGACTAGTCATATTCTTTCGCAGAAATTCTACTTTATACCCAAGGTTTCCTCTGCCTGAAGCAGACCAGGATGCATGCCCCCTGGGTTCCAGTTCTATCTTTCCGAATCACTCGCATTCATCGGGAAGGAGGACTGGGGGTGGAGACATTTCTTGGGTGAATAGACCATTGAGGATTGGTATTTGACTATTTGCGATGCGTGATCCCGAAAATGAAAGTTGGTCTACGAGCTTGACCACCCTTCCTTCGTGTGGAAAACACATTACTCTAAAGAGTGAGGAGACTATAGCTCCCATGCAATATATATAGTCACGTCCAAGGAGTAGGTTATAATCCAAGGGTCCTTGAACGACCATCACGTTCATATTAACGGTCTTCCCTTTCAATGTAACAGGCACATTGGGGAGGATCCCTAATGGTCGACTGGTTCCTTTATCAAAGCCCGAGAGATTTCTCATCTCAGGCAAAAGCGCCGGGGAACCCAGTGCTTTCCAAGAAACAGAGGAAAGGATACTCACAGATGCCCCTTCATCAATGATAGTTCCAGCCATCACCATTCTATAAATTTGGACTATGATTCTGAATGGTATACTGGCTGGTAACCGGGGTCTGCCCAGTTGGTTCCAATCAAAGGATACAACCAGGTTGCTTGGTGGTGGGACCGAATACACGGCCGGATACGATCCTGACGATGTTCCTTCCTGCGATAAAGGAATGGGCGCATTGCCCTGATGCTCATCAGAATCTGTGTTGACGAAAAGAATCTGGATGGTGTCATCCTTATTCTCTTCCGTGAGGGTGTCATTTGAAGATGAATCTTCAATGACGGTGTCATTTGAGGATGAAACCTCTGAAGGAAGAACCGGGTCAACCGCCGTATTGACCTTTAGACTTTCGTCTGGTCTGGATTCAGTAGGTTCATTTTCAATGACTGACGCTTCAGCTGACCACTTGAGTGGGCCAGCTGTATTTTCAACCAACGAAGGACTTGGCACGAGTTTTTTGTATCCAGGAGGAAGTATTACCGGAGAAACCGGACGATCTTCCAAAACTCTCTTCGCTTCGTCTAAGAAGGGACAACGGTGGATGGCGTGACCGCCTTCACACAGTCTGCAGGGGGATCTTGCTCCCCCTCTTTGTCTTGAACCTTCACTTTCGCTGGTTGACGGTAAGCAATCAACATGGCTATCAGAGGTTGATGCTCCCGAATTGTGCAAACGAGGTGACCAATCCCTTAGTATCCGGGGAATACAGGGACAATCTCTATGGAAGTGGTCTCCTCTACATATGACACATGGCGATTTAGGCCCGGTCTGTGCTGTGTGTGGGTTTTTGTCAGATGTCTTTTGCTTGCCCCCAGTCGCCTTAGGCTCCTTCTTCTTCTTTTCCTTCTTCTCCGTGGGAGCTTGGCTTTTGCCAGCTTTACCTTTTGAAGATGAAGGATCGGAGGAAGGGTTAGAGGAAGTAGAAGGCTGGTGGGATGCTCTAGACTCATCTAACTGTTGACTCGACTGCTCAGGAACCATGGTGTTCTGAACTACACTAGTTGAGAATAGCCAAACCGGCAGGTCAATTGTCAGTCCTGGAAGCGACAATGTGGCCATGTGGGGCGCACCAACTTCTCCCCAAGAGGAGAATGGACTAGGACTTCCATCATGTGGAGTTCCTTGGTTGGGGCGTTCCATGTTCTCAACTTAAGATCAACGCGGGAATAGGAGGTGATTATGTTCCGTTTAAAATAAATTTTATAACGACGCTTAGACACAACTTGCTTTTTCACTTTTTAAGAGTCGAGAAAAAGCTAAAGATGACTCTAGTCTCCTTCGATGTTTTAACGAGCCCGAAGTGACAAATGCTCGGATGGACTTTTTCAGTTATAGAGTTTGAAAAAGGCCAAAAGAAACTGCTCTGGAGTTTTAGGCAGAGGGTGTGCCAAACTTTTCGCAAAACCACAGAATACGTTTTACGGTACGAGTGGTCGATCTTCGTGAATGCTGTGTTCACTGCATTGCGATCAGTAGGTCGGCCGACACGGTTTCCTATGGATAAAGGCTTTGATCCTATAGGGGTCTCCCAATATATATGCGACGGTACGTGGGAGCACAAGTCCGTATTGATACTTATCGCTTCACCGTGGAGGAATCACCCAACCACTCAACGCTAAGATATCACGTTTAACGACGCCGGAACACGTCTCTAGCTTAGACCTCTAGATGTTTGCGTTATGTTTCAATGCGTTGTTATGTAAATTCAATTTATTTTAAGGTTGATCTTGTTTAGCAGTTTGCCTTTATGGATCACCACGAGATGTATATAAACACTCCTGAATGCAATCTAAGATGATAAGCAAGCTTTTCAATCTTTCAACTTTGAAAACCTTAACTACTGAGGGAGAAGGAAGATAACACCTTTTCACACAGATCATAGAGCACACACTAATGCACTTTCCTAAATCAACATGCAAACTGTCATACTGTACATGCACAATGCAAGTATTTCTTTTCTCTTCCTTAATGTTTGATGAAATACAAAAAGAAAGCTGTTGTATAATTTCGAATTCAATTTCAAGCGAAAACAAACAAGTTTGTCCAAAATCGAAAGACACCTTACGATTCAGTTGTTTCGACACTTAGAAATATGTAAATTCAAACCATATAACGAAAGCGACAAACTCAATCAGCTATGAACAACAAATAAGCTAACTCTTAAGATCAGAAACGACACTTAATTACAGGTCTAGATCTAAGAGGTCAATGCAAGACTGGTTCACTTTTGTTATGGGAAAGTGTAAATGACATAAGAAATACAAAAGAACAAGTACAGTTTCTTTATACAACTGAGGCGGAATAATGACAAAGGAAGATGGTTTCAGATAGGCCTACTGACTGGCAGCAAATAGCAAAAACAACAGTGAAAACAGATGAAGACACAACAAGAAACCACAGGAACTCAAGCCAAGACTGGTCCAGCGCAGGTGTAACACTGCCTGTTTGACCTTCAACGTAGGTAGCCCCTTCGGGAACTGCGCTGAAATGCAGACTGCTAGTGTACAGCCTGCAATGAAGAACGAGACTTTCGTCCGTCTTGGTTTCCGGGTCACAGATTGCTCAAAAATTCACAGTTTTTGCTCAAATCAGAAGCTATCAGTCAAGGACACACTAAGGGATGTAAAGGAGGATGAAAAGCTATCACTAAGAGCTTATTAGAGTCCTTGTGGATCAGCTCTTCAACTCATAAACTTGCTCAGAAACTGAGCCAGAGTAGCTGCCCTCTACTTTGTGTTTGATAGATTCAAACACAGTTCGATTCGGTACTCTCCTTGTTTATGAAATGAATAGCAAGAAACACAACAAACTAACAAGAGATCTTCCCCAGCGGAGTCGCCATTTTGTTGGGGGGAAAAGTATCTAATGCAGAATGCCTCTATCCCTACTCTGAAGGTGATAGTACTCCAGCAACAACTGAATGCAAAGTTATTCAAAGTTTCTTCTTTATGAGATGAGAGAGGGAAGAAAAGGATGATCTACTAACTGTTATCTTGCGCTTATAGTCGATCCAGTCTTCGCTCCTTCTTGCTTGCTCCTAGCTCCTTGCCCTTTCACCGGCCCAGCTACACACAGATCCTGTAAAAGCACAAGAAAAGGAAACTACAAGAAGCATACATCCATAATCGATTATAGGATTAGCATAAATCAAATGTACAAACATCTATTCATCATAAAGATGCATGCACATAGAATAATCTTGAATACTTTATTGATAATAGAAGTAAAGTTCTGAGAGAGTTACAACCACAATAGGCCCAATCCAGCAACACCTCCCAGCTGAATGAAATCTCCTCTTCACCTCCTTCAAGCAGACACCCAATAGCTCTAATCACAAACCAACAACACTTCCTTACTTGCACAAAATTCCAGCCTCCTTAGACCTCATGAGAGAGCTCTATATATATGGTTTTGGAGAAAGGATGAGTCATCTTGAGACTGGCCTGAAGCTGACTTGTGTCCTCTCCCACTTTAGTTAATCTTCAGTTCTTGAGTCCACTTGGAGAATCTTGCTTCCACTTGGAGATCAAGACCCTCTTACTCATCATAGGGCGAATTCCTTGAACCAAGTGTCAGTTTGGAAGCTTCCTGGGCAGTTGACACCTTGCAGAATGACTGTGCCACTTGGCCAATCTCGCCCAGCGCAGGTAGCCTTCATTGATTTTTACCTTCAACGCAGGTACAAGGAGGAGCAATTGACATTCAGCGCAAATGCTCAGTGGAGCAGCTGACATGATCCAAAAATAGCCTGTTTTTGAGTGTTTTTGAGTGGAGAACTGATTCTCAGTGCTGTGGTTTGCAGACCTTGTTCCTCTAAGGGTAAGAACAACATGTTTAGGGACTTTGGATCCCTCAGATTATTGAAATTTCATGCTCCATGCTGTTAGGCACAAAAATGTCTATAACATGGGTGGCACAACTTCGGTCAAAGTTGTTGTCGAACTACTAGGTTGTTCAATAGCCTTGTTGTTCGACAGTTTTGGATTCCTGTAATCCTTATTCCTCGTCAAAGAATCATTTTGCTGCTTTCATACAGACAACATAAGCACTTGGGATCGGGAAGAATTTTGATTAGCAACCAGTTCGGTTCTCGGGCTTGGAAACGGATCAGTCAACACAGCTGAGGTTTTCGAACTCTTAAAGAATCTTTTAAGCTCAGCTTTGTATGAACAATCTGCCGTCCAATGATCCTCATCACATATATGACACCCCGTATGACATCTAGAACCTCTTACTCATCACCAGTCGAATTCCCTGATCCAAGTGTCATTTTGGAAGCTTCCTGGGAATTGACACCTTGAGGAATGACTGTGCCACATGTACAAACTCGCCCAGCGCAGGTAGCCTTCTTTGCAGTTGACATTCAACGCAGGTATACAGTGGAGTAGTTGACATTCAGCGCAGATGCTCAGTGGAGCAGTTGACATGATCCAGAATTGCCTTTTTTTTTACTGTTTCCAGGTGGAGAACTTTTATTCAGTGCTGTGGTTTGCTGACCTTGTTCCTCTAGGGGTAGGAACAACATGTTTAGGGACTTTGGATCCCTTAGATTATGGACATTTGATGCTTCATGCTGTAAGGCACAAAAATGTCTATCACAGTTGCCCCCTAAAGTATGAGGTCGTTTATCGGGTGAAATGCTTTATTAGGAGGATCCGAAGTTCATTCAATCGCTGAGAGGTGACCTGTAATAAGATACAATACAATACATTATTTTTCATACTGTTTTCATTATCTAGCTGAGGTGGGCATTCCCATGCTCAGCTTTATAAATTCATTTTGGTACATAGAACAGACGATCGTCTGATGGTAGACTGATAATTTTGGTGAAAGTTATCATCCTTTGAGTAGGATGATCATCTGCTGTAATGATGTACATGTCAAATGTCTTTATATTTCCTGAATATATATCACAGCCCGGATGGATGAAACTAGATCTGGGGTCTTCAAACTCGTTCGATCTTCACTCTAAGTACAAGTCGATCCATGTGAGAATTGCACTGAAGTCGAACATGGAAAGACATCGCTTGATTACCGGTCAATGATGTAAACCGTTAACAAGCGCGAGAGGAATCACCGATAATGATAATGACCCTCAAGGTACTACAGTACAATTCACGTGGTGTGAATAAAGGACTTGGCGTCGAACACCATGCAAAATCTTCTGGTTGAAGGTCATTGATGTATACCTGTCGCCGGAAGTGAGAAACTTACCATTGAGGCATGCAAGCTTCAAAGTACTGAGGGGGTTGTTCCTAGATCAACTTCTTGGATAATGAGCTGAAGTCGACAAGAAGCGATCCGTCAAAGGAGGGCCTTAATGAATCCCACATCAGTGACATGGAACGGAGCTAATGATTTTAATGGAGGTGAAAACAATCTGTGAAATATGATTCAGGGTGGTGGTCATGAAAGGATGAAAGATGATGTATGGTAGTGGATGGGACACGGTTGACTCTTTCTAAACAACATCTCTTGAACATATAACGACACTGATGCGATGGATCGGTAGCATTACCCCAAATGTCGATGGTTTGGCGAGACCATGGTGATGAGACCGGTGAATGAAACAACCCAACCCGATGTGGTACGGAGGAAAAGTGTCATGTTCAAGAGCGACTTGCTACCATTAAAGCTTTGAGGTTCTCCCAATTTTTCCCCAGTCATTTCTGACCAGTACCTCTTTATTTTTGTCAAGCTTGAGGAGGATAACATATGCTTGTTCTATAACCTGCCCTTCGGGCAAGCCCATCGCTATGTTTTAACGAGCTTAGCGATAGGGAAACTCGTTCTCGTCTAAAGACAAGTTTGTCGCTATTCAATCATTTTAACGAGTCTAACGACAAGGAAAACTCGGTCCTTTTCATTTTTAGAGAGTCTGAAAAGGTACATAAAGTTAACTCCAAAATTCCTTTTTCGTCATCTAATCCCTTAAGTCCGAAAAAGTATAAAAAAATACAAAAGGGATGAGTTTTCGATAACTTTAACGAGCCGAATAAAACAAGCGCTCGACCTTTTTGTGCAATAATCCCTCAGGTCCAAAAAGATTAAAATCTAGAGGAGGGATAGCTCTTCCGGTCATTTTAACGAGCTAGAAGGCCAAAACTCGGCCAACTTTTCATATTTTACGAGTCAGTTGAAAAGAGCTTAAAGAAGACTCGTCTCTTGAGGAACGAGTGATAAACAGGGATAGCAACTGATTCCAGGTACAGGTTGGAATTTTCCAATCACGGAAGTGTCACAAGGATGGCTAGGTGAAATCACTATTCGCAGTTGTTCCTCAAAATGGGTAAACAATCATATGGAGGTGAACGATCAGCCAAATGAAAATGGAGGTGGCAGGTGCAAACACGACCAAGGCTTTTATGGCTGATAAATTTACGATCACAGTGGTTATTTACCGGAATAGGTTCAATTTTTATTTAAAAATGAGCTTAAACTCTGGAGGAAACATTGCTCACTGCTTATATTTATTTTTTAACAAGCATGAAGACCGCGTTAAAGCTGCTCGGATCTTGTGTTTATTTTTTAACGAGCATGAACTTTATGCTAAAACTGCTCGATTTACTAGTCATAAGATAAGAAATGTCTCCTGTGAGATCTCTATTTTTTATGGAGCTTCATCTTCACTAAGCTTTGCTCTGCTCCTTTCTTTATGCAAGTTCGGAAACGGCTAATCCAAAAAACAGATAAATAACCGCTCTTTGCTTGCACTCCAAAAGGGTTGCATGCCCCCAGGTATAAAATACAATTTCAAGGCTGCCCCTCCTCCTTCTCACCACTACTTTTCTTTGGGTGTTCATAGCTACTTGTTGTCTTGCTAGTCCAATTTTAACGATACTTGTCTTCTCGTTAATTTTAACGGGTCTATATGATACTTGTCTTCTCGTCAGCCCAACTTTCAACAGATTTTTCGCAAGATCGCAAGAGAACAGCTACTTGCGACAAGAGAGCAGCTACTTGCGACAAGAGAAGAACACTAGTAAAAGACAAAACATTTGTGTTATTGAGGGAGGCTTACCTCTTTCGAGTTACCCAAAGATTGTCTCGTTAATCTTTCAGACAAAACACTTCCTCGGCAATGCCTACCGAAATAGACAAGGGTGAATGACTGGTGCCAAACACATAACTTTGACAAAAGAATCTTATTCCAGAACAACCCCTCTTCCATCCACGGACGGGGTAAGGACTAGTTATATTCTCTCGCGGAAATTCTACCTTATACCCAAGGTTTTCTCTGCCCGAAGCAGACCAGGATGCATGCCCCCTGGGTTCCAGTCCCATCTTTCTGAATCACTCGCACTCATCGGGAAGAAGGACTGGGGGTGGAGACATTTCTTGATTGAATAGACCATTCAGGGTTGGTATGTGACTATTTGCGATGCGTGATCCCAGAAATGAAAGTTGGTCTACGAGCTTGACCATTATTCCTTCGTGTGGAAAACACATTACTCTAAAGAGTGAGGAGACTATTGCTCCCATGCAATATATATAGTCGCGTCCAAGGAGTAGGTTATAATCCAAGGGTCCTTGAACGACCATCACATTCATTTGAACGGTCTTCCCTTTCAATGTTACAGGCACATTGGGGAGGATCCCTAATGGTCGACTGGTTCCTTTATCGAAACCCGAGAGATTTCTTATCTCAGGCAAAAGCGCCGGGGAACCCAGTGCTTTCCAAGCAACAGAGGAAAGGATACTCACAGATGCCCCTTCATCAATGATAGTGCCAGCCATTACCATTCTGTATATTTGGACTATGATTCTGAATGGGATACTGGCTGGCAATTGGGGCCTGCCTAGTTGGTTCCAATCAAAGGATACAACCAGGTTGCTTGGTGGTGGGACCGAATACACGACCGGATATGACCCTGAGGATGTTCCTTCCTGCGATAAAGGAATGGGCGCATTGCCCTGACGCTTGTCAGAGTCTGTGTTGATGAAAAGAATTTGGATGGTGTCATCCTTATTCTCTTCAGTGACTGTGTCATTTGAAGATGAATCTTTAGTGACGGTGTCATTTGAAGATGAAACTCCTAAAAGGAGAACCGAGTCAACTGCCGTTTCGACCTTTGGACTTTCGTCCGGTCTGGATTCAGTGGGTTCATTTTCAATGATTGATGCTTCAGCTAACCACTTGAGCGGGCCAGCTGTGTTCTCAACCAACGAAGGACTTGGCACGAGTATTTTGTATCCAGGAGGAAGTCTCAATGGTGAAACCGGACGATCTTCCAAAACTCTCTTCGCTTCGTCTAAGAAGGGACAACGATGGATGGCGTGATCGCCTTCACACAGTCTGCAGGGGGATCTTGCTCCCCCTCTTTGTCTTGAACCTTCACTTTCGCTGGTTGACGGTAAGCATTCAACATGGCTATCAGAGGTTGATGCTCCCGAACTGTGCAAATGAGGGGACCATTCCCTTAGTATCCGGGCAATACAGGGACAATCTCTATGGAAGTGGTTTCCTCTACATATGACACATGGCGATTTAGGCCCGGTCTATGCTGTGTGTGGATTTTTGTCAGATGTCTTTTGCTTGCCCCCAGTCGCCTTAGGCTCCTTCTTCTTCTTCTCTCTCTTTTTCTTCTCCTTCTTCTCCATGGGAGCTTGGCTTTTTCCGGCTCTACCTTGCGAAGATGAAGGATTGGAGGAAGAGTTATAGGAAGTAGAAGGCTGGTGGGCAGCTCTGGACTGATCTAACTGTTGACTCGACTGTTCAAGAACCATGGTGTTCTGAACTACATTGGTTGAGAATAGCCATATTGGCAGGCCAATTGTCAGTCCTGGAAGCGACAATGTGGCCATGTGGGGCGCACCAACTTCTCCCCAAGAGGAGAAAGGACTAGGATTTCCATCATGGGGAATTCCTTGGTTGGTGCATTCCATGTTCTCAACCTACAGATCAACGCAGGAATAGAAGGTGATTATGTTCCGTTTTAAAATAAATTTTATAACGACGCTTTAGACACAACTTGCTTTTTCACTTTTTAAGAGTCGAGAAAAAGCTAAAGATGACTCTAGTCTCCTTCGATGTTTTAACGAGCCCGAAGTGGCAAATGCTCGGATGGACTTTTTCAGTTATAGAGTTTGAAAATGGCCAAAAGAAACTACTTTGGAGTTCTAGGCAGAGGGTGTGCCAAACTTTTCACAAAACCACAGAATACGTTTTACGGTACGGGTGGTCAATCTTCGTGAATGCTGTGTTCACTGCATTGCGATCAGTAGGGCGGCCGACACGGCTTCCTATGGATAAAGGCTTTGTTCCTATAGGTGTCTCCCAATATATACGCGATGGTACATGGGAGCACAAGTCCGTATTGATACTTATCGCTTCACCGTGGAGGAATCACCCAACCACTCAACGCTAAGATATCACGTTTAACGACGCCGGAACACGTCTCTAGCTTAGACCTCTATGTGTTTGCGTTATGTTTCAAAGAGTTGTTATGTAAATTCAATTTATTTTAGGTTGATCTTGTTTAGCAGTTTGCCTTTATGGATCACCACGAGATGCATGGTACAACTCCTGAATGCAGTCTAAAGATGAGAAGCAAGCTTTTTCAATCTTTTCAACTTATGAAAATCTTAACTACTGAGGGAAATGAAAGACATCATCTTTTCACACAGATCATAGAGCACACACTAATGCACTTTTTCCTAAATCAACATGCAAGCTGTCAAAATGAACATGCACAATGCAAGTATTTCTTTTCTTAATGTTGATGTACTACAAAAAGAAAGTTGTTGTATAACTTTGAATTCAATTTCAAGTGAAAGCAAACAAGCTTTTGTCCAAAATCAAAAGACACCTTAAGATTTACTTGTTTCAACAATATAAATACATAAATTCAAACCATATGACGAAAGCAAAAGCTCAATCAGCTATGAACAACAAACAAACTAACTCTTAAGATCAGAACGACACTTATCACAGGTCTAGATCTAAGAGGCCACAACAAGACTAGTTCACTTTCGTTATGGGAAACTGAAAATGATGTAAGAAATACACAAAGAACAAATAAAGTTTCTTTATACAACTGAGGCGGAATAGTGGCAAAGAATGGTGGTTTCAGATAGGTACATTGACTGATAACAGGCTGCAAAAACAGGGATGAAAACAGGGCAACAGAAAGCAGAGAACCCCAGTTGCACAAGGCCACACTGGTTCAGCGCAGGTAGAACACTGTCATTTTGACATTCAGCGTAGGTAGCCCCTTCAGGACCTGCGATGAAATGCAGACTGCCTTCATAGTGCCTGCAATGAACAGAGAAACTCTCGTTTCTCTTAGGTTCTGGGTCACAGATTGCTCAAAAATCAACAGTTTTTGGCCAAATCAAAGCTACCAATCAAGTACACACTAAAGGATGAAAAGGAGGATGAAAAGCTATCACTAAGAGCTATTCAAAGTCCTTGTGGATCAGCTCTTCAAATCATAAACATGCCCAGAAACTGAGCCAGAGTAGCTGCCCTCTACTTTGCATTTGAAAGATCCAAATGCAGTTCGATTTGGTACTCTCTGTGTTTAGGAAATGAATAGCAAAAACACAAACAACCAACAAGATACGATCCCCAGTGGGGTCGCCAATTTGTTGTTGGGAAAAGTATCCAATACGGAATGACCCTATCCCACTCTAAGGGTGATAGTTCCTTAGCAACAATCAAAGCAAAGCTATCTGAGATTGCTTCTTTATGAGATGTAAAAGAGGGGAGAAAGAGATCCACTAACCGATGTCTTCCGCTAATGATTGATCCAATCTTCTCTCCTTGTTGCTTGCCCCCAGCTCCTTGCTCTTTCACTGGCCCAACTGCACCAAGATCCTGCAAAATGGCAAGAGAGGGAAACTACAAGAAGCATACATTCATAATTGATTCAAGGATTAGAATAAATCAAATACACAAGTATAACAATACATCATTGAGACACATGCATATAGAAGAACCTCAAATGCTTTATTAATGGAAGAAGTAAGGTTCAGGAAGTGATACAACCATAAGAGGCCCAATCCAGCATCACCTTCCCAGCAGAAAGAAATCTCCTCTTCACCTCCTTCAAAGCAAATCACCCAATAGTTCTAAACTCAAACCAATAGCAATTCTTTACATTCACAAGATTCCAGCCTCCCTAGACCTCATGAGAGAGATCTATATATAGGAGTTTTGGAGAAAGGATGAGTCAGCTTAAGGCTGGCATGAAGCTGACTAGTGCCCTCTCCCACTTCAGTTCTTCTTCAGTTCTTGAGTCCACTTGGAGGTTCTTAATTCCACTTGGAGATCTAGAACCTCTTACTCATCACCAGTCGAATTCCCTAATCCAAGTGTCATTTTGGAAGCTTCCTGGGCATTGACACCTTGAGGAATGACTGTGCCACATGTCCAAACTCGCCCAGCATAGGTAGCCTTCTTTTCAGTTGACATTCAACGCAGGTAGACAGTGGAGCAGTTGACATTCAGCGCAGATGCTCAGTGGAGCAGTTGACATGATCCAGAATTGCCTTGTTTTTGAGTGTTTTCAGGTGGAGAACTTTTATTCAGTGTTGTGGTTTGCTGACCTTGTTCCTCTAGGGGTAGGAACAACATGTTTAGGGACTTTGGATCCCTTAGATTATGGACATTTCATGCTTCATGCTGTAAGGCACAAAAATGTCTATAACAAATAGTTACATGGATATCATTGTGGATGAATTGCCAAATGAATTACCACCGATTAGGAGTATAAGTCACCATATCGACTTAATACCAGGATCAAGTCTACCTAATAAAGCTGCATATAGATTAACTCCTCAGGAAAATGCAGAGGTTGCAAGACAGGTTCAAGAGTTAATGGACAAGGGACTGATTCGAGAAAGTCTGAGTCCGTGTGTTGTGCCAACGGTGCTTAGTCCGAAAAAGGGAGGAGAATGGCGCATGTGCACCGATTCCAGAGCTATCAATAAGATAACAGTCAGGTATAGATTTTCTTTGCCCAGAATGGATGATTTAATGGACTGTTTAAGTGGATCCAGGTATTTTACAAAGATAGATTTAAAAAGCAGGTATCATCAGATTAGAATTCGGGAAGGCGATGAATGGAAGACAGCGTTCAAAACAAATAGTGGACTGTATGAGTGGTTAGTGATGCCTTTTGGGCTCACTAATGCGCCCAACACATTCATGAGACTAATGAACGAGGTCCTGAAAGAATATACAGGTAAATTTGTTGTTGTTTACCTTGATGATATTCTGGTTTTTAGCAAAAGTAAAGAGGAACATTTGGAACATTTGAAGTTAGTCTTGAAAACACTGCAGAAGGAAAAACTACTAATTAACTTGAAGAAATGTAGTTTCATGAAAGAGGAGCTGGTATATTTGGGGTTTGTGATTTCCAGAGAAGGTTTAAAAATGGATCCGGAAAATGTACAAGCAATCAGAAACTGGCCTACTCCTAGGAGTGTATTTGAGGTAAGAAGTTTCCATGGACTTGCTAGTTTTTACATGAAGTTTATAAAAGGGTTCAGTCAAGTTTGTGCACCAATCCTTGAGAAAATTAGGGAGGTCAATCAGCTATTTCAATGGACAGAAGCAGCCGACAGGAATTTTAATTTGTTGAAAATAAAGATAACATAAAAGCCTATTCTAGCATTGCCAAATTTCGAGAAAGTCTTTCAAGTGGAAACTGATGCAAGTGGAGAAGCAATTGGGGCGGTGTTGAGCCAAGAGCAAAGACAGATAGTGTATTTCAACGAGAAACTAAATGATGCGAAAAGGAGATATTCTTCATATGACTAAGAATTCTACGCTATTGTGCAGGCGTTGAAAAAGTGGAGGCATTACTTACTGCCAAAGGAATTCATTTTATATTCCAATAATCATGCTTTGCAGTTCATTAATAATCAGCCAAAGTTAAATCAGAAGCATGCCAAGTGGGTAGAATTTCTACAAAGTTTCACTTTTGTAATAAAGCACAAAAGCGGTAAGTCTAATAAAGTGGCAGATGCGTTGAGCAGGGTAAGTTTTCTTTTGCAAGAATTCAAAGTGGGTGTTGTAGGTTTTGATGAAATGATAGAAATGTACAAGGATGATGAGGATTTTAGAGATATCTACACAACAATGCAGAATCCAGTGAGCCATAACATAAGTCAATGGATGGACTACCTTATTCAAGGAGGCATGTTATTTAAGAGCAACAAATTATGCATTCCTAAATGTTCAATGAGAGAAAACATCATTAAAGAAAAGCACAGTGGAGGATTGTCTGGTCATTTTGGACAAGGCAAGACTTTCGCTCAGGTAAATGATTTTTATTATTGGCCCAAAATGCAAACTGATGTTAAAAAGTTTGTTGAGAAATGCAGGGTATGTCAGTATGCCAAAGAAAGGAGTCAAAATACAGGTCTATATCAGCCATTGCCCATACCAGATCGACCATGGGATGCAGTGAGTATGGACTTTGTTCTGGGTTTACCAAAAACTCAAAGAGGAAATGATTCTATATATGTTGTTGTAGATAGATTTTCAAAAATGGCCCATTTTATTTCTTGTAAGAAGACTAGCGATGCCACACACATAGCCAATTTGTTCTTTTCTGAGATTGTAAGATTGCATGGTTTACCTGTGAGCATTGTATCAGATCGGGATACAAAATTTGTAGGGCATTTCTGGAGAACACTTTGGAAGAAGTTGGGAACTAAACTCAATTTTAGTTCAGCCTACCATCCTCAAACCGATGGACAAACTGAAGTTGTGAACCGAAGCTTGGGAAATATATTAAGAACTCTGGTTCATCAGAATCCCAAACAGTGGGATTTGGCATTAGCTCAAGCTGAATTTGCTTACAATGATACACCAAACCAAAGCACAGGAATGAGACCATTCCAGATTGTCTTTGGGATGCATCCAAGAGGAGTATATGAACTCAGAAATTTGGGAAAACAGGAAGCCAGAAGTGCAAGTGCTGAAGATTTTGCTGAACAAATGCAAAAGCTACAAGAAGAAGTCAAAGGTAAATTACAGGAAAGCAGCAAAAGATATAAACAGAGAGCAGATCTGAAAAGGAGAGAAAAAGAATTTCAAGTAGGAGATTTAGTCATGGCATATTTGAGGAAGGAGAGATTTTCTACAAGGACTTATAATAAACTGAAGCTGAAGAAAATAGGACCCTGTAAAATCAAAAGGAAATTTTCAGCTAATGCATATGAGATTGAGCTACCATAAGGGATCGGAATATCCCCCATTTTTAATATTGCAGACTTGTATCCATTCAGAGAGGCAGAAATAGAGTTGCAGAAAGAAGTCACAGGTGATGAAATTAAAACTGTGGATTGGGAGGAACAAGTACCAAAAGCATCTCAAAAAGAAGTTGAAGCTATTTTAGACTGAAGAGTATCTAAGAAAACCAGAGGGCAGACATATTTCCAATATCTAGTCAAGTGGAAGAAGCAGCCAGTGGAAGATTCCAGTTGGTTGACAACAGCTGAACTACAGAAATATGGAGTGAGTCTGAAGGTTTGAAGGAAAAATCTTTTCTTTCCCAGGAGTCTGATGCAGGAGCATCGACATTAGCCAGCAATGTGGAGGATTGTCCACATGTTGTGGCTAATCACAATTAAATTCATTTACTGTTACCGAGAAGGATACTTCTCAAATTGTTAGTTATTGTAATAAATAAGGCATTTTTTATTTAGATTGGGGATAAGATTTGTTAGCTTAGGTGTGCATGAAAGCTAAGAGATAGAAGATTGTTTTTAGATCTCTTAGAAATATAATATTATTGTTAGATTTTGTTATAGAAATTATGGAGTTAAAAAGGGGAAAATATAATCGTGTACAAGAGGAGAGGAGAGAGGCTTGGAGTGGAGCGAGAGCTCAAAGTGTGGTGGATTGTATTTGGTAACAGAGGTCATTTTATGGCGTAATCTGGCCAAGGCCGAGACCCTATATTTTGTGAATAAATCCAGTATTTTGTGCAGTGCTTTGTTTATTCGGCCCATGGAGGCCTTGTGTGTTTGGTTGCCTTTTTAACTTTATGCAGTTTTGATCTGTCTGGGTTTTATTCATAAACATAAGAATGCTTGTGCTTAAGGCAAGTCTAGCATAGCTAAAGTCCGTAAACGGAAAAGTCCATTTACATAGAGAATCGGCGCCAAAACCCCTTAGCGAAGCACTGAACGGACTTGAAATAATATTAAGGTTTCCTTCGGAACTCATCGGGTCCGTGTAGTTCCATCGCATCGGAACTTCGGCGAAATCCCATCGCATCGGAGCATCGACGGAACGATATCGCATCGGAAACCTTAGTAATGAAAGCGGAAGCGATATTTTATATATCGAGTTGAATTCCCAAGTCGGGTCTGGATCTATATCGGCAGACACATATATGTGTATAGCGCGTCAAGCGATCGTCGATCGCCGACGAAATATTATTGGGCGGAGGCGGATGCAATAGAAACATTAAACTGTAGTGAATTATAGATCGGGTCCGCAACCTCATCGGGGTCATCGGGACCGCGGCATGTGTTTATGGTTGTAACAGCCGATATCGGACCTGCCAAAAATTGCAAAGATATATATAATTTGAAGTTCGGCGTTTAAAAAAAAAAGCGGGTTTTTGTATGTTTCCATATAGTTTTATATATATGTGGGAACGGTTATAAAACGGGGGGTTTTATATGGTTTCTGCGTATTTATGGTGGGTCGCTCCCGATACACATATTTATGATGGGTCGCTCCCGATAGATGGATGATGGTGCTTGCGAGCTTTAAAGCTCGGGTGGTGGCTTTCGATGGGTGATTAAGAGTGCCGATAAAAATGTGGCTTTGATTCCTCATATGTCCATGGTCATAAAAGGCTTAAATCCTTAAGCTCTCCGATAAATCCTGTAGGTTGCTACCACAGGTCAAGGGCTGATTTTTATTTGAAAATGGGATTTTGGGTAATACCCAAGACTACCTTTTCATCAAATTTGAAAAAGAGAAGAAAGATTGAAAGAATCTTCACCTTCTTGGTCCTCTACCTATGTAATTTGACTATCTTAAACCTGGTCGCAATTTGGACCAGCAACTTGAAAATTAGGAGAGTGTGAAAAACTAGTTGATGGAATAAATTGATCAAGCAGACCATGGTACAGAGAGTCACGACATGTAGATGATAGAGGATGACAAAAACCCGAATCAGATTCAAGACTAAAGTTATGAGTGTTAATACCATCTTGAGGAATAGAAAAATTGGTTTTCGCCATAGGATTCATGAGCCATTCTGGGATATCCTCTATTGAATTTGAGTCATGAAAAGCGGAAGGAGGATGAAGAGAGATTAGGAATTTGATGTGCATATTTTCAAATTTTATGATCATCACATGGAGGTGTTTGCATCAGAATTGAAAAAGGAGGACAAGGAACAAAAGGAATTATGAGCTCCTCCTCTAAGATTAGGGGCCTCTCTTGGTTTACAAGAGTTGGGGACGAAGAAACATTAGGTGGTCTGGATTCACTATGCAAATATATATGAACCAAATTCTCAAAATTTTGTTTCAAGAAGTCCCAATCCATATCTTATTCAATAAATTCATAAAAATGCTGAAGGAATCAAATAGAGAAATCCTCAACTGATTCATTAAGCTTCATTCTTAACTCATTAAGTCTTTTAAGAACATCTTGGTAATCATACCTATCGAAGGCTTGATAAAGCTCCAGGAGGAAATGAAGAAAATAATGGATGGAAGGAGATGGTAAGGTATGACACCATCGATTAACACAACCTTCAAGGGCGAGGAAGAATGCGATACATGTAAAATCTCCATCATCAATTTTGTAACATTCACAAAACTTGAGAAAATCATAAATGTGTTCGATTATGGATGTTCCATCCTCACCATCAAAATTTAATCGAGACAAGTGATAAAGAGGCTCATCGGGGTTTAAACGTTTACTAGGGGATAGGTTATAAAAACATCATGGGAGTATGATTTCAGGATGAGCCATTCAAATAATCTCAATGGGTACAACTTGTCATCTAGCCCTCCTTATAGTGCCATTTTGTTGACACTGTTGGAAATCCATCAACCAAGGGGGTCTCCTTGATGTGAAGTCCCAATTAGACCTCACATCATCTGGAGTAGGATCCCCATATGGAGTATTGACTGCACTGCCATGTATGTTGTAGATTTTCCTGGGCTTCAAAGTTCAGCACAAGAGAGTAATACACAGGTATCTTCAGATCAACAAGTGAGTATACCTTCTGAAATTTTTAGCTGCTGAAAGTATCAAGGTCCTTGTACCAAAAGGGGAGACAAAAGTGGGCCCTTTAAAGACAAGTAACAATAATAATATAGAAAAGTAACACAAGTAATCCATAAGGATGAATTTTTGATCAACCGGTGAAATAGTTCACAAGGAAGCAATGATTGTTAAAGAAAATATGACACACTTTTAACAAGATAAGTACTAAAGCCACCGAAATAGTTCAATTTCCTTAGTACAAATGAGAAATAACAAACATCACAAAAATTCAAAGAACATTATTACATTATTCACAACATATGCATGAAAGTTTGTTGACTCAATGAGCTTCTGAATCAAGTGAAAGTTCCAAGATAGATCGACAAATCGAACACCACTAGCCCCAATAGTGGAGCATTAGAGAAATCACTTGTTACTCCAAAACAACTATCTTCCTCTTTAATGCCTACTAGGAGGAGTCAAGGTGAAAATTATTTTGCATGTACAATGAGGGTGTATATATAACAAATGGGTTGATTATTCACCTCCCATGTAACTCTTGGACTACCCTCATGACTGTTTGACTATCCTATGACCTTTCAACCCCCACACGACTTTTCACATTACATATATGACTCTTGGACTTCCACTTTACATTGCATTTTCCAATATATAATTTACATAATCCACAAATGATGACTCATGACATGACATGACACTAATGACATGGCAATGCCAAGCCACTCTTTTCGGTTGTTTTGTCTTCAATAAGATATGTTAAAAGCTTCATTTTATGAGAGATATGCCTTATTATTCATATCCGCCCTCCACTGGGTTATGCATCAGATGGAGCCTTCATGCGGTCTTGATCTTTGATATTCTATTGTATTCTAGTGTTCCTTTATATTATTTCTTGATGAGCATCTTTTCTCATTAGCTCCATATGTGTCTTCTAGCATGGTCCTCCTCTCCTTTTCCTCCATCATCATCTTGTCATGATAAGACAAAGTTCTCGCAGCTGAAATAATTCATGACAAGCCAACATCAGTTCGAAAACACCCAAACTAACATATTTCATGAATTCACTTATTAGGGATGGAAATGATGACTGGTTTAGTGACAGTCTAAGGGGATTGTGTATTTCCAGAGGCCAAGGTCTAGGACTGAGGCTTGATACTACGCAATGCATAGTTCAGGATGGCCATTTTTAAGAGGTTGCGTAGTTGAGGGTGTTAAGAGTTCAAGGCAGGGGCTTAAGGCTTGAAGATGCCTAATACACAGTTCTGGAAGGACAGAGGCAAAGAAATGTAACAATTGAGGGAATCAAGGAGTCAATCTAGAGGCTTAATCCTTGAGACTGCGCAATATGCAGTTGATGGATTCAATTTCTTAGGCTTGAGGCTTGAGCCTTAAGTTTTCCCACTGTGTCACCTCTGGGAGGTAGGGAGACCAAGTGATTGAAAAATTGCGAAGTTTAAGAGCTCAAGACTAAGGTTTGAGGACTGAGATTATGCAATGTGTAGTTTAGGTTGGGCTGGGGAGAAATATTGTGTAGTTATAGAGTTTAGGGGCTAGGCTTGAGCATTGGGATTGCACAATGCATAATTACGAAAGGAAGAAATTGCACATTTTGAAGTTCCAAGGGACAAGGGTGCTGCTTGAGGGCTGTGACTTCATAATGTGCATTTCAAGCTAGGTAGAATGAGGCTGAGTGGTACTGTCGGGGAGTTTTCTTAGTTGGAATAGGTGTTGGATAAGTGAGCTGAAGATCAGTAACATAAAGACTTTGAGCATGATCACAAACTTATATCACTTGAAGATACATTAATGAACACTCAGAACATATGAACAATATTCCTTCTTCAGTGCAACACCTTTGCGGCAACTCCCACCAAGTGCGACACTAAAGATACACTTTGCGTCGATAGTGACGAAACTTGTGTGTCAATGCTTAAAAATTTGGGAATCAGTGCAATACATGTTTACATGATAAGCACAACTCATTATCACAAATATTAGCCCTTGAGAAAAAAAAATCCACTTTATGTGATGAGAAACACTTCCCATGCAGAAGATGACACATGTGATATGGAAATAAAAGTTCGAAGGACACTTGCAAGATGCGAACGAAGGTGAGAGAGACACATGCCAGAGTGAAGATAAAATGAGAACGAAATTAATTAAAGTGAAAGAAAGTAAAAGTGATAGTTAAAAATATGAAAATGACACTCACGACAATGAAGCAGCGCAAAAGTGACAGTTTGAAAAACTCACCAAAATAGAAGTACAAATGTAGCTGAAAGTGAGAGACTGTCAATGAACATTAACACTAGTTGTCCACATGGGTTGAGCATGGAATAGGAATTGTCTTGTTGGACCATGCTAGGCTTATTCATGATTGCGTGAAAGAATGCACTCATGGATTCATTATGGGTTGAGCATGTGTGAGAAAGTGACTTCAACACTTGAAATCCAAGAAAGGAGCCCAAAATATTAACAAAGTATCACCGACCCGGAAGTAACTATGAAAAACCGATCATAAGATCCCTAGTAGGCTCCAAAATTCGAGTATAGACAAATTTTTTGAGGGTGCTATCACAGTGACAACATGACCTTACCTTTTACTAATCATGCTCCCAAACCTTGATTAAAAAAATAATATCAATTTCACTTGAGATCCAACTTAACAAAGGACCTTTATGTCATGGAAAGCCATGACAGTTCCAAAAACAGATATAGAGTGTTCCCAATTCTAATTTGTTACTCTCATTTTGGTCTCTATTCCTCATGATATATTTCCTATTTCTAATGATATTCCACTTTCCTTCCTTTACCTTTTTAACCTCCTTTAATTCAACTTGTTTTACTAGAATACAAATTGAACCATATAACAAAAAAAAAAAAAAAAAACAAGGTGTAATAACCCAATGGAGGGGTTAAACAAATGATAATTTTATTAATACACCCGGTGAGGATAAAAGTACAAAATGGGTTTATAGATCCCCCTCCGTGGGATGGGTCCTTTTCGTCTTTGTGTTTCTCTTTCTCAATATGCAAAAAATAAAACTAAAATAAAAAGATGGAATTCAAATGGGAGCTTGAATGCTACATAGGGGATTCACTCAATGAACCTCTAACATATCACGTGCGTTCGTGGCATATTAAACAATACCATTAATTTCACTACATATTGGAAAATACCCCTAAAAATCACATTATTTAACCCCCTACCATATGAACCCAATATACCTTGCCAATTTAAAAACCCCTACTTTCACTAGATATTGTAGGTATCCATTTTTTCATTAACATTTTTTATACCCCTTTACGTTTTTTCATTAACATTTTTTATACCCCCTATATATCCCCCATTCTATTATGTCATTTTTTCTTCAATAAATATCCACCAATATGAACCCACGTGCTATGGTATTGCTCCCCCACTAAAGCCCCCGTGGAATGCTATGAGATGATAATGGTGACGATGACAGTGATCATGGTGAAGAATGAATGGAAAACCCTCTATTTATAACAAAGTATTGAGCTATATTAGGAATTATAAAATACAAAAATATTATTGACTAAACTAAAATCTAGCCATTATGAATACTTTATTATATTTTTCGAGAGGAAAAATATATTCAAAATTTCCAAATATCTTAATTTAGAAAGTGGTTGAAGTAATTAACAAATAAAAATTATTTATTAATCACCTTGTGAGAATTAAGACAAATATGAATTAGAAATAATTGGTAAATAGTGATTTAATAATTATCTCATAAGAAAAATAGGAAATAAATATGGAAGAATGAACAAATGATTATTTATTTAAATATTCCAAGATGATTTAGTAAAAAAATGGTAAGCAATAATCACCAAATAGTGATTTAATAATTATTTCTAGAGAATATTATATAAATAATGATTTATTTAATTATTCTCAAGGGGTTTTTGAGTTTTAATGAGAAATAATTTAGGAAAATGGTTTGCTAAATTATTTAATGGTGAAAGTGGGTTTTTATTATGGAAAAAACCCATCGTACATGCTGTATTTCGATTAACCTAGTAAAAATGGCTAGGTGAAATCTTTTTTGGGTGATAATAGATTCCCCCCCAACATAAGAGTCTCATGAGAAAATCGTATGAACGAAATATGTTGTAGTTTACACTTTCACAATAAAACGAAGGGGATTCAATGAGAGAGAGGGAGAGAGAGAGAGAGAGATTTGAAGAAATGCAAGGAAGGATTGACAATGGAGGGGGCAAGACCTTTTTTTTTCACTGTGGTTCACGGACACCTTGGTCAACGGGTGGTCGCTACATCCATGGAAAAAATCTGGGCTGATCGACCCCGAATGGAATCTAGCCCCGTGGCCCACTAACAATGCCTAACCTCAAGGGCTTCGGGTAGAATGGACCCTGTGACGTCCCGAACGACGAGGCACTGATTTTGACCAACTGAGCTAACCCTTGGGACTTGGATGGGGTGAGACCTACTTATATGGTATAAGTATAATTTTATTAGTAAGTACATGATCTCAAATGAGGCGGGTGATGAGCCTCACCATTGGGTAACTATATGGACCTTAATACACTTCTAAGTTTATTTGAATCAACTCTTCTCATAATTCCTTACATATTTTGATGATATTTTGCTTAATGAGATGAGTAAAAGTAAGATGTTATGTCTAGTGGACTAATGTGCATTGATTGCAGATTTTTGAGAACAAATCACAGAAATTTTGGCTAATTAAGGGAAGAAACTCAAATGAGACAAGGAGGAGTGATTGTAGGAGATAGATCCTCCTCATTTGATCCTCAATCATTCGAATATTCCTCCATCAAATCACACTAGCTCGGAGTTGCAAGCACCCGAGTCATGAATATCAAAAGGCAGCCGAGCCAGTGACAGTTAAAGAGCTAGTGCATCTTAAGTTTAGGAGATAAGCCTCCCTAGATTTAAGGAAGTTGTTGGAGACTTCAGTTGTATAAATAAGGAGGCCTAGAGCGTCATTAGGATTCATTTTTTTTTTTTTTTTTTTTTTTTTTATGTAAAAGCACTAACAATTTTCGAGTTCAAGACTTGTGGAAGACATTGTTATGTAATTTTTCTGATATGATAATGAGAATGAGCATTTCCTTGATCTAGCACTGAGTTGAATTAGAGGGCTGAAGCTCTTGGGTTAGGGCCCAACACTAGTAGCAAAGGCTTCTCTTCTTGCACTTGTATGCTTCGTTGATTTCATATATTAATGGTTGAATTCGTTTTAACACTATTTCATTGCAAGTAGTTATGGATTTGACTAGTTTGCTTCCATTTATGCATTTCCTTGGTAGCTTTGGCCTCACTCCTCCCTTCAGGGACCATGGTTTGATGAAAGAACTCCTATGTAGCCCCAAAAAGACAAAATTCTAATTTCTTATGGAATTTAGGGTTTTTTGCTACTTAGGCCAACATATTTTCAGTTTTCAAGAATAGGATTCAAATGTCATTTTTGATATATTCAGCCTTGCATTAGATCTCATAGTGTTTCACATTATTTTGCAAGTGTTTCCGTGCATGAAATAGGAAACTAGATAATGGAATTCTATTTTCTTAGTTGATTGAAAATCTTTGTTGTTTTACATTATTCATGGATAAATGATAGTGATTGATGCAGTGTAGGATTTTTAATAGTGTAGGGAGATCTCATGACCAATGAACCCCAACCTAACCTCATCCATCCTTGATCATCAAAGGCCACTAAGTCCCTCACCCAATTCATCATTTCATAAGAACAACCTTCCAGGGTTGTTGAGCAAATCCAACCATCTTATAAACTCTGCTTTGAGCTCTGAAGGAGTCCTAGCCACTCCCTTACCTTATTTCTCCCACCATTTACCTTCCCTAAGGCCTACACTACCTTCCAAATCACTCTTATTTCTCTTATTCGGATCCTGTAGGAATACAGGGGATCTTGTTGGAGCATTAGGACATCCTGTAGAATGACCTGTAGTGGCCAACTTTGAGGCCGACTTGTGGAAAAAGAACCTAGGAAGATAGGAGAAGACATGTTCTTTCCTCCTAAGCCATATGACCTTCCACCACCATCTCTAACCCACTTGCCACATCACCAAGAGGATTTAGCATTCAGTGCAGGAGTTTCAACAATGCAGGGAGATCTCATGACCAACAAACCCCAACCTAACCTCATCCATCCATGATCATCAAAAGCCGCTAAGTCCCTCACCTAGTTCATCATTCCATCAGAACAACCTTCCAAGCTTGTTAAGCAAATCCAGTCATCTTAAAAACTCTGTTTCGAGCTCTGGAGGAGTCCTAGTCACTCCCTTTCCTTATTTATCCCACCATTCACCTTCCCTAAGGCCTACACTACCTTCCAAATCACTCTTATTTCTCTTGGTTGGATCCTGTAGGAATACAGGAGATCAAGTAGGAGCATTAAGACATCATGTGGGAAGCATTAGGACATCCTGTAGAATGACTTGCAGTGGCCTGTTTTGAGGCCAAATTGTGGAAAATGCACCTAGGAAGATAGGAGAAGACCCCTACCTGCCTCCTAATCCATTTGACCTTCCACCACCATCTCTAACCCCCCTGCCACACCACTAAGAGGATTTAGCATTCACATTTTCACACATAAGATTTCACTCAGCGCAAATTTCCCCTTTCCTCATTGGTAATCAAGCTTCTTCTGGATCAATAGAACACTGGTTTGAGAAACCATAATGGTCTATTTCCAGCTCAGCAGTGACAAAGAGTGGACCCATCACATCTGCTTGTGTATACAACACTATCACCTCCAAGTTTGTATGAACTTCGGGTTGATAAAGTAAAGTTGGTAGCCCCAGGAATTGTAGCACTCTTACTACAATACTGGTGCTCATCAATGGGGGAGGCATACCCATACGCGTCAAGATAACTGAGTAAAAATAATGTTGATGTGCCCAACAATGTGAGTTAGAGCAACAAAGTACATAATACATGATATGATGGAATCAATGGGATAGAAAGTAATACAATGATACAATGAGTCCCATATACATAAGTGTATGGAATACAAAGGCCATGACTGATGTAATAACATATGTTGATTTGAGTACATGTGTAACAACCCTGGTGAAAATTCCATGTAATAAAAGTAAATAAAGGCACAATAATAACCATGGATAATGGGACACTTATTCCAAGCTAAATGTTGGGCATAATCTTAGTAATGTGGATTACTTAGATTGGTTATGGCTAAGGAAATTGGCAAAGGAAATGGCTAAGGCTTTGGAAAGGCAAAATAGAATTGTTAGCACATTTATTTATGAAAATAATGGAAATTAGGAGAAAAGGGAGGTTAAAGGTCACAGGTTACATGTGAGGAGGAAAATGAAGGAAAATAACGGAAAATGAAGAAAATAGAGGCCTCATTCATAAAAAGGCTTTTGAGGATCAATTGGTAAACTTTTGTTAGTTCAGTTTTGGAGCTCTCTCATTAGTCTCTCTCTCTCTCATACTCTTGAAGACAAAGTTTTCTTGGAGAACTCTTGGAGGATGTGGCATACTTGAAATTTTTGGAGAAAGAAGGAAAAGGAAGAGAAAGAAAGTGCAAGAAGTCATTAGGATCAACAACTACATCATATTTGCTTGCAGGTACTGAGTTGCATGTATGATTTCTTCACTAGTTTCGGGATGCATGGCATATGCATGTGGATTTTTGGTTGCGATCTGTCATTGGCATGGAGGATGGCTGAGATTGGCAATGGATTGCCTAGCCTTGCTATTTCCTGGATATCCATGTTGATTATGGGTTACTTTCATTATTTTTTTTTGGTTGGTTCTTATGTTTCCTTAGCTTGGGTTGAGTTACTAGTCCTAGAAACCCTAGTTGGACAAATGCTCTAGAAGCCCTGTAACAACGTGGGTTAAGTTACTAGTCCTAGAAGCCTTAGTTGGACAAATTCTCTGGAAGCCCTAGGTGGGTTTAGTTAGTAGTACTCGAAGCCCTAGTTGGAGAAATGCTCTGGAATCCCTGGATAAGCGGTGGGTTGAGTTACTAGTATTGGAAACCTTGGTTGGACAAACACTTTGGAAACCCCGGAAGGATTGGATGGAGACAAATATGATGATGGTTTTGTGATTTCCAAACGAGAGGTGGAATCAATGTTTGATGGGTTGAGGTGGATGGCCTCTGGAAGCCCTAGATGAGTTTTGGTTGATGTTTTCTATGAGACCCAACATTCATGATTGGAATATGGCACGGGGGTGAATGGTTGAAGAGAGATTTGGCTCAACCATTCTATGGTTGGGTGGAACATGGAAGTCCCATCCCAGGTTTGGATTTTGCATCATTAATGAGAGGTTATTTCTCTTTGTATTTCTATGAACATTATACTAGATTATATGTGGTTTATATGGTTGTGATTTCATGGATAATTTTGTCCCTATTATGTTAGTTATTTATATGTTTTATGACAACAACCATGTGTGGCTCTCATCATGTTTTTACTTGTAATTGAATGATCAATGTGTCTATGACCTAATGATGGAATGGTAGTTGATGTGTTGAGGCATCAATGGTTCTTAGCAATTCTTAGCTAAGTAGGATACCCCTATGATTAGAACTGCTATTTAAACCTGTAGATTACATATTCGTGATATCTTTGATGGAATGCCTGTCATGGCTAGTAGGCGTCCAGTCAAGGTCTTTAACAAGTATTTTCTTTAGTATTGTCATTTCCATTTTATTTTAATGATTTTAAGAGATGGTTCAATTCTGGGTAGTGATATAGGCTCTGGGCCTGAAAAAGTGGCTCAAATCCTAGATTCATTGGCATAGCACTGACAGATTTGGTATCAAGTCACTAGAAGACAAGCGTGTGAGAGAAACTTCAGGTTTCTGTTCATCCTTATGCCTATAGAATGAGAGAAACTGAGGCTTAAGTTGTCTAAAAGTTCAGTGGGACCACAAGGCAAGTTGTCTCTAGTATTGGATTGGTTCCTGAGGGTCCTGTAGTTGATGATTAATGTCTATACGGTGTGTTTCCATCAATTTCACTTCCTTAACATGACTTAGGAGGTCGAATAATATCACAGTTGCCTCTCATTGCATGTTTACCCCGTTAGGCATGTTGCTTGGGTAGATGTGGGAGGATGGTGCTACAACATGAGATATAATGTCCCCCGAACTGATAGGAGGGGAGGATCACAACAAAAGAATTCATGCTCAATAGGAAGGGGCTATGAAGATATAATTGGACTATCTCAATGAGACATGCATGTTGTGGGTTCTATGATGGGCGGAAACTAAGCCAGTCAAATCATCAGAACTGCGTATGAGGCTAGATCATAGTTTGCTTTACTCTAGGCATGTGGGGGGCTACCTAAAGAACCACTCCCTCATGAGGTCTATAACATATCACACATACCCAAGAAATGTTGGTACCATCTATTGGATCACTGTACCGTCAGGTGTATAATTCTCGATCGTCCGATAAGGTGCTACAGTTGAGCCTACGAGAACCAACTAAGTAAAAGGGAAATGATGATTCCATTTTATTGATCCAAGGGACCGAACAAGGATGAAAGCTGGAACCATGGTACAACTCCTTCTAGACCACTCAATTGGAAATATGTGTTGATGTTGATAGAAAAAGGGCCTACCCGAGTTGAGGCAATAACGATTCCTCAAAAAGGCACGAGGAATGAAGGAATGTGACTGATGTGGACTAACACCAAGGATGATGATGTAGGAATGGGAAACTAATGAAATTATGACTTCCCTTGTCAGATCATAATATACATGGTTGACCTGGCAACAACTAACTCGATTCCATAGAGGATCGTCAATTAATCAAACAAATGCTTTTAAGAGACATGTCAGGATAGTTGGAGGCCTAATATGAGCAAAATGGGATGAATGCGAAACAAAGAGGGATATTTTATTGCAATAAGACTCAATGGGACTCTGAATAGACTCCATGGATGTGAGGGTGACTCATATTTGATGCTCTGAACAAGGGTGACTCTATGATGCTACCACATGGGGAAGGTCCAAAGGGGACCATAAAAACATGAGTAAATAGTGATTAATCATGAAAAAGCTTGACATATAAGTTGACAAGTGCAAAGACATAGTGGTGCCAAAGTATGAGCGACTCATACGAAGAGATTCAGCTTGAAAAAGGGGTACAATGAGACCTTATGGAAAAAATGGTTTCCTTGTGAAGTGTCAAATTACCAAAAATGAAGAGAGACCCATTATAGAGCTCGGTAAGAGATTTTCAATGGTGCTGACGATTCATAAAAACGAGTTATGGTTTGATTGATATGGCCAACGGAAAAAGTAGGGTTTCTCCTATAAAAGGGATTCTTGCCCCAAAATCTAACTCATTTGCACATTGAGCTATTGGAGAACATGGAGAGGAGGAGGAGGCCCTAAACATTGGTGAACTTTTAACACACAAATTGATCTATCAGAATCTAGATCCGCGACTTACAAGTAGGTGGCATAACCTTACTCATCAATTTCTGTGGATTAGATTTTCATATTAGGGCTTCAGCTAGCTAGGGGAAACCATTTATTTTATTCATGTTCAAAATTCACAATTTTTTAATTTTATATGTTTTAGGGCATAGAAAATAGGCCAAAAAATGAGCCAAATGTAGTTTTTGGTGGAAAAACTGCGTTGTGGAGCAAGGGGGAAAATATTTTTGGGGGTATATTGGGAGCTGAAAATGAGGTATAAAGATGCATGCTTTGAATCTTAACTAACAAAATATGATGGTATTTTGTAGGTATGGAAGAGTTAAAGCTATTATGGAGAGAGTGATATTTTGATGATATTCACATTGAGGCTTAGGGGAACCATTCTGTCATAGGGGCTCTTGTATGCTATGGGTTGCTCAAGTTCTTTTGGAACCCACTGATGATGGTTGGGGAGCCACTTTTATCTCGGATTGTGAGCTATTGGGATGTATAGTAGGAAGCCTTTGTGATATAGGATCATGGGATTGGGATCGCTATCTAGGACATATACTTTTTGACAGGGGTTCCACCCTTGGGGCGGTGGGGGAATTACATCTAGTTCTGCCTCATGGGAGGCATATTGGAGAGTTTTTAGATCATTATTGTGTATCAGGTATTCAATTAAAGGACACAAGTATTCAGATACATGACTTGGAGATACTCGAGACACGAGCTACAACCACAAGGGTGGTACAGATATTGGGTAGCCATGCCTTCCATAGTATATCAGAGGGAAGATAATTCTAGTGGAGAGTGTATTGGTAGGGATCTACTATGGGTGGGCCAGATGTTGCTGGCATCATTGAAATGTCAATTGAGTATGTGCAGGTGGAAAACTAATGATAATTGTTCATTTGGGACAATCTTATGCTCATTATTCTTTGAGAAGATCCCTACCGACTGACCACATGTGCAGATCCGTGATGGGGGCCCACAAGAGCCCAATATGCACCACTAGGGATAACTACTATGACAGGCCAAAGGGAGTGGAGTCAGATGTGTGTTCTGACCTGAGTTCTTTGCTGATTGAGATTAGATGTCACTATACCTAGATGACTATTCATATAGTGGCATGAACTTCCAAGATGATCCTAATCTACCGCTTCCACCAGGACGAGCATGGGGAATAGATGGTAAGTGATAGTTACTATATTTTAAATGCATGTATAGTTTAGAAAATGTATGTATGTGGTACTAACTTTCAAACTTATGGCATGTAGATATAGCACCAGTGAGGCTGATAGGATATATGGGATGATCTGCAACACCTAGGGCTATAAGTGAGAGGGGAGAGAGTGATGCATTACTGGGGAATCTCCTTCAGAGACTGGACTTAGTACTGACCGAAGCAACAGAGTGTGGATGGCACAAGCTAGAATATCAATACACAAATTGATGTATGAGTCTTCCCTCTGAGTGACAAGATATCTTGAGGTGTGAAACTATGACCAGACAGGTAGTTAAAGACTTATGAGTTGGGGGAGTGGCCCCACTAGCTTGGGACCCCTAGAGGGTAATGATTAGGCATAGGGGAATGTGTACCCCCATTTTTGTATGTATGATGATAACATGTTATGGGCATGTCAGATGTATTTAGAATAGTGTACTTCAAACACTCTATGATGGATATTTCAATACATAATATGGTTATGCATATTTTTGACAATGTGGTTCACCATTTTCTTACTTTTATGGATGTATTCTTGAGTATGCATGTGATAAATTCCAATCTAAGATATTATTTGAAATGGTATATACATAGTTGTTTTGGGCTCTAGGAACATGATTGAATGAAACATATTCAAATTCATGTGCCAAAATATTAACTCGTATATATTTTATAAATAGGACAAGATTATGCACATGACAAAAACCATTCAATTACATGATGAGAAGCAAGGAATCGAGACAAACATGCAAGTGAAGGATGTGATGATTAAGGGAATCAGTTAACAAACCTATCACTGCATCATATTCAACCTAATTGTTGGTACCATGTATGATGCACATGTTGTTGGAGTGGCCTAACGTATGCAAAGGGGAGAAAATGGACTAAGCTGCTGAGGCTAGCTTCTTGGAGAAGTTCCTCGCACCATCGATATAACCAATATATGGTGTGGATGATGGATTCACTTGAAAGACACAAGAGGACAATGAATGAGCCTAAGGATAATCAAGGATGGTCATGGCTTCCATGATTTCTTCATCAGAACGAAAGATGGGGGGAAAGGAGGAAGAAAAACCATTTGATGAGGATGAACTACCTGAAGCATCGTCATGAGATACTAGGTTCACATACATGTCGTCAGAAGGGTTGGAATGATGACTACTGTATGTGACATCCACCAATGTTGAGATCGAAGTGTATTGGAAATATGGTTTGAAAAAATTATACTAGGAAACTACTAAAGAGTCCCAATAGATTGATCCCATGGATGATGACAGGTAGAAAATAGGGGCTAAATTACCAGTCATCCTGACATCAAGAGGGGGAATCACAATGTTGGATTGAGGTACCTCCTGTCCTTGTGAAATAGTGGGGCTAGGGTTTGCAAGTAGAGGGTAAGTAGAGTCACTATGAGAAAAATATACCTTGTGAAGCACTTGAAGTGTATCAAGAAAAATCTTTGAGACAAGGACAGTGATGGGAATAATGTCCATACTTGTCACACAAATCATTGTAGGTTTTAACCTCATACATAAATTACCTACATACGAATTCTAAAACACAGAAAATAAACAATGCGAATGCATAACACATAAAACACATATACACAGAGATTTTCCCCTAGATCCCAAAACTGGGACTACCAGCTTGATTTTTCATTATGTTCCTTTCAATGTTATAATACATATTTATACATGCCGAAGCATCCAATACCATGGACCGAAAACCATCGCGTCCAAAAACATGTGTGAAAATCATGCACAAAACCATAGGTGGGTCCGCCCATCCTAACATAGGGTCCAAAACCAAAAATTTTGGGGAGCTATCCCGAACCCCATAAAGTGGGGTTACGGGTACGCCTCAAACCCCCTGTGACCCCCCCCTCTACATAATCAGTGCAACGAAGGGGGACTCTACCCCCCCTCTAACCCCCCAGTTAACTACGTGGGCTAGTCGTGGAAAGAATATAACACAACCCAACAATCATAAGGGTGGTTCATGCGTAAGGATTTGTTCTTCTTGGTGGAATTTGTAAGGTAACATGGACCTCAATAATGTTAGGATATTGGAAAGTGTTAGAAACCACATTCTTAATGTGAGGAAGCTTAGGAAAATTATTGGTGGCATGCCCAACAACATCACACAAAGCACATGGTGGAGAATTCTTTGGTGATTTAGGAGGAGTGTGAATGTTTTGGGTTACCTTGTCTTTGCTTTCCTTTTTATGGTCTTTTCCCCATTTACTAGGTGCTTTCTCAATAGGAGGAGCCTCTTGTTGAGGTGACTATGGCACTGGAGCAACATAAGGGGTGGTAGGAATGGGTTGAACCATAGTGAAAGCCATACAAGGTTTGAGTTGGTCAAGATTTTTTTTTAGAGGAGGATCAACGTACTAGACTAGGATCTCTAAAGTCATATTGGGAAGACTCAACGTACCCATTATAGGAGTAGAAAATATTCTTGGTGGCAGGCATAATAAAGGTATTTGACCAAATAGAAAATGACCCGTTGGAACAACTCCAGGGTAGGAAATATTGGTAGGAACTATTGCAGGTTCGAAAGAGCCTGGGGGAACACCAATTGAAGGAGAAAAGCCTTGAGGAATTGTTCCTAAAGGATGGGTTGAGTCTGGTGTAGGGGGTTTCTGAGGAGCTGGTTGATAGGAAGGCATATGGTCCACTTACGAGCAACCTGTGATGCTTGGAGCATGAAAACACTAGAAGAAATGGATTCACAAGGGACATGAGATGGGCCATAATAAGCCCCAAGCAGCGAGGAGTCTTTATAGATCCTAGGGGAGACACTTGTAAGGTTAGAGGTGGTCTTATTTCCCACCATTGATGAGATGGTATTTCGAAGAGATGTCTGTGATGGGGGGTCATAGTAAGTCAATTGATTGACGGTGATCATATTTCTATTTTGTGGAAAGCATATCCTTTTGAAAATCGGTGGATGTGATAACTGACATGACATATGTGTAACTGTGACACAAAAAGAGGTTATAATATAAAGTGGCATCGATGAATTCAATATCAATCATAAATTTCTTGCCAATGACAGTGATTGGGAAATTCCAGTATAAACCAAGAGGATACAAAGGGTTACCATCCCATGCATCATGGGTGATGGTGGATGGTAAAAGGTCATGGGGACCAATTTGTTTCTATATATTGGCGATCACATAGGTGGTAGTGCCTTCGTCTATGACACACCATTGAACATTAGCATTTCTAATGAAGACTAGTATTTGAAAATAAATAGAGGTCGGAAGGGGGGGACAATCTAATTTTTCAACATCAAAGATGATAAAATTATCATCATAACGATCCATAATGCCTAGAGAAGATAATATATATTTCTGTCGGGATGGGTACATATGGAAAAATTCCAGCATCGACATGGTAGCAGGAGACTGCACCAAGTCATCTATTATATTGTAGGTATGGGAGACTCGAGAAATATAAACATTTTGATGAAAAGGACCTTTGGGGTTCTTAGGAGGAACCATTACCTTAGGTAGAGGGATCTGTAAGGTACCATTTGGTGAAGAAAGAAGCTTAGTGGAAACTTTGGGTTGGGAATTGGTTGTTGACTTATCAGAAGGATTGTCATATTGGCACGGCCGAGTATGGAGGTTGACTTCTTCAAAATTTATCGTGAGAATGTAGTAACTACCATTCCTAGTTTGTGAAGGTTGAGGTGTAGTAGGATTCTGGGCAGGTTGGGTGGCCACATACCCTTGATGAGGGAATGGATTGTTGAGCACTCCTGGCTATGAAGAAGGAAGGGGAAGAGGAGGAGCTATGGGCTAAGGTCCTCTAGACGTAGTTGCTTGAGCTTCCCATGCCTAACACATTTGACATAAAAGGAGACATTCATGAGTGTAATGGCCACAAACTTGGAAAAAATAACAAGGTTTATTAATTCTAAGAGCCCTTTTCTGCTTGGGTTGTCTGCCCTATTACTGGGTTGCGGGATTGGACTAGTCACCCTAGTTGGCATTAGGTTGTCTACCTTGGTTTCCTTGGTTACCTTGAGGTTGCTCGTTCTAGTTTCCTTTCCCCTTGTTCCATCTCTTAGTGTTAGGGGTGTTGGTAGCACTATACTAAGCATACACTTGATTCTGTGGAGGTGGTGGGTTTTATGGAAGAGGAGGTTGAGGCATGGAAGCTCGAGGAATTGGTGCCACTAGGGTTGGAGTGCTATGTGGTGCATAAGGATAATAAATATTCATGGTAACATTTTGGGAACCAGGTTGAGCAAAAAATGGCCCTATTACTGGTTGATATGGATGGGAAATTGCATATGGTGTGCTTGTACCTTGGTAAGACTTGACAAATGAAGGATTAGTAGGGGGATAGGTGTAAGAGGTATTGGTCCCTCCCTGAGGTTGACCATAAATCATAGTAGGTTGAGGATATGGTTATGGATGGGGGTGGGAAATGGATCCAATGATATATTTAGAAACATGAGATGCCTCTAGTATGGAAGTGGCATCGGGCCTAGGTAAATAAGGGAGGACATTATAAAAATAACCTGACTGATCATTTATCATGTCATATTTTAGGGCTACTTGGAGAGCTTCTTCCTTAATCTGAGGGAAGTGAGAGGCAACATATTTTACAATGGGGGCTAGGAGAGTTCTAAAAAACTAGTGCATGTAGACAAAGTCCTTGAAAGGAAGAGCTTTACAGAGGCTCCTCCTTCTACGCCACTCTTACACATGGTGAGAAAGGCGAGTGGAAGAGGTTTGACAGAAATAAATCAAGAGCTCAGTACTCGTGTCATAGAAAAGATGTAGTTGGAAGTATGAAAGGAAGGCATTAGCATGAGTTGTAAAGGTGGAATGAGAGGCATGTAGTTGATCGACATACCATTTGGAAGAAACTCCAGTTAAGGTGCATTGGAAGAGGCAAAGACGAATGGAGTCTTTAGTAATGGAATTAGATGAAAACCACATATGGAATGAGTGAACATGATTGATAGGGTCTTCTCTAGGATTACCCTCGAAATTGGGGATATTTGAGGAAAGTTTGGTTGGCATAGGGAGATAATTCTAGTTATGGAGAAAAGGATTATTAATGAGATGGTTCAAATTACGAAGTCTTAAACCAACCATATAGGGAAGAAATGGACTATTAGTGGCCATGCGAGAAGAACTTTTGGTGTTACTACTTGTGGGGTTACCCTGGTTAGGACCAATGTTACCACTAGGGTTTCCACCACCTACATTAGCACCTGACATGGTGGTGATTTGGGGTTGGGAAGATGCAAAATCAGAGGAAGAACTAGAGGAAATAGAAGAACTAGAGTCTGTATGTGGACTATGTGGAGTACTAGTTATATGGAACCTTACTTGATGAGTAGGGGTAAGAGGATGTCCTAAAGGAAGCTGAGGGCAAAGGCCTAGAAGTCTCTGTGAAAAATGCCTATAGGGTGGATTGGTGTTCAGACAAATTAAAATCTAAAGGCTAAAGGGTGATGATAGGAGAAACGAGTAACAAACAACACGAAAACACTAGTGTAGTGGTCCAAGTGCAAACAAACTATAATGATATGCTATTCTGATTTAGGAAAACACATCCTATCAAAGAAAAAATTGCCTATATCCTAAAGGTGATCTAAATCCTCAAAAAATTCTAGTTCTATTGGTTTAGATTGCCTTCCAAGAGACTTCTTACTTCACGAAATCTGATCCCCGCAAGTAGAGATGTCTAGAGAAAAGTGGGGTAGAGAACTAACTTCTAACCCATAGCCAGTCCTATAGGGTGGTTTCCTAATATTGGCCAATAAGTTTACCTTCGTCCCATGGAGGCTAAGGAAACTTTTAGGTGCTAATATTCATAGTGGGCTAATATTCTATGTTTTTTCCAAAAAAAGATTTGCCAATTTCCATTTTTCTAAAAATGAATTCACCCAAATTTTATAGTATAAATTTATTTTACCTTAAAAATCTCCAATATTATAAATTGTCTAATATAAAATAATTAGAAATGTAAACATTTTTACAAAATTATGATAAAATTTTTAAAATTTGGATATCCTAGACTAGTACAATTCACCAAGGTTGCTAAACTTTAAGATAAAGTTCCATCCTTAAAATTTTCCTTGATGGAGGCTATCAAATGTTGAGCTTCTTGGTGATCAACCATAACAAAGGATTCTCTTCCACAGGTTGGGTAGACCCGAGGATAAACACTCTCACTGTGACCTAGCCTAACCCCCTCTAAATTGGGTTTTTGATGGGCTATGACTTAGGACCGTGGGATGGTGAAGGATTTCAAGCTCCCTAATATGTCAACTTTATATGTCTCAATGTAATCGATCAATGGGAGTTATTGAAATCCTATCCAACTAATCCTAAACCTAACTACAAATGTTGTTTGGCATTGGTGCCCAAGTGGGCTTAATCTATGTGAATCAAGTTATTATTATGGTGGAGTGTTTCAAGTCTTGGCTTGGAGGTGTTAACCATGCTCACATTCACTTAGGGTGTGCACATTGTGTGTGAAAATGTGTCAAGTGGATGAGTTAGTTAAGCATGTTTTGACGATGCCATGTGCTTCTCAAAATAATGTGTGTATATTGTAAATAATGCTAAAAAATGATAGTAAAATAAACAACAAAATCAAGCACACAACCCCCCACCCAAGAAGGAAATTAAATAGCTAGAAAGTTGTTGAAAATGTAGCAAGAAAATCTTAGTTTGACTTTGCCTTGGTCAAACTAGAGAAAATTTGAATTTCGATTTTAGCAGAAATCTTGGAGGTGGTTAATTGAGGTGTCATGGCACTTGTCACTTAGTTAACTCAATGAATTCGATTTGGGGAAGCTTGAGTTCAGTTCAATCTGATTGATTTCTAATTTGTAGCAATCTTTTTAAGTTAAATTGAGTTATGGTCAGTTAAACTTGTTCAAATTGTTAGAGGAACTGGTGGAAGGTCCAAGTGTGGAAGTGTAACTTTAGATCACTCAATGATCAACCAATTAACTAATCAATCAACCCAAAATAATTGGTGCATGCAGATAGTTCAATTTTCCTAGTTGAGATGGAGATTCCAAGGAAGTGTACTATCAATTGTAGACTATTTTGAAGTGTACATGTGGTGCATGTAGTCAAAGGATGAGCCTAGAATGATCGCCAAATTCAATTGAGGAATTTACTAATTAATAGGGGCCTAATTCCTCAAGAAATAGTGCAAGGAATAGGAGATTGAAGGGCATGAAAATTGGCTAAGTGTTGGTCGGAATCAGTTAGTTAGGTATAGGGATAGACTATACGGTTGCAAGTTGGGCTCAAGCTTGAGAAAGCGTTGTATTTCATCTCTATTCTTTGATTAATGTAATACATATAGGAAGCTAGAAATATGTTTCTTGGAAGGAATCCATGGAGGTAGTGCTTGAAGATAATGGGTTGAAGGAATTTGTTGATAATGATATCCAAAGATTGGTAGAAACTGATGCTCATAATCTAGCAGAATGGAAGAAGTGTGTAACCAAGGTGAGGAGAATCATACTGGAGGGATTAAGAGACCATATTATCTCAAATATCCATGGGAAAGAGATTCTGTATGCAATGTGGTAGGAATTGAGTGAATTTTTCTAGAATAGTTGTGACCAAAGGAAGCTAGCACTCAAGGACAAGCTTTGAAATATCAAGACGCAGAAGAATGACACCATCCTCCAGTACATAAGAAGGTTCACACAATTTCATGATGAACTTGATAGTGTTGGGTTTACTGTTGTAGAATATGACCTGATAATCCTAGCCCTTCTAGGCCTTCGCAAGAGCTGGCACAACTACCAATATTTATTGAATGAGAGGGATAAACTACCAAATTGGGAACACCTATGGTCCAATTTGGTGCAAGAGGAAATAAAGAGGAAAACTTCAGACAAGGCTTCATATAAGTGTGAGGATGAAGAAAATTGTGCCTTGGATAGAAAGGAAAATAAGGAGAAATGGAAGAAATCCCAATCCAGAGGAGAATCCAGTCAAGGGGGAAAGAAAAAATACTTGTCCAAAATCAAGATCTTTCACTATCATGAACTCAGGCACTATGCAACGAAGTGTCCACATAAGAAGGAAAGTAAGAATACCTTAAGAGGAGCATCACGTGAAGCTTTGGCTTCATGGTTCAAGCTTGACTTCACTCTTGTCACATGCATTACAAGCACCACGATGTGGAGTGTGTGGTACCTAGATAGTGGTGCCTCATTCCACATGATAGGGAACAAAGGATTTTTCAATGAATTGGAGGAGAAAAATCTCCAAATTCACATATAGATGGGAGATGATGGAAGGTACAATACGAATGAGATTGGTATAGTCACATTTCAAAGGTGATCAGGCTCCCCTCTTAGGCTCAAGGATGTGATGTTTGTTCTGGGTCTAAAGAAGAATCTAATCTCCATTGTAGTGTTAGAAGACTGTGGTTACAATGTGATCTTTAGCAAAGGGAACACATTCTTGAGATAGATAACCAAAGGAAAACAGCAACAATTTGGGGTTCGTGTGAAGATACTTTACAAGCTATATGTGCAAGATTGTGTTGCACTGAGCACAAAGGAGGAGAAGGTGTAGAGTCACGATGGTGAACTATGGCATAGAAGACTTGGCCATTTACATCACGGCACTTTAAATATTATGCAGCAAATTACCAAAAACCTCCCAAAATGAGCACTAGAGAAGAAAGATACATGCAAAGGGTCTACCTTGGGGAAGTACAAAAAATCTACTTTCCATGATCGGGAAAACAATGTGCATGTAGTCATTGAAAGGATCCACTCTGATGTCTGTGGACCTTTTCAATAGCCTCCACTGCCAAGCATAGGTATTATGTTATCTTTGTAGATGATTTGTCACAAAAGTGTTGGATATTCTTCATGTAGAAGAAAGATTAGATATTCTCCAAGTTCATTCAATTCAAGGAACTTGTTGAGAAAGAAAATTACAAGAAGGTGAAGGCTCTCAAGAGTGTTTATGCAAATGAAATCATTTGACGGGAGTCAAAAACACCCCACAATGCACAACAAAATGGAGTGGTTGAGAGGAAGAACCGTAGTATTGTGGGAGCAGCAAGGGCGATGTTTCATGACAAGGCCTACCACTACACTTGTCGGCTGAAGCATGCAACACAACGATCTATTTGTAGAACAAGGTTTTTCTTCAGATTCTTGGCATGAGTACACCAAAGGAAACTTTTTTTGGGAAGAATCTGGATGTGTGGAATTTTAATATTTTTGGAGCATCAATTTACTTCCATGTCTCCAAAGAATCAAGGAAGAAGCTATAGATGACAATAGAGTTGGGGATATTTGTGGGGTACACGGAAACTCCTCAAAACTACTGTGTGTACTTGCCATCCCTCAGAATGACAATTGTGCGAAGGGATGTGAAGTTTGATGGGGAGAAGGAAATGAGATGTTCTCTTGAGAGGGAGCTTTAGTTGTAGCCTTATCAGGAGCTTTTGTCTCCAAATGGAGAACCTCATGAAGTTGTGGAGAAACCACAAGTAGAGGAGTAGAGAGTGGAGACAACCACTCAAGTAGAGACATCTAGAGAAGGAAGGAAAATAACTAGGGAAGTTGAGGTATTATTGTATGATGCTAAAGAGAATGTGGGAGCACCCACTTCACAATGAAGGAAGACAAGGTCACCTGATCGGTACACTAGATACATGGATTTGATGTCTGACCTTGTAGCGACTAATCCATCCTCATTCAAGGAAGCAATAGAGAAACATGTATGGGTTGATGAAATGGTATAGGAATATGATTCCATTATCAAGAACAATGTTTGGGAAGTGGTCCCAAGACCAGAAGATAAATCAGTGGTGGGTTCGAGATGGATATTCAAGGTGAAACATGAAGCAAAACAAAGCATAGAGAAGTACAAGGCCAAATTTGTGGCCAAGGGGTTCTCTAAAGCTGAGGGAATTGATTATGAGGAAACCTTTGCTCCAGTAGCAAGGTACTAATACATTAGATAAATTCTAGTACTCACTGTGCAGATGGGATGGAAAATCCACCAAGTGGATGTGAAGATAACATTCCTCAATGGAGTTATTGAGGAGGAGGTGTACATCGAGAAACCAAAAGGTTTTGAGACCTTTGATAGAGAGTTGCATGTGTGAAAACTCAAGCAAGCATTGTATGTATTGAAGCAAGAACCCCATGCTTGGTATACCATGATCGACAACTATCTCACCGGGTTAGGATTCACCAAAAGTGAAGCATATGAAAACTTTATCATATTGTTGTATAAGATAAATTATTGATTATTGTGTTATCTGTTTATGATTTTATTTTAACCGATGATGATAAGTTGATTAGATCTTGCAAGGAGGACCTTGAAAGAGAATTTGAAATGAAGGACATGGGACTCATGCACTACTTTCTAGGTTTAGAAGTATGACAAGGAGATGGGGAATTGTTTGTCTGTTAAGGAAAGTATTCCAAGGAGATATTGAAGAAGTTATCCATGGTGAGTATCAAACCCATGGAGACTCCTATAGTAGGGAATTTGAGGAAAGAGGATGTCACGCTATAGTGAGGCAGAGTGACACTTTGTCAAGGTATCACAAGGTAAGTACATAAAATATTTGAATACTTGGGTTAAAATGTTTTTGTACGAAAAAATGGGTTATGCAACTACCTTGATGTTTGGGTCTATGCAAAGCAGAACAATTTACAGAAACTAAGGAAATAAGGGTCCAAAGCGTAGCGCCTTGATTTCACCTCCATGAGGAGACGAAGAAGGGATCATGAAGGTCTCTCCATGAAGTGCTATTCAGTTGATAAGACAACGATTTCCATGAATACCACCTCCATCTTCACCACCATCACCTCCAACTTCACCCGTACCAACTCCACCACCACCGCGATTCAGTATCGCAAACATAGTGAAGTTTCCTGTGTTCAAAGGTTTGGGAAATGAGGATCCAGGCCAATTCTAGTTCATTGTAAGGGTTGTATGGGAAGCACAAGGTGTTACATATGACCATATGAAGAAAGTGACACTGGTTAGCACCCTGCAGGATCACGTGCTGACCTGGTATACTGAGTACTCCAATGATAACCCGAATGCGAGAGTTGTGGATATCCAAACAACACTAAATAGGCAATTTAGCAGGCCTAAATCCAAAGCACAGTCAATTGTGGGATTCAAAGAGATCACGATGCTACCAGATGAGACTCCTTGGGAACTAGATAAGAGGCTGAAACGTATGATCCATGAAGCCAATATGAATTTGACAGATGGAAAACATCGCGAGTGGTTTGTAGCTTTGCTACTACCACATTTAAGGACTGCACTATCGCATCAGAAGATAACAACTCAAGTAGAGGCCTTGGAGATTGCCATGAGACTATATGAGACCCCAATTAATGATCCTAACTGTGGAGCACCTGGAAGGTATGCTTTTTGACAAGCAATCTAGTGGTTTTTCAATACTATTTCTAACCTTTTCTGCATTATGAGTCTAAAAAAATATAAGGGTTTTGATAAATTGTGTGAAAATGGACAAACGAAGCTCAATCACTAATAATTGATGTTTTCTACGCAGAAGGACACTGAAATAGGGAATTATCGAGTAAAAACAAGAAGCGAAAGGAAAGTAACTGTTGTCCCGTCGACAGGGAACCGGATGCGGACAAGATCAAGTAAAATTAGAGCCGAATAATCCAGGAAAAGAACGCAGGATACCGAGACGGAGAACGCAAGAAGGAAAGAGGAGAACTGAATGATTAGCGAATCCCTCAGGATATCCTGAGGGATCGCTGCTTTAAGCTTATCTTTTGTATCTAGACATCTCCGTCATTTCTGTTATATAAAGGTACCACGCCATAGAGCGTGGGGGACGACTGTTGTTATAATTATAAACTCAGAACAACTTTGATCATTAAGTTTTGTAAGATCTGATTTTGTATACTTTTGTTAATGCAATCAATATAAAGGACTTGGTGTTCACTTCGTTTCTGCATCTGAAGTAACTCTAAGCAGTGTACCATTGGTAGCCAAGGGCCCAGCTCCGACGGTCACTTGCTGTTGTATCATACGGTGATTTGTGTGGTTTGCTTATTTCTCTTGTTTCAGTAATCCGATATATCTTTTATATGATAGACTATGCTTCTTAATTAATATCTGAATCTGAATAAGTTCTTTAATTCACGTCTCTGTATTACACAAACTGAATCTATTCGAATTGCATCCATTTCTACAGCAAGATATTGGTATGAATGTTATCATTATTGGATTCATATAAAATAAGTATTTGTGAGGCTTGAAGATAATATCACTTTGTTCAGAAACATAGTCACATCATACATTACTCTCGGATCGCTACAGTAGTATAGAACGCGTACATACATCGGAGTTTGCTGTTCCATTTGGGTTTGTTGTTCCATTTGAGTTTGCTGTTCCATTTGGGTTTGCTGTTCCATTTGGGTTTGCTGTTCCATTTGAGTTTGTTGTTCCATTTGAGTTGTTGTTCCAATTTATATGATTGACGTTTCCTGTTTATGATAGTTTGTTGTTCCATTTCATTACTGCTGTTCCATTTCATTACTGTTGTTCCATTTCAGAATTGCTGTTCCATTTTACTTTCGCTAATCTGCCTTTATTGCTTTCGCGTGATAGCAGGCCTAAGGCTGTCGTGAGCCCAGCAAGACGCTGCCTAGCTCCCTGACCTATAAGCCCATGCTTTGGTTTTCTTTCTTTATCAGTTTCTAAAGGGAAGGGTTATTGGTTCCGTACCCTTGACTGATCATTTGCCTTGTGTGATTTCATCTTCTGAATTGGTTTAGTTACAGCTTAGTGTTTATTTCCTTTCAAGTCATTAGAACGCTATACTACCGAGCATTACTTGGACAGAACAGCCTCGGATTGAGTTACTCCTTGAAAGAACAAAACGATCCCGGATTGACTTAATAATGTGGAATAATTGGTGGTGTGAGAGACCCTAGTTATCGCTCTACATTTTGGCGCCGTTGCCGGGGAAGGGGTAATAGCCATTTGTCCTTTATAGAGTAGTGCGCAAATCTGCTAGGAGGGAGTTGGATTTTAAAAACGGAAGGTAAGAACCTGCGTACGGAGCATGTAAAAGCCCTGCTCCACCGTCCGCTCTCTTAGTAGAATTGCTGGTTAAATAGGATTTAGCAGTTTAATTGGAGTGCATGACTAAGCAGAAAAAGTTAGAGAAAGATCAAAAGCCTCCATCCAAAGCTAAGGGCCGGTGACCCTTGGACGAACGACCTTCATAGACGAAATCTATAAGAAAGCCGACTCTCAGCCATCAGTAGGTTATAAGAAAGTCAATTTTAAACAGCCTACTAGTTCCCTTCAGGCCTCGGGATCACCATCTGAAGCCTTTGCTGAGGTGCACAGTCGAACAGAGGAGCAGGATTTTCAAGAAATTGAAAATTTGACTCCTGGACCATTGCACGAAGGGACCCAAAGTAACCTTTGTGAAGGAGAAGGAGAAACAGGGGAAATTGAGGAACCTAGATCTCCTATTGAATTAAACCAGCCTTTAAATAGCCCGGACAAGGGAAGCGCTGTAAAAATCCTTGTTGAAGGAATTCATTCACTGCAGACAGTTGGGGCCATTATCATCCCTGATCAAGGGAGTGGTGTCAAGACAATCCCTGTTAAGACTACCCCTCCTCAACCAAGGAACACTCTCTTGGAAATTCCTGAAGATTACTGGCATATATTCGATCCCATGGCGCAGAATCAGCCAAACACCCAGACCTCCACATTGCAATATCCGATAGTAGATTCTGCAGCAAATGCGCCCATGAAATCCATCCCTCTCCAGCATATTCCCACATTTCATGGCCTTACATCAGAAGATCCGGACGCATTCTTGTTCGAATTTGATGTATTATGTAGAGGATACGATTACACCACCGATCCCCAGAAACTGAAATTGTTCCCCTCTACATTAAAAGGGGCTGCGTTAAGATGGTTTATGGGCTTAGGTGGTGGGGTTATTAACAATTGGGATCAAATGAAAGAAGCCTTTTTAAAGAAATATCAAGATTACTGTAGGTCGAGAGAACTAAAAGATGAAATCTTTCAAATGTCAGCCAGACCAAACGAAACCTTAGAAGAATATGTGGAACGTTTCCAATATAACTTGCAAAGATCCCCTTATGCATCGCTACCTCTGCCTGATAACGTGTTGAAAACTGCATTAATTAGAGGTATGAAAGAGCAATGGATCGAAACGTTAAACATTATGGGGAAAGGAGACATTTATCAGGAAAATTTTGCTGATATCATTGATCTGTGTATCAGGAGCTCAAGAGGCAGCACGAGGATAAAACCAGCGGAATATGATCGCTTCCCCAGAGATAACAGAACATTAACAGAGGGAGTAACACGGGTGGAACTTGGAAATTTGCTAGAAAATTTTAAAACTGATATCCTGGGAACATTAACTACACAACTTGACATTGTGCAGGCTAAACAGAAGCAAGCCGAGGCGGACCAGAATCTAGCAGTTTTTTGCCCACGATGCAGGAAGAAACACAGCCACAAGGAATGCCCGCTGGATACAGTCCAAATATGTGCTATCTGCACCAAGGACCACCTGACCGAAAGCTGCCCTTCACTTCCTGGTTTGAAGGCAGTATACAAAGAAGCAGAAGAGGAGCCAGAACCAGCATATTTTATTAACCAGCGTCGTCAATGGCAGCCTAGGCAATCAGGTATGTTTTCAGACCCCTCCTCTTCTTTTCAACCCCCGCAGTTCAATACTCAGCAACAGAACATGTGGCAAAACCAGTCTCAACCCCCGTTTTCAAATTGGTCACCTCAAATGTTTCCTACTCCGAATCCTTGGATGTCCCAATTTGGTTGGCCAAACTGCCCTTATCCTCCACCATATTGGCAGAATAGTTCCTATCCTCCGCAGTGGACCCCTTCCACTTCGCAAAGCTCATCCTGGCAGACAAGCTGGCCAAGATCGACATATCAGCCAGCAGGATCAATCCCACTCCCTCAACCAACTCTGCCAGCTTTACAACAAAATCCCAGTCTAATCTGAGACCGCAACTCCCAGCCCAACCCAATCCCAATCCTAATAATAGGCCAGTCCAATCCATCCAAATCATAGACACATCAGAGATTGAGTCTGACCTAAGGGAGTGCAACGATCTTCAGTTAAGATCTGGACGAATAATAGAAACAGAGGGAGACAAAACAATTCGCGTTGAAGATCAGTTACCAATAGAACAACCCCCACAACAGAAGGATGAAAACAAAGAGCAAAACAATAAACAAGCAAGTACATCCTCTCCTCCTTTCCCAGAACGATTAGTCATATCTCGACCTATACAACCTCCAGACTTCGACATTTTGGGAGAATTACAAAATTTGTATATAAAGATTCCATTCCTCCAAGCCATACAAGATATTCCTATATATGCAAAAACCATAAAAGAATTATGCATCAAAAAATCAAGGAGGAATACAAATACTAACCCTAGAGTCCAAGTAGTTGGTACTTTATCCGACCTATTATCAGGAAAAGAGACACCTATCAAATATGAAGATCCCGGGAACCCAATTGTAACTGTTCAAATCTATGGCCAAACCTTGACTAACGCTCTAGTTGACCTGGGAGCTGCAATCAACATTTTGACAACCTCCACCTGCCAAAAGCTTGGCATCACGTCAGTAGAACCTACCTCTACTCTGTTAGAATTGGCAGATCGATCTGTAGTTCGACCAGAAGGTACTCTGAATGATGTCATGGTTTCCGTAGATTCCTGGGAGTATCCCACAGATTTCCTGGTAATTAATCCTAAAACCCGACTAGATGGACATCCGTTAATCTTAGGCAGACCCTGGCTTGCTACTGTCGATGCCTACATTGGCTGCCGGCAGGGAAACATGACTATAGCTAAAGGACCAGATGTTAAAAATTTAATTTTATATCCTCCAGCTCAGCCCAGCCTGCCAATGATTAAAACTAACTCTTATCCTGTGTCATATCTTGCTAACAACATCAGATCTCCATTAACTATACAGAAGGCTTTAGACTTTAAAGATCAAACAGAAGACGACGCCATTAACAATTTTATTAGTCAAACTGAAGCTAGAACACATATGCAGTGTTTTATGATAGAAGCAGCATTTGACAGTGAGCTAGAAGAAGATCCCTTAAAAGATCCACATGACCAGACAATACCAGTAACTGTTGTTGCCAATAGTAAAGTAGTGGAAATTGAACCTGGTAAAATTCTGAATATTAACGCCAATCTTACACCAGATCAAGAAATAAAGCTTGTTAATCTGTTACAAAAATACAAGGATGCATTTGCGTGGGATTACCCCGACATGAAGGGGATTGATCCTCAATTATGCACCCATCACATCTATATAGAGAAAGATGCAAGACCTGTCCGTCAGCCACAAAGAAGACTCAACCCTCACCTAAAAGAGATAGTAAAAGACGAACTTCAAAAGCTCTTAGATGTTAACTTTATTTACCCTATCTCTGACAGTAAATGGGTCTCTTCCCTTGTGGTGGTACCCAAGAAAAATGGAAAATGGAGGATTTGCGTGGATTACAGGGAGTTAAATAAGGCTACACAAAAGGATCACTTTCCCCTCCCATTTATAGACCAAGTATTGGACACGTTAGCAGGGAAGAAATTTTTCTCCTTTTTGGACGGCTTCAGTGGATATAACCAAATCCAAATTGCCCCTGAAGACCAGGATAAAACTACCTTTACGTGCCCTTGGGGAATGTTTGCCTATCGAGTATTACCCTTCGGCCTATGTAACGCCCCTGCTACATTTCAAAGGGCTATTCTCAGTATTTTTGCAGATCTAATAAACGATGGACTTGAGGTGTATATGGACGACTTCACACCGTATGGGGATGAATTTGATCCAGCTCTGGATACCCTGGAAAAAGTTCTACAACGCTGCATTGCTACCAGACTCTGCCTGAGCCACGAGAAGTGCTACATGATGATGACGGAAGGGCTCATTCTAGGGCACTACATTTCAGCAGCTGGCATCCAGGTAGACCCTGCTAAAATTCAGATTCTTTTGCTCATCCCTACCCCCACTACTCAAACAGAGGTACGTAGTTTCCTTGGATTTTCTGGATATTACAGACGGTTTATAGAACATTATTCACGAATTGCAGCACCTCTATATGCTTTGACAGGTAATGTCGATTTTTTGTGGACAGATAAATGTGACCAGGCTTTTAAAGAATTGAAAAAGTTGCTGTCAATAGCTCCAGTCCTTCGAGGACCAAATTGGAATTTGCCATTCCAGATCTCATCGGATGCCTCGGATACAGCAATCGGTGCAGTCCTAGGACAAGAAGAGGATAAGAAGCCATACGCTATTTACTATATTAGCAAAAATTTATCCTCTGCCGAACTCAATTATACTGTTACTGAAAAGGAATTCCTGGCTGTAATTCATGCTGTTAATAAATTTAGGCATTATATTACAGGTTATCCTGTTGTGTTATATACAGATCATTCTGCTATCAAATATCTAGCAAACAAACCTGTCACGAATGCTAGAGTAACTCGATGGTTGATCCTGTTGCAGGAGTTCGACATCACAATTAAGGATCGACCCGGCAAGGAGAACCCTGTAGCCGACTTCCTCTCAAGAATACCCAAATCAATCGAAGCAGCAGCCGTGGAAGATCAATTCCCTGATGAACATCTGTTTGCCATTGCCATTCGAACACCCTGGTATGCTGACGTCGCCAATTACCTTGCAGTGGGTAAGTAAACACCTAACCCCTCAGGAACGAAAGCAAATTGTTCAAAAAAGCACTCGATTTTCGTGGATTGGAGACCATTTATTCCATACAGGGGCAGACATGCAAATCAGGAGGTGTATTCGAGAGGATGAGATCCTAGACATCTTAAAGGCTTGTCATAATGGACCATGCGGGGGGCACTTTGCCGACAAGAGAACAACACATAAAATACTACAGGCAGGGTACTATTGGCCTACAATCTTTAAGGACGCGAAAAAGTTTGTGCAGGCCTGTGATAGCTGCCAGCGAGCAGGAAAACCTGGTCAAGCTGATGAAATGCCTCTGAGACCACAAGTGGTTATTGAGCCATTTGAACGATGGGCTCTCGATTTCGTCGGGCCCATTAATCCACCATCAAACCAGAGGACATACATCCTGGTAGCAACAGACTATGTTACTAAATGGGTTGAGGCTGAATCATTAGCTAGGGCTACAGAAGATTCGGTAATACAATTTTTGTTCCATTTGTTTGTACGTTATGGACTTCCGAGAGAAGTAATTACAGATGGTGGACCTCAATTTGTTGGAAATAAACTAGCTGCAACATTTAACAATTATCATATCCAACATAAGATTACTACCCCCTACCATCCGCAGGCAAATGGACAAGTAGAAAACAGTAACAAGATAATTGAGTCAATCTTAACAAAGACTATCGCATCACACAGGCGTGATTGGGCTGCTCGGCTACCTGAAGCACTGTGGGCTTATAGAACCACATGGAGAAGTACGACAGGCTATTCACCTTATCAATTGGTGTTTGGGAAACAACCAATCTTTCCTATCGAATTTGAGATCCAAACACTACGAACTGCACAAGAGGTCGGCCTAGATCTGAATGAGGCACAGATCAATCGACTACGACAAATCAACGAATTGGATGAGATTAGGCTCTCTGCATTACAAAACACAGCATTAATCCAACAGCAGCGAGCTAAGTGGCATGATGCACTTATAAAGAATAAAGTCTTCCATGAAGGGGACTGGGCTCTGTTATACGATTCTCGGTTCCAGGACTTCCCGGGGAAACTCCAGACTCGCTGGCTAGGACCATATGAGATCCAGAAGGTGCACGACAATGGGACCCTCACTCTGATCACAATTGATGGTTCTGGACATACGTTCAAAGTAAATGGCCACCGAGTTCGTCTCTATCGAAGACCTCTTACTCGGGAATCCTTTTGTCAACAGCTACAGCAAGATACTGATTTGGAGATCTTAGGAGAGGAAGTGAAATCTTCCTCACCTATAACTTAAGCAACTCGTTTTTCATAATTTGTACATAACATCCTGTACATATGTTCTTTTCATCTTTGTTTGTAGTATTTTGGTTACCTTATTTTGCACAGCACTGGTTTGATTTTGCTGTTCCTTTTCAAAAGGAACAACACTCGTGTGATTCTGCTGTTCCTTTTCAAAAGGAACAACACTTTTGGTGTTTTGTTGTTCCTTTGCAAAAAGGAACAACACTTTTTGCTTTGTTGTTCCTTTGCGAAAAGGAACAACACTTTTTGCTTTGCTGTTCCTTTGCGAAAAGGAACAACACTTTTTGCTTTGTTGTTCCTTTGCGAAAAGGAACAGCACTTTTTGCTTTGCTGTTCCTTTGCGAAAAGGAACAACACTTTTGCGTTTTGGAATTTTTGTTGTTCCTTTGCGAAAAGGAACAACACGTTTGTGTTTTGGAATTTTTGCTGTTCCTTTGCGAAAAGGAACAACACTTTTTTGGCTTTGCTGTTCCTTTGCGAAAAGGAACAGCACTTTTTGTTTTGTTGTTCCTTTGCGAAAAGGAACGACACTTTTTTGGCTTTGCTGTTCCTTTGCGAAAAGGAACAGCACTTTTTGTTTTGCTGTTCCTTTGCGAAAAGGAACAGCACGTGTGGATTTTTGCTGTTCCTTTGCGAAAAGGAACAACACTCTTTGTGCTTTGCTGTTCCTTTGCGAAAAGGAACAGCACTCGCATATTTCTTTTTCCAAGATGCAGAATTTGGTTAATTCCGCTATTTCTTTTCCGCAAGATGAGTCATTCACATGCTTCGCTCAGAGAAGACACCATCAGAACCTTTCTGCTCCTATTTGGACGTTTTGCGATTATGCTCTCCTAAATCCTTTAGATATAGCAATGACATTATGCAATGAACATAAAAGCATGATATACCGAAACCTGCATATCATAAATCGCTACTATTTTAACAGTCAGCGTATATAAGAAGACAAGAGGAGGGACATTAACTTTCGTCTTCACTGTCATTATCTTATTCCTGAACCGTGGTTTGGTAGTTTTTATCATGTCGATCTCCCTAAAAACTTTCTTGATCATTACTGAGGAATATGAGCAAACGATTTATATCTGTCTGTTGGGATTGTAAGACTTCTTCCACCATTCCCCGCTCTTAAGGAGTGCGGAACCACCCTTATGTGTAATTGAACAAAGAAAAAGAGAAGTGTGCTGCAAAAGAAGAATAAAAGAAAAAATAAAAACAAGATATGAAATCGTCAAATGCAGGATAGGGGGTCTCATTCAGAGCCAGCCTACCATGATCATAAGGATGGAAGCGAAGTGGCATTCCCATTACGGCCACCACACCAGGGATATGGTCCAAAGGTAAAATAACAAGCAAACCTTGGAACAGGAGGTCTCATCACGAGCCGGCCTGACCACGTTTCGTGCCTACCTTGTGAATGGCATTATGGTTATCTGGTCACCAAGCCAGCATAATGGCCTGCATTTTGACAAAGCACTCTTCAGTAGATACACAAAGGATAATGGTTCTGGAGGGTGAGATAAACAACTTTGCCAAGGTTATGAACACCTGTTGGCAGCAGAGCTCTGTTAATGGCATTGGAGTCGTAATATTTACACCAACAGGTATGATATTAAGTCTGTTTGTCTTTTATATCCTTTGCATGTATCATATGTCACACCCTGATATAATTATCGCATGAACATTATCACCAATCATGGCAACGGAATTGACAATGACTACTGGAGACTTGGTACAGTTGACAGACGTCCAACCCCTCGGTTCCTCATTATATCACACTGGCTTATCTTAAAAGCGATCCACTTTTCTGCCTCGGTTTCGGTACTTCATTGTCCTTTTACAACATGGCATAATTTCTACCTGCTGTACTTTATGATTTGACTCCCGACTGGCTGCTGCTCCTCTCTTTGACGGCTGGAGGCAGCCTATCAGATCGCGGGGGGGAGGTGACCTCATTACTCCAATGGTTACGTGGCTGCACACCATTCGGGCAAAATAATGACACGATTTAACGGTATGATGATCTCATTCTACGGACTGCCATCCACGATCTTTCTCCTTGCTGCATGCTCTGCGAAAATCCTTCCTAAAATTAGCATCAAGTATCCTCTCTGCTCGGTAAATACTGTGAACAGTTGTTGTTTCATTCCCGAGTTTATTTCTGAGAGTAAGCTATGGGCGGGAAGACAATCCGAAGTGAACCACACAAGCTGACCGCGTCCGCTGCTGCCCGCGAAATTCTGGAAAAGGCAGGATGGTTGAATTACTTCAACCGCCTGCAAGAATCGAATGAGGCTGTAGCATTGGAATTCCTGCAAAATTTGCAGGAAAACCACTCTATAGTCGGAGGAAAGCGGATAGAAGTTACGGAGGACATTATTGCAGAAACCTCAGGATTACCAGCTGTTGGACCCAGATGGGAGCTGAAGAAGGAAAGACTGCAGAAAGTAATGGAAATTTTCCAAAGCGAAGGCCAAAGTCTGACAGTCAAAGGGAAAGGAGTTCTGCCGACAACACTGGGGGAACCCTGGACCGAGCTGGCGAAGATAGTGCAGAGCTATATCACCTGCGAAGGGAGAAAAGATGTGGTAAGGGCTCGTCACTTAAAACTTCTAGCTGTTTTGAAGGGAAAATGTTCTGTAAATCTCCCTGCCCTTTTAAATTCGTTATTACATGATGCGGCCCGAAGCCTGAAGAAGGCTCAGCACACAGATACGGTTGTTAGCCACCACGGACTGATTCGGCTAATAATAAGCCACAGTCTTGCCCAACAGCAAGACACCTGGGAGGAATTGGTCGAAACAGTTAAAAAGGGACTGGCTTTACCACCCCCAAAATCTGAACGAACCTCCAGCACACTGGAACGTTCAGAAAAACACAAGAAGCCAGCAGCAGAAAAGCATGTTGTTTCAAAACGAAAGCAGTCCTCCAGCACGCCGGAACAATCAGAGAAACGTAAGAAGTCGGCGGCAGAAAAGCATGCTGTTTCGAAACGGAAGCGACCCTCCGATACGCCGGAACGACCAGAGGAACCTAGAGAACCTGTTGGCACTCCCAACCTGCCTGAAAGACCCAGGAAGTCAGCTCGATTGGTTCGAATACGGGGAAGGTTGGAAAAGATTCAGAAAACTGCGGCCCAACCAATTGAAATCGAGGACGAACCTTCGGAAGTGGAAGGTGAATTACCCGAAGGAAATGCTGAGCAATCAGAGGCTGGAACTAACCAGCCAGAAGGAGGAATTGAAGAAGAAAATGCACAATCTATGGGTAGCCCGTTGCAAGACCCTCCAGGAGAAGAGGAATTGGCAGCAGTTCTGGCCAATATGGGAGGATACGGCCAAGCCTCCAGTCCAGGAGGCGTCCTTGATGGCCCCGCAGAAGAAGAATTACCTGAGGAAAGGCATGCAGAAGAGGCAGGGGAAGAAAACCTGCCTGGCTATGGTAATGAAGCAGAAGACATCAATTCGGGACAATCTGTCCCCAGGTCGCCAGAAGATGTTCCAGGAGAGGAAGAAGAAGTAAGATTGAAGGCCAAACCCTCTGCCGAAGCAAGGGAAATTGAAAATTTGAGGAAGAAGCACCAGAGGATGCTGGGCACGATAGCCAGACTTCGGCAACAAATTAGAATGTTGAAAGCCAGTCTGAGAATACAAAAAACTGCAAGGAAAAGGAAAAGGACCACGGCAGCAAGAACCCCGAGGGTTAGAGTTCGTTTTGATGGACGAAACCCCATCAGGAGACCTACTGTTGAGGAACAGTCTGCTGTTCCAAATGATAATGAGGAACAGGGTGTTGTTCGAATAGAAACTGTTGTTCCATCTAGCCCGGAGGAACGAATGGACATTCCAATGGAACAGCAAGAGGCTCCGGTGGTAGGAAGACCGCAGCAACCCTTTGTTCGCGTTAAAAAGGAAACGGATAGCAAAGAGGTTCAAACAGAAGCACCCCCCTCGGGTGTAATTTGGGTCCAAAATTCCAAACAACGTAATAAGAAGGTCTAGGTTAAACTTCCAGCTTCTACGGCTGTGTCGAAGAAAGACCCGAAACCAGAACCTTGCATAAAGTGATGAAGGAAGCCCAGCAGGAGGCCGAGCAGTTGCGAGAACAGATGGTCCCCAAGGAAAGATACGAAGAGCTCCAACAACAACTTCGAAACATCAGTCAGTCTGAGAGCCAGGCCTTTGAAGGATGGCAGAAGGAGAAGGAAAAGGTTGCTAAGGTAACTCGTCGGCTAGATAGTGTTGTTAAGCAGATGGACACCTTGTGTTCCTTGTATACTGATGTTTTGACTTGTAGAGCCCCTGCTAAAAATTATGCTTTGTTTTTGCTTGAACGTTATTTGAGATTAAAAATAAAAGCTGTTAGGGCGGGAGCACCTATCCAAATCAACATTGTTAATGATTTTATAGACTGCTGCAAGCACTATGGAGTTAAAGTTCAAAGGTTGTTATGTGAATTTTACCTGCACAATCTTGTCTTAGACCAGGAAACTGATTTGAATCCTGGCCCTTTCGTTGGCGATATACAATTTCAAGCCTCTATCTCATTTGGGGTGAATCAGTTAAAATGGCTTAAAGCTTACAACATCTTCCAGAGGCAAGAAAATAGTTTAGACCTATGGGTACGGGCTGAACCTAGGGACCCAGTAGCATTATGGAGAGAGCATAGGAGTATGATGAGGATCCCAGGTGTCATGAAGATATTAGGACCCATGCATGGAGACTTGATCCGAAATGGTCTGGAGTATTTCCTGACTATTAAAGACCATGCCCTCCATGCTGCAAAGTTTCGCTACCAAACCTCTAACCCAAACATCCAACTCAGGGAACCCTTTAACTTTGAGAATTTTGAATTGGCTGCCAGTCGATTGAGTCTCTATGGGGAACGGATTCTGCGAGTAGGACCATTCTAGTTGGGGTATCGGTTTCGCAGCCCAATTATTTGGCATCATGCACCTGGATATCAGGCCCTATATGAGATGCCTGCAGATCAGTTAGATTAGTTCTTTGACCATCTAGTTGCTAATCATGGTTGTCGACCTCTTCGTGAGATCCCTTCTCCGGCCTACTCTCTCACAGCCTTGCATGTCAATTACAACGTTTTCATGAGGACATGAAACAGGGTAAGCAGGGGGTGTGTGGAGCACCTAGAAGGTATGCTTTTTGACAAGCAACCTAGTGGTTTTTCAATACTATTTCTAACCTTTTCTGCATTATGAGTCTAAAAAAATATAACGGTTTTGATAAATTGTGTGAAAATGGACAAACGAAGCTCAATCACTAATAATTGATGTTTTCTACGCAGAAGGACGTGGAAATAGGGAATTATCGAGTAAAAACAAGAAGCGAAAGGAAAGTAACTGCTGTCCCGTCGACAGGGAACCGGATGCGGACAAGATCAAGTAAAATTAGAGCCGAATAATCCAGGAAAAGAACGCAGGATACCAAGACGGAGAACGCAAGAAGGAAAGAGGAGAACTGAACGATTAGCGAATCCCTCAGGATCTTCGATCCTGAGGGATCGCTGCTTTAAGCTTATCTTTTGTATCTAGAAATCTCCGTCATTTCTGTTATATAAAGGTACCACACCATAGAGCGTGGGGGATGCCTGTTGTTATAATTATAAACTCAGAACAACTTTGATCATTAAGTTTTGTAAGGTCTGATTTTGTATACTTCTGTTAATGCAATCAATATAAAGGACTTGGTGTTCACTTCGTTTCTGCATCTGAAGTAACTCTAAGCAGTGTACCATTGGTAGCCAAGGGCCCAGCTCCGACGGTCACTTGCTGTTGTATCATACGGTGGTTTGTGTGGTTTGCTTATTTCTCTTGTTTCAGTAATCCGATATATCTTTTATATGATATACTATGCTTCTTAATTAATATCTGAATCTGAATAAGTTCTTTAATTCACGTCTCTGTATTACACAAACTGAATCTATTCGAATTGCATCCATTTCTACAGCAAGATATTGGTATGAATGTTATCATTATTGGATTCATATAAAATAAGTATTTGTGAGGATTGAAGATAATATCACTTTGTTTAGAAACATAGTCACATCATACATTACTCTCGGATCGCTACAGTAGTATAGAACGCGTACATACATCGGAGTTTGCTGTTCCATTTGGGTTTGCTGTTCCATTTGAGTTTGCTGTTCCATTTGGGTTTGCTGTTCCATTTGGGTTTGCTGTTCCATTTGAGTTTGCTGTTCCATTTGAGTTGCTGTTCCAATTTATATGATTGACGTTTCCTGTTTATGATAGTTTGCTGTTCCATTTCATTACTGCTGTTCCATTTCATTACTGCTGTTCCATTTCATTACTGCTGTTCCATTTCAGAATTGTTGTTCCATTTTACTTTCGCTAATCTGCCTTTATTGCTTTCGCGTGATAGCAGGCCTAAGGCTGTCGTGAGCCCAGCAAGACGCTGCCTAGCTCCCTGACCTATAAGCCCATGCTTTGGTTTTCTTCCTTTATTAGTTTCTAAAGGGAAGGGTTATTGGTTCCGTACCCTTGACTGATCATTTTCCTTGTGTGATTTCATCTTCTGAATTGGTTTAGTTACAGCTTAGTGTTTATTTCCTTTCAAGTCATTAGAACGCTATACTACCGAGCATTACTTGGACAGAACAGCCTCGGATTGAGTTACTCCTTGAAAGAACAAAACGATCCCGGATTGACTTAATAATGTGGAATAATTGGTGGTGTGAGAGACCCTAGTTATCTCTCTACACTAACCTAAGAGTTCAACAAATCCACGCACAGCTAAAGAATCTGTGCCTTGAGATGCAAAGTCTGAAATAGGATAGCACTGTTTGGCCAAAGGTATGTGAAGAAGTATGGTGCGTTAAATGCAAAAGTCAGGGCCATGACAAAGATCACTGCCTGGTCTTTAAAAATTACCTTGCAGGAGGAGGACTGATGCCTTTAAGGCCAGAAGCTCAAGCAAGACCTAGCGTGATGCCTGCTTTGTGGTCCAGTATCTGTCAAATAACTGGAAAACATGCCACAGATAATTGTCACCTATTACAGAAGTATACGCAAACTTCGTAACAGTTGTTCTGTAAATTTTGTAGGTCGGTGGGACATGACAAGCGTACTTGCAGGAGCTATGAATTGATGATGGATAGAACTCCCACCTACAGAGTTCGAGTTGAAATGCGGCCCGTTAACCAAAATGAAGAGGCGAAGGAGGACCTGGTAGAGGTCACAGACAGTTGATTTTCTACAATTGCGGAGGGCCATGACACTATGCCCACGATTGCACTAATCCAACGCACCCATAGTGAAAGTATTGCACCTTGTTTGATCATGAGACGGAAGATTGTCCTACATTGATAGCTAGGATATGTGACAAAGGAGTGCTACCATCTCCCCCGACTCAGAACTTGCAGATGATGAGGTTTGAGCCGTGCGAGGAAGATTCAAACGTAAACATAGTGCTCTGAAGTGGAATCGCAATGGGATATGGCAAAGGAAAACAACCGGAAGACAATACATGGGTTTGAAAAGCCCCAACGAAAGAAGTCGAGTTTGATTTGGAGTGCACTCGGGAAACCTTCATTGAATCTAAGAAGAGCTTCGCTGAGGCCTCCACTTTAGGAAGCAAGGATTAACTCGAGCCAAAGATGGACCCCTCTATGCTGAAAACTTTCCTCAAAACCTGTATGAAGTTACAATGTGACAATAAGGCTATGAAAGGGTTACAGGAACTTATCAATAGATGTGTTGGGACCACGCCAGGTGAACCATGCATAGTTTGCAAGATTGGAAAGAATAAAATAAGGACGGGGCATGAAATGAGACTCACTACACAGATCAGAGAATAGGAAATGGATCAAGTCATCATGGATTTGGGATCAGATGCAAATGTTCTACCGAAACAAACATGGGAGTGAATCGGGAGACCTGTGCTGCAATGGTCTCCAATTCAGCTAAGGATGGCGAATCAGAAGAAAATAATACCCATGGGATGGTTGCAAGGAGTAACCGTGGATATTGAAGGAGCGAGAATGCTGGCGGATTTGGAAGTAATAAAGATTGTTGATGAAAACAATCTCTACCCCGTTTTCTTGGGAATTGACTGGGCTATTGATATGAACGAGGTAATAAAGAAATGAAAGATGATCTTTGAGAAGAAGTCACTACATGTAATAATATCCCTGGATCCTACTGAAGGATCACGCTATAAGGATTAGGTCCATGGCTATGAGAGCGATGATGATCTGGGTTGCATCTATAAGATAACAACACAAGACCAAGACTGGGTAAATCCACCGCGGATGGGTGGATTAAATGGGAGCGTGAGAGCTCCTGCACTTCGGATTCCAACAAAGAAATAGAACGATGGTAGAATCGGTTACATGAAGTAACTACGCTGAATTGCAATATGATAACCCGGTCGCTACACTGCATATCGTCAAAGGTAAGAAATCTGCCTATTTATGATGGTCTAAATGAGGTAGATGTCTTTTTGGATGCATTTGAAAGGGAAGTGCCAGAAAAACAACGATTCTAGGCCTTGGACTAGGTGCTGCGCGCTACACCCACAAGATGGTGGGGTACACACAAGGGGAGTTTTGATGATTGGCGCGAATGTCGAAAATTGATGGACATGATTTGGGAAGCCTAAGGTGCGAATAAAAGACAAGTATGATGGGTAGAATGATCCATGCGTGCATCTGGCCAAGTGGACATAAGCTTATGGAGAAAAGGCACAACCTAAGCAGGTGCACTTGTACTCCGCGCTAAAGTACCTGGTCAATAAGCATGTGTTGGGGGGGTGCATTTGCAGATGGCTTTTATTGTTCCAAGAATATGATTTTGAAGTTGTTGTGAAGCCTATATCGTTGAACGTGGGACCTGACCAGCTATCGCGCATTGAGACTGGGGAGGAAACTACTAATTTGGGGGAAGGATTACTTTACATGCAACTTTTTGCTGTGTGCATCGCGGACGGACATTTCGAGGAGATAATACATTTCGTAACAATAGGAACTGCGCTAGAAGGATACTCTATCCAGCAAAAGAAGGAATTCGAGGTGTGCATGACATATTTCTCTGTCATTGCTAGGCATCTATACAAGATGGGGCATGATGAGATACTGCGAAGGTATGTACCTGAGTTTGAATGAAGTAGCATCCTCACGGACGCTCATGGGGGCGCCGTGGGAGGACATTATGCAGGGAAAGCAACCACGCAGAAGATTCTACGCGTAGGGTTGTGGTGGCCAACCCTTGATCAAGATTCAAAAGCCTATTGCAAGGCATGTGACGTATGTCAAAGAACAGGTAGGCCATCACAGAGAGATGAGATGCCTTTGAATCCACAAATGACGTTGCAACCTTTCGAAAAGTGGGCAATAGATTGTGTAGGACCTATTCAGCCTCAAGGAAAGACAGGCCCGAGGTATATTATCACTGCAATGAAGTACTTGACTCGTTGGGCAGAAGCGCAGCTGGTGAAGGACTGCGTAGGTGCGACTACTGTGAAGTTTCTCTTTGAGCATGTACTAACGCAATTTGGATGCCCAAAGATTTTGATGAGTGATCGGGGTACGCACTTTCTCAATGAGACAATCAGCGCACTGATAGAAGAATTTCAGGTGTATCATCAAAAGAGAAAATCTTATCACCCACGGGCTAACAGAACAGTGGAAGCGTTCAACAAAGTGCTTGAAAATGCGCTGAACAAGGTATGCAATGCTCAGTGAAGTGATTGGGATCTGCATATTCCTGCAGTATTATGGGCCTATCGGACAACATGCAAGAAGTTGACGGGACAGACACCTTTTAGGCTTGTCTATGGAGTGGAAGCCATAATGCCTATGGAATACATCATGCTTAGTCTGCGCATAGCAGCACTCACAAGTATGATACATCGTAGAGCTCTGGAAGAGAGGCTCGCGCAGTTGGATAAGCTGGAAGAAGAGAGATTCTTGGTTGGATTTCACCAGCAGGTCTAAAAGTAGCGTGAAAAGGCTTGGCATGATCAACATATTAAGCTGCACACCTTTAAGGTGAGTGAATTGGTGCTATTGTATGATAGTAAGTATGATAAAATTCCATGGAAACTCAAAATGCATTGGCTGGGGCCATATGTTATTAAGGAGATTACCGATGTTGGCGCGGTCTAGCTGGTTAAGTTAAATGGAGATCCCTTCCCAGGAAAAGTGCATGGCAGTCGTTTGAAGCAAGTGGCTCGGCCATCTGACTAGCTGACAGAAGCATAGTCTTAGCACTCCAAGCAGTTGAAAGGAGGTGTGAGACTATAAACCACACTACCCGGGAGCTGTGCGATGTAAGGACTGCACGAAGCAACGAAGTGTCATAGGGTCCGTGACAACGCGAAGATAGTTGTGTTGGTGCACAGGTCAGTTGGAAAGTGACCGTTAAAGTCACTATTCACAATTTGATGGTTGGTTTGAGGCGAAATCGTGTGAGTGGCAGGAATTTAAGGTGAATTTTATGGGCTACATTCTTGAAAATATGCCACCAATATAACATTAATGGACTGAATGTGGGGGGAATGGTCGATTTCAAATTCAAAAGGCCCTATAAATTACAAGTGGTTGTCCAGTGAAAAACACTTGGTAATTTGAGAGCTGAGCTGTTGTGCTATCAACTGTGTATGGACCTTTTGAACTTTGAGGCTTTGAGAAAATGTTTAGTGTTCGAAACATTGTCGAAGGAGACACAGGACCTTCTGACTAGAATGATGTCAACACCCATGGAAGTTGCGTAGGAAATTGCAGAAGTCGAAGCCCTAGAGAGCACCAAATAATCGTTGAGGTCCCTAAATCATCGTGAACACTGAGACCCAAGAAGGATAAGAAGGCCATGATCTCGGTGTGCATCTCGCCCAAAAATCCATTCAGGAGAAAGCTCACCCTACAGGAAAAGAGGAAGGCCATTAATATGGAGGTCGAGGAGGAATAATTTGAAGAAATCTTGGTGGAGGAGTAGGATGTATAGATGGACGTTTAAAGCTAGGGTGCGAACCCTATTACCCGATTGCCGAAATATGTTCCTCCGCACAAGGGCAAAGCCAAGGTGCCAAAGGATATAGATGAGAGCAAGAGCTCTCTGCAAACTCTGCTGCTCCCAGATGATATTGTGTTTGAGGGACCGCACTTGGGGAAGGTTCCCATGTTGAAATTTGAATATTGGGACCTCACAGACCATGAGAAGTTCCCACATTTAGCGACTGCGAAGCTAATGCACTAGAGGATCGACGATATTGCTGGGACAATTCAATTAGAGCCGGGCACATGGATTAGAGGTGTAGAGAAGGCAGGATTGCTAAACCTGCTTTAGCCCATCCCCATCACAGACCATCTGATTCATCCAATTACATGGTTTTCCTACTCAGGAGAGGATCCATCTAACATTTCAGAGGTAAAAGGTGGCGAGTTGGCCCTTGCAGAAGTAATGAAGAAGAGGTTTAAGTTGGAGAAGTAGAAGTGAGGATATTTCATCTCCAGCATTAACAACCCTTCCGTCAAGGTTGTGACACAAATCCTAGCCGAGAAGGTGATGTGGAAGTATCGTGCGAATGAGGTGCTGGTGCCCATGGTTGAACTTGCGGTCCAATGCATAAAAGGAGTCCAGTTCAGTTGGGCAAACTATCTATGCGGTGAGTTCCTTGCAAACTGTTGCGAAGCACAGGAGCAGGGCAAAACATTTCATTATGCATGGCTCCTATTGTCGATAGTACTGGTGGCATGGGAGTTGCCCAAAGATAGTCCTTCGGTTGTGCAGGACCTTCTAGAGGCAATGAAGTACGCTTCGCTGTGGGAAACCAAGGATGTGCAGAGGATAAAGGAGAGCAAGATATTTTGGATATTAATGGAAATGAATATCTAGATGGGGATCAATCGCAAGTCACAGTTTTCTCCCATAGTCTACAACAGTTTACAGATATTTGTAGAGTTCAAAGAAAATTTCCACCATGTCTTCATCAAGGCGCGGAAGGACCCTACGAAGATGTGGCATGATTTACCATACCTGGTGACCGATGATGTAATATTCGCAGTCCTTGAGTCTTAGCCGCCGGAGTGGCATGCTCCAGCTAACTACGAGGTGGAAACAGACAAGTCCACTATGCAACGCAAGAAGGAAGAGACAAAGTTGTGAATGGCGTAGCTAGTGGAGAAGCGCAGGAAAGAGGAAGCAACAGCTAAGGCCCAAGAAGCGCGTGATGCTGTGAAGTTGGTGGAACAACAGAAAACAGGAGAAAAATAGCGTGGAGGACAAAAGTCACCTTCGCCCGAACCAGAGATAGACGCAGACCAAGGTGGTGCGGACCTACAGACAACGTCCACCCAACTCAAGTGTCCACAACCACGAGAGCAAACAATGTTGCGGAAGAAAACCAAGGCATCCAAAATGTCTTTTGACCCAATCACCCTCACTGAGGGGGATTTGCATGACATCGACGAAACGGTGAGGGATGTCACCATGGAGGCCCTCCAACAATTTGAAGAACAACAACAACTGGTATTGGGAGCTCTCAGGGTAGAGTTGTAGGAATTACAAGTACGCAGTCCATAGGTTGGCACAGTGTCCACCAGCCTCACAATCGACACTGCAGTGGCCGAAGAGATGTTGCACACAAGGGTGACCAACACAGTACTGCTACCTGATGGGGCGCTCACTATGGAAAATGAGGCCGAAAAGCCTATGGTTAGAAGTCTGAAATGGGTAGGATTAAACATGAATGCACTCCCTCGGGAGACACTCTACCTCTTAGAGGATAGAGTCACCATGAAACTTCGAGCTAGGGAGAGTCACGAACTGTAGGTGATGAGCGAGCAGTGCATCAACATTGAAAATTTGGGCTTGCATTGCAACGAGGCAGTGGAGTAGAACAAGTAGATAATGCAGGTTGTAGAGGAAGCCTGTCGAATGGTCCTGGAGTTGGACATCCAGGCGGAAGCACTAGTGGCAGCGCGCATCTGCAAATTGGCCATAGGGGTGCACGATGCTAGAGCAGAGATGGCCAGGGTTCAGCTAAAGTTGAACCTGTAGATCGCAAAACTGTAGCTGAAGGCTCAGCCTTCAACTCTGTCGAAAATCAAGGACAACGAACCACTATTATTACAACAGCAACAGTGACAGTTGACAACGCAGTGGCAAACTGCATGCAGCTATTCAAATAGTCATTCGAGGTCCTAACCACTCTGCAGGAGGACCCAAATTTAGAGCACCTAGAGACAGAGGTGCGTGAGCTATAGCAGAAGTATGACGAGGTAAAAGGGACTGCACAGATGGTTTCTCTTACCTAGAGACTGGCAAGGATGCAGGAGGCAGAGGCACTCAAGGAACGGGTGGATGTCGCTCGACATAAGGAAGTAGTCTTAAAAGCGCACCTACAACAATGGATTGATGAGGCTTATACAATTACAACCTCCATTGAAGCAAAGATTGTGCAACTGCAAGCAACTCAACAAAGGATCCAGGGCAACAGTTCTGTAGGAGCGGTCACCGAACAACACGTGGAGCAAGTTCAGCAAGCAGCCGCTCAGTGCGTTGCCAAAGTTACAACGATCCAAATAGATCTGGGAGGTCTTCACGCTAAGATCTCTGCACCTACAGAATGACTCGAGGGTGAGTCACGATGTTTTTGTTGGGGGCCTGTTGGGTGCAGGATCCACCAAGGGAAGTTTTGGGGCTTAAAGCCCATATTTTGGTCCAATTTTTGTAATCCTAAGGAAAACACTCCACATTTTGTGGGCGCGGAGCGCGTAGTTGTTAAAAAGTCATAGGGTTGTCTGCCCTTATTTTGATAATGTAATGTCAGTTGTAAAAGATCTACCCATGGTTCGTGGACCATGGTATTGTATAAATAGAGTGAAGCTCTAAGTATTCAAGGCATCAATGAGATCAATCAATGGAAAATCAATGGCGAAGAATTGAGTCATATCTTTGGAGTAGAAGTCTAAGTTTAGGTCGTAGCATAGGTAGAGGATCTACAGTTGAGTGTGCAGAGGCCTAGAAGTTTGCAGCTAGGTGTACGGACCCTTGCAGATGAGTGTGTAGGGTGAATCGAGTCTATAATAGTTTGGAATTATTAATAAGAGGAGTATTATATAATTTCTGTGTTTTTATTTCCTGTTTATGCATCTGTTACATTGGGTATGAATTTTACTTCAAATTCTTATATGATGGGAGAATGTGTATAACTGTTTTGATTAAGTGAATGCAAGTAAGAAAATCTATTTACGCGAAGCTAACTAAGATCTATTCGGAAGATAAGTAAGATACTTGGCATAGTTTGGGGAATTATCACAGTTCGCTGCCCAAGCAGAGCGGAAGAATATTAGCCTATGGTTAGGGATCCGTAGAAGCCAATTGTAACATTTCGCGAAGGTAATTAAGGGTAGAATAGAGGCATAAGAAACCTACGTGAAGGCAGGTAGAGTTGGAATAAACCGACATCACATCCATCTCAAGGGTGCGGAAACTTGGTTCTAGCATCCCCCCGTACTGCTTTGGGTGAGACTTTAGTCCGCGCTCCGCGGGTTGATGCGAAAAGGGCCAGTAGTGTAGGGGTTTTTGTAGCTAACTAATGCCGAACCTTGGTCAGACCCCCATAAGCCAACATAGGGATACCAAACTATATTGGAAGGCAACTACACATGTTCTTTGGTACATCAGAGGCACCACTCAGTTTGGACTATGGTACATACAAGTATAGGGAGTGAAGTTTAAGGCTTCACAGATGTAGATTCGGTGAGGATTCCATCAAACCAGAAGAGTACATTAGGAGAAATTTTCAGTTTTGGGTCTATAAAGGTTTCTTGGTATAGCAAGAATCAAAGATATGTGGTACTTAACTTAGTAGAAGCAGAGTACATGGTTTCCATTCAAGCAACATGTGAGGCAACCTGGATGAGAAAGATTCTTGTTGTATTATTTCGTCAAATGATGGATCCAACTCTGATATACTGTGATAATTAGAGTTGTATCAAACTCTCCAAAAATTTTGTATCTCATGATTGTTCCAAGCATATAGATATCTGGTATCACCATCTATGGGATTGTGTACAAAGGCATATTATGTTGTTGGAATACATTCCTATAGAGGAACAAGATGCATACATTTTGAAAAAGGATTTGTGAAGAGGAAAATTTGAGTTCCATAGAGGAAAGATCAGGGTAACTGATAATCCCTTTATCGCTGAGAGGGAGTGTTGAAAATACAACAAAAAATATTAGTTTGACTTTGCCTTGGTCAAACTAGAGAAAATTCAAATTTCCATTTCAACATAAATGTTGGAGGTAGTTAATTGAGGTGACATGGCACTTGTCACTTAGTTAACTCAATTAATTCAATTTGGGGAAGCTTGATTTTAGTTTAGTATGATTGATTGCTAAGTTTTAGTAATCTAGTTTAGTTAAATTGAGTTATGGGCAGTTAAACTATTTCTAACTATTAGAGGAACTAGTGGAAGGTCCAAGTGTGGAAGTGTAACTTCAACTCACTTAGTGATCAACCAGTTAACTAATCAATCAAACCAAAATAACTAATGCATGCAAAGAATTCGAGTTTCCCAGTTGATATGGAGATTCCAAGGTAGAGTACTATTATTTGTAGACTATTCCGAAGTGTACAGGTGGTGCATGTAGTCAGAGGATAAGCCTAGAAGGATTGTGAAATTCCAATTGAGGAATTTCCTAATTAATAAGGGCATGATTCCTCAAGGAATAGTGTAAGGAAATAGGAGCTTGGAGGACTTGAAAATTGGCTATGTGTTGGCCAGAGTCAGTCAGTTAGGAGGAGGGATAGACAATGCAGTTGCAGGTTGTGCTCAAGCTTGAGCAAGCATTGTATTTCGTCTCTATTCTTTGATTAATTCAAGACAAATAGGAATGGGTTTTGAGTAGTTACTTTCCCCTAGATAAATATTTGTGTATGTGTGATAAATATTTGTGCATGTTTATGATTTGTATTCTTGATCATTAATTGAATTCTGCATATGAGTAGAGTAGATTTGAGTCTTGTGTTTTAGTAAATTACATGAGAAATTTCATATCTACACATTAATTTATAAAAAAGTGATGAAAAAAAGAAACTTAAAGACACAAAAAAGGAAAAAATATATAGTGGATAAGGGACTAGGATTTGGAGGCAATAATATGTTAAAAATGGTGCAGAAAACTAACAAAGAACAAATGTTAAAACGTTGGCAAATGGCATAAAATGGGTTGCAAAAAAAGGGATGCACAAGGGGATACTAAATAGGCAAGGAAACACAAGATTATTAATAGAATAAATTCTTGTAAAAGGGTGTCTAGAGGGACTGTAATAACCTGCCAAAAGGTCTGAAAAACAATAGTTGAAAATGTTGCACATGAGACTCCTCACTTCAACAATTCTCTTCCTAATTGATAGAGGCATACTCTAAACCCTAGGGGGATTTTTCCTTCCTCAATGAGAAAATACTAAGTGGATATAGGCCTAGAGGTGACTCAAGAATCGACACACAAGCAATAGTCTCGACAAAATATGGAAAATAAATAAATAAATAAATAAAACAAATAAATAATATATATATATATATATATATATATATATATATATATATAAGAAAAAAATTTTAGTAATGAACAATAGTTTTTGACCTAGAAAGTGTATCTGGGCACAATTTTTAGGCTGAAAAGTCTGTTTGGGGGTGCAGAAAAGGAGCCATAAAGTGCGTTATGTTCCTGCGGCTTCCTCTCAACATATTTTTTCCAGATTTTGCTATCTCATGCTCGACCAATACCTATGACCTGCGGAAAGATGCGAAAACCCACTAGAAATAGAAATATTCCAGAAACGGGTAGGAAAATTGATGAATATTAAGAAAGATAAAAGCTGGAAAAAAACATTGAAAATGGTTGAAATAATAGTCACCGAGGATCTGAATTACTACACCAGTGGAGTCGTCAATTGTTGATGACTAAGGTGTTAAAGACCTAGTGGAGTCTCCATTTGTTAGTGTGAAATATTTCCAAAAGTGTGCATAAATCCTTTCACTTAAGTTATAGGTGACTTATAACCCTGAAAAGAAAATGTAGCTACATCTATGCTTAAAATCTGCAATGAAATGTTAGAGAAAACCCTGCAATAAAATAGATCATACAAACCAGACCACATAACAACAGAAAAGCAAAGTGTAATAACCTAATTGAGGACTTAATCAAATGAAAATTTTATTAATACACCAGGTGAGGAGAAAATTACAAAATTGGTTTGCAAATCCCTCTCTGTGGGATGGGTTCTTTTCATCCTTGTGCTTCAGTGGCATGCTTCTCTCTCTTAATATTGTAAAAAGAAAACCAAAATAAAAAATTGGAACTCATGTGAGAGCTTGAATGCAATGAGATGATAATGGTGACAATGATAGTGATCATGGTGAAGAATGAATGGAAAACCCTCTATTTATAACAAATTATTGAGCTAAATTAAGAATTAGAAAATAATAAAATATTATTGACTAAACCTAATTCTAGTCGATGTGAATACTTTATTATATTTCTTGAGAGGGAAAATATATTCAAAATGGTAAAACAAATCATGAATTAATCATTTTCTGAGAGTTAAAACAAATATGAATTAGAAATAATTATTAAATAGATTTAATAGTTTTTATTTTTTTTGTAAGCTTTGGTAGGACTCTCCGATTTTCATGTCCATTACATACCCCACTATGGGGGAAGGGTAGCCCAAGATTTGAACCCAAGACTTCCGGTTCGGTGAGACTTCATTTCCATGGCCACTGCCGCTTGAGCTACCCCATGCGGATGTTAAATAGATTTAATAATTATATCATGAGAAAAATAGGAAATATATATGGAATAATAAACAAATAATTATTTATTTAAATATTCCAAGGTGATTTAGTGAAAAGTGATAAGAAATAATTGTCAAATAGTGATTTAATAATTATTTCTAGAGAATATTAAATAACTAATGATTTATTTAATTATTCTCATGGCGTTTTGAGTTTTAATGAGAAATAATTTAGGAAAATGGTTTTCTAAATTATTTCTAATGGTCATAGTGGGTTTTTATTATGGAAAAAACCCATCCTACATGGTGTATTTTGATTAACCTAGTAAAAATGGCTAGGTGAACACTTTTGGGGTGATACCATTCATGTCCCTTTTAAGCTTGGGTATTTACCGATTATTCCAAATTCATGGTAAATACAACTTACCCTAACACAAATCAGTCTATATTTATGCTTAACTATCTTTCTAACCTTCTCACTTGTATGAGATAAATTGTTTCAATTTGTGACTTATTTTTAGTTCTTCTTCTACTATTGCTAACATGTCCTCATCTTTCTACTATTTTATATGAACAATTACAAGATTCAAGTCTCTTTTATTTTGTTCATGTTCCAACTCAATTAGCATGTTCATCTCCTCTTTGATGTATTTGATATCTAATTTATTTTTCACACTACTTAGGGCCAAATTGTTTTTCATTTTTTTGTTTAACACTTCAATCTCATCTCTCAAGATGAAATTTTGTTCAGCCATTGATTTTTTCTGAAATTCCATTTATTGTATTCTATATTCCATTTTTGTAATTCAGTTTTGAACCATAATATTTTATTTTCCAAAAATTTGAATTTGTTATCAAGCATTGTAGTTAATTCTATTTTATATTCCACTTCTCTTTCTTCTTTCCTTTTTTCTAATGAATTAATATGATCATAAAGAATATCTAGGGTGACTTTGCTACGCCTCCCCTTGCTAGGTTGAAGGTTTGAAATATGTGGCAAATTTCTCATATATTAAAAAAAATAAAAACAAGAAGGAATAAAATAAATAAAAGAAACTTATGCACCTACGTTGTGAGTGGTGGAGCATATTGCTGCAAACTTCTTGCAAGTATATTTTTGTAGATTTATTGTCAGTGTAAAGTTGTAGACCATAGAGTATATATTTGACTAGATAAAAGTTCACGAAACCTCAAATATTCATCATTGATAAAATTAATTCATTTTAAAGATTCATTGCAGATAAGTCTCCAAAAATACTCACCACAGATAAACATATTATTAGTATGTATGCCCAAAATATCTTTGGAAATATTCATAATAGATTATTCTTACAAATATTTGCCACAAATAATATTTTCAAGTCACCATAAATCAAAAAGATTGTTTATTGTTACTTTGGAGGCTCTAAAGATTGTGATTATTGAATTTGAGTGAACCTTGTTTCTCCATACAACTTCACATAATAACTCTTCATAGTTGGATCCATTACCCTAGAATCACCTTGAATATGGGTGTATAATATGCAAATAGACACAAAGTTAAAAATTGTTGCAAGGCACAACAAAAAAATATAGTTCAAAAGATACGTGACACAAAGTTAATAACAATTCCAACGATAAAGTTCAAGACCTTCCAACTGTGGAGTTCAAATAACGCATGTTTGTAGAGTAATTTCAAAATTATATAAATACTAAATATATAATAATATATTTCATTAATAAGAAATACTCTCTCTCTCTCTCTCTCTCTCTCTCTACATATATATATATATATATATATATATATATATATATATATATATCTATTTTATATTAATTTTAACTTTTGAAATAATTTACTATGTGTAGAAATTAATAGAAATTTGCAACTGCCTAAGGTTTCAAACTGAAAGCAAAAAACATGATATTTCCTCTACAATTTTGTGGAATGGAAATCATAATTTAGAGACATATGTAATGACACACAACCATCAAAACCAGAATAACGCAATGATTTATAGGGGAACCCAATTGGGAAAACCCCTTTGATTATTTCTTTGCATTAATTCAGATGAATTGAGAAGCTATTACAATGACTTGCTTCAACTTTGAACTACAACCTGCAATGTAAAACTATTATCCTATTGAATGACTAACTCAGGCCAACACTTAGCCTATCCATGTCCTCAACTTCCTCTTATTTCCTTGAGCAATCTAGGAGAAATTGAGCTCCTAAACAATAGGGGAAATCCCTATTTCCTTGCGCAATTCCCAAGGAATGATCACCGACATCAAGTGAAAAATATGTACACTTAATTTAGTATACAAATAATTTTACAACTTTCCTTTTCCTCCACTCCAGCTAGGTAATTTGAATTCCATGCCTGTGTGGGCTATTTTGGGCTGATTGACTAGTTAATTGTCAGAGTTGACAATAGTATTAACTACACAACTAAACTTCAACTAACTCTATTAACGATTATAGGCGAGTTAACTGAGTTCAACTGAAAATAATTAAATTGTATTACTAAAATTTAGCAATCAACACATGCACAACTCTACTCCAAGCCTATAAACTTGAATTTTTTTATCTAACTAAGTGAAAAAGCCATGTCACACTAGTTAACTTCAATCTAAGTTGTCCTGTTGATTTCGAAAATCGAATTACTCAATTTGATTAAGGCAAAGTCAAATTGAGCCTTTCTTGCTACAATTTCTAACACTCCCTCTTAACAGGAAAGGAATTTTGCACCACCTCTATCTTGCACCTATGGAATTTGAATTTACCTCTTTAAAATTCCTTTGTCAAGATGTTAGCATCCTACTTCTTAGTTGGAATGTACTGTAGCAACATAATTCTCCTCTACATACAGTCCCACAAGTGATGGTACCAGATATCAATGTGCTTGGACCTGTCATGAAATACCAGATTCTTAGAGATATTAATGCAACTCTGATTATCACAATAAATCACTATCAAATCCATCTCTTGACTGAAAATACCCACAAGTATTTTCCTCATCCATATGGCCTCACTTGCAGCTTGAATTTCAACCATGTATTCAGCCTCTATTGAGCTGAGTGCCACCGACCTCTATTTCTTGCTATACCAAGAAATAGTTGCAGACCCAACACTGAAGATAACACTTGAAGTACTTTTCCTATCTGATGGACTCCCTACCCAATCTACATTGGTGAAGCCTTGGAGCTTCACTCCCCTTATCCTCTTGTACCGTAAACCATACTCAGTAGTGCCTCTGAGGTACCTTAACACATGCTTTGATGCATTCCAGTACAACTTGGTAGGCTTAACCATAGCTTGACTAAGCTAGTTTACTGCATAGCACATGTCAAGTCTTATGTTCAAAAGATACATCAAAGACCCTATAAGATGTCTGTAAATGGTAGCATCACCTGTCTCACCAGAAAAGGCACCCTCCTTCCTCCAGTTTGTAGCTAGAGGTGTGACCATAGGATTGTAATTCTCCATGTGAAATCTCTAAAGTATTTTAGAGGAATAATTCCCTTGAGACACAAAAAATTCACCATCACCCTCCCATACAACTTCTAGCCCAAGGAATTAATGCATCAAGCCCATGTCTTTCATCTCAAATTCCCTTGCAATATCCTCTTTGCAAGAGTGGATCAACTACTCATCACCTATCAAAATAAATTCATCAACATACAAAACAAGTATAAGAAACTTTCTATCTACCATAATGTGATAGAGGTTGGCATCTGCTTCACTTTTGGTGCAGCCCAATCCATTGAGATATGTGTCAATCCAAGTGTACCATGCTTGGGGTTCTTGTTTGAGACCATACAATGCTCTCCTGAGTCTTCACACATGTGACTCCCGATCATATGTCTCAAATCCCTCTGGTTGTTCAATAAATTTATTCCTCAACCACTCCATTGAGTAATGTTGTCTTCATATCCATCTAGTGGATCTTACACCCCATCTACACTGCTAATACAAGAATTTATTTGATGAAGGAATACCTTGCCGTCGGGGAAAATGTTTCCTCATCGTCAACTCCCTCTATTTGAGAGAATCTTTTGGCCACAAATCTAGCCTTGTACTTCTCTATGCTCCCATCAACATCATGCTTCACTTTAAAGACCCTTCTTGAACCAACCCCTAATTTAATTTCTAGTTTCGGTACCACTTGCCATACACTATTCTTCATGATGGATTCATATTTTTTCGCCATGGAACCAACCCACACAAGTTTAGAAACTACTTCCTCAAATGAAGAAGGCTCTGTCTCAATGAGCTCTATCATGAGCACCATATACCTTGTGTACCTCTATGGTGACCTCCTATACCTGCACAAGGATATAGGAGCTCTCACATTCTCCCTAGAACATTGCACCAACCTATCATCTTCTCTAGTTCTCTTCCTCTCTTCTCTAGATGATTCTAGTTGAGTGGGTGTCTCCACTTGACATTCTCTTTGCTCCTCCATATGTGGCTGCTCCACAACATCATGATGCTCTTCTCGAGGCTCCCACTTTGGAGCTAGAAGCTCCTTCTTCGATGGGATATATATTTCTTGCGCAAGAGATCTTCTCATAGATTTCTCCTCATCAAACTTGACGTCTCTTATTACTACTGTCATTTTGCACGAGGGAAATACATCTGGTAATATTGTGGATTTTCGATGTATCCTACAAAAACATTCAACTCTGTTGTAGGCTCCAATTTATTCATCGAATATTTGGAGACATGATAATACATAGAGGCTCCAAAAATTCAAAAATGAGACACATCAGGCTTTCTCCTAGAGAAATATTACTCCGGTGTGATCATACCAAGTATTCTATGAGGGCTCTGATTCTACAAATAAACCAAAGTGTTACATGCTTCTTCCCATAGATGCAATGGCATCCCCTGATCATGTAACATATATTTTTCAACTCCAACTACGCTTATGTTCTTACTCTCAACAAACCCATTCTACTTTGGGTTATCGGGTGTTGCCAATTCTCTTGTAATCCCTTCTTTGACACAAAATTCATTGAAAGCATTAGAAAAAAATTCACTTCCATTATCGCCCCTCAGGTCCTTCACCTTATTCCCAATATCCTTTTGAACCAATGCCTTAAATTCAATAAATTTGGAAAACACTCCATCCTTTTTCCTTGTGAAGAAAATACAACAGTTTCTAGAAAAATCATCAACAAAAATTACATAATACTTATGTTTTACTATAGAGGCTGTAGAAAAGGGTCCACATACATCAGAGTGGAATCACTCCAAGATTGCATTAGTTTTTCTATCTCAGCCCTAGACGGTGGATTTGAAATATTTCCAGAATGTGCATCCTTTGCAGAAATCATGCTGGCCAAGGGAGAATTTAAGGAGACCGATGGTAATCTATTGCATGATTTTTAAGGCCCCATTGTGTAAATGACCCAATCTCCTAGTCCATAGTTCTCCAATATCTCGACTCTACACTTTCTCTGCCTTAATATTCAATGCAACGCAAAGTTCCACCTAAAGTTTATAGATATTTTTCACTCTAAATCCAATATGTTTAACTTTCTTGGTAGCTACATGTTTCAGGAAGTATTTCCCCTTACAGAAAAATAACATCATAGCCTCTATCCTCCAATATTTCTACAAGGATCAAGTTATTCTTCAGCCTAGGTACAAACATAACATATTTCAGGTGAAGATGGGAACCTGAATCCTTATTAAAGGTTACAGTTCCAATTCAAGTGGCACATTACCTCCCATCATCCCCAAGTTCTATGTGCATATGGAGATCCTTCTTCTCCAGATTACTCAAGAATTATTTGCATCATGTCATATGGAACAAGGCAGCTAGATTTAGGTACCGCACACTGCCCATCACAGTGCTATCCATACATGCAATCAGGGTGAAGTATATTTTCAATATTGAGGCCAATTCTTCACCTCCTTCTACTCCTAAAGACTTCTTATTAGACTTATTGTGCAGACACTTTCTAGCAAAGTACCAATATTCATGGCAGTTAAAATATTTTATCTTGCTTAAGTCCTTCTTATTACCATTGTTTTGGATTTCTTTGGGCCTTCTTTCCCTTACCTTTATTTCCCTTCCCAACTGTTAGGGCCTAAATCTACCTCAGGTTGAGCAAGGTAGGATCTAGGGTAACATCAAACCACGCTTAACCTGGTAGCTAGCCCTATCAGGTCGGGAGAGGGCTCTCTCCTGTCAATCTCAGTAAAGTATGATCAATAAGGGCTTGAGATGACTGATATGATGACTGATCTTAGGCTAGGTATGTGTGCAAAAGAGTATGATTGAATTTGATGAAGTTTTGTTGGCTCAACGGGAAAGGCAGTTTTTGGGTCTCGGGAATGAGGCTCAGTTTTGCAGAGATCTCAATGGGGCAAGGTAGGCAACTGGTTTGGCAATTCAAATCGAATGAGATGGAGAGATTAGATAGGTGAGGAGTTGAATAGGGCAATAAAACCTCAGGTATCCTCTTCAAATAGCTGAAAACATCAATAACTAAGCAAACCCTAGGTAGAGCACTACAATTTTAATGGATTCTACCTATATTCTTGTTTGTTTTAGTTAAGAAGAAACAAGATAGATCACGACATACATAAAAGATAAGTGAATTCACAATTACAGAAGAAAGCACTATACCAAAAAAAAAATCCACATGAATCCCAAAGAGTGTTGCAAACCCTGGTCTCTATTCCTTAGCCAAAACTGCTGAAATGTGAATACAATGAAGCTCCAAGCTTTCTCAAAAGTCCAACCATGCTAATGACTGAAAAATCACAAGATATAGAAAACCCATAACTCATCCTAGCATCTAGGGGTCGAGATCATAATTTTAGGAGCTGTTCCAACTAATTCTAAACTGAGAACCAAAAATTAGGCAATGGAACAGCTTGCCTCTAGAAACTAGGGAACTAATTCATTCAGTTGCAAACTACTTTTTGATAGATGAATCTACCTCCATGAGTGAAAATTTGACATAATTACATCAAGATCCATCAATTTACACTAAATTACATCATAAGTTTGACATTAGGAAGGAGAAAAGTCAAATTGTCAAGTAACTAGGTGAAAAAAAAAGTATACTTGGTCGAACTGAGCAAAATTTCCCCAATGCGCCATGCTGAATTCTCTTTGCGTAGCACCTATTTGTAGCCACTTTTTGAGGCCTTCCTAATGTCAAAATCTACTTGAAGTGTGCTTGTTGGAAGGGTCTACCTATCTACTTTCCAGAACAAGTGGAATTTTTGGATTTGGCCTCCATTTTCCCCTCCAAAACCGAGTTTTCCCAACACTGCTTCCTATGTGTCCAAATAGAGGCAGAAATGTCATTTTTAGGGTGTTTTTGACCTTTTTGGGGGCTCAAAACCTCTCAAAATTTCTTGCCATTGGTAGGCATGCATATTTTTCCAAGACAAATCCAAAAATGTCGATTTTTCCTCATTTGGAGGCCTCCATCAAAAGCGAGCACCAGGTGGTGCGGTGCATTGGGCAGAAAATTCTGTGTTTTAGCCCAAAAATTCTAAAAATGCAAAAAGTGTCCCAAATTTTTTGAAATTTGGGCTGAGTGTTCTTCATCAGGTGCTGTGTTGGGCCAAGGAAGCCTCAGCCAATATCTAAAGTCTATCTTTCTCCTTTCGCCTCCTCGATGCCCTCTTCAACTTTGCTTTCAAGCTTCTAATTCTTGCCTTGCAACTTTTATTCCTCGCCATGTAATGGTAGGCCATATGCCTCAACATTTTTTTCTCCCTGTTATCCTTCTCTAGCAACCTTTCTAAGTGGATATTCTCCCTTTCAAGCCAAGATTCATGATAAGCATTGATTTCTTGTTCAAGTGATGTAAGCTTCACTTTCCTCTTCTTGGCATCTTGGCGGTTTTCTTGTATGTTTTGCAACTCCATAATGGTTTGTTAGTCCTCTAGCTACTTGTTTCTTTGCTCCAGGTACTTTATTATCCATTTAGCTCTTTCTAAGTTAAGGGACAAAGCATTGATGTCCGCCTATTGCTCTTGGATGACCTCCTTGAGCTTTGAGCTTTGTGGGCCCAAATTAGTGTCATCATCCTGAATGAGAATGAAATCGGTCTCCTGCTCACCTGAATGTCCCTCATCATGTAATGGCCTCTTGCCCTTGTCCTGAACTTGCTGTGCTGATGAAGGAAGCGAGACCCCTTCCACCTTGGGTGGAGATAGTACTCGCTTTTCTGCTGCAAACAATCATCTAGTGCCCTTTTGATAGGTGAAAAACACCGGCACACTAGCGATCTGTGTCTCATGACCCTCCTGTTGATGTGAAGGTCCACCTGTCTCATGAAAAGCCTCTGGAGGTCCCTGAGGAGCTGCGAAGAACTCATGAGAAATGAAATCCTCCCATGAGATGCCCTGCAAACCAAGCTGATGCATGACCATAATTTTAATGAGAGCAAAATGATATATACTGTTAAACTGCTACTGAGGAGTCTTTTGTTGTACTAGGGTGGTCATCTTCTCAATATTTCAGCACATGAAGTAGGGGAGATTCATCATTCTCACCCTGGTAAAGTGCATTAACAATTTGATATGATAGGCATACAGGTGAGAAAAACGGCCCTCACAACTGAAATTTTTCATTATAAGTTTCATCAAAGGAGCATATGAATCTTTCAGGTACCGAAAGGGAAAAAATCTGTTGAGTTGTCTCAAATAACCAGGCTTGATGTATGGTTCATAATGTTCCCTGTCAATTTGTTGCCTTTTATTCCACTGCTCTCCAATATTAGGAATGCCGGTTGCTAGAGAAATAGACTCCGGTATTAAGGTGAATGTTACACCAGCTAGAGTGGCTTGGCCATTATGCAGATGAAGCACAAACAACCTAGCCAACTCATGATGATACTGGACTCTAGCAACCATCTCACAGAACTGGTAACAGGATTGGTGTTGGAAGCATGTGATGGAAAAAGGGCAGGCTTGCATCTCGGCAAGTGTAGTAGGCTCCTCTCGTATATGTTTGCCACCCTTGTGGGGTCTCCTTGGTGCATGCATTTTTGTAGGAGAGTCACTGTGTGTCTCTTCATCTCAGTCATATGAAGCATTAGACTCCATGTTTGCTAGTGTGTGAGTTTTCTTGATGAGTATGAAGATTTTTATGGTGTTTTTAGTTTTCAGCCACCAAGGGTAAGAATTTATGAGGGACTGTGGAGGGAGATGGTATGAAGGGTTTTGGCAATTTTATGACAGATTTTTGGGAAATAGGGGATTAGGGAATAATATGTAAGCTTAGGGAAAGCAATTAGGGTGAATGATTTGTTTTTTAGGAATATGAGAGTTAGGGAATGAGTGGATGAACTGGGAAAATAAATGGAGGAGTCAAAGAGTAAGGGAATGGTGGAGTGGACTTGGCAACAAAATTACAAATGCAAACCCTAGGCAATCATTTTTTGAGAAATTGCAAGGAAGTAGGGTTTTAGTTTTTTCACACTAAACCACCATAAAAAATTTAATCTGCTCCAAGTGTGCTTGTTGGAAGGGACTACCTGTCTACTTTCCAGAACAAGTGGAATTTTTGAATTTTACCTCCATTTCCCCCTCCAAAACTGAGTTTTCCCAACACTGCTTCCTGTGTGTCCAAACAGAGGCAGAAAGGTCTTTTTAGGGTGTTTTTGACCTTTTTGGGGGCTCAAAACCTGTCAAAATTTCTTGGCCATTGGTAGGCATGCATATTTTTCTAAGAAAAATCCAAAAATTCTGAGTTTTCCTCATTTGGAGGCCTCCATCAAAAGTGAGCGCCAGGTGGTGCGACGCATTGGGTAGAAAATTCTGTGTTTTAGCCCAAAAATTCCAAAAATGCAAAAAGTCTCCCAAATTTTTTGAAATTTGGGCTGAGTTTTCTTCATCAGGTGTTGTGTTGGGCCAAGGAAGCCTCAGCCAATATCTGAAGTCTATCTTGCTCCTTTTGCCTCCTCAATGCCCTCTTCAAATTTGCTTTCAAACTTCTGATTCTTGCCTTGCAACTTTTATTCCTCGCCATGTAATCGTAGGCCATATGCCTCAACATTGTTTTCTCCCTGTTAGCCTTCTATAGCAACCTTTCTAAGTGGATATTCGGCCTTTCAAGCCAAGATTCACGATCAGCATTGATTTCTTGTTCAAGTGATGTGAGCTTCACTTTCCTCTTCTTGGCAGCTTGGAAATTTCCTCGTATGTTTTGCAACTCCATAATGGTTTGTTGGTCCTCTAGCTGCTTGTTTCTTTGCTCCAGGTACTTTATTATCCACTTAGCTCTTTCTAAGTTGAGGTACAAAGCATTGATGTCTGCCTGTTGCTCTTGGATGACCTCCTTGAGCTTTGAGCTTTGTGGGCCCAAATTAGTGCCATCATCCTGAATGAGAATGAAATCGGTCTTCTGCTCACCTGAAGGCCCCTCATCATGTAATGGCCTCTTGCCCTTGTCTTGAACCTACTGTGATGATGAAGGAAGTGATACCCCTTCCACCCCAAGTGGAGATATTACTCGCTTTTCTGTTGCAAACAACCGTCTAGTGCCCTTTTGATAGGTGACAAACATCGGCACACTAGCGGTTTGTGTCTCATGACCCTTCTGCTGATGTGAAGGTCCACCTGTCTCATGAAAAGCCTCTGAAGGTCCTTGAGGAGTTGTGAAGAACTCATGAGAAATGAAATCCTCCCATGAGATGCCCTGCAAACCAAGCTAATGCATGACCACAATTTTAATGAAAGAAAAATGATATATACTGTTAAACTGTTGTTGAGGAGTCTTTTGTTGTACTAGGGTGGTCATCTTTTCAATAATTTGGCACATGAAGTAGGGGAGATTCATCATTCTCACCCTGGTAAAGTGCATCAACAATCTGATATGATAGGCATATAGGCGAGAAAACCGGCTCTCACAACTGAAATATTTCATTATAAGTTTCATCAAAGGAGCATATGAATATTTCAGGTACCAAAAGGGAAAAACTCTGCTGAGTTTTCTCAAATAACCGGGCTTGATGTATGGTTCATAATGTTCCCTGTCAATTTGCTTCCTTTTATTCCACTGCTCTCCAATATTAGGAATGTCAGTTGCTAAAGAAATAGACTTCGGTGTTAAGGTGAATGTTACACTAGCTAGAGTGGCTTGGCCATTATGCAGATGAAGCACAAATAACCTAGCCAACTCATGATGATATTGGACTCTAGCAACCATCTCACAAAACTGGTAATAGGATTGGTGTTGGAAGCATGTGATGGCAAGAGGGCAGGCCTGCAGCTTGACAAGTGTAGTAGGCTCCTCTCGTATATGTTTGCCACCCTTGTGGGGTCTCCTTGGTGCATGCATTTCTGTAGGAGAGTCACTGTGTGTCTCTTCATCTTGGTCATATGAAGGATCAGACTCCATGTTTGCTAGTGTATGATTTTTCTTGATGAGTATGAAGATTTTTATGGTGTTTTTAGTTTTCAGCCACCAAGGGTAAGAATGTATGAGGGACTGTGGAGGGAGAGGGTATGAGGGGTTTTGGGAATGTTATGACAGGTTTTTTGGGAAATAGGGGATTAGGGAATAATATGTAAGCTTAGGGAAAGCAATTAGGGTGAATGATTTGTTTTTTAGGAATATGAGAGTTAGGGAATGAGTGGATGAACTGGGAAAATAAATGGAGGAGTCAAAGAGTAAGGGAATGGTGGAGTGGACTTGGCAACAAAATTACAAATGCAAACCCTAGGCAATCATTTTTTGAGAAATCGCAAGGAAGTAGGGTTTTAGTTTTTTCACACTAAACCACCATAAATTTTTTAAGAAAAACTCTTTCACTAGCAAGGAAAAGGGCTTGACTTACTTGCACACTAGAATATTTGAGCAATTTTGGCAATTTGAGGGAGTTTATGATGAAATCGGGCTTGGCAGCTCTATGCGCCGCGCCACAAACCCAATGTGTCGTGCCTCCTATATGCATCGTGCCAGTACAAATTTAACACTGTGGAGGGCAGCCCAATGCGCCGCACCACTTGTATTTGACATGCCTCTCACCCAATGCACCGTGCCTCCAAAACTGGAACTCTTTGTTGTGATTTTGTTTCCTTTCTCCAACACGACCTTAACTTTTCTCAATCTTTCTTCTTTGAGTGCCAATGAGCTTTTTGAATTGTAAAGATGATTTATATACAAGAGCTTTTGATTTTTCCTTCATAAAACCAAATTTTATAATGTTTGCAATGTGACTTACTTTTTCAACTCTGTTCTTTGGGCAGTTTACTTTATTTGTGCCTTTGATGAACTGAATGACTTGATTTTTTTTTTTTCTTGCAGGGGATGGAGCTGTTGAAGCTTGGCAAGGTGACCAGGGTTACCATTGAAGTGACTTACATACAAGAGAACTGAAAATACATGAATTTATCAACAAAAACCTAAAATACTATGTTTTTCCTCAAAACAGGGTTTTGAGGAAAAATACATTTCTGAGTAATTGATTATGAAATTTATTGGTACTGGAACTTTATGCAACCTCCTCATGCTCCTGCTGACTATTATTGGACATTTTGAAGACCTTTTTGATGAAACCCTGGACCTAATGAGACTGAAACCCTAAAAATGGCTCTTGCAAATTTAAAGAAAAAAAGTTCCTGCAGATGATCTTGATGAATGGAAATGGGTCAGCAGGTAAAGGACATGAGAGAAAATGTACAACACGCCACTACCGTTAGATGATCCATGCTCCTAATGGAATGCAGCTGACTGAGCGAGACACCTAATATGCAATGCAACAAGAGATTTTGATCTCTGACGGAGGGATGAAGATACCGACACTAACATTGGCTCCAATGGGGATGGTAGCTCCTTGGAGGTGCCAAGAACTATAGATCTTTTGGAAAGAAGGCAGTGCCTTCATCCATTGGGCTATGGAGTCAATAACTTTGACAAACCAAACCAAACTCTTGAATCAATTTCAAGACTGAAATGTGACTGAAAACTGACCCAATTTCAAGACTGAAATTGGCTGAAAGACCTGACTCAAACAAACCAAACCAAAACTGAAATCAAACCTCAGTTTTATAGCCTTCACCTCGGGCCTCAAACTGAAAGAATGAAAATAGTACACACTTGCAATGGAATTTAAACAAACTGGTATGTACACTGATACATATGACAGCAGAAAACACTTCACAAATAGTATCATTTGAGTAGCCGACCATTGACCAGCCCACCGGGATAGTCTTCTCCATTCATTTCTTGCAAAAGGAAAGTGTTTTAGCCCCGGTATGCAGCAATCCTGAAAGGTTCTTTCCAAAGATTTTCAAACTTGCCATGCTTACCTTTTTCTTCATTCCTTGCATCCCATTTCAGCACTATGTCTTCTATTTGAAACTTGTCTTCCTTTGCCTTTCGATCATATATCTTCTTGATTCTCTCTTGCAGCTTGAAAGTGTTCTGAAATACCTCCTCTCTAGTTTTCTACAAATGAATCATTTGATTGATTCTCCGTTGCAAATGATCATCTTCGCTGTCTGCTTCTTGTAGGAGTTTAACTACCGGGACTGCAAGAGAGGTCGGGAATACTGTGTCCACACCATACACAAGCTCAAAAGGAGACATGCCTATAGATTTATTTTGACTTACTTTGTCTGCCCAAAGTGCATTGACCAGCTTGTTGTGCCAACTTTTCTTGTTCATTTCCAGCAGCTTTTTGATAATGTTGACCAAAGATTTATTTGAGGATTCCGCCAATCCATTACCTTGGGGGTAATAGGAAGTTGAGTGCCACAGAGTGAGTTGATACTTATGACAAAAGTCAATCACTCTTTTAGATTTAAAGGTTGTTACATTGTCAGTGATCAGTTTATTTGGACAGCCAAAACGAGACAAAATGTTTTTTTCAAGAAATGAAATGATTACCGAATCAGTGGCCTGCCTTGTGGGAATTGCCTCAATCCATTTGGTGAAATAATCTGTCATTGTGAGGATCCATTTGTGTTGTGCTGAAGAAGAAGGATGGATCTCGCCAATGAAATCCAATCCCCACTACTGAGAAGGAGCACTTACTTCAATGGGCTTGAGCGGTAAAGGCTGCAATTTCCTCTTACCTTGAAATATCTGACATTCGTGGTAGCTTGCTATTGTTTTGTACACATCAGAAAAAAGAGTTGGCCAATAATATCCTGCTCTCAAAATTTTATTGGTTGTTGTCTTCCAAAAAATATGGCCTCTACAATCTCCCTTGTGAAAGTATTCCATAACCTGTTTTGCCTCTTCTTCAATCAAACAATTGAGAAAGACACCACCAGGATATTTCCAATAGAGTGCATTATTCATGATACAAAACTTGGCAGCCTTCAATTTCAGGGTCCTACTTTTGCTCTTAGCCATTCCAGGTGGTGATGACAGATTTTGGAGTACATAAACAATGTCTGAATACCAAGGAGAAAGAAGAAAAATTTCTGATACCTCAGCGGGCAGACTCTCTTCTTCTTCCTCGGACATAGCAGCAATGAGATTAATGTCGAAGGCATGCAAATTTGACTCAGCCATTAGTTTAGCTAGCCCCTGTCCTTTGATGAGCTTTGTTGGTTTGATCTCCATGTCGTATTCCAATAAGGCAACAATCCATTTGCCTCTTCTCCCCTCTGGATCTGTTTGCACTAAGACATCTTTAACAGTAGCGTTAGGGACATAAGCAAGGATGTGAGAATGCAGAATATAAACCAGAAAATAATTGAATGCCTTTACCAAAAGTGAGAGCTTGCTTTTCAATAATATTGTACTTCAATGCTGCATCACTTATGGTTATGCTGAAAAATGCAATTGGTTTCTCAAGCTGGTCCCTTTTCTACATCAAGACCGCTGCCATAGTATGATCGGAGGAAAATGAAAACAAAATGAAATCCTGAGTATAGTCCGGGCTGATCAAAACTGGAGCTGAAGAAAGGGCCAATTTCACCAAATTGAAAGACTTAATTGCATCCTCGGTCCACTTCACTACACTATCTTTTTTGAGCATGTTGTGATTTCCCTTAAATGTTCTGCAAGATTGGGCATAAAGCGATGCAAGAAATTCATCTTACCATTGAATGATTGGATTTCCTTCTTACTTCGTGGAAAATCAATCTTTTGAATGGCTTCCACCCGAGCTAGATCGATGCGGATGCCCTCCTTTGATATAATATGACTGAGAAGCTTTCCTTCATCCATGGCAAACAAACTTTTCTTTGGATTGAGAGATATACCATACTTCCTACACCACTGAAATACAATCTTTAAATGATAAAGGTGCTTTTCATCAGAATTAGAGAAAACTGTCAAATCATCAAGATAAACAACAAGAAAAATGTCTTTTTCATTAGAAAATGTGATATACATCACCTGCTGAAAGGTTGCACCAACATTTCTCAATCCGAAAGGCATCTTTTCATAGTGAAAAGTTCCCCACGGAGTGGTGAATGTTGTTTTGTCTCTATCATCCTCATGGACCAGAATTTGGTTATAACCCAAATACCCATCAAGTAGTGACATGCGGGATGCCCCAACTACCCTCTGAAGTATGTGATCCATCTTAGGCAATGGATAATTATCCTTCAAAGATACTTTATTTTGATTTCTAAAATCAATACATAACCGAATCTCACCTGTTTTCTTGTGCATGGGAACCAAATTTGAAATCCAATATAAAAATATTATGGGGACAATGATACCAGCTTTGTACAACCAATTCACTTCCTTCTCAATTGAGGGAAACAACTTTGGATTAATTCTTCTTAGCTTCTGACGAAAAGGCTTTTGATTTGGATTGATCGGGATGATATGCTGAGTTATGCTTGTTTCATATGCCTTCAAATCTGAATAATCCCAAGAAAATACATCAGTAAAAGAAGATAGTAAACTGATATACTTTGCTTTTACCTATTGAGGCAATGCTTTTGATAACTTCACCATTTAGGATTTTCATTTGATCCAATGTTCACATCCTTAACTCCTTTCTCTATTGGCAGCAAGCTCGGTTTTCGGGCCACATCATCCTGATCGAACAACTCCTCTAAAGGTATTAGACCTTTAGGAATGACATTGTGCTTTAGCTGAAAAACTTCCATCTGATTGACTTCTATATCTACCTCACCATTATCATACTCCACATCAATAGAAGTGTCTTTGAATTTACCTTCATTTTGCAGAAATTAATCGATCTCTTCATCATATTGAAACACTTGCCAATATCTTTGATTGTTGGGGACAGCTGGGCGATGTTTCACATGAATCTCAAACTTGTTGTTTGAATTCATCGGAATTTTCAAATTACTTGCTGCTGTTGCAAGTGAATCTGCAATGACATTCTAAATATGAGGGACACATGTCAAAGTGTACTCTGAAAATACTCTCAAGATATCTAATACTGCATTGTGGTAGGCCCGCATTCGAGGATGCTTAGCTTGGTATTCCCCTTTCACTTGCTTGATAACCAACTCGGAGTCGCTATACACTGAAATCCTTTTAGCATTTAACTTTCTAAGAATTTTTAAACCAGTAATTAAAGCCTCATATTCAGCCTCATTATTTGAACAGTCAAAAGCTAGTTTATAAGAACAGACCCTTACATTGCTTGGCATTTTGTTTGGGGAAAAAATAGGGCTACATATCCAAATGCCAATTCCAACACCTTCCCTTCCTATGGCGCCATGAAAATCTATGCTCCACAGGCTTGCTTCGTCCTCTTCCAAATGCTGAAACTCTGTTTGTTGTCCATCAATATGTTGTTGCTATTAGAAGGCTAATTGCTCAGTGGTACTATCAAGTCTTTGTCTTTCTTACTTTAAGACCTCTTTGAAATTTTCAATGATCTCTAGAATGTCTTCTACTTCAACTACTTGGCTATTTACATCATTAAAGCTATCTGAATACAAAAAAAATGATTCTAAATCAGTATGTACATAGTTGATTGGATGATTTACCGGTTTCTCCTTGCTAGTAATCATGTACTTCATCTTTTGCTCCCGGTATAATTTCCTCATTTGACCAAACACGAGAATGGTAGCATAGGAGAAATCAAGCTGCATTGTCCCTTTAATCTTTGCTCCCCAAGATCTGGAAAGAAGCATGCCAAATCTAGGAGGTATATCCACCACAACCACATCCATCAAGACATTTTTAGCTGGAATTTGATCCAAACTGACCACCAATCTTTGATAAGACCAATGCATCTTACTCTACCATAATCGAAAGAGAAACGTTCATGGTACTTTCTGGTGATATCCAATCCCAATTTCTCCATGATGGCCTTAGGTATGAGATTATGGGAGGATTCGGAATCAAACATAGCATTATGGAACACATAATCATGCACCCTAAGGCTGATGTAAAAAGGAGCTACATCATTCTCTTGAGACTAACCTTCCAATGCTGGACCAAAAATCAACTCAGGTTGATCGTCCTCCACATTTACCATATCAGATAATGGATCTAAATTTAAAATCTTAGACACCTGACCTTTGTAGCTGTTGTTCTTCATCAACTCAGTCAAAGGAATAGATACTTTTAACTTAGCAATTTCATTTTCTAAGTTAAAAACTGAAATTTTATCTACCTCTTTCGCCGAAACATCCTTCTTTTTAGTTTTCTCCTTTGATACACTTGGCTGATTGGATCTTTCATTTGCTGATGGTGTTTTACTGGTGGTAGGATCAACTGTCTCTTTTCCCTTTTTCTGTGTAATGGGAGGATCATTCTTTGACACTACTGTCTCCTTCCTTCCCTGAATTAGATTTATGGGTACATCTCTACTTCTAAGTGAATATTTTCGCTGCTAGGCTGACAAAGAATTCATGTATCCTCTTTGATATTCATCAGGTTCCTCCTTAAGAACTGTTTCATTTGCCAAGATGAAATTTTCGTCCCTTTGTACAGCTGAATTCTCATAATACTCCTCATCTTCAGTGATAAAAATTGGCATATCATCAAGTGTAAAGAAATGATTCTCCTCTCCAATTACATTCTCCTCCTCATCTGATTCCGGATCATGTACAAAATTCTGCTGTAAGGGTGTCTTCACCTGCTGTTGTGCTGCTTGGTCTTGTGCTCGCTGCTCTCTTTGCTTGATTCTAAATTGTGGTTGCTGCTGACCACAGAAGTTGGGATTTCTGACTTACGGTTCAGGCTTGTCAATTGTCAATTTTTCAAACATCTTCTCCATCTTCCGGAGCACTTGATCTGAAGTGGAAACCTCTTCCTTATTGTTACCTTCTTTTCAGCCTTTGTTCTAGCTCTCTTGGCAAGCAAATTTTCTTCAACGCTGATTGCAATTTTCTGCATGTCTTACAAAGTGGTCAGATCTCTTTCTCTTAATTGATAGGCCATATCCGGATCAAAACCATCTGGAAACTTAATCAAAGCCAGTCCCATAGGTGGCTTTATATGATCAGGAATAGCATTGTAAACAGAATTTAATCTAATACAATAATCTTGAACAGACTCACCAACATTTCGCTTGATGTTCTCATATTCAGAAAGGATCTGAAGAGGATTTTTCTTCACTTCCCAGCGATCCAAGAACTAACTCTGAATATTAGTCAATGTAGTGATACTTGCAGCCGGCAAAGCTCTGAACCACTTTCTTATTTCACCACCAAAGGTTTGTACAAACAGTCTCATTGTCACATTTTCTGCATCAATCTCATGAAGGTCGAAGAAATCTGTCATCCTATCCACATGTTGCTGAGCTGTAACATCGTGAGGAGTGCCATCAAACAAAGGAATTTTTCTTTGATAATCAGCGAGCATGTCATCCAAATTTTGAGGCAGCACAAGGGGTGCAAATCGAGCAGCCATTGCTCTTGGTGGATTTGCAATTGGCCTTGGGGATGTTGGGGGAGTGGGTGCAGCTAATGTATGGGGTGTATGAGGTGGGGATGGTGGTGAAGAAATTTTGGATGTTTGAGGGGTAGAAGGAGTAGATGGAGGTGACACCACTGCAGATTTTTTATCAGGGATGGAAGACTGCACGGGAATGGTGGGAATGAAGGGAGTTTCAGTGGGAATTCCGGAGCTAGATGCAATTGCAGAGGACCCAATGGTTGCAAATGCAGAATCTAAGAAATTAGCAATGTTTGAAGCCATAATTGAAGTTTGGAGTTGTTTCAAGATATAATCATCAATTGATTTATTGGCCTTTTCAATTTCAAGATCTTTGACAAACTCTGGATTTAGGACAGTAGAACCAACAGCACTTTCGGATTTGGTCTCAAACAGTGACAAATCAAACTGTTCGTCAAACTCAAGATCTTCAAGATACTCAAAAACCACAAGACATGAATGAGATTTGAACACGGGAATCACAGAACTTTCTTGGCGAAGGATTCTTGGAATAAGATTGGGATTTTCGTAAACATGAGGTGGATCGGGATTAGGATTCGCTCCGGTATATCTTCTGGAAGCCAGTGTGTTATTATTTCCAAGAAATCAAATGGACATTATCAACTTTTTCAGCCTATCAAATTCTAAGCTTATCATCCAAAATTTTAGAATTATCAGATGTACTGGGGCAATTTGTAAGCCAGATGTTCTGTTTATAAGACTAGACCGGAGATTGACTGAAGTAGCTTTTATCTACTTGCGATAATGCAAAGCAAAAGAGTTTTGAAGGCTACCTGGCTAATCTTCAGACTCCGTCTGTAGTTTATAAAATGAAGAACACTAACAAAAAAACAATTTCTTCCCCAGTGGAGTCGCCACTATGTTAGGGCCTAAATCTACCTCAGGCTGAGAAAGGTAGGATCTAGGGTAACATCAAACCATGCTTAACCTGGTAGCTAGCCCTACCAGGTCGGGAGAGGGCTTTCTCCAGTCAATCTCGGCAAAGTATGATCAATAAGGGCTTGAGATGACTGATATTAGGCTAGGTATGTGTGCAAAAGAGTATGATTGAATTTGATGAATTTTTGTTGGCTCAACGGGAAAGGCAGTTTTTGGGTCTCGGGAATGAGGCTCAGTTTTGCAGAGATCTCAATGGGGCAAGGTAGGCAACTGATTTGGCACTTCAAATTGAATGAGATGGAGATATTAGACAGGTGAGGAGTTGAAGAGGGTAATAAAACCTTAGGGATCCTCTTCAAATAGCCGAAAACATCAATAACTAAGCAAACCCTAGGTAGAGCACTGCAATTTCAATGGATTCTACCTATATTATTGTTTGTTTTATTTAAGAAGAAACAAGATAGATCATGAAATACATAAAATAAAAGTGAATTCACAAGTACAGAAGAAATCACTATACCAAAACAAAATTCCACATGAATCCAAAAGAGTGCTGCAAACCCTGGTCTCTATTCCTTAGCCAAAACTACTGAAATGTGAATACAATGAAGCTCCAAGCTTTCTCAAAAGTCCAACCATGCTAATGACTGAAAAATCACAAGATATAGACAAACCATAACTCATCCTAGCCTCTAGGGGTCAAGCTCATAAGTTTAGGAGTTGTTCCAACTAATTCTAAACTAAGAACCAAAAATTAGGCAATGGAACAACTTGCCTCTAGAAACTAGGGAACTAATTCATTCAGTTGCAAACTACTTTTTGATAGATGAATCTACCTCCATGAGTTAAAATTTGACATAATTACATCAATATCCATCAATTTACATTAGATTACATCATAATTTTGACATTAAGAAGGAGAAAAGTCAAACTGTCAAGTAACTAGGCGAAAAACAGAGTATACTTGGTCAAACTGAACAAAATTTCCCCAATGTGCCGCGTTGATTTCTCTATCCATAGCGCCTGTTTGCAACCACTTATGGAGGCCTTCCTAGTGTCCAAATCTGCTCCAAGTGTGCTTGTTGGAAGGGACTACCTGTCTACTTTCCAGAACAAGTGGCATTTTTGAATTTTACCTCCATTTTCCCCTCCAAAACTGAGTTTTCCCAACACTGCTTCCTGTGTGTCCAAACAGAGGCAGAAAGGTCTTTTTAGGGTGTTTTTGACCTTTTTGGGGGCTCAAAACCTGTCAAAATTTCTTGGCCATTGGTAGGCATGCATATTTTTCTAAGAAAAATCCAAAAATTCTGAGTTTTCCTCATTTGGAGGCCTCCATCAAAAGTGAGCGCCAGGTGGTGCGACGCATTGGGTAGAAAATTCTGTGTTTTAGCCCAAAAATTCCAAAAATACAAAAAGTCTCCCAATTTTTTTGAAATTTGGGCTGAGTTTTCTTCATCAGGTGCTGTGTTGGGCCAAGGAAGCCTCAGCCAATATCTGAAGTCTATCTTGCTCCTTTCGCCTCCTCAATGCCCTCTTCAACTTTGCTTTCAAACTTCTGATTCTTGCCTTGCAACTTTTATTCCTCGCCATGTAATGGTAGGCCATATGCCTCAACATTGTTTTCTCCCTGTTAGCCTTCTCTAGCAACCTTTCTAAGTCGATATTCGGCCTTTCAAGCCAAGATTCACGATCAGCATTGATTTCTTGTTCAAGTGATGTGAGCTTCACTTTCCTCTTCTTGGCAGCTTGGCAATTTCCTCGTATGTTTTGCAACTCCATAATGGTTTGTTGGTCCTCTAGTTGCTTGTTTCTTTGCTCCAGGTACTTTATTATCCACTTAGCTCTTTCTAAGTTGAGGTACAAAGCATTGATGTCTGCCTGTTGCTCTTGGATGACCTCCTTGAGCTTTGAGCTTTGTGGGCCCAAATTAGTGCCATCATCCTGAATGAGAATGAAATCGGTCTCCTGCTCACCTGAAGGCCCCTCATCATGTAATGGCCTCTTGCCCTTGTCCTGAACCTACTGTGATGATGAAGGAAGCGATACCCCTTCCACCCTAGGTGGAGATATTACTCGCTTTTCTGTTGCAAACAACCATCTAGTGCCCTTTTGATAGGTGACAAACATCGGCACACTAGCGGTTTGTGTCTCATGACCCCTCTGCTGATGTGAAGGTCCACCTGTCTCATGAAAAGCCTCTGAAGGTCCTTGAGGAGCTGTGAAGAACTCATGAGAAATGAAATCCTCCCATGAGATGCCCTGCAAACCAAGCTAATGCATGACCACAATTTTAATGAAAGAAAAATGATATATACTGTTAAACTGCTGTTGAGGAGTCTTTTGTTGTACTAGGGTGGTCATCTTTTCAATAATTTGGCACATGAAGTAGGGGAGATTCATCATTCTCACCCTGGTAAAGTGCATCAACAATCTGATATGATAGGCATATAGGCGAGAAAACCGGCTCTCACAACTGAAATATTTCATTATAAGTTTCATCAAAGGAGCATATGAATATTTCAGGTACCAAAAGGGAAAAACTCTGCTGAGTTTTCTCAAATAACCGGGCTTGATGTATGGTTCATAATGTTCCCTGTCAATTTGCTTCCTTTTATTCCACTGCTCTCCAATATTAGGAATGCGAGTTGCTAAAGAAATAGACTCCGGTGTTAAGGTGAATGTTACACTAGCTAGAGTGGCTTGGCCATTATGCAGATGAAGCACACATAACCTAGCCAACTCATGATGATATTGGACTCTAGCAACCATCTCACAAAACTGGTAACAGGATTGGTGTTGGAAGCATGTGATGGCAAGAGGGCAGGCCTGCAGCTTGACAAGTGTAGTAGGCTCCTCTCGTATATGTTTGCCACCCTTGTGGGGTCTCCTTGGTGCATGCATTTCTGTAGGAGAGTCACTGTGTGTCTCTTCATCTTGGTCATATGAAGGATCAGACTCCATGTTTGCTAGTGTATGATTTTTTTTGATGAGTATGAAGATTTTTATGGTGTTTTTAGTTTTTAGCCACCAAGGGTAAGAATGTATGAGGGACTGTGGAGGGAGAGGGTATGAGGGGTTTTGGGAATGTTATGACAGGTTTTTTGGGAAATAGGGGATTAGGGAATAATATGTAAGCTTAGGGACAACAATTAGGGTGAATGATTTGTTTTTTAGGAATATGAGAGTTAGGGAATGAGTGGATAAACTTGGAAAATAAATGGAGGAGTCAAAGAGTAAGGGAATGGTGGAGTGGACTTGGCAGCAAAATGACAAATGCAAACCCTAGACAATCGTTTTTTGAGAAATTGCAAGGAAATAGGGTTTGAGTTTTTTCACACTAAACCACCATAAAATTTTTAAGAAAAAATCTTTCACTAGCAAGGAAAAGGGCTTGACTTACTTGCACACTAGAAGAGTTGAGCAATTTTGGCAATTTGAGGGAGTTTATGATGAAATCGGGCTTGGCAGCTCTATGCGCCGCACCACCAACCCAAGGCATTGTGCCTCCTTTATGCACTGCGCCAGTACAAATTTAACACTGTGGAGGGGGGCCTAATGCGTTGTGCCACTTCCTCTAACCTAATGCGTCGCGCCTCCAAAACTAGAACTCTTTGCTGCAATTTTGCTTCCTTTCTCCAACACGACCTTCACTTTGGTCAATCTTTCTTCTTTGAGTGCCAATGAGCTTTTTGAATTGTAAAGATGATTTATATACAAGAGCTTTTGATTTTTCCTTCATAAAACCCACTTTTATAATGTTTGCAATGTGACTTACTTTTTCAACTCTATTTTTTGGGTAGTTTACTTTATTTGTGCCTTTGATGAATTGAATGACTTGATTTTTTTTGTTTGCCTTGCAGGGGATGGAGCTGTTGAAGCTTGGAAAGGTGACCAGGGTTGCCACTTAAGTGATTTACATACAAGAGAACTAAAAATACATGAATTGATACAACAAAAACCTAAAATACTTTGTTTTTCCTCAAAACAAGGTTTTGAGGAAAAATACATTTTTGAGCAATTGATTATTAAATTTATTGGTACTGGAACTTTATCCAACCTCCTCATGCACCTGTTGATTATTATTGGACATTTTGAAGACCTTTTTGATGAAACCCTAGACCTAATGAAACTGAAACCCTAGAAATGACACTTGTAAATTTAAAGACAAAAAGTGCCTGCAGATGATCTTGATGAATGGAAATGGGCCAGCAGGTAAAGGACATGAGGGAAAATGTACAACAATCCACTACTGTCAGATGATCCATGCTCCTAATGGAATGCAGTTGATTAAGCGAGACACCTAATATGCAATGCAACAAGATATTTTGATCTCTGACGAAGGGATGAAGATGCCGACACTAACACCAACCAAGGAAAAATTATCTTCATCCTTAGCTTTGGATGTTACTCCATCTCGAGTATTCCTTCTAACCCCTTCTTGTACCAAATCAGACAACAATATTTCCCAATTTGGTAATTTTTCCCTTCCATTTATAGAGTCCTCTTAGCTGTGCTAGGATTTTGGAAGTCATAGGAGACTAGGCTCACTAGATCAGTTGATGGTATATTTTCTCCAAACCCTCCAAGATCATCTTGAACCTAAGTGAATCTTGTGAGGTATTGGACTACAAATTTATTTTTCTGCATCTTGATGTTTCTGAGCTTGTCCTTCAATGCCAATTTCTTGTGGTCACTGCCGTTTTCGAATAATTCAGTTAGTGTCTTCCACATAGCAAATGGATTTTCCTTTCCATGTAAATTCGAGACAACATGGTATCTCACACCTTCAAGGATGGTCCTCCTTTCTTTTGAAACATCCTTCTTCCACTTGGTTAATTTTTGTGGATCAACTGATGGTGGTTTTCTAATATCAGTTTAGATATATTCTAGCACTCCATTATCATCAAGAACTACTTCTATCTGGTCCTTGCAGGCTATGGAATTCGAGCTACCATCTAGGGAATACTCTAATCTCAATCTGTTGAAATACATTCTCCCAAATCTGAAGGAAAAATTGCTACACAGAAGCTGCAATTCGAAATTCCTGAGAGATAAAATCGAAATACTAGTTTCTAATGTGATTTGAGGGCTCTGATACTATGTAGGAATTAATAAAAATTTACATCTGCTTAATATTTTGAACTGAAAGCAAGATACACAATATTCTCTGTACAATTCTACGGAATGGAAATCATAATTTAGAGACACATGTAGTGACATGCAAACATTAAAACCACAAGAACACAATTATTTACAAGGGAACCCAAATGGGAAATCCCCCTCTAATTCTTTTCATTAATTCAGATGAATTGAGAAGCTATTACAATTACTTGCTTCAACTCTGAAGCAAAACCTGCAATGTAAAATTGTTCTCCTGTTGAATGAATAACTAAGGCCAACACTTAGCCTATTCAAGCCCCTAGATTCCTCCTATTTCCTTGTGCCATCCAATAGAAATTGAGCTCCTAAAAAATAGGAGAAGTCCCTATTTCCTTGCACAATTCCCAAGGAATGATCACATGCATCAAGTGAAAAATATGTACACTCAATCTAATATACAATTAATTTTACAACTTGCCTTTTCTTCCACACTAGCTAGGCAATTCAAATTCCATGCATGTTTAGGCTAATTTGGGTTGATTGACTAGTTACTGACAGATCTTTTAGTTGACAACAGTCTTAACTACACAATTGACCTTCAACTGACTCTATTAATGACCAAAGGCCAGTTAATTGTGTTTAGCTTAAAATAATTGAATTATATAGCTAAAATTTAGTAATCAACACATGCACAACTCTACTCGAAGCCTCCAAACTCAAATTTACTGATCAAACTGAGTGACAAATCCATATCACACTAGTTAACTGCAATCCAAGTTGTCCTGTTGATGTGGAAAATCGAACTACTCAATTTGACTAAGGCAAAAGTCAAATTGAGCCTTTATTGCTACAATTTCTAACATTATGTGTTAATTTATTTATGAATAATACATATCATAAATATTTTGTGGGCATCTATATATATATATATATATATATATATATATATATATATATATATGTATGTATGTATGTATGTATGTATATATATATATATGTATATATGTATATATATATATATATATATATATATATATATATATATATATATATATATATATATATATATATATATATATATATATATATATATATATAGATGAATATTTTTCAAGGCATATCTCTTTATGGTAAGTATTTTTTTTAGTCATACGTCTATGTAGTGAACATATATTTGGGCATACCTCTCTCTATAGTGAATATAGATCTATAAGCATATAATCTATGTGATGAACATATATTTAGGCATATTGTTTTATTTTTATATTTCCAACTACTATATAGTTTTGGCCATGCACTTTTTGCAATGAATTTATTTAGAACTCTAGGTAGTAAGAAATATTTGAGTAGTAAGAACTTTGTGTGATTGAAAGGATTTCAACAACACAGGGCCAAACCCTATTGTTGGGCCTCCAAAATGTCATCCACTTTCACTTTCATTTTCATCATTTTACCCTCATTTTGTAACTCTATAGCCCCATAACCTTACATTAAGTAATCATTTTCATAATCATATGGGTTTATCATTATTATTTTCCAAGTCATTAATTTTAAGTATTTTAAGAGAGTTTGTGATTAAATATTAGGAATTTAAATTTTTTTCATATACATCTAAAAGTGTTATGAATTTTGTAATATTGTAGGCCTAGTTGGAGATTCTGGAAAGGTCCTACTTGGCCACCCAACCACAAATTCGAATTTCAAATTGAAAATCATGAATATTTGTGGAATAATTGTAGGATATGTGAATCATTAACTATGCACATTCAAAGGAGGAGAATCATGGATGAGAGAATTTTGAGAGGATTTGTATCTTACATTTTTAGGAGATTGGTTGTAACCACAAGATATAATTTTGGATTTAGGAGAGATATAAGGATCTATATTTATTGAATAGTTATCTTCAATTTTTGTATAAACAGGAGTGTACCCTTCATACAAAGGGTTGTTAAGGTTAACTAATTAGTGTTATTATTAGTTGTTAAGTGTTAGTTGCAAAGTTATTAGTAGCTAGTTTCTAGTTGTTAATTGGAGGTTCCAATTTCCATCCAAGATGTGATCTGTAAAGTGAGGATGAAGAATTCTTGTAATATCTTGTAACTCATTTTATGAAATACATACTGCTACTTTGATCTCCAAGATGTGATAGTTGTTCAATGTGTTTGCTGACAAATGGAGGGTGCCCCCATCAACCATAGTTTGCACATCTTTGTACATATTGGTAACATAGTATAGTTATGTTATTTAATTTACTTGAATTAAGTGTGTTTTCATTTTATGCAAGTGTTCTTTTCCTTTTAGCAAGTGTGATTTCATTTATTCAGCAAGTGTGATTTCAATTTCTTTATGTTTTGTTTGATTTGGATTATATTGATTTAATTAACTTTGTAATTAGTTTTAATTGCATTAGAACTAATCTATTATGATAGATAACCACCTAGTACATATAGTACATGTATACCTCATCAATCTATGAACCTCGGTTTGAAAATTAATGACATGGATTTAGCTCACAATTAAATCATCCAACACCTATAATTAATTAGGTTCAAAAGTTCTTTTTGTCTCTTATCTATTTAATTTTCACTCTATAATATGAGTTATAATACTAGTAACTCGCCACAAATATCAAATATTCCAAGAGGAGACCTAGAAAAATAACCCTAGATACTTTGTGTGAATGTATAGATTATTTATAAAAATGTATATAAGAGAGATAAGCTAAACTTCAACTAGAGTTAATATCAATGACTGATAATAACATTAAATTTCCTTACAAGACAAGATTCAAGCATAGATAAACAATAGAAAATCAGGAATGGATATTCAACTTTAGGAAATTGATGCTAGATTGCAAGAGCTGGAAAGACAGCAAAGAAAATAAATAATTAATCCAAGGAGAATAGATCAGAGAAAATATTAATCTCAGGGACAAGATTATGTAACCCAAAAAAAAACAAAACAAAACAAAAACAAACAAAAACAAAAACAAAAAACTTGGAATGTAACTTGGATATCAAATCCATCAAAAAAGAAATAAATAAGCTCATAGAGTTATACAATGAGTGTAACAAAAGAACCTTGAAGCTCATCATTTTTAGTATTAAAGAGTAGAAATATGAAGACATGCTAGAAATAGTAAAGGAAGAACTAAACAACAAACCACAAATTGAAATAACTTACTGCATAGAAACAACGAGGATGGGAAAAATGATTGAACATAACGATAGGTTGATTCATGTTAGGTAGGCTCTAGTTACCATAAATATCACATACTCAATAGACTCCAAGCTTAAAAATGTCAAGAATATTTATAAATGAAGACCTTATTGTATAAGACCAAACATAATTAAGGATAGGAATTCAAAAGATAAAAGAAGCGAGGAAAGAATAAAAATGGGTAATAATTAGGAATAAAAGTGATATTATTAGGCACAAAGACTAACAAGATAAGAATAAATAGTAATTTGGCACACTCTAAATACTTGCATGGAACTGTCATGGTTTTCCATGGAGTAAATGGATTATATTAAGTTGGATCATGAGTGAAATTGACATCATATTTCTAGTTGAAACTTGGGATCATAAAGAATGTAAGGTCCCTCACATTGAGGGATTTGTATTGTGGTTGGCACGGAACAAGAAATCCCCCCATAAGGGGACTAGAGGCATAGCTTATTACATAAAAATGAGCATTTCTCCTCGCATTCAGATTCATAACAAATTTCCTCTTACATATTGATGCATTTTTTTTTATATTAAAAGTAAGAAGTTTAATATAACAATTTGTTACTTTGCACCTATCAATTCTACTTTATTTTATTTTATTTAAAAAATAAGAAAATGAAATAAAATAATCTAGCTAAGAATTGTCCCTATAAAAACATAGAACAAGATATTTACACCTTAAGAAATGAAGGTTGTATCCTCCTACTGTGAGAATTTAATGTTTGTATTGAAACTAATCAAGTTATTATTCTAAGCAATGATTCCAACCCTAATCCTCTCTAACTAAAAAGGGACCTTATTTCCACTAATGGGTACAAAATAAACTTCCAATACCTTACAAAGAATTTATTTGGTATGGATCTAATCAAGCTTTGTAGCTCTCAATATCTAATAATTTGCAATGGTCCAATGATATGATCAAATGCTTACTAGATGACTTGCATCCATGATTTGGGTAGTAGTGTCATAGATTATATGAATTCAAATATCCCCTTATATGACAAAATACTGAATTTTGACCTTTTCAATGACCATGAGACTTAATCCAAACATAGACCTTTATCCCTAACCCTAATCTTTTTCATGCACAAGAATTCATTAAGGAAAGTTTTGGTAACCAAAGGCATTTGATTTTTAACAAAAGTAAAGTTGATTTTTTAAAAGAGAATTAAATAGTGAATTCAATCTACTATCATAAAAGAACAATATTAAGGACCTCTATCATAATTTTGTGACAACCCTCTCTACTTCCATTAACAAATTCTCTATTGAGGTGTTATAAAAAATAAAAAATGGAAAAACCAACCCTTGGTATGACAATAAGTGAAAAATTGCTAGAAAAACCATCCGGGATGGTCCTATTGAGTTCTTAAAATTGGATAAGCTAAAAATATACAAAGCCCTAAATGAAAATAAAAGAAGGAACTACATCGATATAAAACAATAGATGCTCCCCGACCTACCAAAGATCGATCCCGTGAGATTTTGGAGACAAATTTGACTTGTAAAACTAAATAAATTAATATAATTCCCATATAAGAATGGAACTCCTACATCAAAAATATTTATGAATCCCCCTATTGTTGTGGAAAATATTCCAAATGTTCATATATAGGACGAAGTTTTTTCTATATAGGACATAAAGTTTGGAATTAAGTGACTTGCAAAATGGAAATATAAGCACATTGAAGGCTACCAAGTTGAAATCTTGAAAATTGGAAGGCATATCCTCATCCCTCATATACACAAACCTTTCAATTTAGTAGTCAAGTAGGGCTTCCCTAAACCTTGAACTCAAATTCACGTTGTTCATATCTTTAAAAGTGGACATAAGAGTAATCCCTCTAATTATTAGTCCATTGTGATTAGTCCAATCTTAACCAATCTTTATCATAAATTATTTTCGGAAAAAAAACAAGCATATGACTTGAAAGCCATAGAAAAGAGCTAAAGGACAAGTTGGATTTAGGGGATATCATTTGAACGTAGACTATATTGTTACAATTAGGATCATTATAAAAGAGTGCCATAATAATAAAATCAATCTCTTTTGTTATTTCGTTGATTTTAGAAAATCTTTGACAGTATGCCTAGGACTAACTTTCAGAAGTTAGAAGAGCTAAAATTTCCTTATGAGTTGAGATCTATTGTTGTAAGTATATATGATAGTGTCAGTTCCAAATTTATGAAAATTGATGGGTGGTTGAAAGAAATTAATTATAATATAGAATTCAATCAAGGTTGTCCCTTATTCCCTACTATATTTTGCATTTGCTTTGATAAGTTAAAATTTTGGTTGGCAGAGACTAGTTGTGTTGGCTTGACTCTTACTAGTATAGTCATAATCCTTCCTCTTTATTTTGATGATGTTGTTCTTATGGCATGGAATCCATATGACCATCATAATCATCTAAGAATCCTCAAAGACTTCTTCCCTAGTATAGGTATGACTATAAACATAGACACAATAAATGTTATGCTAATCAAATCCTATGACATCACTTAGGAAACTTTCATATATTACAATAATAAGTTGGAGGAAGTTATTTCGTACAAAAATCTTGGATTCAATATTCATAATAAGCTAAATTAGAACTATAGTGTTTAAAAATGACAAAAATAGGGTGAAAGGCTAATTATGGGCTTGAAAACAAGCGTAATTTAGCAAACCTTTGGTTGTGGGATAAGAAAAACTTCTATTTGATACTTTTTTCACTCCTTTTATCTTATACGGATGTGAAGTTTGGGTTCATGGTATATATAAAGAATCTTGGAGAAGGATATAACAAATCCAAAAAATTTTATAGCTTATAATCTTAATATTAAAAGAAATACACCCTATCATACGCTTCTCATAGAAGCGGGCCTCTCTCCCATTGAGTGTATGTTCATGATTATGTATTTAACATACATGAAAAATATAAACAACATGGATGAATAGAGGCTCCCAAAATTGTGTCCAACTCCAACCATAACCACCTACATCTTAAGTGAGAATGGCACCAAGGCGTGAAGCCTTGGCTAAATCATTGGTGAGTATAGGAAGACATCATCTAACAAGATACTGAAAATACTAAAATATTATTACATTTAAAAAGAAAGAGAATTGTGGTGCAATAAATAGTTAGATAATAAAAGGAAGCTAAGATTAAAAAAGGTGTCAACCCTAATATATAGTATTAAAAGTATCTTTTAGTTCTAACTAGTATAAAGTAGAAAACAACATTACTAAAATGTAAACCAATTCCCATGGGCTATATAGTGAAAATGGGTGTTGGAAATTTCCAAAACTTTGTGGAATGCAAGAATATATGATATTTGTGACCTTAAGAGGGTTTAAGATGAAATTCCCTCTCTACTACAATGGCCTGTGTCCACCCGAACTAGAACTTAATTTTGAAATATTTGTTACAATACTAACATTCCTAACCTCCCAATTCATCAAAAATATGATAATATTAGAAAATCCTCTTAATACTTTTTCAACATGGAAATAATATTCTAAAGGAATAGGTAATCTATATATTTCTTAATGTTTGATAAATAAATTATGCTTTGAATGGATATAAAGCATCATCATTAAAATTATCTTGTATAAACTATTTATTTATTAATAAAATTTAACTTAAATGCTATTAATTCATAGGGGATTCACTCAGTGAACCTTTGAGGTGGTGACATCCGAATGGAGAAGCAGGGTTTTTGGCCCTTTATCATTGGTGGGGTGCATTCAGGGCCGATATTTTGCAATTAAAACCCTACATATGTGGTTCTCATAATATGTTGCTTCATTTGTTTTATCTCTTTTAGTGGTGGAAAATTTCCATAAGGGGTGGATCCACTTGAAGTTTGCAAACGAGGAGGATGCACAATCTATAGTAGGCCAATTCTGGCATATTGACTCCTCACTAGTTATTATTTGTTTCTAGAAACCCTTATTTGATGCAAAGAAGGAGTGATCTAGTGTTGTACAGGTTTGGGTTTGATTTCTTGGTCTTCCTTAGGACTATTAGGTGGAAGAGGTCTTCCAATATTTGGGTAATTGTGTGGGTTCATATTTGACTTGTGATTCTTCCTACCTTACTTTTGGTATACTATTAATGGATCGAGTGTTAGTATTGGTGGACTTGAGGAAGGGTCTCCTTGAGGAAACAGAATTGTGGTATGGAGGGGAAAATATTTAGGAACTGAATTATGAAGCAGTTCCTTTCCATTTTTGTCATTGTCATCATTATGTACATTTGGTAAAGAATTTTCCCATGTCACAATAAATTTAGATGAATGAAGAAAATTTGTTTTGGGAGGATGCAAATCTCCCCAATGGAACCCCATCATCAAGTGGTGCCTCATATGTCCCTCTATGACACTCAAAAGATTTGGTTTCGATGTTTTTTGCTCCTATTGTGGACCCTATGACAGAGGATGATGTAGCGATAACCCCTCAGGAACCCCACATTCTAGGTATATTTTCCTCTCCCTATTGTGCTATTTCAAATATTTGTAAAGTTGACTTTGTATTAATTCATAACATAGGTCCTGGTTCTGATCCCTTGAGCCTTCCCATTTTTGTCTTCCCTCTTAACAATTGCCCTCTACAAATTGTCAACCCCTCCATGTGATATTTCATCTTCTTCTACATCCTCAACTCAAACTCTCTCCTATCCATTGGATGATGATTCATCCTCCTATAATCTTTGGCCTAGATCAAATGGTCATTTTCAAAAGCCACTTGACCTTGGTTTAGGGAAAATCCACCTTTCTTGTTTGGATTCTCGTGTAGGGGAAGAAAGTCCCACTTTACCTTAGCCAAGGAGTGAGCTAAGGTTGATATGGATGAAATATGACAAGCATCTATATATGGGGTTCTTAGAGAAATTTTAACCCCTTCCATTATTCATGTATGAAGATTCTTTCTTTCAATTGTAGGGTTCTAGTGAGTATTCCCAAAAGAATCGCGTGAAACATCTCATTGATTCTGAATCTCCAAGAATTTTTCTTCTTCAAGAGACTCTTAGTTTGGTCCAAAATATTGTTAAGGTTTTGGAAAAACTGTTAAGTGGTTAGAAATTTCAAAATACTTATGCCATTGGGTGTTTGGGGGGTTTGGTGATAGGCTGGATTAGTCGCTCTTTCAAGCTCATTAACATGGAGCATTCCAGTGGGTCTTAGGGTGGAACTATTCTTTCAAGGACTATCAATTCCGATATCTATGATTAATGTTAATGGCCCTACCCTTAATTAGTGTTCTTTTTGGGAGTCACACTTCAAAAAATCCTTGCTCAACCTACCTCATCTGATTATCAGTGGTGATTTCAATATCTCACTTGGTGCTTTTGAATCCTAGGGGGATTGGGCTAATCCTGATCCATTGGAATATTTTTTTTCCCGACTCATTGATCTCCCAATAAATGATTGACATTGATCCTTTAAAACTTCAGCCTACATGGAGAAATACGAGGATGAGCATGGCATGAATCACCAAATGGTTAGATTGGTTCCTTGTCACTGAGGGTGTGATGGCGATTTTGTAAAACATCAAACAATGGATCAGAACCAACGATATTTTTGAATACTCATCTTTCTTCTTATAATTAAAACGAGATGCCCAAAAACATGCCTCTCCTTCAAAATTGAACTCCTCTTGGATAAAATATGCCTCTTTTGTTATTATGGTTAAGGAATAGTGGGATCAATTCTCTCCTTGTGATGGTGCTTCTACAGGGAAACATTTCGCGAAGAACCTTATGCACATCAAGAAAAGATCAAAAGAATGGGCATATGTGAAGTGATCAATAAAAGCATAGGAACTCAAGATCATTGAAGATTAAATTCAAACTTTTTTTTTGTTTAAGGACGAGGGTTTTTCTTCTACTGAATCCAGATACCATCTCTTTCAATTGGAAAAAAAGAAGTAGCACATCCTAGATCTCAAAGAGGCTAAGTGGCGTTATAAGAGCAGGGCATTCTGGCTCAAATGTGGAGATAATAATACTGATTTTTTCATGCTTTTTCTAAAGGTCGTAAGATGGAAAACATTATTTGGTCACTTAAAGATTCAAATGGGTGTGAAATCTCCTCTTTTCCAGAGCTGGAATCTATGAGCGTAAATTATTTCAAAATTATTTTTCAAGCTCAGGATGAGGTGACTATTGTTGAGATCATTCAAATTACACTTCCTTTTCCTCGTTTCATATACGTGGGGAAAAATTGGATCTTATGGCTGAAATTTATGAGGAAGAGCTCAAAGTTGTTTTAGAAAGCTTCGAAAAGGACAAAATTCTTGGGCTAGATGACTGGGGTATTGAATTTTTTCTTGGCCTTTATGATATTTTGGGGAAATATTTGCTTGAGGTGGTGGAGGAATCATCAAAGAAGCAATAAGTGATTATGGCCTTAAATTCAAACTTTATATCCCTAATCCATAAGGTGGATGCCCCTACTTATTTTGATTACTTTTGGTTGATCTCGCTTTGTAATTTTGTTTACAAAGTGATCCCAAAAGTAATTTCACTTCACATCGAGCCTTTCCTCTTGAACTCCATATCTATGGAACAATTTCGTTTTTTGAAGGGTCACCAAATTCATGAATCGACAGGGGTGGCTTAGGAAAGTCTTCATATTCTCAATATTATGCATCTCAAAGGGGACTTCTTCAAGCTTGACTTATCAAAGGCCTATGATAGAGTCAGTTGGATATATCTCTATATTTTGTTAACTCATGTGGGCCTTTGTATCAAGTTCATTAATTTGGTTATGAGTTGCATTCAAACAGTCTCTCTTATTTTTTTTATAAATGTGGCAACTTCTTCCTTTTTTTCATGTTAGAGGGGTCTCCTACAGGGATTCCCTCTATCACTTGTTTTATTTCTTATGGCTACAAAAGGCATAAGTTATATTCTAAAAGAGGCTAAATCCAATAGTTCCTCTCATGGGGTTCTAGTTTCTCTCTCGTTGGCCATCTCACATCTACTATTCGTGGATGGAATTCTCATATTTTGTAATGGTGACCCTCATGATGTGGTGATTCTAAAAAAAATCATCAATCTCTTTCATAAGGCTTATGGGATGATAATTAACTATCATAAATCCTCTCTTCTCATATCAATTTTGGATGCCAATTCTATGCATAGTATCATTGAAATATTTTCAATGGAATGGTCACATTTGGACGATGGCCTAAAATATCTAGGGTTTTTTCTTAAACCCAATTCATATTGAAAAGAGGACTCACACTAGATATATACCAAGGTTGAAAAGTGGATAAATTTATGGTGTCAACATTGGTGGTATCAAGTTGGTCATTTAGTTCTTATTAAATCTATACTTGAGGCTATTCCAATTTATTGGGAATCCTTGGCATGGATCCCAAAAGGTGTTCTGGAGCACATTCAAAGGATTTTCTTCAAATTTCTATGGTTTGAGAATATCATGTATTCCACACTTCCTTGGGTTGGTTTGGAACATATTTCAAAGCCAAGAAACCATCCATCTGAGGTAAACATTCAACGAGAGGCTACTATGATATGATTCAACCTCCTAGATAACCTTAAGGAAATGGAATCGACGAAACATCACACACAGTCATCCAACATCATCAACAAAGCCCTCAGGAGACAAGTGAACCACTCAGACAACCTGTCCCTGGGTCCCACTGTTGTTTTAGGTCTCTTGGGCCATAGTCAGTCTCATGCTATGGGAAAGGGAGTGACCAAAAACCTAAAGTAGCTCTCACAGGCCTGCCTACCAGCGACTGTCGACCAAAATTGTTAGGGTTGTGCCAATGACCATGATATTTAAGCCACTTTTTTAGGCTTGGAGCTCAGGACACTGCTTATAACTGATCCATATCTTCAAATCAATAAAGTAACATGGAAATGACAGTGCTAAAGAACATACTTGTTCAAAACCTTGACTTGATCCCTACTAGCCTTAACTGGCATTTTGTCAAACATATCACCGACATGTAATTTAAAAGTGTAAATAAAAGAGTTAAGTGTAGGGATCTCATACTTATTTGAGAATCACTATGAACCATTGTCTCCTTATCACATCAGTTTCCATTTCATCCATTAGTTCATAGATACATTGATCATTTAATAACAAATAAGAACATGATGAGATGCACTCATGGTTGCTTCCATAAAACATGTAAATAACCAGCATAATAGGGATAGAAATACCATGAAATCATAGCCATATAAACCACAGATAATTCATCATAATTCTCATATAGATACAAGGAGAAATAACCTTTCATTAATGGTGCAAAATCCAAACCCGGGATGGGACTTCCACATTCCACCCAACCATAGAATGGTTGAGCCAAATCTCTCTTCATTCATTCACCCCCGTGCCATATTCCAAGTATGAATGTAGGATCTCATAGAATACAACAATAAAAGATCATCCAGGGCTTCTAGAGGCCATCCACCTCAACCCATTAAATAGTGATTCCACCTCACGGTTAGAAATCACAAAACCATCATCAGATCGATCTCTATCCAATCCTTCCAGGGCTCTAGAGTGTTTGTTCCAACTCGGCTCCTAGGACTAGTAACTCAACCCACGACTGCCACCAGGCTCCAGAGTGTTTGTCCAACCAAGGCTTCCAAGACTAGTAACTCAACCCACAAATTTTATCAAGCTTCCAGAGCGTTTTTCCAACCAAGGCTTCTAGGACTAGTAACTCAATCCACCAAGGGCTTCGAGAGCATATTTCCAACCAAGGATTCCAAGACTAGTAACTCCATCCAAGTTGTTACAGGGCTACCAGAGCATTTTTCCAACCAGGGCTTCCAAGAACTAATAACTCAGCCAAAGCCATTAAAGGGTTTCCAGAATGTTATTTCAACCAAGGCTTCTAGGAACTAATAACTCAATCCAATCTAAGAAAACGTGAGAACCAACCAGAAAACAAAGAAAATAAGCCCAAAACACCATGGCTATCTAGGAAATGGCAAGGGTAGGCAATCCACTGTCAATCTAGGAAATCCTCCATGCCAATAATAGATCACAACCAAGAAGCCACATGCATGTGCCATGCATGCCAAAACTAGTGAAGAAATCATACATGCAACTTGGTACTTGCAAGTAAAACTTGATGTAGTTGCTGATACCAATTCCCTCTTGCCCTTTCCTTCTCTTCCTTTGCCTTCTTGCTCCAAAATCGAAGTGTGTCACACCCTCCAAGAGTGTTTCAAGAAAACTCTAAGCATATAAGAGTAGGAGAGAGAGAGAGAATAATGAGAGAGTTCCAACACTAAAGTGACCAAGTCTTCAATGAACAAGCCTGCCAACTGATCCTCAGAAGCCTTTTTATGGATGAGGCCTCTATTTTCTTCATTTCCCATTATTTTCCTTCATTTTCATCCTCACATGCAACTTGTGACCTTTCACCTCCTTTTTCTCCTAATATCCATTATTTCATAAATAAATTTGCTAAAATACCTTTTTTCCTCTTTAATGCCTTAACCATTTCCTTTACCAGTTTGCTTAGCCATAATAAACTGAATCAATACCCACTAGGATGTTTCCCTCACCATTTAGCTTGGAATACATGTCCCATCATCCATGGTATTTATATATTTTACTTGAGTTTTTAACCAAAGTTGTTACAGAACCCTCCCCCTTGGGGGAACACCATCCTCGGTGTTCAGTGACACCTATAACGAACAAGACCACTGAAAATAAAGCATACTACCCATGGAGTTTTATAACCCAACTCATTATGGTAGTTAAAATAACCACATATACACATACAAATTTGCTTCAACCAAAAAATAACCATATTGTCTATGGAGATTTATAAACCAACTCGATACAATATTTACAATAATATACACATATAGACATTTGTTCAAGCAGTAAAATAAAAAGATATGATGCGTGCATCAGCAACAAGGGAATCCAAAGTCTCATGCCTCCACCCTTAAGTAATACTAGGATTCAGCTCCTTCCCAGGAAGTCCAAAATCCACTGCCACAGTCAAACTGCATCCAATGTCCAACCCTATAATCCTGCACCATTTGTCCTCTCAGTGAATAGTTACTGACTCATTGTTCCAAGGAGCACTTCCAATGTGCATCTGATTCCATTTGGCAATGCTCATGACCAAAAAAAATCCATCCCTAACCTTGCCTTCTCTATTACACAGTCCCTCAGGAAATCCGGTCAACCCTTCCGTGTAGTCACTCAACTTCCAAGTTTCATTGGCACCCCCATTCTGGGTAGCCCATCCCTTGGCAAGGCTTCCTCACATCGGAAGTTACAAAAGCCAAGGCATATCACTTCCTTAAAACCATTATATCATTCATAACACATGTTGGTGCTCAGATATGAATCATGCAATTCACCCAATTCCACATTAATTGTCAAACCAGGGCTCTATGAGTTATTTCAAGGCTATCATCTAATGTATATCTAGACCACAGTTTCCCTACCTAGTACTGAACATTCAATTATAAACTCAACAATGCGTAACAATAAGTAATAATTGTAACATAAAATAAGAGTAACAACAAGTAATGACTGTAACAACAATAAGAGTAACAACAAAGAAAACTCACTACAACACACTGATAATAATTCACAACAATAAATAACTTAATTGAAATAAACCTAAGCACACATCTATCCAACAACACCTAGTCAGGAGAGTGGGCCCAACTCCCTGATCAGGGTTGTGGAAATATCAAGGAGTCATGAAATGCTAATAATATTATAATTTCATTAATAAAAAATGGTATTACAATGTATGTATTTTCAGACTTAGAGTTAACGTAATTCTATGCGATCTTAACTGTCGGATTTCATAGCCCGTAACTCTACTTATACAAATTGTTAACAATAAAAGCTCCTAGAATTACGACAGTTGTCTGCCTACAACTACATAGTGGTTCCTAAAGCAAAAAAAAATATAAATATAGCAGTGCGTTGATTGAGAGGTTGATCCACTATTGCAACTGATGTCTAAGGATAATGCTACCAGCTCGATGGTCACCATTCATTATACCATGACCTTGATCATTCTTCCTCCAAATCTGCAAGAATAATCAAATTATCAAGCCACTTAGGCAACAATCCCTTATGAATATGCTTCGTTGATTAATGATTCATAATGACATGACAACAGGTATACCTATGTAGTTTAGAATGTAAATTGACCAACAACGGTGTAAAATGGATACAAGAAATAGGGTAAAAAGGTGGGTAAAAACATGCAAATTCAGCCACCAACATCTCCCCCCAACTAGTCTTTCTACATGTCCTCATGCATCTAGTCACCTGCATAGATCTAGGTTGGAGTTGCGGTGATCATCATGAAGCTATGCGAGATCATATTATGCAGCAATTTCTATTACTAGAGGCTTGTATCCATTTGTATGGAGGACTTCCTTCCACCAATCCTTGCCTACCACGTAATTTTGGGTATACTAATCGGATGGTAGCTAGATAATGGGGAACCAGAACCTCAAACCCATCCATCGGACCCCACGAAGATGTATGCATGCAATATACTGGGGTACTCGGTTTAAATCTCGAGCAAAGTTGGGGGCCCCAAAAGGTTCATGTATCCTGATGGCTATGACGACAACGTCCACCATTACTAGTAGTTGTCCTAGGCCTCCTCCTGAAAAGTAAAAAATTGTTTTGTGCATATGTCAACGCACCATTTCTGGGTTGCCAACATCTATCCCTTCTATCCTTCGATCTCCAAGAAGGTTTGGTTCATGTTATAGACATTCACAAACTGACAATTCTCCATTCAAATGACAAGTTGTATGTTTACTTGATTCTCTTCGAACGTGTTGAAGGCCTTCTTCTACTTAACCTGATTAACTTTATAGGAGGTAAAAGCTCTCAATTGAATGTCTCCCATGTATGGCATCGGGTTGAATGATTGATCATCGCCCATAAAGTAATCATGCATATAGAGTTTGCACATTAATTGCTAGTTCAAGATATTGTTGCTCCTCAAGATAAGGAAAAGTTGTATTGGGTTGTCTATTACATGGATGATTTCCTGATGAATGCTTTCTAAACAAAAGAATAAATATTTTTCATCGAGAAATATATCATAGCTACGGGTAGGGGGTTGGAAACCTACCTTTTCTACCAGGGTGAACATTTCTTCCTTATCAGCCTTCATTCGCTGCACCTGCTCTTCCAGTTCCTTGATTTTATTTCACTGCTTCTCCTGCTTTCGTTTCTCTTTCTCTATATAGTGTTAGGAAATTATATATTACGGAGCAATGGAACACATAAAATATTGCAGATAGATAAACATAGAAAACGCATAAAACAAGAGAGACATATATATGTGGTTCACCCAGTTTGGGCTACGTCCACCCCGAATAGCTAGTCATTCCTTTCTATTATCCAGCAAAATGAAGAGACACAACCTACAGCAAATCCACTGTAATATCCTCTATTTTCTCTCACAGTCTCACCTCTCTGTTTCTCGCTCAGAGAATACACATATATTATACAACCTCAAATACAATGCCCTCATACAAAGAGAGGGGTTTCCTTCTAGGGAAAAAAACCCTAAACTAAAAATAAGTTCTACCGTCAAATCATCCGCCTGATTGAATTACTATACTTTTACAAGGCAATTTTACATATGTTTTTAGCTTTGGGGGTGTTGCCCCCGAAACCCCCCGCCAGGGGGGGGCTCCCCAAAGGTCGCAGCCCCCGCCCCCCTTGGGACCCCCCCTGCAACGAATATTTTATGGGCGGCATTGCCGCACTCATTTCAAACTGGGGTCCAATGTGGCGATACCTTTGAATACAGAAGATTATCAGGCTCCACACCCAACATATACTCCATGTAATCGGTAACTATTTTTTTGGCTTTCTCATGAACTCCCCTCACTCCTTCCCGGTGGTCTTCTAAAGGAATGGTCCCCCATTGAAGGAGAGATGCAGAATCTTTCCACTTTTGAATCTCTGCAGCCATAAAAAATATCGTGCCTCAATCAAATGCAAAAATGACCCAGTCAGTGTAGCTGCGAAGGTTGTGGGCCTATCTTTAGTCTACACTTCTGCTGAAATGGTTTCAACCCCAGGTTTTGCAACATTCTTCTTATGCATCCTCACTTTCCTTCGTAAACGTAGAACATGCCTCCTTAGCTTTACAATTTCCATTTTCAACTGCATGCTTTCTCTGAACTGTGACTAGTACCTTTCTTTAAGGGGAGGCCTTCTTTTTGCACATTGCTCAATAAATTCTTGTTTGATAGCAACCTCCTCAATTGGTCTCGCAAATGGTGTGGGGTTTGGTGGATTAACTTTGACAAATTCATCAACCGACTCTTTCTTTACCCTGACTCCCTTTGTTTTTTCTTCAACTCAGGGAACAATCCCAAATTCTTCTCCTTCAAGTCTCAAGATCTACATATCTTTCCTTGGTGGCTCTGGAGTCACTGCAGGCCCTTTCAGGGTAGTGTCTTCTACACCCTTTTCTTGCAACTACTCCACTTACCAACTATTTTCTCCTTCGGGTCTCAAGTCCTCCACATATTCCCTTGGTGGCTCTGTAGCCACTGTAGGCCTTTGTGGAGTAGTGTCAACAAAAACATTCTCCTGTAATGGCTCTGTGGAGACAATATCAGCCATAATTTCTTTAGTTTTTTTCTTTGGTCAACACTCATTCTTGTGTGGTAGAGTTGATCACCAATGCCTCAATTTGTGAAATTTGTTCACCAGTCGAAACTGTTTCTTATGTAATAGTATCGACGATGGTGCCTTTAATTGCCCCGACACATTTTAATATTGGGAGAGAGGCATTTTCCTTCATCGCGCGCCCAGGGGAATGAAAATTCCTTTCCCCTCTTTGCAAGGATGCAAGAAGCAGAGAACAAAAAATGTTTTCTTCAATGTCCATTCTCTCAGTGCCTGTTACCTCAGGCCCTCCTTCCCTTGTGTTCACTGCCTGGTATGTGCTCCCTTTTTCTTTTTCTTCCTGTGCTTCTTCCAATTTGTCGTCCTACTCAACAGTCGACACTGGTTCTTGTGGAGAAGTGTTGACTACAACCCCTGTTTCTTTCAAATGTTCCTTAATCACTCAAGCAAGTGATGTTGGTTCTTGTGTATCAGCATCACTTGCAACTTCATCCAAAGGTTCCTCATTTTCTTGAATAGGTGATGTTGGTTTTTGTGTATCAGCACCACTTGCAATTTCATCGAAGGGTTGTGATTCCATCCTCAAATTGGAATTCGATGTTGGTTCTTGCGGAACATCATCGATTTCATTCTCTTCTATCTCCATTTCTTTTACTCCCATTGGACCAACATGCGACACTAGTCCTTGTGGAGAAATGTCATCTATGGTCTCTCCTCTCTCCATTGCTTCTACTCCCGTTGGGCTAGTAGGCGATGTTGGTTCTTGTGGAGCAGCATCGTCTATGGCCTCTTCTTCTTCTACCATCAATTCTTCCTCATCCTCCCTTGCAAGCATCATAACTACAAGTTCTTCCTCTGCTAGCTTGGTGAATTATGGCCAAGTCACAAAAATTTGAGATAGAGCATGCACCACTAATAGTCTGACCAACACATGATTTTTAAGGATTGCTAATGCTTGTTGAGACCGACGAGCAGACTACGGCATTAGCTGAAGATTGTTCCATAGAAAATATGGCATATCTAGAGAATGAATTTGTGCATGCCGAAACTAAAGGCATGTAAGAATCTTGAAATGATACTTAAATAGGGTAGCAAACTGGCCTTCGAAAGTAATATACCTCATGAAAAATATGCAACCTTGGCCCATGGGTGCGGAAAAGACTTTCGATCATACCCCCTACCCTTGTAGATTGTTGTTTCTCTAGTCTACAAGAATGATTCCGAGAACTCTGGCAAAGGAGATTTCCTTGAAAACCATTTCTGCCCCCTTAGAGATAATTTGTTGATAGTCGAAATTACTTCCTCTGTGAGAGAAAATACAACCCACAAGCTTTGGAATGAGTTCCATCCAAGTTCAATGTGAATTCAACTGTTATCACTTCATCAAATCCCTGCAACCTCTCAAAATACACATGCCAACTTGCATCTAAAAAGACCTTCCATACGTCTGGATTGCTTCGAACCTACACTATGTTCTCTGGTTCGTGCCTAATGGCTTGCTTGCCCATTCTGTAGTTACTCAGTAGAAGCAATTGGAGTAATAGAAAGACCATTGAGTAGGAGTGTCAGCAAGTAAATTTGCGCTGACAGGGTTGTGGTGGAAACAAGGTGCAGTGATAGTGAAATTCAGAAAGATAATGGTGAGATATGGAAAAATCCATAGCAGATTATGGTAATAATGAGTGATAATTATGGTAATTGTTTCACAGCACTGGAAAGGACCGTCCATTAACACAATCATACTTATTTCAAGTCCCGATGCATATAGATAACCACACAAAGTAAGGTAGGGGTCGTGGATTGTACGAACTAGCACAAGGTTCAATGGTGATAATGAAAAGTCATTACTACATTTTAATTATGACATCTTTCTATTTATTATAATACCTCCCCACAACTAAGGGATGACCGTCCACAATCATATTGAGACATGTCAAATAAATTATCAATCAAATCCACAAAGTCGATCAGGGATGTATTTGGTGACTTACCTTGACGAAGTAACAACAATGGAGGAGTAACAACACCAGTGAAGTACTTAGACAAAATTGCCATGATCAAACTAACAACACCAGAGGAGCAACAATACCAGTGAAGTACTTGCAAGAAAAAGAATGATAGAGTAGTAACACCATTTTATTATTATTATTATTATAATATATCCATATCTATCTATATATATATATATACATATATATATTTGATTTATTTATTCTTCCCCTTTCCTTTTTTTTCTCTTTTTTTTTTATCAGAGGTGCAGAGGAAGAGTTCTTTGCACTAACAATTTCAAAACTAGAATTATCAGAGAAATGTTTAATAAAGGAGTCTTTAGAAGCTGGACAGTGATACAATCTGAGGCGGTGTCCATTCACAAGCAGAGGAGTGTGTGCCTCATCAATTGTTATAAGTCTATTAGTCCCGTTATCAAACACCGTGTCAACTTCATATGGTCCCATCCATTTGGAGAAAAAATTTCCTTTAAAGTCTTTGAACCAAGAATCATAGAGAAATCTCCAATATCCCCTTTGAAACACTTTTTTCTTAATAAATTGTAGGTTTTAACCCCGTATAGAAACTACCTGCATACGAATTCTAAAACACTGAAAATAAACAATGCGAGAGCATAACACATATACACAAAGATTTTCCCCTGGATCCCAAAACTGGGACTACTAGCTTGATTTTTCATTATATTCCTTTCAATGCTACAATACATATTTATACATGCCAAAGCATCCAATACCATGGACCGAAAACCATCACGTCCAAAACCAATGTGCAAAAAATCATGCAAAAAACCATAGGTAGGTCCACCAAACCTAATATAGGGTCCAGAAAACAAAATTCTGGGGCGCTGCCCTGAACCCCATATAGTGGGGTTACCTACACCCCTTAAATCCCCTGTGACCCCCCCCCCACCCCCACTATGCAATCGGTGCAACAAAGGGGGGGCTCCGCCCCCCTTCTAACCCCCCAATTAACTACGTGGGCTAGTCATGGAAAGAATATAACACAACCCAACATTCTCCCACTTGTTTTTTTCTTTCCATAGGGGGCCACAAGAGAGCTTAGTCATTCATCTAGCCTTGCAACACCCATTGTTTCTCTACACCAAGAGAACTTCTCAGAGCTCACAAATTTTGTCAATGCATCTACAATATTCTTCAAAGTTTCCAACTTTACCAGCAACACATTTTTGTCTTCAATCATACCCCTCACAAAGTGATACTAAACATCAATGTGCTTTTTCTTTGAATGATATGAAGGGTTCTTTGCCAAGAAAATTGCACTTTGGCTGTCACAGTCTATCCTTATAGCTCCCTGTACTAACCCCATAATTTAACACAATCTCTGCAACCAAACTACTTCCTTGCTTGCATGAGTGGCTACAATGTATTCTACCTCTATAGTTGATAGTGCCACTATAGATTATTTCTTACTCATCCAACTGATTGCACCTCCAAATAGGTTAAACACATACCCACTTGTAGATCTTCTTTGATCTAGATCTCCAGCCCAGTCTGCATCAACAAAGCCACGAATATCCAACACTCTGCCCAATCCTAGTCTTCCTTAATAACACAAACCGTAATCACTAGTGCCACACAAATACCTGAAAACCCGCTTCACTATTGTCCAGTGCTCCTTCCCTGGTTTTGACATAAACCTTCTCAATACTCGCACTGCATGTGTAATGTTTGGTCTAGTATAGACCATCGCCTCATGGGCAGGTTGAGCTTGATCTCTTCTTTGATCATCTCAACAGTCAATCCTCAGCCATTAAGTTCACTAAAGAGCAGGAGGTTGATGGATGTCTTCCTTTCCTGGATATTCTTATTTCTAAGAATAGTGATGGTTCCCTCGCCCATCGGGTTTTTCGTAAGAAAACTCATACGGAGCAGTATCTTCATGCCAATTCCCACCATTTCCCAGCTCAGAAGATGGGTGTCCTCAATACCCTTGCCACTCGGGCCCTAAGAATCTCCGACAAAAAGAGCTTTGAGGAAGAAAAATCCCATCTGCTTGATGTCTTTGTTGAGAATGGTTATAGTAGATTCTTGGGTCAGAGAGCTTTTCTTAAGGCTTCTAAGAATTCTCTGACTAAGAGGGAACCGAAGGAACGGACTCCGGGTGTCCTTCTTCCGTATGTTCAAGGGACCACTGATAGAATTGGAAGGATTCTCAGGAAGCATAGTATCCCTGTGACCTTCAGGCCCCTAAACACCATTCGTGGGTCCCTAAGATCTGTAAAGGATCCGATCGACCCTAAGGATATGAAAGGTGTGTATTTGATCCCGTGTTCCTGTGGGACCCCCTATATTGGTGAGACCGGTCGCTCCATCAATCAAAGGATTAGTGAGCACGCTGCGGACCTTAAGCATAGGAGAGCTAAGTCTTCTGCTTTAGCTGAACATGCTGAGAAAACCAGTCATCATGTTTGTATTGAGGAGGCTAGGGTTATTGCTAGGGTTTCGCATTTCCATCATCGTAAATTTAGGGAAGCACTTGAGATTGAGAAAAGGCCCAGCAATCTTAATAGAGACGATGGCTGGAAAGTTAGTAGATGTTGGGTCCCTGCTCTCTCTTCCTAGTTGGCTTCCGCCCTCCTCCTTAGGATTTAGTTTTGTTTTTATTATTATTATTATTATTATTATTATTATTATTATTATTATTATTATTATTATTATTATTATTATTATTATTATCATCATCATCATCATCATCAGTTTTATTATTATTACTATTTATTTATTATTATTATTATTACTATTTTTATTATTATTATTATCTATTTATCCATTTATTATTATTATTATTATTATATTTTTATTATTATCATTATTATTATTATTAGTATTATTTATTTATTTATTTATTTTTAACTGCTTTATTGTTAATATTGATTTATTTTTATTATTAGTATGAGTTATATTATACGTTTAGTGTTTACACCTATAACTAACTATAATTAATTTAATTTATTTTCTAACCCTTATTTCCTCTTCCTATTTATTTATTTATTGGATTATTTAATTCTAACTGATAAGTAATTTTTATATTTTTTGCTATATTTATTAATTTATATATCTTTTCATTTATTTATTTATTTTTAATAAATAAGTAGTTTATTATTATTCTTCATTTATATATTAAATAAACAATTTATTTATTATTATTTTTCTTACACCTAGTTTAACTAAATTTGTATTTTTATAAATCTGATTTATTTTTATTTATTTTATTATTATATTTATTAATTTATACATTTTTATTTAATTTTTTATTATTATTCCTCACCTAATATAACTAAATTTTATATTTTTTATATATAAAAATTTTACATATTTTTATTTATTTATTTTTATTATTATATTTATTAATTTATATATTTTTTCATTTATTTAATTAATAGATAGGTAGTTTATTATTATTCCTCATTTACATAAATAATTTATTATTATTTTTCTTATACCTAATATAACTAAATTTATATTTTTATATAAAATTTTATATATTTCTATTATTATATTATAATCTATCATTTATATATTGAGTTACTTATTTATTTATTTTTTACCTAATTTAACTAAATTTGAACTTGCTCCTATAAAAATAAATTATTTATTTATTTTTATTTAATTTATTATTATTCCTCATTTATATATTAAATAAATAATTTATTTTTCTAACACCTAATATAAATAAATTTATATTTTTATATATAAAAATTTTATATATTTTTATTATTATATTTATTAATTCATTAATAAATAAGTAGTTTATTATTAGTAAATAAATAATTTATTGTACCTAATATAACTAAATGTATATAAAATTTTATATATTTCTATTATTATATTATAATTTATCATTTATATATTTAGTTACTTATTTATTTATTTTTTACCTAATTTAACTAAATTTGACCTTGCTCCTTGAGTCAACCTTTGCCCAGGTAACCGTTGGTGTCTCTGCTCTAGCTATTTAAACATGCTAAGCTGGATCTGTTCTTCATCTTGTCCTGACGATGAACCACACTGGTTGGTTCGAAACGCGTCGACAAATGATATTCCTTGTGATTTTCGCCGAAAAAATTCTCTCTAAATTGATATGGATCACAGAAGCCTGAACTCTATTCTTTTGTTGTTGCTGCCAATTCTTGTAGTTGATTTCAACCACTCAATCGACCATTTCCATTCTTCCTATACCAAGCACATAAATTCCATTAGATTAACATAAATTGAAATAAATTCACATCATACCTTATTGGTAGATCGTCAATAAGGTACTTGCAATCATGTTCGCTTCCTATCACAACAAGTCAAACTAGCATATTTGACCAAATCAACATGTATAAAAAATATCACATAAGTTTAGCTCAAAACATAACCATCATAGACTAAAATCATAAATCACATGTAACCATCATAAACCAGAATCATAGATCACATGTAATCATCATAGACTAGAATCATAAATCACATGCATAATAAAAATGAAAAAAATATTGATACTTATCCTTTAAGAAATTCTTAGCTTCTACATTTGTCCTTATTCCATATGCACTCTAGATTGATTTCCACACCCGAAAAACACCCAATGCCTTCTCCTCAACCATGTGCACATACACATAGTGTGCATCACACACATACAACCACACATGACATACAAAGCCATGCAATACATGCACCTATACCTTACATACAACACATACACCTACACCCAGTGTACATGTGTATACATGCACAATGTACATTAGAAGACATACATCTGCACACAACGTGTGACACCAAAAAATGAATACACATACGCCCGGATACAATACAACCCATACATCTATACCCGATGTACAATGCCACACAATACATGCACCTACACAATGCACATACTTAGTACCAGATGCCCTCAACACAACATGTACGACATGCACTCAATCCCACATGTACACCAATACTACATGTACCAAGCACCACCTGCAAAATGTGTGCACAACATCACATGTACATGACACCACCTGCACAACATGTACACAATGCCATATGTACGCTACACCACTATACAACATGTACACAATATCACATGCACGTCATGTACAGGACACCACATGTACACAGTGCCACATTGAAGACATGTACATAGCACCACCTACACACAACACCATTTATACAACATGTGCACAACACCACATCCACACAACACCACATGTATAATCATGCACATCGCACCATACGTACATAGCACCACATGTACAACATGCACGCAACACCACTTGTACATAACGCTACATTTCCAATATGTACATAACATCATCTATACACAGCACTGCATATCCAACACATGCAAAGCACCATATGCATACAACACCACATATCCATTATGTGCACAGAACCATATATCCAACATGTACATAACACCATATATACCCAGCACTAAATATGCAATATTCATACAACACTATCTGTATTACACCATCTTCATAACATTACATAATCAAGATGTACACACACTAAATATACACCACACCACATGCACACAACATCACAGGTGCAAAAAGTACAACATATACGACATATGCACAACAATAATATCTCACATCCAAAAGAACATTGTCTCTACCAAGAAACCTTACTTCCAGTGTCTTATCCATGCTTGTCCAAAGGTGCCGCAAACCACACTGTTTTCATTTCGCTAATGTATCATTTAGCATTACCTGTCATAACATAAGCATAAACATAGTATAATCACATAATATCAACTCATAACCACATGATACTAACCTCATATGTTTTTCATGACTACTCTTCCCACTTGATTCCTCATAGACTAGGAACCTCTTCACATCATTCGCCTATGTAAGCAATCATTCCTTCACAAGAACGATTCTTGATGACCCTGTCAGATAGTGACATAGATACATAGATACATATACATAAACATTTGGAATAAAAAATTCATGGTCTCGTTAGACAATTACATATATACACACGTATATATATACATATAAATGTTAGCGTTAATAATCATGATCCATGATGACCCTATTAGACATGACAAACATACATACATGCATACCTATATAAACATCAACATAATCATGATCATAACATAATGACCAGATATCAAGGTCAAGGTTAAAGAGAACTTCCTTTATTCATGCAAAACATTGAGAACCACCGTTCCCAACTTAGTCAAGACATCTGACATCTTAGGCCCACTTACTTTACCTTTTCTTGATTAGCTTTCCCATGACTATTATGTCATCATCCATTTACCACAATGAACCCAACTAGTCCAACTGACAGTCATAGTCTTACCTTCTACTGCACCAACTCATGCACAAAGCTTCATCTGAATCTTACATTACCTTTTGGGTGCCACACATCTCTCCCTGAGATCCATTCACTTTCCTCTCTCCCAAACAATTCCAAAAACTCAAAACAAGAAGAAAATCATGAAAACCAACAACAACAATACGACACCGCAACCAAAGCAGCATGGCCATGCACAAGACACAAACAAAATCACAATCAAGCACAACAAAGCACCAAAAGACCAAAAGCACAAGACTGGAAAAAACACCATGACTCAATCCACATGGTTCCCAAGCAAAGCTCGACCTGGGCCTTCTTCAAGATTTAATTGCAACCTCTCTTGCCATGCAACTTCCTGCATCATACTTCCATCAACACATAACTGTCAGTGCATAAATAAACATAAAAATAAACCAGTTACCTCATCTTGTTGTGTCAAGCATGTTTCTTTCAACTGAAGACATCCACGCCATCTCTCAAGGGACTCCAATCCTTTAATAAATCCACCTGTAACTAAAGACTAGCTAGTATACCTGTCAAGTACATGTTCGTGAATATAGCATGTATCCACATAATGTCAAACAATATTAAGGTTAAGAAGACTTCTTGTAGGCAAAGCACTCATTCGTTTGGAATTAGGGTTTCCATACATAGCCAAAGGAATTCTTGCCCAATTCCTTTCTTTGACCTTTTTACTTTGTTGTAATTGAGTCTTACTATGCGCTATCAAAACATCCCACTGTTAGTTATATAAACACATCAAATATTACCTTGTCATGCTAATACCAAGCATGTTACTGTGCAACTGCTCAGACATGTCAACCATATGTTCCAAACATCAAGAAAATCATATGTATCAATTTGAAATCAACCTTTACCAAGACTAACAATCATGTCATAATCCATAGTCCACTCATAATCATCAAACATAATTCTACAACTGTCACATACTATACTCAAGTACATATCAATTGTATCAACCACACATGCATTAGTACAATCATCTTAAAACAAAATCATTGGAACACATACTCATATTATGCAATTCATCAAACATTCAACCAACTTGCAAACATACCATGTTAAATAAATAAACTAGACAACATAATCAACAATGAAGGCATCGATTATACTACATAAGAAACTCATACCTTAGTGTACATCAAGGGAGGTGATCTTGTCCGCACAATCAATCCAGGTTAGCATGATACAACTTCACAACATAACGACTCAAACATAAATCATGATATCCATAACAGTAATTGACTAACATGTTCACATCATAATCTCACAAACAAGTATCATTTATGCATAGGAATCACACATGTACGATCGGTCTAGATTAGTACAACATAATACAACACAATAATTTGACTCATACCTTAATGTCGCAACCATAACCATCTGCATAGGTCAAACCAGGTTAACACAATACATATAACATCAAGATCTTCAATGCAATGAACATAACCATCATGCATATGACCAATCCAAATTACAACATCAAGATATCAATGAAATAACCCTAATCATCAAGTTAATAGCACATAACAACAATAATCTATATATCATGCTCATCAACAACATAAAACCTAATCGTCAAGCTAACTGTCATATAGCAACCACAAGTTAACCTATACCATACTCATCAAAAATATATCATGTAACATAATCATCAAGTTACCTAACCTAGCGAACAATAACAAGGCTTACAACTACATGTTACTATCATTCTTGACTATCCGTCACATGTGCATATAACTACACTTATCAACTAATATCTATCATGAATGTAACCATAACATCAAAAGTCATCTACATAAACCTAATGTATATAAACCTAATGCATATGACAATAATTAACTTGCATGATGTTAGGATCTTAACCCAAAGTCTAATGTTGTAACCTCATTATGTTGATCTTCATCTCCTGCTCTATCTCAACCAACACATTAGCAACATAACAACCAATAGCTCCATGATGACCTAAATTTTCATACAATGAATTCACAAGGCATTTTTGACCTACTATTCATTCATAACTATAACCAAGACTATGCATGCATAAAAGATGCATATATACATGTAACACATGAGTACAAAAACAAATACCCATCATCCTAGCTAGAGTCCATTCACCAATGCATGACCATATCAACTACACAAACCATGACCTCATGCATGACAACAACAACCACCTCACGTGCACTTGATAGCATGTGAACACTGACATGCCTAACAATGCATAATCAACCATACACACATGAAGACATACTCCACAAAAACACCTTCAACCTTCACATGGAGACATCACTACAATGATGATCAACACCATGCAAATGCAACAAGCACATGGACTACATGCACAAGGAACATGTATGCAACCAAAATGAAAGCATGATTAACGTACAACCCAAGGAGAGTGCAACCATGCTCTGATACCACTCTATAATGCCCTCCTCCCACATCTACCCAAGCAACCGACCATCCATGGTAAACATGCAATGAGAGGCTACTATGATATGATTCAACCTCATAAGTAAACTTAAGGAAATGGAATTGACAGAACATCACACACAGTCATCCGACATCATCAACAAAACCCTCAGGAGGCAATTCATCCACTCGTACAGCCTGTCCTTGGGTCCCACTGTTGTTTTAGGTCTCTTGGGCCATAGTCACCCTCATGCTATGGGCAAGGGAGAAACTAGAAACCTAAAGCTTCTCTCATAGGACTGCCTGCCAGTGACTATGGACCAAAATTGTCAGTGTCGTGCCAGCGACCTCGAGATTTAAGCAACTTTTTCAAGCTCAGACCCCAGGACACTGCCCAGAACCAATCCATCTTTTCAAATCAATAGAGTAACATGGAAATGATAGTGCTAAATAAAATACTTGTTCAAGACCATGACTGGATCCCTACTAGCAATGACAAACATTTCATCAAACATATCATTGACATGTAATCTACACGTGTAAATAATAGAGTTAAGTGTAGGGATCTCATAATTATATGAGAATCACTATGAACCATTGTCTGCTTATCACATTAGCTTTCATTTAATCCGTTAGTTCATAGATACATTGATCATTCAATAACAAATAATAACATAATGAGAGCCACTCATGGCTACTGTCATAAAACATGTAAATGACCAGTAGAATAGGGACATAAATACCAATGAAATCATAGCCATATAAACCACAAATAATCCATGATAATTCTCAGAGATACACAAGGAGAAATAACCTTTGATTAATGATGCAAAATCCAAACCCAGAGTGGGACTTTCACGTTCCACCCGATCGTAGAATGGCTGAGCCAAATCTCTCTTCAGTGATTCACCCCTGTGTCATATTCCAAGCATGAATGTGGGATCTCATAGAACACATCAATCAAAGCTCATCCAGGGCTTCTAGAGGCCATCCACCTCAACCCATCAAACAATGATTCCACCTCATATTCATACCACAAAACCATCATCAAATCGGTCTCTATCCAATCCTTACAGGGCTCGAGTGTGTTTGTTCCAACTCGACTCCCAAAACTAGGAACTCAACCCATGGTTTCCACCAGGCTCCAGATCGTTTGTCCAACCAAGGCTTCCAAGACTAGTATCTCAACCCACAAATTTCACTGGGCTTCCAGAGAATTTGTCCAACCAAGGCGTCCAATACTAGGAACTCAACCCATCGAGGGATTCCAAAGCATTTGTCCAACCATGGCTTCCAGGACTAATACTCAACCCAAGCTATTACAGGGCTTCCAGAGCATTTGTCCAACCAGGGCTTATAGGAACTAATAACTCAACCCAAGACATTACCAGACTTCTAGAGTGTTTGTCAAACCAAGGCTTCCAAGAACTAATTGCTCAACCCAAGCTAAGGAAACATGAGAACCAACAAGAAAATAAACCCACAACACCATGGCTATATAAGAAATGTCAAGGCTAGGAAATCCACTGTCAATCCAGGCAATCATCCATTCCAATTCTAGATCACAACTAAGAAACCACATGCATGTGCTATGCATGCTAAAACTAGTGAAGAAATCATACATGCAACTCATTACCTGCAAGAAAAACCTGATGCGGCTGTTGATACCAATGCCCTCTTGCGATTTCCTGCTCTTCCTTTCCCTTCTTGCTCCAAAATCAGATTATGCCACACCCTCAAAGAGTGCTTCAAGAAAACTCTAAGTATCCAAGAGTAGGAGAGAGAGAGAGAGAATAATGAGAGAGTTCCAACAATGAACTGACCAAGCCTGCCAACTGAACCTCAAAAGCATTTTTATGGATGAGGCCTCTATTTTCTTCATTTTCCATTATTTTCCTTCATTTTCATCCTCACATGAAACCTATGACCTTTCACATTCTTTTTCTCTTAATTTCCATTATTTCATAAATAAATGTGCTAAAATATCCTTTTTCCTCTTTAATGCCTTAGCATTGGCTTGTTGGGGCTTGACCAGGTTCAAAAGTGATTTAGCCAAACAAATCCTAAACTACTGGCCCTTTTGGCAATATTCCATGGTGCGCAGACTGAGGTCTCACTCGAGGTAGTATGGGAGGGTGCTGGTACCAAGTTTCAACACCCTAGGGATGTCTTGATGCAGACTAGGAAGTTTGTGAACCAATCCTGCGCGCTTGCGCTGCTTTGCACAGTCGTCTGTCCTTCGCAACTTATGCAACTGCTTCTGTGTAGCTCTGTAAAGAGCACGAAGAGGTGTTGTCTAGATTCTTAATCCTGACTGTGCATTTATTATATATCTTAACTTAATTATGTGGGCCCAATATTCTCATTAATCATTCAACATTCATAACAAGTGCGCGCAATCATAATTGTAAAGAGATGCATAAAGATACCAAAAGCATAGACACATAATATTCCAAAATTAACTTATCTTATTAATCCTCTGTTCAGATACAATCCCAACTCTGCCCTACGCATTCAGTTGCAGGGGTCCGTGCACACAGTTTCGGACTCTACCTGGCCTCTGCATACTCAGCTGCAGAGCCTCTTACTACTACTACAACCCAAGACTCAGACTTACAAACTCAGAGCTAATTCGTCCTCCAAAAACCCATATCACTTCTTGAAGATAAGACTCACTTTACACATAGAGCCTCGCTCTATTTATACAATCCCATGGTCTGTGGACCATGGGTAGGCCGACATACCATACATTACATTATATTTTTTTAGGGCAGACAACCCTAGACTCTCATGCTCTGTGCCCACATTTCACTGGTTCTTTACCTTACACTTGACCAAAATCCCGGCTTCAAGCCCCAAAAACGCTACTATGGGGGGATCCGCTGCCCAGCATGCCCCCAACACAATTATCGTGACTCGTCCCAAGTCACTCTGCTGGTGCGACGATCTTTGCGCGAAGTCCATCTAACTATGCCTGTGCTACATGAAGATCACATAGCACATTGTTCTGTCGTCCGGTGAATCCGTTCTGCTTGCTCAGCCGAATGCTCATTGTCAGGGTCAAATCCCTGTCGCAGGTCATGCATCACTTTCATTTCTGCAAGTTTTCATTCGATTTCAGCTATGATGAGGAAGGCCTCATCAATCCAAGGCTATATGGGTGCTTTAACTACTGCCTCTTTTTGGCGTGCTGTGTCCACTTTCTCCTTCAATGCCTTTGCCTGTTGTAGCCTCGTGAGCTGCTATGTTAGGACCATTGTCTGCGCCATCCTGTGCACACTGTCATATTGCATTTGAAGCTCCTTCGCCTCTGTTTCCAACCGTTGTATGGTGGGATCCTCCTGTAAGATTGTGAGGACCCCGAAGGATTCTTCCAACAACATGGTGTAGCTTTGGACTGCCTATTCAATTTCTTCCAACCCTTTTCAAATATCGTCGACACGCTAATCTCGAACTTCTGGGGGCATGGAGGGCTGCACCTTTAACCGTATTTCAGCAATTTGTAGGTTGAGGTCTAGATTTATCCTCATAGCTTCCTCCTCCGCCTCACGGAATCCACTGGCCAATTTGTGGATTCGTATTCCTACTGGCAGATCTGTCGCAATTTCCAGTTCTGGGACGCGGTGACATGCTTCCTCTATGATCTACTCGAATTGTTGGTTTTGAGCCACTGCGTCATCACGTTGTAGGCTAAGTTGTTCAATGTTGATTCATTGTTCACTTAGAATTTGTACTACGCGTCCCTCTCTAGCGTGGAGTTCTGTTGTTGCTTCGTCCTGTAATTGGTATAAAATCTGCTGCGGAAGGGCAACCAAGTTTAGGCCGAGCCCCTTGATCCACCCTATCGTAGCTCTATCCTCCATGCTATCCATTGTTAGTTCTCCTTCTGGCACCGCGAAGGTGTTGGCCATTTTGGCCCACAACAATTACTCTATTTCCGATGCTCGCGTGGCACCGTAGATGGCTACCATTCCTTCTTGTGGGAGTCGCACCTGAAGTCCCTGCAGTTGTGCCCTGAGTGCCCCCAACACATTTTGTTGCTCTGTCATTTCTTCTTGGAGTGCCTCCCTGGTGACCTCACAGACTGTGTCGTCGATGTCATATAGATCACCCTCTATCAGTGTAATAGGCTCCCCATCCAATTTGGAAGCCTTGGTCTTCTTCTGTGGCCTTGTTTGTTCTGTCCCACACGACCATTTCAATTGTGTAGAGGTGGTGCTTGGGTCTACGCCTTCCACTGTATCATCTGTCCCATGTCCTGTGGTCAGGTCCGAGCCTCTTGCCTCTTGCGTCATGGTGGCCCCTGCTGCTGCTATCTTTTCGGCGGTCGTGGTTTACTCTGCAGCGGCCTTTGCTGCTTTGCGGGAAGCCCTTACCTCCTCGACGAGCTACTCATTCCACTTCTGTTCTGCTAGCAGCATCCTTCTGTCTTTTTATTGCTACCTTATCACGCGGTGCTAGATCCGGGCTGCGCCATTCGGGTGGCCATGAGTCGAGCACCACAAACACCGCATCATCAATTGCGATGAATGGGAGTTTGCTCCAGTTCTGCTTTGGGTCCTTCCGTGCCTTGATATACACATTGTGCATATCCTCCTTAAAGTCTGCAAAGCTTCAGAGACTGTCATATACCATGGGGGATAGGCGTGGCCATTTGTGGATCCACATCCGTACGCTCGCCTCCATGAGTATCTAGAAGATCTTGATCTCGTGGATGTGCATTGCGTGCTTTGTCACCTAAAGCGACGCGTATTTCACTACCTCTGGCAAGTCCTCGTCCAGGGGAGGAAACTGACTGTCCTTCAGCAATTCCCCTACAACGAACAAGATGGATAAGAGAAACCACGCGTAGTGGAAGGTCTTACCCTGCTCCTAAGCCTCCTTGCAGTTCATCAAGAACTCCTCATAGAGGAATTGCACCCAGTTGAACTATACCCCCTCGGTGCATTTCTCGGTCAGTTCAATGACCATTGCTGGTACCTCATTGCTACGGAATTTTCTCATCACTTTTCCTGCTAGTAGCTAAGTGGCTAAACACACCCCTTTGTATTGAATGCTAGTAATCACATAGCATCTCTGCTTCTTCTCTAGCTTGTATTTCTTCTTCATGGCTTCTGCAAGCGCCAAGTCTCCGCTTTGGCTAGCTATTTCCACGAGGTCCCTTCTTGTGTAGGGAAGGTTTGAAATCCTATGAATCAGCTCCGCCGTAATGGGAATCAGCTCCTCTAGCCATAAATACCCCTCATGTACTAGGGAAAATAGTTTCCTGATGACGAATATCATAATTGGTGCCCGGTGAAAGTGCAGAATTCATAGTAGGTGGTGTAGCTCAGCCTCCTCCACCCTGTGCAGCCATTGTTGTGGCTACAGTGTTGTAACTACCCCTTCCTTGCTTTGTTCCATAAGTTGGCTAGTCTCTAGATGTGGGAACTTTTCGTTGTCCGTGAGGTCCCAATCTTCAAATTTCATCATGGGTACGCAGCCCAAGGCTAAACCCTCAAAGAGAATTCCATCTGGAATCAAAATTGAATTTTTATGCAGAAGAGTATTTGGGCCAATGCAAGCAGCAAAGTTGAGAACTTTGAAGACATTTTTTGGGAGATCTAGGAAGCCTTTTTCAGAACTGAGAGTTGCTACAGGATCTTGAGACAAAGAAGATTGCAGTTGGATGGTGAAGGATTGTATCTAAAGCAATAATATTTTGATGTATTTATGGTTTTGAAGTTTCTAATATAAATAACTCCTTGTTGAAGACTAGGGCCCGGAGATGTAGGCTTGAAGATAGCCGAACTTCGTTAACAATCTCTTGTGTCACTTTTATTTTCATGTTTGTTGTTCTATTTTACTGCAAATTCTCTATCAGATCTTCATGCATATGTGCTTAATGACATTTTTAAGAATCATGAATTAACACTATTTTAAGAGAAATAAGTCACATTTCAATTAAAGATCTGTTTGGGATCATTTGGTATCAGAGTGAGCTGTTGATAATTGTGATTTGAAGTGTGCATGATCACCAGGATCAAATCAAAGCTTGGTGAAGGAGAACTTGTTGAAGGAGATCTAGAAGTTAGATTGAGAAGAAGGAAAACTCTAGGAGAAGAGATGGTTGAAGAAGGAAGCAATGATCATCCATTTGGACCTAATATAGGCTTCATGGATGATTTCATGACCTTGTGATCCATAGTCGAATAAATGTATCAAGAGTTTAAGAAAGAAAAAGGTGAAGATGCAAAACCTAAAGATGAAGAAGGACAACAATCACATTCTGGAATAGAAGATGAAAGTGATAAAAAAAACCCTATCACTTCTCTCTTGACTCCATCTGAAACTTCGAAACCGTTGTTGAAGCTCGATGTTGATTTCGAGTTACCTATGTACAATGGAGAAGTTTATGCCGAGAAGGTTGACAACTAGGTCAAGAAAATGGAAGTATATTGTAGCATGCAACAAATCACTAAAGATGAAGTCAATATCAGACTAACATCGCTTCGTTTAGCATGCACACCATTGATCTGATAGTAGAGTAATCTATAGAAAGGTACTCAGCATATTGGTAAGATTTTTTCACCATGGTTTGATTTTACTACTGTACTTAGAAAGCAATTCTATCCATTGGGTTATAAGGAAAAAACTTTAATATAATGTCAAGGACTAAAAGTTAGGAAAGGTCATTTAGTGCAGGAATATACAAATGAGTTTTGTAAGAAGGCGTTGATGTTAGATATTCCTTTCTATACTCAAGAAAATCTAATGAAATACATAGGAGGATTACTTGAGTATGTTCGCAATATTGTATTCATGTTCAGTCCTACTAATTTGGATGAAGTGGAAGAACAAGAAACTTACGTTGAAGCAGGTAAGTTAGGAGTTAGGGTATCATCAGAATCGATAGCTAGAATGGAGAGAAAGGGAAAAGGGAAAGCGAAGAAAGCAAACTTCAGCAAGAAGGAGGTTGAAAATATCTCTTATAAACATTGCAAGAAAGAGGGCCATGACAAGGATCATTGTTGGAAATTGCATCCTGAATGAAACCAAAGTGGATCAGAAAACGGGAGCAAAAGGTTGTGGCAACAATGAAACCGATAGACCTAGGGTCAAATTCAGGCGATGAGATGTAGATCGCATCATTGATTATGACCGGTAAATTTGAAGAAGGTAATGATTCTAATAGTTCCAGAGGCAAGTTATTTCATATAACAGTTGTTATGAAACATACAAAAATCGACACATTGTTAGATAATGGATCTCAAGCTAACCTAATTTCAAAACAAGTGGTTAAGCAATTGGGATTGAAAACCATAAAGCATCGTAAACCATATACTTTAATTTGGAAGAAAATAAATCATAAATTACAAGTGACTCAGCAATGCATGTTACCGTTTGCAATAACTTCTCAATTTAAGGATAAGGTGATGCGTGATGTGGTAAAACTAGCTACATGTGGAATGGTCTTGGGTATCCCGTATTTATATGATAGGAAAGCAATCTTTTACAAGGAGCATAATCAATATCACTTTTTCAAGAAAGGAATTGAATATGTTGTACATTCTCATCACACAAAAGCAAATAAATCTCTTTTTATAGTTGAACAATTAAAACAGGCAACTTATGCCAGTAAAGATGTTGTTGTACAATGTAAAGAACCTCAACAAGGTATCATTAAAGTTAATAACAAACAAAGAGACATGCTTAAGGAATCCAAAATTGTACATCAATAAGAGTTGCAACATGATAAGTTGAATTTTTTTTCTGCTATGAAAGGAAAGCACGGTATGGTTTCAACTATGTCAATACTTTCAATATTGTTAATGGGTTTATTACTGTTTACTGGTGCCTGAATATTGGCATCAAATATGAATGTAGATGTGGGTGAAAAAGGACTTGAAATATTCTGCAGTTTTTGTGTTTCGTTGACGACTGCATAGATGAGTAAAGTGTATAGGTTTAGAATAGGGTGGACAAATACTGGCCAAGTGGGAAAATGGAACCCACATTTGCTTTATGGAACTTAAGCCTTTTGGTGGTCCAAAAGGTCTCAATGGGGAGAAAGTGATCTGAAATTGATCAATGGATGGTCAAGGATCTAGAAAAGGCCAAACTTAAAATTTATTGTATTCGAGCAAAACTAGTGCCATCACGTAGAGCTTGGAAAAATGATTCCAACGCAACTCGAACGGGCGAAAACGGAGTTTGTATGTAAACTTTATTCAAAGTCAAAAATTTTAGGGAAAACTCCAAAAAATTCCAAGTCAAAGTCAATGGACAATCAAAGTCAATGCTGACATGGAAACTGACTGGATGTTGCCTATGTAAAAAGGTGGTAATTGACAAGTGGCACACTATGATTGGGTGCATGGGGACCAATCCCAAGGCGACACGTGGCCCTATCAGAGAGCCACACGTGGCTGGATGTTGCTTGTGTAAAGAGGTGGCAGTTGACAAGTGGCACGATGTGATTAGGTGCATGGGGACCAATCCCAAGGCAACACGTGGCCCTATTTGAGGGCCACACTTGGCTTCGTCGGATTCACTAAAAAATTGTTAAGCGATCTCGGTGGAAATTATTAAGGGATCTCAGTGGAATTAATTAAATTTGAACCCGTGACCTATGAAATACAAATAGCACCCCTAAACCAACTCTCTTGTTATGTGACTTGATTTATTAACTCTGCCACACATAATTAAAATGGGTATAGTTGAATGTTTAACAAAAAAAATGGCTCCATATTTATCTACCCTGAGTACAGCATTGATCCGCTATCTCATACCTCTGCCACATTAGATGTATACCTATTCGCCTTATCCCATCCATTCCTCCATTTTCTCCCCGCCATAACTAAAGGTTTAAAATGGTGGATGTAATGTATTTAAATGTGATAAGGGTTGGAGCCGGTCTGGAGGACACCTTCCCTTATTAATGTTTCCAAAAAATGTATATTAAACACCGTTGCAAATCAATCCAACGACAGAGGAGGGGTCAGGATTTGATTCCCCAAACTCCTAACTTTTAATTATAAAACTATACCAATGCACCAAGGGAATTAGAAATGGCCTTTTATGCAGAAGAGTAGTATTTGAGTAGGTGCAGGCAGCGAAGCTCAGAACTTTTAAGACACTTTTTGGGAGATCCGGGAAGATTTTTTCAGAACTGAGAGTTGCTACATGATCTTGAAATAGTGCAGATTGCAGCTGGATAGTGCAGGATTGTATCTAAAGCAATACTATTTTGATGTATTTCTGGTTTTGAAGTTTCTAATATAAAGGCCTCCCTATTGAATACTAGGGCCCGAAGATGTAGACTTGAAGATAACTGAACTCCATTAACAATCTCTTGTGTCGCTTTTATTTTCATGTTTGTTGTTCTATTTTGCTGCAAATTCTCTATCAGTTCTTCATGCTTATGTGCTTAATGGTGTTTTTAAGAATCATAAATTAACACTATTTTAACTGTAAATAAATCAAATTTCAATTAAAGATTGCTTGGGATAACACTTGTTAGATCTGAGCTTAAAATAGATATATATCAATAAAAATAATTATTTTAAGTATTTTTAAGAATTCTAAATTGAGTGATTTTTTTATTTTTTTCAACTAAATTTAATGATATAATTTTTTATGAGATCACATTATTTGGTCACTTAAATTGTATTTTTGAATGTAACACTGAATTTCAATGTCTTTAAAAATTCATAAGGCACTTAATTGTATACACCCAACAACCTAAATTACAGTTTTTCTAATTACCTAGGTTTCTAATGAAATCAACCTAAAAAACTGCAAAAAATAAAATCACCTACCCCTTCTAAATTTGTTCACAGTTTTAAAATTGTATACACATTTTAATTTTGCCCACAATATCAAAACCTTTTTGTAATTTCTAAATGGTTTGAATTTCTAAATTTGTCCAAGCCATTGAAGTGATAGAGTCATGAAATTATTACATATTCATAATGTTGTAGGAAGAATTTGAGATGAATATGTAAAGTTTGATATGGTTGTAGTCTATTTGTTAGAAGTTTTGGAGGGTTGATTTTGTCTTTTTTCATTGAAACTTTGCTCCTTCAGCAATGTTTCAAACCACGGACTTGCTTTCACAACCTCCAAATTCGTCAAGATCATACCCACTTGAAAATGCAACAACTGAATTCTCAAAATGCCAAGGGTTGTGCGGTGGAGAGCCACCTATGATTTATAGGCCCTTTTGAATTCAAATATGACCATTCCCACCATATTTGGCTCATTAATGCGAGAATGATGGCAAATAGTCCCAAATCTAGTCCTGACTTTGTGTTTTAATTGCCCGTCATCCGCTCCTCGTTGCCTTAAATTGGACATCTTGTCTTGAACAGTGACACCAAAAGTCACTTTCCAGCCTACCGGTGTGGCAGCGCAACCCCTTGTGCACGAACACGACCCGTGCATCATACTAACCCTGTGCGCAGCTTCCGTGTCGCGTAGCTCCCATATAGACTCTTTTATAGTCGCGTGATCTCTTTCAACTGCTTGGAGCATTGAGACTGTGCTTTCTACAGATAATCAGGTGGTCGCACTACTGGTGCGAGGCTTCAAGTCACCTTCCCACCTGGTCCGTGGGCCTTCCTTAGTTACCCTTGCGCTAGTCAGCACCTTATGTTATTCCTTATGTAGTGCGCTTCCCTGGTTACTTTGTCTGACAAGGTGTAGTCGGAGCCATGGTAGTATGGTCAAAATTTCTTGGTGGCACCCTTCTAGTGCAGTCGTAGGGCTACCCATACATTGCCCCATCCTTCTGTCAACGCATAATGCTTACGTGATTTTGGCTTTTAGCTTTCTAAAATCTGCATCCATTAATATGCTTTTCTGCTTCAATCGTACCAGATCTTCTTCCAGTTTGTGAAGCTCAAGGTTCCCTTCCCAAATGGCTTCTTGAATCTGCATATGCTCGTCCTCGTGCGGCTACATAATCTCTTCACTCTGGTCCTTGCGTATTGTCGCAATAATGTGAGGGTTCTTTCCCAAAGCTACAGCCTCGACTCTGCTCATCATCTTCAGAATCATTCCCACTATTAGGTTTTTGTGCATGGCCTTATACGTCCATCGGACTATTGGCACGTGCAGGTCCCACTCAGTTCATCCCACTGGGTAAACTCTGTTCATGATTCTGCATAGCTTTGTGAATTATTTGACGTGGAATATTTGTGGTGTGTGTCGGTTTTCCTACTACGGCATCAGGTTTTGATTTTCGATCCTTAGTCTGGGATGTGCTTGTGTAGCACACATCTGCACCTATCAACACAGGTGGGTGTGCAAATTGCTTTTTCCTAGCTGCTCGGCTTTCGTTCGACAATGGGGACCTATAAACCACAAGTGCATCTATCTCCTACATTCGCGCCAGTTCCCAAAGGTCTTATAATGTGTATTCCACCATCATGCAGGTGTTGTGCACAACGCCCATTCCAGTGCACCATACTGCTGCTGTTTTGGTACTACACTTTCAAATTTGTCCATGAACTCATCCATCGTTGTCACTCCATCATATGTTGGTAGTTCTATTGCCTTTGTTGTCATGTAATGCAGGGATCTAATCATCATGTTGCAATTTAACATTGTCACTTCATTCAGTCAGTTCTGCCAGCGTTCTACTTCTTTGTCTAAATCCGAAGTACAGGAACTGTCGCGCTCCCATGATATTCTCCCATCTATAGTCGGTTCACCCGATCCTGGTCTTGCACTGTTATTTGGTAAATACAATCCAGCTCATCGTCACTTTCATCATTACGCACTGGTTCGGTGTAGCGCGCTCCTTCGGCTGGGTCTACTGGAACTGCTACACGTAGGGACTTTTTCTTGAATATCATCTTCTGCTTCTTTAGATTGATGACTCCATTCATATCGGTTGCCGAGTCTATCCCTAGCAATGCGGGATAAGGATTCTTGTCATTGACAATCTCTATTACTTCAAAGTCCATCTGTGTGCTTGCACCTTCGATATCAACTATTACCCCTTCCAATCTCCCCATAGGAAAAATATTTTGTTGGTTCACCACTCGTAATTAAATAGGGGACCATTGTAACATGGGTCTGCCCATGCGTTCTCATGTCTACTTTGGTAACACATTCACGTCTGAACCTAGGTCTAGGATTACCTGATCCATTTCATACTCGCCAATCTGCGCCATCAATCTCATTTCCCTCCCAGTTCGTAATGCATGCTTTCCTAGTTTCTAGACTACACGCAGTTCCCCAGACCTTGTGCACCTAGTTATAACTCATGTAGTCCTTTAACTGCCTTATTTTTACACAGTAGTTTCTTGCATGTCTCCAAAAAGGTAGTTAGCATAGAAGGATCCATCCCTGTCTCTAGTTGATCCTTACTACTTGAAGTGGAGGACTCCGTGAAGCTCTTCTTAGCTTCCATGAACATCTCCTTTGCATGTTCTAAGTCAAACTCAGGTTCCTTTGTAGGGCCCTTCCGAACCCATGTATCTTCCTCGGGCTGCTTCCCCTTATCTTTCCATGTAGTCACATCGCTTCTAAGCACTATATTCACATTTGGGTCCTCTTCGCACGATTCAAACCTCATCATTTGAATATTTTGAGTCAGAGTAGGCATGAGTACCCCTTTCTCGCGCATTTGTGCGATCAGCATAGGACAATCTACCATTTCATGATCAAACTGAGCACAGTAGGAACAAGATACTCTCGTCGGGTTGGTACAATCACGGGCGTAGTGCCCTGGTCCCATTCCGCAATTGTAACAAATTAAGTATCCACGGCCCCTTCCTGGTCCCATTCCTCCTTTTCCTCGACCTCGACTCAGAAATCTAGCATGCACCATCCCCGCGGCTGGGTCGAGGCCTCACATTTCTATCTGCATTCTATATGTTGGGGTCCACTCCATCATTAACTCGTAGCTGCAACAAGTATGCTCTTCGTGGCCCACCGATCTACAAAAATTACAAAATAGTTGTTGGGGAGTCTGTGTATACTCTTGCAACAAATGACAGTTATTTATCGTGTGCTTTCTTCCTATCTAACAGATTGCGCACCATAGCGCGGGTTCCGCACTTGGCCCTACCTATGCCTCTAGTCTCAACGTCATTGGTCCCTCACCTGCCAAGTAGTTAGCGAATACTGGATAGTGGTCTTTGTCATGGCATTGGCCTTTGCATTTTATGCACCACACTTCTTTGCACGCTTCTGCTCGTGGTGCCCTATTCTGTTTCAAACTCTTAATCTCAAAGCATAAATTTCGTAGTTGCGCGTGGATTTGTTGTAATCCCAACCCCAGATCTTGTATCAGTGTTTCATGCAACCTCATCGCCATTTCCAACACTTTGGGCTGGGTTGAAAGCTTCTGTTGTGATAGCGTCGTCCTCAGGTGTGGTGTCAAGGACGCCACAAACCATGCGCAATGCTGCACATCCGTTAGCGTCATATTAGCCTCACGGATCATAATCTTTAGCCTCTATTATAGACATATTTGGGCACTGCAACCCCAATCTTATATGTCAATAAACCAAGGGATATTTAACCCCTAAAAGTGTTGTTTCATACTCTAAAGGATCGTAGTCAACTGATTACATCATTCCCTAGAAGTTCCACCTGAAAAACCACTAAGAACTGGCCAAAACTGGACCATACTAACTACTCCATTGTCAAGGTGCAATGCATACTGACTCCTACACTAGCCAGATGCAATGCATACTGAAGAGGCCTTCTATGGGGTGCGATGAGCAAGAATGGACAAATGTCTGAGACAGTTTGCTAAGTGGATGCTCATGGAATCTTCTAGAAACTTCTCCTATGACACTTGCCTCTTTGAATTCGCCTAGGGATGAGTAAGAGATCAATGAAATCTCCAAGTGGAACCAAGAACTATAAGTGGAATGGCACTAATCAAAAACCCAGAGATGATTCACACCCTTGCAGACATCTATATATGGATCCCTCATCTGAGAGATCTCGAGGCTGGAATTTTGTAATTTGTAAGGAAGTGTTGTTATTTTGTCTTTGAGAAAGAGCATTGTATTGTTGGTGATCTTGCTTTTCATGAGGTGAAGAGAGCTTTGATGCTGGGAGGATGATGCTGGATCAAACAGTTGGTTTGTAATTTTCCCTTCTATTTTAATAAACTTCTTTGAGTTTTCCTCCATACAATTGTGTACTTGTGAATCTTGTTATTTGTGAATGCCATTGTATGTTCAATGTATTTCTGATTCTGCATTGTTTATGATATTATAGATCGAGATGCTTTGATGGTGTTTTGTTACTTTGTCTCTACAGATATTCTCTAAGTGGGACAAGTAAGAGAGTAGTTGCAAGATCTATCAAGGGAGAGAGAAATGAAGCAAGGAGTCAAGCGGAAGATCTAGGTTGGTCCCTTTGCTTCTCTCTTATCTATCATACATAGAGGAAATCACAAATTGCTTTGATTGTTTGTTTCTAAGATAGTTGCCAATCTTAGTGGGACTAGCAGATCGAAAAGACACTAGTTTTACCAGAAACAAAATGGCGACTCCGCTGGGGATCAAATAGTTTGTTTGTTTGTTGTTTATTGTTTACTTTATAAACTATAGATGGAGCTTGAAGTTAGCCAGATAGCCTTCGAACTGCTCTTTCTCTGCAATTGCAAAGTAGATGAATGTTGCTTCAGTCAATCTCCGGTTTAGTTTATGATTTGAAAATCTAACTTACAAGCATTCTGGATGCACTTTTGGTAGCTCAATAACCTCCTAAGATCATACCCCTATACTTTGTTCTTTACTATTCATAATGGCTTAGCTTAACTCACTGAAATTAGCTGCAAATTTGAGCCAAAACCCACCTCAGTTGCACTCCCTGGCCCATCGCATTGTCTGTAACTAGAAGCCAGTATGCATCACACATCCCGAGTGTAGCAAGTGAGATGCATCCCTAATTCTGTGAAGCACAAATGTAATGACTAAGTAATCCTATTTCTCTCTTTGAAATTTGGGTTTTTTGTCCTTGTTTTCAACTCTATTTAGTTGTTTTGCTGCTTATGATCAGTATCTCATTGTTGAAGCCTCGTTGTCATAGTTCAACCTCCATTGGTTAGGATTAGTAAATGTTTTTATGTATTTCTCCATCATTTACGATCCTTTGTCAAAAAGTAGCTTAAATAAATTGTCGTTTTGATGCAAAAAAGTGTTGTAGCTGTCGTTTTGTGTCAAAAAGAAGAGTTTCGTAAAGTCTTCCTCATCTAGATAGTCGATTGAAATTTTTGTCGTGTATTTGATTTGATTTATTGATATTTGAAGTGTCAAAAACATCCTCTATTCGAAATTGAAAAGTGTTGTTTAAGTCTTCCTTTCATTTTGAAAAATAAATTGTCGAAATGTCACTTTGAAGAAAATATTTCAGATCTATACTTAGTTTTCCTTTTTGGCATTCTTCACATTAAGGGGAATGAAAAACAAATACATGCATTTGCATTTGCATTTAGACTGTGTGCGAAAATTATTTAGGAAAATTTCATTTAGTGTGTGCTCTTTTCTCTTTGTTGAAAGAATCATAATCTTCTTTCCTTAGTAGCTAGGATTTTCATTGCTAAAAATAAACAAACGACTCTCATTTTAGATTGCATATTTAGGAATTTTACATCTACATCATGCGGTGAACCTTGAAAGGAAAAATTCTAAACAATATCAAATCTAAAATAAATTTCAATGAAATTAACAATGCTTTGGAACCTAACGCAACACATCTAGAGGTCTACGCTAGAGACGTGTTCCGGCGTCGTAAAATCTAGTAACTATCATTTTCATCGAAGGTTGGGTGATTCCTCCTCTTTGATACGACAAGTGCTAGCACGGACTTGTGCTCCCTATACCATTGAGTATATATTGGGAGACCACAATAGGCTTTTATCCTTTATCCATAGGGATCCATGTCTGCCACCCTATCGATCACAATGCACTGAACACAACATTCGGGAAGATTGACTACCATACATAAGTCCTTGGTAATTTCTCTTTAATTTACCACCAAGGTGTATATTGTAGTTTTGCGATTGGTTTGGTAATCCCTCTGTCTAGATTTCCAAAGTAGTCACTTTCATTCCTTTTCAACTCCTTAAAAGAAAAGGTCCATCTGAGCACTTGTAACTTCAGGCTCATTAAAAATCGAAGGGGACTAGAGTCATCTTTATCTTTTTCTCGACTCTTAAAAATTGAAAAAACATAGTTGTGTCAAAGCATCATTAAAATTTATTAAATTTATAATAACATCGCTATTCCTTCATTGATCTTAGGTTGAGATATATGGAGACAAATCCGAGATCCACCAATCAAGGAATCCCTTTTGATGGGAATCCTAGTCCTTTTCCTTATTTCAGAAATATTGGTGCTCCTCATATGGCTACATTGTCCCTTCCAGGAATTACAATTGGCATGCCAGTATGGCTATTCTCAACCTCTGTCGTTCAAAATACCATGATTCCTCCACAATCAAATCAACCTCCAGTTGATCCTAAAGTTGACCTTTTGCCTTCTTCCTCATTTGTTTCTCCCTCCCCCTCTCCCTCTTCGCTTGGTGAAAGTATTGGTACTAGTAACCAGGTGGCTAAGAAGAAGAAGAAAGGAAGAAGAAGAAGAAGAATCCAATTCAACAAGGGGGAAACCAAGCAACCATTGCTTCGAATGCAACATCTAATGAAAATTTGTCCGTTAAGCCACACAAATTCAAATATCCATGCATAATCTGTGCGGAAGACCATTTTCATCGAAATTGTCCCTATTATCCTTGGATCTTGAAAGAATGGTCTTCCCGTTCACACTATCTTGTGTCATCAACATCTGGAGATCATGTTGGTAACACACCATCAACTAGTAATAGAAAAGTTCATGGACAAAAGGAAAAAGTCAAGGCTCCATGTAAGTTATGTGAAGGTATATACCCTTTTCACCTTTGTCCCTATCTGGATGAAGCCAAAAGAGTGTTGGATAACCATCCTGCTTCACCGCGGTGACTTCCATCTGAACTATCTCTAAATCCTTCACTAGTTGATGAACTGACTAACCAAAATCAGTTGTCCGTTGAAACCACTCTCTCTGAAAGTGAATCCTATGAGACTATACCCGACCAAAATCAACGGGTCGAGGTAACAGTTGACCCGATTTCACCTTCAGTTGAGAGTGAAAATGATACCACTCAAGTTCATTTTGTTACCTCAGATTCAAATGAGCTTGGGAGCGGTCCACCTATTCCATCAAGATAGGACGAAAATCCTCTAGTTCTCATAACTCAAGGGGTTAATTCTCCCATTTCTATGGTGCCCCCTCCAAGTCATCTAGTTACTTCATTCGATTGGAATCAACTGGCAGAATCTCGCCTTCCTTCTTATGTTCCTTTCCAGATCATAGTACATGTTTGTAATATGATCGTATTTGGCACTATTATAGATGAAGGTGCATCAGTGAGTATACTTCCCTCAACTACTTGGAAAGCACTCGATTCACCACCGCTTGTACCTGTTACACAAAATCTGTTGGGCTTTAACAAAGGAACCAGTCAACCATTAGGGATCCTTCCTCAGTTACCTATCACTTTGGGAGAAAAAATCATTTACCTGAGCATGATGCTAGTCCTAGGACCTTTAGATTACAATTTACTTCTTGGGCGTAACTATGTTTATTGCATGGGAGCTATTGTTTCAACACTCTTTCGAGTGATTTGTTTCCCGCATGAAGAAAGAATTGTCACCATTGACCATCTTTCATTTCCCAGTCCAAATATGGCTCCTAGTCAATCATCTTCCTTAAATGGTCCTTTTGCACCAATGGTATCATCCTCGCCATGAATTAATTATGTGGCAACCAGTTCCATACCTGCATCAACTGACAATCAATTCAAAGATGTTGTACACCATGTACTGGGGGAATTGGAACCAGAGTTCTCCTTCATGACCTCTTACGGGTTGTGATCGAGGGGCTAGAGGATAGTTCGTAGTCTTGTGTCAACCTTGTTAAAAAATGAAACCAACGATATGAGCATATTTCCTTGTCTTGTCTCAAGCTCGTTAAAAAATGAAACAAGGACCCCTAGAACAAGTTCCAAGTCGAGTCTCTAATTAGACCTTGTAAATCAACCTCATTCCATCCACCTAATTACGGCGAGTAGTCTAGTGAATGTAATGAAGCTTAGGGGGCATGCACCCTTGTCCATTTTGAGATGAACCCAGCTGAAAGGATAACTTTTCCCTGATTGCAGTGAGTAGTCCAGTGAAAGAATAGGTTTCCCTGTAGGTTTTGTGATTGGTTTGAAACACCATTCACCTTTGTCTGTGCTTCAAACAAAGCCAAGGAAGTGTTTTTTTGGCTCTGCTGACAAAACAATCCTGCTTAACCGCAGTGACTTCCATATGGTTACCTAGAGACTCTCCTTTTCTCGATGCTTGGGAGCCTGCAAACCTTTTTATGCAAGCGAAAAATGACCAATTCATTTTTTAGCTTTCTAGATTTTTTAGCTTCAAACTTCTTATGTTAGGTGATTGGTCTGATCCACCATTCACCTTTGTTTGCAGTGCATGGACAAAGTAAAGGAAGAGTTTGAACCGTTCTGTGGGTGAAACCATCCTACCTAACCTCAGTAGTTCCTTAGCTTTATAGTTTTTTAGCTTTTTAGTTTGGTCATTCCTAGCGTACATAAAAAGGAAGTTGAGCATATGTTATTGTAGAGTTCAAGCTCACTAAAAATGAACCTACCAATGAGGGACACCTTTGACTACTGCAATGAGCAATGTTTCTGCAAGGTTCAAGCTCGTTAAAAAATAAACCCACCAATGAGAAATGTTTCCGCAAGGTTCAAGCTCGTTAAAAGATAAACCCACCACTGAGCATAGTTTCTCCTGGTTCAAGCTCATTAAAAAATGAATCCACCCTTGGTAAATAATCTTTGTGATTGCCCTAATATCAACCTTTTGAGCCTTGGTTGTGTTCCTGCCATCACCTCCATTCTTTTGGCCAATAATACGCTTCCACTTGATTGTTTACCTTTTTGAGGAATAGCTGCGGCGAGTGGTCCTGATAGCCACCCTCTTCACATCACCTTGTTTTGAGAAGTTCCAGGCTTACCCAGAACCAGTTACTACCATAAAACGCCACTCGTTCCTCAAAAACGAGTCTCCTTTAAACTCTTTTCAAACTCGTTAAAGATGAAAAGGTTGAGCTATTTGCCTTTCTAGCTCTCTAAAGTGATTGGAAGTGCCATCCCTCCTATATATTTTAAACTTTTCAGACCTAAGGGATTATCTCATGAAAAAGTTCGGGCGCTTGTCTTTTTCAGCTCGCTAAAGTGATCGAAAACTCATCCCTTTTGTATTATTTTACTCTTTTTCAGACTTTAGGGATTATGCTATGAAAAAGAACCACTGGAGTTTACTTTTCGTCCCTTTTCAAACTCTCTAAACATGAAAAGGACCGAGTTATCCTTGTCATTAAACTTGTTAAAACAATAGCGACAAACTCGTCCGCCAATATGAGATAGAGTTTCCTTTTCGTCCTTTTTCAAACTCTTTAAACATGAAAAAGATCGAGTTATCTTTGTTGTTAAACTCATTAAAACAATAGCGACAAACTTGTCCACCCAGACAAGAACGAGTTTCACTGTTGCTAGGCTCGTTAAAACATAGTGACAGGTTTGCCCGAAGGGAAAATTATAGAACAAGCATATCTTATCCTCCTCAAGCTTAACAAAAATAAAGAGGTACTGGTCAGTAATGACTGGGGAAAAAGGGAAGAAAACTTGAAGAATTTTATTGGTAGCAGGTCACTCTTGAACATGACACTTTCACTCCATCACCATGATTGAGTCGGGTTGGGTTATTCCATTCACCGGTATATCACCATTGGTCCTCCATACCATCCATCTTTTGGGGTTAACGCTACCAATCCATCTCAGTGTCGCCAATATGTCCAAGAGAAGTCATTCAGAGAATTCACCATCCAGTCAATGCCTCACCCACTGCAATATCTTCACCCTTCATTTTTCATGACCGTCATTCCTGAACCTTGTATCATTAGATCGTTTTCACCTCCAGAAAATAAATTTCTTCGTTTCATGTCATAGATGTGGGATACATTAATGCCCTCCTACGGCGGGTCACTTCTTGTCGACATCAGCTCATTATCCAAGAAGTTGACTTAGAAACACCCCTTTCAGTACGTTGAAGCTTACATGCCTCAATGGAAAGTTTCTCACTTCCGGTGACATGTTTACATCAATGGCCTTTGACCGAAAGATGTTGCATGGTGTTCGACATCGGATCATATATTCACACCACGTGAATTTTACTATAGTACCTTGAGGGTCATTATCATTATTGGTGATTCCTCTCGCACCTGTTAACAACTTACATCATTAGCTGGTAATCAGGCGATGTCATTCCATGTTCAACTTCAGAACATCTTTTCACATGGATCGACTTGTACATTGGTCGAAGATTGAACGAGTTTGAAGACCCCGAATCTAGTTTCATCCATTCGGGCTACAATATATTTAGGAAAATAAAGACATCAAATTTACATAGAAGCTACACAGCTGATCATCCAAGCTAGGGATGATGACTCTACACATAAAGAATCACTAGCCTGCAACTACAGACGATTATCTGTCCTATGTACATGAAAATGAATGTATAAAGTTGAGCATGGGAATGCCCACCTCAGCTAGATCATGAAAATAATATGATGATGATGTACTGTATTATAACTTAACAGGTCACCTTCCAATTCGAATACCTTGGATCCTCATGATAAATCATTTCACACAACATCAGAAGATTTACGACTTCATGCTTTAGGGGGAAACTATTATAGACATATTTGGGCACTGTAACCCCAATCTTATATGTCGATAAACCAAGGGCTCTTTAACCCCTAAAAGTGTTGTTTCATACTCTAAAGGATCATAGTCAAATGATTACATCATTCCCCAGAAGTTCCACCTGAAAAGCCACTCAGAACTGGCCAAAACTGGACCGTATTGACTACTCCACTATTACGGTGTGATGCATACTAACTCCTACACTAGCCAGATGCGATGCATACTGAAGAGGCCTTCTATGCAGTGAGATAAGTGAGAATGGAAAAATTTCTGGGACAGTTTGCTAAGACACTTGCCTCTCTGAATTTGCCGAGGGATGAGTAAGAGATCAATGAAATCTCCATGTGGAACCAAGAACTACAAGTGGAATGACACTAATGAAAAACTCAAATATGACTCACACCCTTGTAGATATCTATTTATGGATCCCTTATCTGAGAGATCTAGAGGCTGGAATTTTGTAATTTGTAAGGAGGTGTTGTTAGTTTGTCTTTGAGAAAGAGCATTGTATTATTGGGTGATCTTGCTTTTCATGAAGTGAAGAGGGCTTTGATGCTAGGAGGATGGTGTTGGATTAGATAGCTGGGTTGTAATTCTCCCTTCTATTTTAATAAAGTTCTTTGAGTTTTCCTCCATACAATTGTGTACTTGTGAATATTGTTATTTGTGAATGCCATTGTATGTTCAATGTATTTCTGATTTTGCATTGCTTATGATATTATAGATAGAGATGCTTTGATGGTGTTTTGTTACTTTGTCTCTACATATATTCTCTAAGCGGAACAAGTAGGAGAGGAGTGACAAGCTCTATCAAGGGAGAGAGAAATCAAGCAAGGAGTCAAACAGAAGATCTAGGTTGGTCCCTTTGCTTCTCTCTTATCTGTCATACATAGAGGAAATTGCAAATTGCTTTCATTGTTTGTTTCTAAGATAGTTGTCAATCTTAGTGGGACTAGCAAATCGAAAAGACACTAGTTTTACCGGAAACCGCCTCTAATCCAGATCCTAGGGGGTCTCGCCTGGAAGCATCAAAATTTCTTTAAATCCGATGATTGACCGTGTCTTTGATTTCAGCCGGCTAAATTCTTTGTTCAGCGCATTCTGGATCTCCCTATTCTTACATTTGGGTGATCATTAGAGTTCTTGATATACCATGTCAGCTCGCGATCCTACAGGGCGCTCACTAATGTGGACTTAATGTTGTCGTCTGTGACCCCTTATGCTTCCCACACTGCTCTTACCACAAACCAGAACTGGTCTAGATCCTCATTCCCTACTCCTCTGAATACGGGTAGCTTTATTGCGCTTGCAATGCTGAACTGCCGGTTTGGTGGAGGTGGGATTGGTTAAGATGGAGGTGAAGTAGGTGAAGCAGGTGATGGTGTAAGTGGAGGTAATAACTGCGAAATGTGTTACCTTATTAAAATGACCGCACTTCTCGGAGAAACCCGAGCGAGTTCTTCCTCGCTCTCTCGTGAAGGTGAAATTAAGGGACTGTTTCCTAATCCCTTTCTACCTTTGTAGATCTTTTCACTCCACATTGTTCCAAACATTAATGTATTCACATACCTTTCTTTTCACATAGCAACATCTTAATCCAAGTATTCAACGATTTAATGTACTTACCTCACGGTCCCTTGAGAAAACATTGTTCTGCTTCACTATAGCTCACGGTGGTGTCTACCGTGAACTCAATGATAAACCCCCCTATTATCCTGTTGAGCCAATAGTCCACAACTTGTGCAATCTTATCTTCTGATGCCTCTAGTTTGCACACTAACTCTGGAGTCCACACTATCGGTTGGTCGAGCTTACACCTTCCTTGGATGTTGGTGCCTTCTCATGACATGAATATTATGGACCAAGGTGGTCACTACCAAATATGTTTCACCCCTCTCTGTGGAATTCTGGATGAGGTGGACTAATAAACCTTGAAAAAATATTTCCATTACGTGGAGGTTTGAATTGAATACATTTGACTCCATCAACTTAGGTTTGGTCTAGAGGGTGGGCTCATGTGATTATTTCTATTTAGGAATTGATCCATGGTTGGGATATTAGCAAGATCAACTTCATCTAGCCCAATTACTAGACCACCTTAAAGACTGAAGGATCAATAGGCTTGCCCAGATCGTGGTTCCCACTTCTACTTCTCTTTGGCTTCAGGGTTGGAAATCAGTGACATATTTGGACATGCATGAAATTTTCTTTAGACAATGGACCTCCCACATTAATGTTCTTCACTCGGGACACATCCTTATTTTTGACATAAACGATGAACTTATTTGGTCGGGGGCTAAATGCAGGGTTTACTCTCCAAAGGCAAGGTACCAATATATATTTATTTTTCATCACCAACTAGATCCCAAACGGTGGTGGTATTTGGTGTGGAATGTCAAATGCCCACCCAAGGGAAAAATCTTAATGTGGTGCATTTTGTGTGGCAAGGCCCCTACCTAGGTTATTGTAGAAAAAGGGTTTTCTTATGGACCTAGATGGTGTGTTCTTTGTCAAAAGGATGGGGAATCGATTGCTCATTTATTTTTACATTGATCTTTTGGTTAATCTATTTGGGACCAATGTCGAGCTATAAATTCAAAGGTATTTGTCTAGAGTGGACAATCTATGGACTTGGCATGGCATTAGTGATATTCTCTCCCATATTCACACAAGTTCATGGGTCTTCCACTCATTAGATCATGGGGCATTTGGATTGCGTGAAACAAGTGATATTTCATAGTCATATTCCCAATCACAGTCATGTAGTTGTTGAGGCAATGGCGATTCTTTGTCACTTCCCTCAGGATATTGAACCTCGTCATTCTTATGTGTTTGTGGAAGAAAGCCCAGAGGAATCATTCCCTTGGGAATATTTTGATCATGCCTCCTTAGATTTGGGTGTGTACTATGGTGCAGGGTTCATCCTCCATCTATCCTTTGTCCACTATTTTCATGTCTTCATTGGATTAGGGTCAGGCTCAAACACCTTTTCTGAAATTCTTGCATGTTGGTCCCTCTTAGCCTTTGTAATAAACTAGGGTGTGAGTCATCTTCATATTTTTGGAGACTCAAAGCTAGTTATAAATTGGATGCATGACTCACAAACATGCAGGAATTTTATTTTGCAACCTATTTTTCTTGGTTTTATGAATTTAAAAAATATGCTCTCACTATGTTCTTGTCAACACATATACAGAGAATTGAATTAGCCTACAGATGACCTTTCAAAGTTGGATCTTGCATTGGATAAATATATATGGCAGGTTTACGTGATTCACAATGATATCTCTATGGCCACATCCTTCAGTCTTGCTCTGAGTCATCACCAAGCCGTAGGGATACCTTGATCTTTTTCTCTGCGGGTTTTAGCTATACATCTATTTATTTATTACTTATCTTTTTTATTTTTATTTTCTATGGAATGAAGGACCGAGTGTCTAAACTATTTGAACAAACAATTATTCTATCTTTGCTTATTTTTGTATGGATGATTGACAAAGTTTTGTATGGATGTTTTGGGGATTTTTTTAATAATGTTTCCAGACATGGATGTTTTGGATGGAATTGATGGACCTATAATTGCATACACACTTTTAGTGTTTCTATAGAACGTAATTTTTGTTATCCATTAACGAAAATTAAGGTTTTTTTTTTCACTAGAAAAAAATAAGAGTGATAAGAGAGAGACCTGTAATTAATTTAATTCTTAATAAAAACTTAATCTATGGCATTTAAAATTTGATGTGGATTATAAATAAAAATACTTCAATATACAAGGTTAAGTAATATTGGCCTATGTTTAAACATATATCAAGAACAAAAAAAACATTACAGTGTAGATAATTTGGTTCACAAATAAATATTCAATGCCAATGTTAAGTAAAATATTCCAATATTAATTATGTATATAGCATATAAAGGAATTGAAAAAAATAAATTCTTATGGTAAAAATATTTTAGAGAATTTTACTATTCTACATTTTGGCACTTTTTAAAGTATAGTTTTGAATCAATTTTGTGAATTCCAACAAATTTTATATACACATCACTTGCTTCTGCTTGGCTAAGGGATCATATATATATATAGCTTGGAGTATGCCCTAAAACTAATTTTACCTGACGAAGAGCTCATCTTCTTCGGATGTAAGAAACAAGTTAAAGCTCAAGACCTAGAGGCATCTAGCAAGAGTGAAAACCTATCTCCTTAGGGACCACCAATGTGTAATTCCACATGGCATGGTTTTCCTTGAATAATGGTGATAAGCCAACATGCATTCATAGATAACAACGAATGATGGTTGTTCTCACAATTGGTTTGGAAACTAAGTTATTATTATTATATATATATCTATATCTATATATATATATATATATATATATATATATATATATATATATATATATATATATATATATAGATATATATATATATATATATATATATATATATATATATATATATATATATATATATATATATATATCTTTGTGTGTATTTATTTTTTTTAAGTTTTACATTATAAAATAGATTTTCATCTCAAGAGATTTGATTCCTCTTGGCACTTGATCTGAAATTGATCAATGGATGGTCAAGGATCTAAAAAAGGCCAAAATTTAAAGTTGTTGGATTCAAGTGAAACCAACACCATCGCATAGAGCTCAGAAAAATGATTCCAACGCAACTTGAACGAGTGAAAACCAAATTCGTATGTGAAAGTTATTCAAAGTCAAAGTTTTCAGGAAAAAATCCAAAATAGTCAAAGTCAAAGTCAATGGACAGTCTACGGTTAACGGGAAATCAAATTCAATGTTGACGTGGCAGCTGACTGGATGTTGACTGTGTAATGAGGTGGTAGTTTACTAGTGGCATGCTACGATTGGGTGCATGGGGAGCAATCCCAAGGCGACACGTGGACGGGCGAAAACCAAGTCTGTATGTGAAAGTTATTCAAAGTCAAAGTTTTAAGGGAAAACTCCAAAATAGTCAAAGTCAAAGTCAATGGACAGTCAATGGTCAACAGGAAATCAAATTCAATGTTGACGTGGCCGCTGACTATATGCAGACTCTGTAATGGGGTGGTAGTTGACAAGTGGCACTTTGCGATTGGGTGCATGGGGACCAATCCCAAGGTGACACGTGGCCCTATTAGAGGGTGACACATGGCCTCGTCAAATTCGCTAAAAATTTGTTAAGGGATCTTGGCGAAGCTAACATGATTTGAACCCATGACCTGTGAAATACAAACAACACACCTTAACCAATTCTCCTACTATGTGACTTGATATATTAATTCTGTCGCGCATATTAAAGGGGTATAGTTGAATGTTTAACTAAACTCCTCCATATTTATCTACCACGAGTACAACATTAATCCGCCATCTCATACCTCCACCACATTACATGTATACCTATCTGCCTTATCCCATCCATTCCGCCATTTTCTCCCCACCATTACTAAAGGCTTAAAACAATGGATGTAAAGTATTTAAATGTGATAAGGGTTGGGGCAGGTCTGGGGGACCTTGCCCCTTGTTAATGTTTAAACAAAAATAAATTTAAACATCGTTGCAAATCCATCCAATAGAGGAGGAGGAGGGGTTGGGATTTGATCCCCCGGCTTCCTAATTTTTAATTATAAAACTATACCAATGCACCAAGGGAATCAAAATTGAATTTTTATGCAGAAGAGGAGTATTTGGGCTAGTGCAAGCAACAAAGTTGAGAACTTTGAAGACACTTTTTGGGAGATCCGGGAAGCCTTTTTCAGAACTGAGAGTTGCTACAGGATCTTGAGACAAAGAAGATTGCAGTTGGATGGTGAAGGATTGTATCTAAAGAAATAACATTTTGATGTATTTATGGTTTTGAAGTTTCTAATATAAATAACTCCTTGTTGAAGACTAGGGCCCGGAGATGTAGGCTTGAAGATAGCCGAACTTCGTTAACAATCTCTTCTGTCGCTTTTATTTTCATGTTTTTTGTTCTATTTTACTGCAAATTCTCTATCAGATCTTCATGCGTATGTGCTTAATGACATTTTTAAGAATCATGAATTAACACTATTTTAAGATTAAATAAATCGCATTTCAATTAAAGATCTGTTTGGGATCATTTGGTATCAGAGTGAGCTGTTGATATTTTTGATTTGAAGTGTGCATGATCACCAAGATCAAATCAAAGCTTGGTGAAGGAGAACTTGTTGAAGGAGATCTGGAAGTTGGATTGAGAAGAAGGAAAACTCGAGGAGAAGAGATGGTTGAAGAAGGAAGTAGTGATCATCCATTTGGACCTGATATAGGCTTCGTGGATGATTTCATGACCTTGCGATCCATGGTCGAAGAAATGTATCAAGAGTTTAAGAAAGAAAAAGGTGAAGATGCAAAACGTAAAGATGAAGAAGGACAACAATCACATTCTGGAATAGAAGATGAAAGTGATAAAAAAAACCCTATCACTTCTCTCTTGACTCCATCTGAAACTTCGAAACCATTGTTGAAGCTCGATGTTGAGTTTGAGTTACCTATGTATAATGGAGAAGTTGATGCCGAGAAGGTTGACAACTAGGTCAAGCAAATGGAAGTATATTGTAGCATGCAAAAAATCACTAAAGATGAAGTCAATATCAGACTAACATCGCTTCGTTTAGCAGGCACACCATTGATCTGATAGTAGAGTAATCTATAGAAAGGTACTCAGCATATTGGTAAGATTTTTTTCACCATGGTTTGATTTTACTACTGCACTTAGAAAGAAATTCTATCCATTGGGTTATAAGGAAAAAACTTTAATATAATGTCAAGGACTAAAAGTTAGGAAAGGTCATTTAGTGCAGGAATATACAGATGAGTTTTGTAAGAAGGCGTTGATGTTAGATATTCCTTTCTATACTCAAGAAAATCTAATGAAATACATAGGAGGATTACTTGAGTATGTTCGCAATATTGTATTCATGTTTAGTCCTACTAATCTGGATGAAGTGGAAGTACAAGAAACTTACGTTGAAGCAGGTAAGTTAGGAGTTAGGGTATCATCAGAATCGATAGCCAGAATGGAGAGGAAGGGAAAAGGGAAAGCGAAGAAAGCAAACTTCAGCAAGAAGGAGGTTGAAAATATCTCTTATAAACATTGCAAGAAAGAGGGCCATGATTTGTATCATTGTTGGAAATTGCATCCTGAATGAAACCAAAGTGGATCAGAAAAGGGAAGCAAAAGGTTGTGGCAACAACGAAACCGATAGACCTAGGGTCAAATTCAGGCAATGAGATGTATATCGCATCATTTATTATGACCGGTAAATTTGAGGAAGGTAATGATTCTAATAGTTCCAGAGGCAAGTTATTTCATATAACGGTTGTTGTGAAACATACAAAAATCGAAACATTGTTAGATAATGGATCTCAAGCTAACCTAATTTCAAAAAAAGTGGTTAAGCAATTGGGATTGAAAACCATAAAGCATCGTAAACCATATACTTTAATTTGGAAGAAAAGAAATCATAAATTACAAGTGACTCAACAATGCATGTTACCGTTTGCAATAACTTCTCAATTTAAGGATAAGGTGATGTGTGATGTGGTAAAACTAGCTACATGTGGAATGGTCTTGGGTATCCCATATTTATATGATGGGAAAGCAATCTTTTACAGGGAACATAATCAATATCACTTGTTCAAGAAAGGAATTGAATATGTTGTACATTCTCATCACACAAAAGCAAATAAATCTCTTTTTATAGTTGAACAATTAAAACAAGCAACTTATGCCAGTAAAGATGTTGTTGTACAATGTAAAGAACCTAAACAAGGTATCATTAAAGTTAATCACAAATAGAGAGACATGCTTAAGGAATCCAAAATTGTACATCAATAAGAGTTGCAACATGATAAGTTGAATTTTGTTTTGGCTATGAAAGGAAAGCAGGGTATGGTTTCAACTATGTCAATACTTTCAATATTGTTAATGGGTTTATTACTGTTTACTGGTGCCTGAATATTAGCATCAAATATGAATGTAGATGTGGGTGAAAAAGGACTTGAAATATTCTACATTTTTTTTTTTCGTTGACGATTGCATAGATGAGTAAAGTGTATAGGTTTAGAATAGGGTGGACAAATACTAGCCAAGTGGGAAAATGGAACCCGCATTTGCTTTATGGAACTTAAGCCTTTTGGTGGTCCAAAAGGTCTCAATGGGGAGGAAGTGATCTGAAATTGATCAATGGATGGTCAAGGATCTAGAAAAGGCCAAACTTAAAAAAAATTGTATTCAAACGAAACTAGTGCCATCGCGTAGAGCTTGGAAAAATGATTCCAACGCAACTCGAACGGGTGAAAACTGAGTTTGTATGTAAAAGTTATTCAAAGTCAAAATTTTCACGGCAAACTCCAAAAAAAGTCAAAGTCAAAGTCAATGGACAATCAAAGTCAACACTGACATGGAAACTGACTGGATGTTGCCTGTGTAAAGAGGTGGCAATTGACAAGTGGCACGCTACGATTGGGTGCATAGGGACCAATCACAAGGCGACACGTGGCCCTATCAGAAAGCCACACGTGGCTAGATGTTGCTTGTGTAAAGAGGTGGCAGTTGACAAGTGGCACGCTGTGATTGGGTGCATGGGGACCAATCCCAAGGCAACACATGGCCCTATTTGAGGGCCACACTTGGCTTCGTCGGATTCACTAAAAAATTTGTTAAGGGATCTCGGTGGAAATTGTTAAGGGATCTCAGCGGAACTAGCTAAATTTGAACTCGTGACCTATGAAATACAAATAGCACCCCTTAACCAACTCTCTTGTTATGTGACTTGATTTATTAACTCTGCCGCACATAATTAAAATGGGTATAGTTGAATGTTTAACAACAAAAAAATGGCTCCATATTTATCTACCATGAGTACAGCATTGATCCGCTATCTCATACCTACGCCACATTAGATGTATACCTATTCGCCTTATCCCATCCATTCCTCCATTTCCTCCCCGCCATAACTAAAGGTTTAAAATGGTGGATGTAATGTATTTATATGTGATAAGGGTTGGAGCCGGTCTGGGGGACCCCTTCCCTTATTAATGTTTCTATAAAATATATATTAAACACCGTTGTAAATCAATCCAATGACAGAGGAGGGGTCAGGATTTGATTCCCTGAACTCCTAAATTTTAATTATAAAACTATACCAATGCACCAAGGGAATCAGAAATGGCCTTTTATGCAGAAGAGTAGTATTTGAGCAGGTGCAGGCAGCGAAGCTCAGAACTTTTAAGACACTTTTTGGGAGATCCGAGAAGATTTTTTCAGAACTAAGAGTTGCTACATGATCTTGAAATAGTGCGGATTGTAGCTGGATAGTGCATGATTGTATCTAAAGCAATACTATTTTGATGTATTTCTGGTTTTGAAGTTTCTAATATAAAGGCCTCCCTATTGAATACTAGTGCCGAAAGATGTAGACTTGAAGATAACCGAACTCCATTAACAATCTCTTGTGTCGCATTTATTTTCATGTTTGTTGTTCTATTTTGCTGCAAATTCTCTATCAGTTCTTCATGCTTATGTGCTTAATGGTGTTTTTAAGAATCATAAATTAACACTAATTTAACTGTAAATAAATCAAATTTCAATTAAAGATTGCTTGGGATAACACTTGTTAGATATGAGCTTAAAATAGATATATATCGATAAAAATAATTATTTTAAGTATTTTTAAGAATTATAAATTGAGTGATTTTTGGATTTTTTTCAACTAAATTTAATGATATAATTTTTTATGAGATCACATTATTTGGTCATTTAAAATGTATTTTTGAATGTAACACTAAATTTCAATGTCTTTAAAAATTCATAAGACACTTAATTGTGTACACCCAACAACCTAAATTACAGTTTTTCTAATTACCTAGGTTTCTAATGAAATCAACCTAAAAAACTGCAAAAAATAAAATCACCTACCCCTTCTAAATTCGTTCATAGTTTTAAAATTGTATACACATTTTAATTTTGCCCAAAATATCAAAACCTTTTTGTAATTTCTAAATGGTTTGAATTTCTAAATTTGTCCAAGCCATTGAAGTGATAGAGTCATGAAATTATTACATATTCATAATGTTGTAGGAAGAATTTGAGATGAATATGTAAAGTTTGATATGGTTGTAGTCTATTTGTTAGAAGTTTTGGAGGGTTTTTTGTCTTTTTTCTTTGAAACATTGCTCCTTCATCAATGTTTCAAACCACGGACTTGCTTTCACAACCTCCAAATTCGTCAAGATCATACCCACTTGAAAACGCAACAACTGAATTCTCAAAATGCCAAGGGTTGTGCGGTGGAGAGCCACCTATGATTTATAGGCCCTTTTGAATTCAAATATGACCATTCCCACCATATTTGGCTCATTAATGCGAGAATGATGGCAAATAGTCCCAAATCTAGTCCTGAATTTGTGTTTTAATTGCCCGTCGTCCGCTCCTCATTGCCTTAAATTGGACATCTTGTCTTGAACAGTGACACCAACAGTCACTTTCCAGCCTACCGATGTGGCAGCGCAACCCCTTGTGCGTGAACACGAACCGTCCATCATACTGACCCTGTGTGCAGCTTCTGTATCGCGCAACTCCCATACAGACTCTTTTATAGTCGCGTTCTCTCTTTCAACTGCTTGGAGCATTGAGACTATGATTTCTACAGATAATCAGGTGGTCGCACTACTGGTGCGAGGCTTCAAGTCACCTTCCCACCTGGTCCGTGGGCCTTCCTTAGTTACCCTTGCGCTAGTCAGCACCTTATCTTCTTCCTTATGTAGTGCGCTTCCCTGGTTACTTTGTCTGACAAGGTGTAGTCGGAGCCATGGTAGTATGGTCAAAAATTTTTGGTGACACCGTTCTAGTGCGGTCGTAGGGCTACCCATACATTGCCCCATCCTTCTGTTGACGCATAATGCTTACGTGATTTTGGCTTCTAGCTTTCTGAAATCTGCGTCCATTAATATGCTTTTCTGCTTCAGTCGTACCCGATCTTCTTCCAGTTTGTGAAGCTCAAGGTTCCCTTGCCAAATGGCTTCTTGAATCTGCATATGATCTTCCTCGCGCGTCTGCATAATCTCTTCGCTCTGGTCCTCACGTATTGTCACAATAATGTGATGGTTCTTTCCCAAAGCTACAGCCTCGACTCTGCTCGTCGTCTTTGGAGTCATTCCCACTATTAGGTTTTTGTGCATGGCCCTATAGGTCCATCGGACTGCTGGCACGTGCAGGTCCCACTCAGTTCGTCCCATTGGGTAAACTCTGTTCGTGATTCTGCATAGTTTTGTGAATCTTTTGACATGGAATATTTGTGGTGTGTGTCGCCTTTCCTACTACTGCATCGGGTTTTGATTTGCAATCCTTAGTCTGGGATGTGCCTGTGTAGCACACATCTACACCTATCAACACAGGTGGGTGTGCAAATTGCTTTGTCCTGGCTGCCCAGCTTTTGTTCGACAATGGGGACTTCTAAACCGCAAGTGCATCTGTCTCCTACATTCGCGCCAGTTCCCAAAGGTCTTCTAATGTGTATTCCACCATCATGTAGGTGTTGTGCACAACGCCCATTCCAGCGCACCATACCGCTGCTCTTTTGGTACTACGCTTTCAAATTTGTCCAGGAACTCATCCATCGTTGTCACTCCATCATATGTTGGTAGTTCTCTTGCCTCTGTTGTCACGAAATGCAGGGATCTAATCATCATGTTGCAATTTAACATTGTCACTTCATGCAGTCGGTTCTGCCAGCGTTCTACTTTTTTGTCTGAATCCGAAGTACATGAACTGTCGCGCTCCCATGATATTCTCCCATCTACAGTCGGTTCACCCGATCCTGGTCTTTCACTGTTATTTGGTAAATACAATCTAGCTCATCGTCACTTTCATCGTTGCGCACTGGTTCGGTGTAGCGCGCTCCTTCGGATGGGTCTAGTGGAACTACTACACGTAGGGACTTTTTCTTGAATATCATCTTCTGCTTCTTTACATTGATGACTCCATTCATATCGGTGGCCGAGTCTATCCCTAGCAACACGGGATAAGGATTGTTGTCATTGACAATCTCTATTACTTCAAAGTCCATCTATGTGCTTGCACCTTCGATATCAACTATTACCCCTTGCAATCTCCCCATGGGAAAAATCTTTTGTTGGTTCACCACTCGTAATTGAATAGGGGACCATTGTAACGTGGGCCTGCCCATGTGTTCTTGTGTCTACTTTGGTAACACATTCACGTCGGAACCTAGGTCTAGGATTACCTGATCCATTTCATACTCGCCAATCTGCGCCATCAATCTCATTTCCCTCCTAGTTCGTAATGCATGCTTTCCTAGTTTCCAGACTACGCGCGGTTCCCCAAACCCTGCACACCTAGTTATAACTCTTGTAGTCCTTTAGCTACCTTATTTTTGCGCAGTAGTTTCTTGCATGTCTCCAAAAAGGTAGTTAGCATAGAAGGATCCATCCCTGTCTCTAGTTTATCCTTACTACTTGAAGTGGAGGACTCTGTGAAGCTCTTCTTAGCTTCCATGAACATCTCCTTTGCATGTTCTAAGTCAAACTCAGGTTCCTTTGCAGGGGCCTTGCGAAGCCATGTATCTTCCTCGGGCTGCTCCCCCTTATCTTCCCATGTAGTCACACCGCTTCTGAGCACTATATTCACATTTGGGTCCTCTTCACGCGATTCAAACCTCATCATTTGAATATTTTGAGTCGGAGTAGGCATGAGTACCCCTTTCTTGCGCATCTGTGCGATCAACATAGGACAATCTACCATTTCATGATCAAACTGAGCACAGTATGAACAAGATACTCTCGTTGGATTGGTACAATCGCAGGCGTAGTGCCTTGGTCCCATTCCGCAATTGTAACAAATTAACTATCCACGACCTCTTCCTAGTCCAATTCCTCCTTTTCCTCAACCTCGGCTCAGAAATCTAGCATGCGCCATCCCCGCGGTTGGGTCGAGGCCTCGCATTTCTGTCTGCATTCTATATGTTAGGGTCCGCTCCATCATTAACTCGTAGTTGCAATAGGTATGCTCTTCGTGGCCCACCGATCTACAAAAATTACAAAACATTTGTTGGGGAGTCTGTGTATACTCTTGCAACAAATGACAGTTATCTGTCATGTGCTTTCCTCCTATCTGACAGATTGCGCACCATAGCGCGGGTGCCGCACTTGGCCCTACCTATGCCTCTAGTCTCAACATCATTGGTCCCTCACCTACCAAGTAGTTAGCGAATACTAGATAGTGGTCTTTGTCATGGCTGTGGCCTTTTCATTTTATGCACCACACTTCTTTGCACGCCTCTGCTCGTGGTGCCCTATTCTTCTTCAAACTCTTCATCTCCAAGCATAGATTTTGTAGTTGCGTGTGGATTTGTTGTAATCCCAACCCTGGATCTTGTATCGGTGTTTCATGCAACCTCATCGCCATTTCCAACACTTTGGGCTGGGTTGAAAGCTTCTGTTGTGATAGCGTCGTCCTCAGGTGTGGTGTCAAGGATGCCACAAACCATGCGCGATGTTGCACATCCGTTAGCGTCATATTAGCCTCATGGATCATACTCTTTAGCCTCTATTATAAACATATTTGGGCACTGCAACCCCAATCTTATATGTCAGTAAACCAAGGGATCTTTAACCCCTAAAAGTGTTGTTTCACACTCTAAAGGATCATAGTCAACTGATTACATCATTCCCTAGAAGTTCCACCTAAAAAACCACTAAGAACTGGCCAAAACTAGACCATACTAACTGCTTCATTGTCAAGGTGCGATGCATACTAACTCCTACACTAGCCAGATGCAATGCATACTGAAGAGGCCTTCTATGGGGTGCGATGAGCAAGAATGGATAAATGTCTGAGATATTTTGCTAAGTGGATGCTCATAGAATCTTCTAGAAACTTCTCCTATGACACTTGCCTCTTTGAATTCGCCTAGGGATGAGTAAGAGATCAATGAAATCTCCAAGTGGAACCAAGAACTACAAGTGGAATGGCACTAATCAAAAACCCAGAGATGATTCACACCCTTGCAGACATCTATATATGGATCCCTCATCTGAGAGATCTCGAGGCTGGAATTTTGTAATTTGTAAGGAAGTGTTGTTATTTTGTCTTTGAGAAAGAGCATTGTATTGTTGGGTGATCTTGCTTTTCATGAGGTGAAGAGGGCTTTGATGCTGGGAGGATGATGCTGGATCAAACAGTTGGTTTGTAATTCTCCCTTCTATTTTAATAAACTTCTTTGAGTTTTCCTCCATACAATTGTGTACTTGTGAATCTTGTTATTTGTGAATGCCATTTTATGTTCAATGTATTTATGATTCTGCATTGTTTATGATATTATAGATCGAGATGCTTTGATGGTGTTTTGTTACTTTGTCTCTACAGATATTCTCTAAGCGGGACAAGTAGGAGAGTAGTTGCAAGATCTATCAAGGGAGAGAGAAATGCAGCAAGGAGTCAAGCGAAAGATCTAGGTTGGTCCCTTTGCTTTTCTCTTATCTATCATACATAGAGGAAATCACAAATTGCTTTGATTTTTTGTTTCTAGGATAGTTGCCAATCTTAGTGGGACTAGCAGATCGAAAAGACATTAGTTTTCCCGGAAACAAAATGGCGACTCCGCTGGGGATCGAATAGTTTGTGTGTTTGTTTTTTATTGTTTACTTTATAAACTATAGATGGAGCCTGAAGTTAGCCAGATAGCCTTCGAACTGCTCTTGCTCTGCAATTTCAAAGTAGATGAATGCTGCTTCAGTCAATCTGTGGTTTAGTTTATGATTTGAACATCTAACTTACAAGCATTCTGGATGCCCTTTTGGTAGCTCAATAACCTCCTAAGATCATACCCCTATACTTTGTTCTTTACTATTCATAATGGCTTAGCTTAACTCACTGAAATTAGCTGCAAATTTGATCCAAAACCCACCTCAGTTGCACTCCCTGGCCCATCGCATTGTCTGTAACTAGAAGCCAGTATGCATCACATCTCCTGAGTGTAGCAAGTAAGATGCATCCCCATTTCTGTGAAGCACAAATGAAATGACTGAGTAATCCTATTTCTCTCTTTGAAATTTGGGTTTTTTGTCCTTGTTTTACACTCTATTTAGTTGTTTTGTTGCTTATGATCAGTATCTCATTGTTGAAGCCTTGTTGCTTTTCATAGTTCAGCCTCCATTGGTTAGGATTAGTAAATGTTTTTATGTATTTGTCCATCATTTCCGATCCTTTGTCAAAAAGTAGCTTAAATCAAATTTTCGTTTTGATGCAAAAAAGTGTTGTAACTATTGTTTTGTGTCAAAAAGAAGAGTGTCGTAAAGTCTTCCTCCTCTAGATAGTCGATTGAACTTTTTGTCGTGTATTTGATTTGATTTATTGATATTTGAAGTGTCGAAAACATCTTCTATTCGAAATTGAAAAGTGTTGTTTAAGTCTTCCTTTCATTTTGAAAAATAAATTGTCGAAATGTCGCTTTGAAGAAAATATTTCAGATCTATACTTAGTTTTCCTTTTTGGCATTCTTCACATTAAGGGGAATGAAAAACAAATACATGCATTTGCATTTGCATTTAGACTCTGTGCGAAAATTATTTAGGAAAAGTTCATTTAGTGTGTGCTCTTTGCTCTTTGTTGAAAGAATCATAATCTTCTTTCCTTAGTAGCTAGGATTTTCATTGCTAAAAATAAACAAACGACTGCCATTTTAGATTGCATATTTAAGAATTTTACATCTACAACACGCGGTGAACCTTGAAAGGAAAACTTCTAAACAATATCAACTCTAAAATAAATTTCAATGAACATAACAACGCTTTGGAACCTAACGCAACACATCTAGAGGTCTAAGCTAGAGATGTGTTCCGGCGTCGTAAAATCTAGTAACTATCATTTTCATCGAAGGTTGGGTGATGCATCCTCTTTGATACGACAAGTGCTAGCATGGACTTGTGCTCCCTGTACCATTGAGTATATATTGGGAGACCACAATAGGCTTTTATCCTTTATCCATAGGGATCTTTGTCTGCCACCCTATCGATCGCAATGCACTAAACACAACATTCAGGAAGATTGACTGCCATACATAAGTCCTTGGTAATTTCTCTTTAATTTACCACCAAGGTGTATATTGTAGTTTTGCGATTGGTTTGGTAATCCCTCTGTCTAGATTTCCAAAGTAGTCACTTTCATTCCTTTTTGACTCCTTAAAAGAAAAGGTCCATTTGAGCACTTGTAACTTCAGGCTCATTAAAAATCGAAGGGGACTAGAGTCATCTTTAGCTTTTTCTCGACTCTTAAAAATTGAAAAAGCATAGTTGTGTCAAAGCATCATTAAAATTTATTAAATTTAGAATAACATCGCTATTCCTTCATTGATCTTAGGTTGAGATATATGGAGACAAATCCGAGATCCACCAATCAGGGAATCCCTTTTGATGGGAATCCTAGTCCTTTTACTTATTTCAGAAATATTGGTGCTCCTCATATGGCTACATTGTCCCTTCCGGGAACTAGAATTGGCATGCCAGTATGGCTATTCTCAACCTCTATCATTGAAAATACCATGATTCCTCCACAATAAAATCAACCTCCAGTTGATCCTAAAGTTGACCCTTTGCCTTCTTCCTCATTTGTTTCTCCCTCCCCCTCTCCCTCTTCGCTTGGTCAAAGTATTGGTACTAGTAACCAGGTGGCTAAGAAGAAGAAGAAAGGGAAGAAGAAGAAGAAGAAGCTAATTCAGCAAGGGGGCAACCAAGCAACCATTGCTTCGAATGCAACATATAATGAAAATCCATCCGTTAAAACACACAAATTCAAATATCCATGCATAATCTGTGCGGAAGACCATTTTCATCGAAATTGTCCTTATTTTCCTTGGATCTTGAAAGAATGGTATTCCCTTTCGCACCATCTCGTGTCATCAACATCTGGAGATCATGTTGGTAACACACCATCAACTAGTAATAGAAAAGTTCATGGACAAAAGGAAAAAGTCAATGTTCCATGTAAGTTATGTGAAGGTATATACCCTTTTCACCTTTGTCCATATCTGGATGAAGCCAAAAGAGTGTTGGATAACCATCCTGCTTCACCGCGGCGACTTCCATCTGAACTATCTCTAAATCCTTCACTAGTTGATGAACTGACTGACCAAAATCAGTTGTCTGTTGAAACCACTCTCTCTGAAAGTGAATCCTATGAGTCTATACCCGACCAAAATCAACGGGTCGAGGTAACAGTTGACCCGATTTCACCTTCAGCTGAGAGTGAAAATGATACCACTCAAGTTCTTTTTGTTACCTCAGATTCAAATGAGCTTGGGAGCGGTCCACTTGTTCTAGCAAGATAGGACAAAAATACTCTAGTTCTCATAACTCAAGGGGTTAATTCTCCCGTTTCTACGGTGACCCCTCCAAGTAGTCTAGTTACTTCCTTTGATTGGAATCAACTGGCAAAATCTCGCCTTCCTTCTTATGTGCCTTTCCAAATCATAGTACAAGTTTTTAATATGATCGTATTTGGCACTATTATAGATGAAGGTGCATCAGTGAGTATACTTCCCTCAACTACTTGGAAAGCGCTCGATTCACCACTGCTTGTACCTATTACACAGAATCTAGTGGGCTTTAACAAAGGAACCAGTCAACCATTAGGGATCCTTCCTCGGTTACCTATCACTTTGGGAGAAAAAATCATTTACCTGAGCATGATGCTAGTCCTAGGACCTTTAGATTACAATTTACTTCTTGGGCGTGACTATGTTTATTGCATGGGAGCTATTGTTTCAACACTCTTTTTAGTGATTTATTTCCCGCTTGAAGGCAGAATTGTCACCGTTGACCAGCTTTCATTTCCAGGTCCAAATATGGCTCCTAGTCAACCATCTTCCTTAAATGGTCCTTTTGCACCAATGGTATCATCCTCGCCATGAATTAATTATGTGGCAACCAGTTCCATACCTGCATCAACTGACGATCAATTCAAAGATGTTGTACACCATGTACTGGGGGCATTAGAACCAGAGTTCTCCTTCATGACCTCTTACGGGTTGTGATCGGGGGGTTAGAGGATAGTTCGTACTCTTTTGTCAACCTCGTTAAAAAATGAAACCAACGATATGAGCATATTTCCTTGTCTTGTCTCAAGCTCGTTAAAAAATGAAACAAGGACCCCTAGAACAAGTTCTAAGTCGAGTCTCTAATTAGACCTTGTAAATCAACCTCATTCCATCCACCTAATTATGGCGAGTAGTCTGGTGAATGTAATGAAGCTTAGGGGGCATGCACCCTTGTCCATTTTGAGATGAACCCAGCTGAAAGGATAACTTTTCCCTGATTGCAGTGAGTAGTCCAGTGAAAAAATAGGTTTCCCTGTAGGTTATGTGATTGGTTTGAAACACCATTCACCTTTTTCTGCGCTTTAGACAAAGCCAAGGAAGTGTTTTGTCGGCTCCGCTGAAAAAACAATCCTGCTTAACCACAGTGACTTCCATATGGTTACCTAGAGACTCCTTTTCTCGATGCCTAGGAGCATGCAAACCTTTTTATGCAAGTGAAAAATGACCAATTCATTTTTTAGCTTTTTAGATTTTTTAGCTTCAAACTTCTTAGGTTAGGCGATTGGTCTGATCCACCATTCACCTTTGTTTTCAATGCACGGACAAAGTAAAGGAAGAGTTTGAACCGTTCCGCGGGTGAAACCATCCTACCAAACCTGAGTAGTTCCTTAGCTTTTTAGTTTGGTCATTCCTAGCGTACATAAAAATGAAGTTGAGCATATGTTATTGTAGAGTTCAAGCTCACTAAAAATGAACCTACCAATGAGGGACACCTTTGACTACTGCAATGAGCAATGTTTCCGCAAGGTTCAAGCTCGTTAAAAAATAAACCCGCCAATGAGCATTATTTCCACAAGGTTCAAGCTTGTTAAAAGATAAACCCACCACTGAGCATAGTTTCTCCTGGTTTAAGCTCGTTAAAAAATGAATCCTCCCTTGGTAAATAACCTTTGTGATTGCCCTGCTATCAGCCTTTTGAGCCTTGGTTGTGTTCCTGCCATCACCTCCATTCTTTTGGTTGATCATATGCTTCCACTTGATTGTTTACCTTTTTGAGGAACAGCTGCGGCGAGTGGTCCTGATAGCCACCCTCTTCACATCGCCTTGTTTTGAGAAGTTCCAAGCTTACCCAGAACCAATTGCTACCCTAAAATGCCACTCGTTCCTCAAAAACGAGTCTCCTTTAAACTCTTTTCAAACTCGTTAAAGATGAAAAGATTGTCGAGCTATTGGCCTTTCCAGCTCGCTAAAGTGATTGGAAGTGCCATCCCTCCTATATATTTTAAACTTTTCAGACCTAAGGGATTATCTCATGAAAAGGTTCAAGCGCTTGTCTCTTTCGGCTCGCTAAAGTGATCGAAAACTCATCCCTTTTGTATTATTTTACTCTTTTTTAGACTTTAGGGATTATGCTACGAAAAAGAACCACTGGAGTTTACTTTTCCTGCCTTTTCAAACTCTCTAAACATGAAAAGGACCGAGTTATCCTTGTCATTAAACTTGTTAAAACAATAGCGACAAACTTGTCCACCCAATATGAGATAGAGTTTCCTTTTCGTCCTTTTTCAAACTCTTTAAACATGAAAAAGACCGAGTTATCTTTGTTGTTAAACTCATTAAAACAATAACGACAAATTTGTCCACCTAAACAAGAACGAGTTTCACTGTTGCTAGGCTCGCTAAAACATAGCGACAGGTTTGCCCGAAGGGAAAATTATAGAACAAGCATATCTTATCCTCCCCAAGCTTAACAAAAATAAAGAGGTACTGGTCAGTAATGACTGGGGAAAAAGGGAAGAAAACTTGAAGAATTTTATTGGTAGTCGGTCACTCTTGAACATGACACTTTCACTCCATCACCATGATTGAGTCGGGTTGGGTTATTCCGTTCACCGGTCAGATCACCATTGGTCCTCCATACCATCCTTCTTTTGGGGTTAACACTACCAATCCATCTCAGTGTCGCCAATATGTTCAAGAGAAGTCATTCAGAGAATTCACCATCCAGTCAATGCCTCACCCACTACAATATCTTCACCCTTCATTTTTCATGACCGCCATTCCTGAACCTTGTATCATTAGATTGTTTTCACCTCCAGAAAATAATTTTCTTCGTTTCATGTCGTAGATGTGGGATACATTAATGCTCTCCTACGGCGGGTCACTTCTTGTCGACATCAGCTCATTATCCAAGAAGTTGACTTAGAAACACCCCTTTCAGTACGCTGAAGCTTGCATGCCTCAATGGCAAGTTTCTCACTTCCGGTGACAGGTTTACATCGATGGCCTTTGACCGAAAGATGTTGCATGGTGTTCGACATCGGATCATATATTCACACCACGTGAATTTTACTATAGTACCTTGAGGGTCATTATCATTATTGGTGATTCCTCTCGCACCTGTTAACAACTTACATCATTGGGTGGTAATCAGGCGATGTCATTCCATGTTCGACTTCAGAACATCTTTTCACATGGATCGACTTGTACATTGGGCGAAGATTGAACGAGTTTGAAGACCCTGAATCTAGTTTCATCCATTTGGGCTATGATATATTTAGGAAAATAAAGACATCAAATGTACATAGAAGCTACACAACTGATCATCCGAGCTAGGGATGATGACTCTACACATAAAGAATCACTAGCCTACAACTACAGACGATTATCTATCCTATGTACATGAAAATGAATGTATAAAGTTTAGCATGGGAATGCCCACCTCAGCTAGATCATGAAAATAATATGATGATGATGTACTGTATTATATCTTATACAGGTCACCTTCCAGTTTCGAATACCTTGGATCCTCATGATAAAGCATTTCACCCAACATCAGAAGATTTATGACTTCATGCTTTAGGGGGAAACTATTATAGACATATTTGGGCACTGTAACCCCAATCTTATATGTCAATAAACCAAGGGCTCTTTAAACCCTAAAAGTGTTGTTTCATACTCTAAAGGATCATAGTCAAATGATTACATCATTTCCCAGAAGTTCCACCTGAAAAGCCACTCAGAACTGGCCAAAACTGGACCATACTGACTACTCCAATGTTAGGGTGTGATGCATACTGACTCCTACACTAGCCAGATGCGATGCATACTGAAGAGGCCTTCTATGCGATGCGATAAGCGAGAATGGACAAATTTCTGAGACTGTTTGCTAAGACACTTGCCTCTCTGAATTTGCCCAGGGATGAGTAAGAGATCAATGAAATCTCCATGTGGAACCAAGAACTACAAGTGGAATGACACCAATCAAAAACCCAAAGATGACTCACACCCTTGTAGACATCTATTTATGGATCCCTCATCTAAGAGATCTAGAGGCTGGAATTTTGTAATTTGTAAGGAAGTGTTGTTAGTTTGTCTTTGAGAAAGAGCATTGTATTATTGGGTGATCTTGCTTTTCATGAGGTGAAGAGGGCTTTGATGCTGGGAGCATGGTGTTGGATCAGACAGCTGGGTTGTAATTCTCCCTTCTATTTTAATAAATTTCTTTGAGTTTTCCTCCATACAATTGTGTACTTGTGAATATTGTTATTTGTGAATGCCATTGTATGTTCAATGTATTTCTGATTTTGCATTGCTTATGATATTATAGATCAAGATGCTTTGATGGTGTTTTGTTACTTTGTCTCTACATATATTCTCTAAGCGGAACAAGTAGGAGAGGAGTTGCAAGCTCTATCAAGGGAGAGACAAATCAAGCAAGGAGTCAAGTGGAAGATCCAAGTTGGTCCCTTTGCTTCTCTCTTATCTGTCATACATAGAGGAAATTGCAAATTGCTTTGATTGTTTGTTTCGAAGATAGTTTTCAATCTTAGTGGGACTAGCAAATTGAAAAGACACTAGTTTTACCGGAAACAGCCTCTGAGCTAGATCCTAGGGGGTCTCGCCTAGAAGCATCACAATTTCTTTAAATCCGATGATTGACTATGTCTTTGATTTCGGCCAGCTAAATTCTTTGTTCAGCGCATTCTGGATCTCCCTATTCTTGCATTTGGGTGATCATTAGAGTTCTTGATATACCATGTCAGCGCGCGATCCTACAGCGCGCTCACTAATGTGGCCTTAATGTTGTCGTCTGTGACCCCTTGTGCTTCCCACACTGCTCTTACCACAAACCAGAACTGGTCCAGATCCTCATTCCTACTCCTCTGAATACGGGTAGCTTTATTGTGCTTGCCATGCTGAACTGCCAGTTTGGTGGAGGTGGGGTTGGTGAAGATGGAGGTGAAGTAGGTGAAGCGGGTGATGGTGTAAGTGGAGGTGATAACTACGAAATGCATTGCCTTATTAAAATGACCGTACTTATCGGAGAAACCCAAGTGAGCACTTCCTCACTCTCTCGTGAAGGTGAAATTAAGGGATTGTTTCCTAATTCCTTTCTACCTTTATAGATATTTTGACTCCACATTATTCCAAACATTAATGTATTCACATAACCTGCTTTTCACATAACAACATCTTAATCCAAGTATTCAACGATTTAATGTACTTACCTCACAGTCCCTTGAGAAAATGTTGTTCTGCTTCACTATAGCTCACGGTCATGTCTATCGCAAACTCAATGATAAACCCCCCTATTATCCTATCGAGCCAATGGTACATAACTTGTGCAATCTTATCTTCTGATCCCTCTAGTTTGCACACTAACTCTAGAGTCCACACTATCGGTTGGTCGAGCTTACACCTTCCTTGGATGTCGGCTAACCTCGTGATCCACTTGTATAGTTCAGAAGGAAAGGATGCGAAGAAGATCTCGTGGATTTCCGTATACATGTAGCGATCCAACCACCTTTTCTCGATACTTGCAGAGTTCTATTTTCCTATGTCACGAACTCGTGAAGCTTATTGTCCAACCACTCTTCAATTTCCTTCTTTGGTGGGTTCTAGTGGCACGACATCAGACATCCCTTAGGCAGATCCTGGTCCCGGCAACGGAACCATTTGTTGGCTTGTTGGGGCCTGACCCAGGTCTAGAAGTGATTTAGCCAAACAAATCCTGAACTATCGGCCCTTTTGGCAACAGTCCACGGTGCGCGTACTGAGGTCTCACCCGAGGTAGTATGGGAGGGTGTTGGAACCAGGTTTCTGCACCCTATGGATGTTTTGATGCAGGCTGGGAAGTTCGCGAACCAATCCTGCGCACTTGCACTGCTTAGCGCAACCATATGTCCTTCGCAACTTGTGCAACTGCTTCTGCGTAGCTCTGTAAAGAGTGCGAACAATTGTTGTCTAGATTCTTAATCCCGACTGTGCGTTTATTATAGATCTTAACTTAATTATGTGGGCCCAATATTCTCATTAATCATTCAACATTCATAACAAGTGCGTGCAATCATAACTATAAAGAGATGCATAAAGATACCAGAAGCATAAACACATAATATTCCAAAATTAACTTATCTTTTATTAATCCTTTGTTCAGATACAATCCCAACTCTGCCTACGCACTCAACTGCAGGGGTCCATGCACATAGTTGCGGACTCTACCTGCCCTCTACGTACTTAGTTGTACAGCCTCTTACTACTACTACAACCCAAGACTCGGACTTACAAACTCAGCGCTAATTCATCCTCCAAAAACCCATATCACTTCTCGAAGCTAAGACTCACTTTACACTTAGAGCCTCGCTCTATTTATACAATCCCATGGTCTGCAAACCATGGGTAGGCCAACATAACATACATTTCATTATATTTTTTTAGGGCATACAACCCTAGACTCTCATGCTCGGTGCCCGCATTTCTCGGGGTCTTTACATTACACTTGACCAAAATCCAGGCTTCAAGCCCCAAAAACCATACTATGGGGTGATCTGCTGCCCAACACTTAGTCATTGCCTATACCACTTTCCTTAGCCATACTAAATCGAATCAACACCCACTAGGATGTTTCCCCTACCATTCAAATTGGAATACATGTCCCATCATCTGTGGTATTTATATATTTTAAAAGGATTGGGAGGATATGGTTTAAAGAACATTTTTCATTTCTCACATGCCCTTGTGGCAAAGGGAGGTTGGTGCCTTCTCATGACACAAATATTATGGACAAGGTGGTCACTAGAAAATATGTTTCACGCCTCTCTGTGGAATTCTAGATGAGGTGGACTAATAAACCTTGAAAAAATATTTCCATTACGTGGAGGTTTGAATTGAATACATTTGACTCCATCAACTTAGGTTTGGTCTAGAGGGTGGGCTCATGTGCTTATTTCTATTTAGGAATTTATCCATGGTTGGGATATTAGCAAGATCAACTTCATCTAGCCCAATTACTAGACCACCTTAAAGACTGAAGGATCAATAGGCTTGCCCAGATCGTGGTTTCCACTTCTACTTCTCTTTGTCTTCAGGGTTGGAAATCAACGACATATTTGGACATACATGAAATTTTCTTTAGACAATGGACCTCCCACATTAATGCTCTTCACTCGGGACACATCATTATTTCTGACATAAAGGATGAACTTATTTGGTCGAGGGCTAAATGCAGGGTTTACTCTCCAAAGTCAAGGTGCCAATATATATTTATTTTTCATCACCAACTAGATCCCAAATGGTGGTGGTATTTGGTGTGGAATGTCAAATGCCCACCCAAGGAAAAAATCTTAATGTGGTGCATTTTGTGTGGTAAGGCCCCTACCTAGGTTATCGTAGAAAAAGGGTTTTCTTATGGACCTAGATGGTGTGTTCGTTGTCAAAAGGATGGGGAATCAATTGATCATTTATTTTTACATTGATATTTTGGTTAATCTATTTGGGACCAATGTCGAGCTATAAATTCAAAGGTATTTGTCTAGAGTGGACAATCTATGGACTTGGCATGGCATTAGTGATATTCTCTCCCATCTTCGCACAAGTTCATGGGTCTTCCACTCATTAGATCATGGGGCATTTGGATTGTGTGAAACAGGTGATATTTCACAGTCATATTCCCAATCACAGTCATGTAGTTGTTGAGGCAAAGGTGATTCTTTGTCACTTCCCTCAGGATATTGAACCTCGTCATTCTTGTGTTTGTGGAAGAATGCCTAGAGGAATCATTCCCTTGGGAATATTTTGATCATGTCTCCTTAGATCTGGGTGTGTAGTATGGTGCAGGGTTCATCCTCTGTCCACTATTTTCATTTCTTCATTGGATTAGGGTCAGGCTCAAACACCTTTTCTGAAATTCTTGCATGTTGGTCCCTCTTAGCCTTTGTAATAAACTACGGTGTGAGTCATCTTTATATTTTTGGAGACTCAAAGCTAGTTATAAATTGGATGCATGACTCACAAACATGCAGGAATTTTATTTTGCAAACTATTTTTCTTGGTTTTATGAATTTAAAAAATATTCTCTCACTGTGTTCTTGTCAGCACATATACAGAGAATTGAATTAGCCTACAAATGACCTTTCAAAGTTGGATCTTGCATTGGATAAATATATATGGCAGGTTTACGTGATTCACAATGATATCTTTATGGCCACATCCTTCAGTCTTGCTCTGAGTCATCACCAAGCCGTAGGGATGCCTTGATCTTTTTCTCTGCGGGTTTTAGCTATATATCTATTTATTTATTACTTATTTTTTTTATTTTTATTTTCTACGGAATGAAGGACCGAGAGTCTAAACTATTTGAACAAACAATTATTCTATCTTTACTTATTTTTGTATGGATGATTGACTATGTTTTGTATGGATGTTTTGGGGATTTTCTTTAATAATGTTTCCAGACATGGATGTTTTTTATGGAATTGATGGACC